>OY744518.1:161231986-161654486 GCA_963556195.1 Sepiola atlantica | reverse complement strand
AATTATATATATATATATATATGTTCGTATAATTATATATATATATATATGTTCGTATAATTATATATATATATATATATATATATATATATGTGCGTATAATTATATATACATGCGTATAATTATATATATATATATGCGTATAATTATATATATATATATATATGCGTATAATTATATACATGCGTATAATTATATATATATATACATATATATATGCGTATAATTATATATATATATGCGTATAATTATATATATATGCGTATAATTATATATATATGCGTATAATTATATATATATGTGTGTGTGTGTGTGTGTGCGTATAATTATATATGTGTGTGTGTGTGTGTGGGTGTGTGTGTGTGGGGGGGGGGGTGCGCGCGTATAATTAGATAGAGAGAAAGAGAGAAAGAGATACATTTTACTTTACATTACTGTGTTGTTGGAACATACTCGGAGAAGATTTTCACTGTATTTTTTATACTATTGTATAACAGAAAAGGTACTCTGCGTTCCTCGGGAGTCAGTGTATAACATCCTAGATAGGTGTGTGCAATAATACAGTAAGACATTTTCAATGTGAAATGGGCTTAATGGATAAGGGGAATACAAGTCACTCGGCGTTGTGCGGGAATAAATGAAAACAACTATAGATTTGATTGTATTTTTTAGGAAGTGGATGGGCAATAACTTTAAACCTGAAAGATCAGGTGAATGACTTATTTTCATATTTTCAATACATTACAAAAAGAGAGAATGTGCTGGACGGAGGTGAAAGAGGGATGGGAGAGAGGGACGTGGACAAATTGGGAAAGGGGAGAGAGAGAAAGATAGAGAGACGGATTGAGAGAAGTAGAGAGATAAGAGTTTGTATATAAAGATGTTAAACACACTTTTTAACCGCTTCTATTTTGTTTTTTATGGTCCCGGGCAACGCCGGTAGACCTGCTAGTATATACATATGGTATTCATACTATATAAGTAAAGTTGCCGACCATAGTCGAGGGCGATCCAAAGGCTCCCTTTTTATTAGCTACTACACCGGAGTGTAGAGGATAACGCTACTCCTTTCCCAGGGGTCTAGACGGTTTGTTGCGTGGCCCTTGAGATTGCGGTTCGCCTTTATCATACGACACATGAACGGTTTATCTCATATCTATTTCATGGATTACGTTACAAAACGATGACGTCACCAGCACAGCGCGGGAACAAACAAACAACCGAGCTCCACAGAGTTATTGTAGAATACTAGACTCCCAGGGATCTAGACGGTCCCTCAATGTGCCGAATCTCTATGCGCCCCCTTCTAAAGAAGAAATAGGGTGAGGACTTCGTTACGACTTCAAATACGTATATCCTAGTTTAATTAGATGTAAACCATATGCAGAAGACACTAATTCAGATAGTTTTCGAAAATTCCAGTTTCTCCCGCCTGTTAAGAGGCGAAATATTCAGTAAGAAAGTAAAAGAAGTAATATGGTGTTATGAACATAGCGAAAAATGACAGTGTTCCTCATTAAATCCCGAGCAACGTCGGGTCATCCTGTTAGTCCTCTATAAAACGGATACAAATAACACGTGACAAAAAGACCAAGATAAAAAAGTAACTATTATAGCTTTTTAGAGTGTTTATTTGTTTGTTTGTTTTCTTCTCACATATCGTTTTCGTCACAAGTGCGTCTCGGTACCAACTCGCGTAAGATGACCATACTTTGTCCTGGAAAATGTTTCTAATAATAAACGACCCTTGAACCAAACTGATCATAGATTCTCAGATTTCCACATCCAAAGTGTATATGCACTTATATATTTATATATATATAATTATAAATATTTGTTTATCTACATACGTATACGTTTCATCATTTCGAGATTCGTCAGTGTAGAAATAAGTATTCAAGTCGCAAAATTCGAACCCCTGGAATACGAGTCATGTTTTTACCTCAAATTCCGACGCCTTAACCCACGCGGTCACCGTGAACAACTACATAAATCAGTGAGAGTTTTAAACCTATTATATCGAGCTGGCAGACGACGTCAACAGTGTTCAACTTATGAAGGAACATGCATTAAAGTTATGATTTTAACGGCTGTATTAATACTACTCACTAGAGTGGCCAGCCCGAAATTGTGGGCGAAAAATAATAATGAATATCTTTTTATCTACATACGTATACGTTTCGTCTTTCTGGGACGGGTATTTTTCTAGTATATATATATACATATATATATATATATATATATATATATATATATATACTAGAAGAATACCCGTCCCAGGACGGGTCAAATTAATCCCTCTAACAAAACAGGTTTGGACCAATTTTATCTTTCTTTACGAAGATTAAAATCAACATATAATAATACCAAACCTTATGTCTAGAAATCTTATTCCTATTTTGATCAAATTCCAGTACATGATTTTGATTATAGAAAATGTCTAAAGTTTAAGACTTAAGCTTAAGGGATCTTAAGAAATTGAACTTGCTTAATTGGTGTCTAGCGACTATGGATTAAATTCAATATAATCTTATATATTTTAATTTTCAAATCGAAGTGGTGCCCATATTATGCCCCTAAAACCCCTTTAAAATACTCCAAAGAAATTGAAATTTGTGGAATATTTATAAATTAGTGTGTAATAACTCTTAACAAAAGATGGAGTAAGCCTTACGCTTAGCAGTTGTGTTCCAAAATTCATAATGATGATGTAATTAGTTTAGGAGTGAATCCTGTACATAAATATATATAAACATATACACTTTATAAAGATAGAAATAAAAAGGACATGGCGACATGTTTAAATTAAGCTTTTTCATTTTGTTTTAACCGTAAATAAAGAAGTCTTGAAATAAAAAATTGCATATTTTAAAGCCGGGGTCCCAAAACCAATGATGACTCAGCACTTAATGATCCTTTTGTGCCCTTCAGTTGGACAGCCCGGTTTGAAAATATGTAATTTCGCCTTTCAATATTTTATTCACGATTAAAATTTTAGAAGATTTATTAAACCACGAGTGTACACAAATGACGGGAAAAATTATGCTTTGTCAATGTTCGCTTTAATATTCATATAAAATAACGTCTGAATCGGTGAAATTAATAAAAAAAAACGTCTCAAACAAGGAAGTTAAAAAAGAAAAAAACGTATAAATCGGTATGGAAAAACAGAAAGAATACAAAGAAAGATAACGTTCCATGTAAATAGATTAAAATCATCTGTAGATGACTATATAAGTCGCCTTCCCCTTCTCGTCGTTAATGATAACGTCTGCTACTACTACTTAGAGTAATGCAAAACGTCTTATAAATAAACAAATGGAAAATGGTCTAATTGCAGTCAATATTTATATAAAAACATTGAGATATACTTTTTCAACGGCGCCCGTCCTTTGGTCAATGGATAAGACTGCCGATTATCAATTAGAAAATTGTGGGTTCGATACCTGGCTTGGTCTGGGTGCTAGTCTAGTCACATTCAAAAGCTGTGATACAGTGAAACGGTATGTGGGTAACATATATATTGATTAACAGGGATAAAGAAAGAGAAAGTTAACAGAGAGGGTGGCAAGAAGACAGAAAGAATACCGCCCGTTTTGATTTTAACTAACATTCGACTGTGTGATGGCTCAATCGGTTAGCACGCCGTACTTAGAGGCAGAGTTTATCAGTTCGAATCTCACCTGGGCATAAGTATATTAACACTAATTTTGTTCTTAATGAACTATTCAAATTACAATATTACGACGATTGTTTCGTTATGGAGGGAGTCCGGGCGATGCTAAGTAACCATATATGTATATATATATATATATATAAACTTTAAACGTATTGATTTAAGAGAAAATAATTCGAAAGAAAACTGAACCACGCCTAGCTGATTACAAAACTGATGGTGTCTTATTTCACAACTAGTCGTTTCTTATTTCTTATATATATATACTCTTACTACCATTGTTTAAATATTTTGTACTTTGTGTGTTATTTTCTTCAGACCAATAATCCTGAGGAAATTATGAAATAAAGACTAAACGTTGATAAACGCATAAAAAATATTTTTGGGTTTTCCTTTTTCATTATATATATATATACATTATATATATATATATATATATATATATATATATATATATATATATATATATACAAGGCCTGTTAAAACCGTATCCGAACTTAGGCCAGAAAAACTTGTCACACACGTGACGGGGTTGCACACACTTAGCCCACCGTTCCATCCACTGCCGGAAACACATCTGGAAGTCTTCTTATAAATGATGTTCATCTCCGCTGTCGCGTTCCGCATTATCTTTCAACAACAGCTGCACTACGAGCAGTTTGGGGCCTGCCAGAACGCTGGTCACTCTCCGCTGATGTGCGGCCATTTTTGAATCGGTTGAACCACTTAATTTGTGTTACACATCGCATTTTCTCCAACCACCTGCTGAACTTAACAATTCCATGCGTTCAAATGAGGCCAAGGAGGCGGAGAGCGATCCAGTCGGGATATGACGCAGGAGTGGCTAAAGAAAGCTGATGTAGATCGTAAGCGTCAGATATGAGTTCGTGGGGGTGTTCTGACCTTAGGATCAAACAATAATTTGGGAAATGGGAAAAGAAAACGACGATTAACTGTACTTGGCCATTTGGGGGCGACCTCTACTTTATCAATCGACTGTGAGCTAGAAAATATCTATGGATAATTTTGGATAAATTAGAAATGTTAAATAGTAAAGAGTACGTTCCTAGTACATACTTCATGGTTTAAATTCGCAGGAAAACGTTAACATGTACACAGGAAATCGGGAAATCGTGGTCATTTGGGTCAGCGTATGGAATTTAGATGTCACCTTGACCTGCTGTATCACGAAACGAACATGACGTTACATGACTAAGAGAAAGAGACAGTGAGGGAGAGAAGGGAAATTATTTGGGAAGCAGACATCGTGTTTAAAGAAATGACTTAAGCATTGATTATAAACAAAGGGACCATGAGTTCCAGATGTTCGTAGCCTCGCAGCTAGCAGAAGAGAAGGCAACGTCAACAGCTTAATAAATGGTCCTTCTCCAAATTTGAAAATATTATTTCTTTTTAGTTGTCGTTAGGCTGTAATTGCAGAGCGAGAATTCGTCTCATGGAGACGATCGGGGAATGAAGTACCTCAGAAACAAGGGGAGCGACGGGGGCGAATTATGATTTAATTGTGCTGTTATGATTTGTTGATTTACATTCGATAACAAACATGCATTATATTTAATCGTCACATACGATATATTAGACCTCCCTTGTAGGGGAGTTATATGCCATAATCTTTAACAGACAAATAATAAATAAACAATAGCAATTAATAAATGTTTTTTAAAATATGCATCTTTGGTAGAAGAACAGTCATCCGCAGTGTGCACACACGCCTTTGACCTATTGAGTAAGTTCTGTCTAAACATGGGTCGGGTAATGATTAGAGTTTGTGTTTACGTTTCAACGTTGAGATCGATGAAAGCCTTATTTCTCGCCGTACAAAATGTAGAATAAACGAGACTGTGGAATGCATCGTGGAATGGTGGGCTTCTATAAGAGAAACTATATTTGATGCAAATACTCGATGACATAGAATGGATCCAACTATCTTGAGTAAGTAATAAAACGTTTTCATTACTACAACTCGCATTTTGACTGTTATTTTTTGGGGGGCAGGGTTCTTTGTTAGCAGGGTTATTCTATAAAATATCTAAAATTTAATTATATACCTTGCATAATCCTGCACTCTATAATGAAGACAAATATATATATATATATATATATATATATCCGTCCTGTCACGCAAAAGTTAGCAATTAAAAAACCGCCGGACGAAACCATTTCAATTGTTTAGGGAAGAGAAGAAGAAAGTAGTAAGTCTGACGCCCCGCCGTCTGAAATGAATTAGGAAACAAATCCTTCACTATTTTCATAATGAAACGTTTCCGTTTTTTTTTCTTTTCTACTTTTTTTTTCTTTTTCAAACTTTACAGTTTGAGACGATTTCTTTCTTATTTCACTTCACTGATCGAGACATTATTTCATACGAATATAAATATTCGTGCTAACACTAGCAGAGCATAAATTTCTTTCCGTCATTTTTGACGAGAGAGGGGGGCCGTGTACACGCGTATAAATAAATAAATCAAATTGCCAAGAGTTTTACTTAAAGGATCACATTAAGAGAGGAATAAAGATGGTGTATAGTTTCTTTTCTTAGCTTTCAAATGTTCAAAATAAAAGTTTATTTGTATTATTCATCACTGGTATTTTATACATATATACACACACATATACGTATAAACAAACAAACACACACACACACACATATATATATATATATATATATATATATATACGTATTGATCATTTACGAAAGTTTTCTATGTTTTTAATCAAAATATACTTTTTCAGTCATTCTTATATGAAAGTACGCCAGTTTCTCTCATATTATCGCGTTACACTCATACTCGGGGTTCGATTTGTTTATAGATTTCTGTAGATGACGTTTTCACTGTTTATTCCATTATGTTTGACTTGCGTAGTGTTTGCGTTCGCATGTATAGATTTATTTGGGTTTTATTTAGAACGTACGAAGAAGGTCATCGTCTGTGCGAAGAACGAAAATAGTTCTTTGTCAGAAAGGCATTTCTCCGCAGTTGCGTCGCGTTCAATCTAAATATAGATACATACAATATATTACCAATAAACAATACGAAACTGTACATATTGACTGATATTTTCTCATCCTCTTCCACTTTCTTTGTATGTCTCTCCCGTTGTTATTTTGTCCCTCCTCTCCCATTCTTTTTTTTTTCTTTCCTTCTTCTCTTACTATCTTGTTTCTCTCCCTTTCTCCCCTTTTATAGTCTACTCTCTTTATTCCTCTTTCATATTTCCTTTCTTGCCTTCAAAGGTTATGTGAGACAAAAAGAGAAAATATTTCAGAGATCTGAATTCTAAATTTGCATATGAGTTATATGTATTTAAATAAATAAATATTAAATAAATCAAATTGCCAAGAGTCTATCTTGAAGTATCCCATTAAGGAAGGAATAAGGATAGTTTATAGTTTCTCCTCTAAGCTTTCAAATGTTCAAAATTAAAGTCTATTTGTATTATTCATCACTGGTATTTTATACATACACACTCACTAATGAGTCCTGATTGAAAAGGGACGAAACGTATACGTACATAGATAATAAACAACAACAAATATTTTATATTTGTCGCTCCTCGTAAAAATAAGTAGAGCACTCTAAATGGTAGTACAAACACAGCATGACGTCACTTGCTTTATATGCATCATTCCTTCTTTAATAGAAGTAGAATGCCTCGACATCAAGCCGCTTTTATATGTGTTAAATTATCATTGTCTATCGGCTATTCAAATATTGGGCGCGCGGTTAACGACGTTGGATGTAAGTTGAAAAATACTTGTAATCCAGGGTTTTGAATCGTACGACCGGTAGTGAATAGTCATATCTCTATGCTGATGACTCCTGATTGAAAAGGGACGAAACGTATACGTACATAGATAATAAACAACAACAAATATTTTATATATATATATATATATATATATATATATATATATATATACGCATGTGCACATACACATATATATATATATGCATACACACACATCTAGACACGCATACACACACACATATATATTTAAAGAGAGAGAGACTTGTATCGATAGGTTACCGCTTATCGAGGATAAGGGTTAAAAAGATTGTTGGTTGGACGATGATCGCCGCCACGAGAGGATTTATCTGATTAATAACTTACAAATTAAATATTTGGGGTACTGTTATAGATGCCACGCCTAATTTCCGTGACTTCGCGTCGACGCGATCGGACATGTCGCGGAAGCGCCCGAGCGCTGACGGAATAATATCATTTTTTTCTTTCATTATCAAAATGTTACCCCCCTCCCTCAAAAAAAACATTTTCACAAAAAAAAAAAAAATTATTTTTATCTATGTATTTTTTCTTTGAATTTATTCGTCTTATATTAACGTCTGCCAGTCTTCCAGTTAGAGCTTGGCAGTTTTAATGCAGGGCTTGGCTATTGCTAAGAACGGGACCCCTAACTCTAACGGGAACTCTTACCCTAACCAATTTTTCTTTATTTCTTTGTTTTATGTTAGCAAGAAGAAAAAAAAAGCATAACAGCGAAACAAATGAAAAAGAAAACATGTAAAAAATCCCCCCCACCAAAAAAAAAAATTATTTATTCTACACATTTGATTGAAAATGATTCATTCGACCCTTTTTATCTATGTATTTTTTCTTTGAATTTATTCGTCTTATATTAGCCTCTGCAAGTGTTCCATTAATGCTTGGTGTTTTCGTCTCGGCAACTCTCGGGCGCTTCCGCGACCTGCCCGATTGTTGCCGATGCGAAGTCACGGAAATCGGGGCGTCATCTATAACAACACCAAATATTTAAGTAAACGTCATCTTAGTTTAGTTGTTGTTGTTGTTGTTGTTGTTGTTGGCGGCGGCTGTTAGGCGCGAACAAAGACCTCATGATATTATGGTAAAAAATATACGGTACTGGTACAGCTTTTGAATCGGACAAAAAAAAACGACTACGTCATGGTTAGGGTTTTTAAAAAAAGTTGTTTTTTTGTGCGTCTGGTTCAAAAGCTGTACCAATACCAAATAAACAACTTTAATACCAAATTAATAGCACCATCGGATCCCTCGTAATACTTTACTCGAGAAAATTTGTTTAGTCTTGGTATAAGGCTTTGGTTTTAATTGTTTCCCCAAGCACGCAGAAGCACCACAGATGTAGTATTGATTCAAAATAAATGGATCTTAACCTAGAAGCATATTTTTCATGTATGCTATCTCAGCGGTCATAAAATATATGTTGTTTACATATGTGACACTGAGATTATATATATATATATATATATATATATATATATATATATATACATATATATAGTATATACACAAACACATAGAGATAGATAGATCGATAATTATTTTTATTTATACAGACATGTACAAAATTTGCGACACTATAATGCCGATGTTATCGATCAACAGCTGTTAGAAACTGAGATCTCATCAGGCAGAATGAAAATCAGATCATATTTGGAAATATATATATATATATATTATACTAAAGCAGCGTTAATCAATGTGTTTCCCTTAGGCTATTTCCTATATATTTTAATCACACAAAATACATGCTAAAATATTCCTTCGTTTATAGACTGAATTTGGAAAAACGTCCATTTTAGTTCTAATTAACAGTAATTTGCAATTAACTAACCAAGTGGCCCATCTCTGACTATATTTTAGTCTATTTCTCTCACCCTCATCGACTGTATGTTGGTTGACCCGCACCTCTCTTATTTTATACGGTATCACTCACCCCCACCCCTCTTTCTTTGTGTTTATTAATAGTCAAGGGTAATAAAGGAAGCAAATAATATAAATATTTAAACAGCTTTTTTCTCAACAAAATTTGTAATATTAGTAAAGGTAGTAGAAATACTATTTAACTGTAGCTGTAGTATGTGTATGTGAGAAAGAGACCGACTATTTAAAATGTTGTCCTAATGTTTATATTTAACTGGCTTTGCAAACTCATTTTTTCATGATCAAATAATCGAACTCGAGCGTAATGAGTGACCCGACAGGTCCCATTTTTTCTGTATATACTATTCTAATATATACGTATGTGTATAAAGTATTTTATTTAAAAACTATACATTACAGCATCTGTTGGGAGTACCGGGTTTCATCGATCTAACCATGCCAGATCTAGAGTAGAAACCGGCTGATTGTGGCAGATCAACCCTTTCGGAGATGAAGGGTCGGTCTGCCACTAATAAAAACGAACACATTTATTCCACTTCATAAACGCACCACATATTTTGAATTCTAACGTCTATGTTTCAACCGAAAAAAATTTTAACGTCATAGACGCACCACATATTTCCAAATATTGGTTTTTATGTCTTTCTTCAAATCCGCCATCTTGAGAAAATAAAGACGAAACGTTGATGAATATATAAAAACAATCCGTTTTTTTTCTTTTATCATGACGTTGAATTATTATTTCCATAATTATCATTATATATATATATATATATATATAATTAGGCAACAGTTTTAATCGAGTTTCTCAATAAATTAACCAGTTTTAGTTTGCATAACTCATCACGTACCTGAAGAAGACTCATGGGAGTCGAAAACGTTAGGAGTTTTGGCGAGTTCCTGTTCAGACTCGAACAGAACATTAGATCATTAGTCCGTCAACGTGAAAAGATATATAAAAAAGAAACAACCAGGAATTGTCCCTGTTGTTGAATCAAACATGCACCAATATATATGATTATTTTTATTCACACAGACATGTACAAAATCTGCGACACTGGCATGTCGATGTTATCGATCAACAGTTATTATAAACTGAGATCTCATCAGGAAGAGTTAGAATCCGATCTTAACCTTAGATCATATTTGGAAAGAATGAAATGGAGAAAAAAGAAGAAGAAAAGAAATTTAAAATGTCAAAATTTGGGAAGTCACGTGGTTTGGACCGTTAAGAATCAAAATGTGAAAATCAAAATCCAAATATAAAATAAAAAAAGAGAGATATATAATAAAAAGGGTAGAATAAATAGATAGATAGATAGATAGATATATAGAAATAAAATGAAATCGTCTGTATATAAACCAAGAAAGGTCATTCATATATGTGTATTAAAAGTTCTTAAAGTCGTGATCTGCAAGTACAACTTGCGACATAGCTACGTGTTGTTTTAACAAGTTAGAACAGACATGAGACGGTGTGGAAATACAAGCTGAACACATGTATTTATAAATGATATCTTTTATCAGTCTTACAGTAATGAAGCTTTGTGTTAAACAATAAACTTCATTTGTTCATTCGTCCATAAACTTTTGCCAGGTGAAAAGCAAACAAACATGTGTACATATGTTGTGCGTTCAGGTGGATCGTAACGGGATCTCGGTGATTGATTTGACAAACATGCGATGAGAAATGAAATACATGCAAATAGACTTTTTTTTTCTTCTTCTTCTTCTTCTTCTTCTTCTTCTTATTATTATTATTATTATTATTATAGACAAGTTTAAAATCAACGCTCCGTGCGGTGCTTAATATTTACTATCTCCGAAGGATTATTTGAGCCTTCGCTAATACAATTAATCGCACGGACCTTGAAGGAACGAAAGGGTTGAACTGTGAAAATTCGCAGCAATAATATATATATATATATATATATATATATATATATATATATATATATATATATATATATATATATATATATAATAATGGTAATAATCCAAGTAAAAACATCCACAGGGTAGTAATCCAACGAATTTCAACTAGGTTTATAAAAAGTGCTCAATATCAAAGAGCTTTATATATGATTATTTTTATTTACACAGACATGCACAAAATCTGCGACACCGGCATGTCGATGTCACCGATCAACAGTTACTATAAACTGAGATCTCATCAGGCAGAGTCAAAATCCGATCCTAACCTCAGATCATATTTGGAGAGAATGAAGTGGAGAGAAAAAGAAAAGAAATTTCAAATTTCAAAATTTAGGGAGTCACGTGGTTTAGGGCCGTTAAAAATCAAAAAAGTTAAAATCTAAAACAAACAAAACAAATAAATAAAATAAAATAAAATAAAATAAAGTGGAAAGAGAGACATATAATGAAGAGAGTAGATAGATAGATAGATAGATAGATAGATAGATAGATAGATAGATAGATAGATAGAGAAATGAAAACGTCTGTTGATTCAGACCGAGAGAGGAAAGAGGTGGGAGAGAGAAGGTAAACATACAAGGTAATGTGTCAAAAAATCGACAGTTATTTTAAACTCAGGGCGAACAAGCGAATTTTCAAGTCAGCTGTAATTTGGTGTATAAATGTGTATGCGTGCATGCGTGCGTGCCCCAGATCAGCCGTAATTAGCGGTGGGGACGAGCGAACGCGAGTAATGGGGAGGGGTGGGTGGGTAAGGAGTTGTTAATCAAATGTGTTACTAATTCTGCAGTTATACTGTTTTCATTTTTGTCTAGAGTTTACCAACTTATCATTAATAAATTAAACAAATATCTTAGTAAATTAGTTAAGTTTAACAGAATCATTAGTAATAATAATAATAATAATAATAGACACCAATAAAAATTGAAATTATATAAAATGATAATAATAGTGATAATGAGAGATAATAACAGTGATAATTTAATTTAAAAGTACTAAAATGCCGCCATAATTAATCATTAATAGTAATAATAATAATAATAATAATAATAATAATAATAATAATAATAATAATAATAATAATAATAATAATAACGACAACAACAATAATAGCGGTCAGTAATAATTAAGAATTAATAAAAGTAATAGTCGGGAAAAAATAGAATAATTAAGAAATATTAGAAGGTAATAATGATGATAATAATAATAATAATAATAATAATAATAATAATAATAATAATAATAATAATAATAAGATTATAATAAAAAAATATAGAAGCAGGTAGCAATATAATGGTTGTAAATATGGTAATATAAATCAGTGGTTGCAATAATGCTGATCATGTTAAAATGGTGATAATAGTAGTTATACTAACAGCAACAAACGCAATAGTAACCCCAATAATCCTAACAATAGTCATAATGAGAGTAAAAAATAACATAAAATAAATATATATATATATATATATATATATATATATATATATATATATATATATATATATATTAATAGAATTAACGATAAGTGATCTATCGTGATAAAGTAAAGCTCAATACGTTGAGTAGAGCAATCAATTTAAAGAAGGAAAAATGAAGATAAAAAATTGCATAAAAAGTTATGATGCAAGGAGTTACACTAATCCTTAAACCATGGTTTTTCAAAGATAAAACTATTCTCGTTAGATGGTAAAATTCGGTAATATTACCGAATTTTATCCTCTAACGGAAAATCATAAGCGCACAAGTGAGACAACATATTAATGAATCAACATATAAAAGTGCAACTTACAATTTCGTGCTGAGTTTATTGGACGATTATATATATATATATATTGTTACGATTGAGTTGTAAAATCCTCTCGCTCGGTCACTTAGAGAAAAGGGGACGAGAACGGACGGGCCTCGCCAACCTGACTACTACGACCCGAACAATAGTGACCACGGTGTGCTTGGTCCTTTTCACTTTTCGTCTCTCACCCGCCTGCCTGCTACTAAGGAAGGAGGAGGGCATATACCCGAACAACAGTGAGAAGGAGGGCGTACGTAGATAACGGAGACCACGGCGTGCTTGGTTCTCTGCTTCTCTCTCTCTCTCACACACACACACACACTTTTCATCCCGTTCCCCTAGCAGCTCGAAAAAGAGATAATAAAACTATAGAGAATGATCCGAGTTGTCATAGCGTACAATATACTAATTCCCGGGTCAAACACCACGGCGAGAAATAAAAGGATTTTGAATAAGAAGTCAGTTAACGAATATATTTCGAAGCGTTCGCTCGGTCGAGAAACCCCTCTTACGAAAAACTTGGAGTCGCTTGCTACTCGGAATTGAAGACGAAATCATCCTTTTTTGTCTACTAACGTTGGATTTAATAAAGACCAGTGAGATATCGGAATATCACTCAGTAAAGAAACCCCTCCCGTCCCTCTCTCATATATATATATATATATATATATATATATATATATATATATATATATTCGCACATGGGCCAACGAACCTTTTTCCATTTTCTTAATATTGACACACACATCGCATCACATTTCGCTTAAACAATAATACATCTCTTCTATCCTTCTAGGACAACATTTCTGAAATTAAACTTTCTTCAGTTTTATATTTATACATCATTGTCTGTGTTTTTATTTCACCGTGTATTGTGTTTCGTGTTTTGCTTAAAAGTTGTCGTCCTAGAGACAACTCCTCCAGCCAACAAAATATCGTTGGCTGGACTGACGGAGGCGCAAATAGGACCAAAACTATAAATATCTTTTTTCCTGAATACGGGTTGTGACATATATATATATATATATATATATATATATATATATATATTGGGTTGCCAAAAAATAGTTTTTTTTTACTTTCATCTTTTCGGCCTACTTAAGATCGTATTATATTCCTATTCTTCAATTCCTGTATTTAGTGTAGCAAGTATGTTGACGTCATTGTGTTATAAATCTCCGAGCAGAGGAGTTCTTACATATTTGCTTGTATTTCAGGTTTTAAAATGGAATATCAAGCAGAGCACTACCGACATCTTATGCCTTTTTACTACTAAAAAAGAAAACAGGTACATAAACTTGCATAAAGATATGGCATGTTTATGGGGAGAATGCTGTTATAGAACTGGTGTGCCAGAAATGGTTTGCTCGATTCCGAAAAGGACATTTTTAAGTGAGAGATGCTCCTCGCTCTGACTGGCTTAAGATGATCAACAGTGACCAAGTGAAAGCCATAGTTGAATACGATTGCCGTCTGACAACCAGACAAATCGCAGACATTTTCATGATTTCCAAATCGAGCGTGGAAATTAATTGCATAAACTCGTAAAAACTTTGTAAAAACAAACGAACTTTTTGGCCAACCCAATATATATATATGATTTACGCACGAGGGGAAGGTACAGATTGTTCATGGGAATCGTTATTGAACTATCATATACAAACTATTGCTCAACATATAACTTACATAAGTTTCTGATATAATGCCATGCCTTTTTATTCAAAACCAGAAACAACAATCTTCGCCTCGTCAATGGTTTCGGATCATGTTACTTTCAAATCTTGGTTTCTTTTATAAGTTTTCACATCGAAAATATTTCTGAAGAGAAGAGATCGGGTCCATAGAGTGGATGAGCTAATGTTACCAGAGACTATTGAGAAAACATCTGCTCGTGTTACCTTAGAAGAATGTGCTGATGCATTGTCGTGATAAAAAAAATCAACAGTGTAACTTACATGGTCTATATGTGTGTGGGTGTCTATATATGCACCAAGATAATGTTCACTTTTCTTAAAACATCTGCGCAATACACCATTCACTCGAATATCGTGCTTGGAACATATATTTTATTAAACCTTTTGTTAAAAGGTTTGAAGGAATAATAACTTGTTCAGGTCAGATCACTATCTTTCCGGTGTAAAATTTATATTGTTTCCTTTCTTAAATGAATTAGTTTTTTTCTCTTTGCTTAAATATTTTCATTGCTTAGCTGTGTAGCTATTTATTCGTCCTTGGACTACTGACATTAATTCTCACTTGTTATCTCTACCAACGGTTTGGATTATTTGGATCATTCGGACTACTATTCTCATCTTAGATTTTATTCTCACAACGTTTCGGTTGAGATAACTAGTTGCTCGCTAACATTTGCATGAACGGATGGAAGTGCCTATACTTATATAGATATAAATACAGAAATAATACACATTGAATTGTATTATAGAGTGAAGGTTTTTAAGTTCAGTTCGCATCAGGTAGTAAATGCTTGATGTGGCGTAAGTTTTGAGAATTTACATAATTGTGTCTTCAAACAATATTAGAAATCTCATTGAAATCAGAGGTTAAATATTGTCTGCGTTATGCTCCAGGAGATATTCTTTTACAAATGTCAAGTGTCTGGGTCCTCTGTACTTCAAATGGATCAGAAACATATTGCTATTGTGAACATCTTCAAAGGAATACACACGTACATATTTAAATATGAAGACAAATATATGTATACACACAAATGTAATTACATACATACATACATATTAGTGCGCACTATCCATAAAAATGACGGAAAAGCATGCTCCGTCAGTGTTCACACTAATATTCATATAGGATTAAAGAATTACGTCAGTGATTTAATTTTTCATGTATAAATTATTATCATTTCAATGACCGGACAAAGCACCAACCGTTGAATTTTATTTAGAGCGGATGATTTTTTTCGGAATTCATTTCAGACGGCGGGGGTAGACTGAATTACTATTTGCTTTCTCGCTTCACCTCAACACTTTAAATGGTTTTGTCTGTCACGTTTTTTTTTTTACTCGCCAACCTTTTCGTGATGAGATGGAAGTACGTATATTTCTATATATATAAATTATAAAATAAATACACATTCGTCTTTATTATGGAGTGGAAGATCTATATGGTGATTGCCATTTCTTTTATATAAGATTTTTAACAAGAGTAGGCTGTCGTTTGATACCCGGTTGTGGGGACGTAAATGGCTCAGCGTTAAGTTTACTTTTTTTTCAATGTTTTTATCTTTTTGTTTTTTTTGCCACGGATGGAGAATCTTACTAGATGCCAGACATTTACTCGCTATTTCAGAGATATTTTTAGTGTTCTAACCGTACCTTTAAGCGCAATTATTTGGATCTCTCTTGCCCTTGGTTCACCGGGTATTTCACAAGGTAGTTTATTTTTATTTTTCATGGGCACGGTAGCTCCTATGATTACTGGAATCATGGAGATATTCCTAAGATTCTGTTTTGTTTCTTTTCATGTCGTACATAAGACCTTGGTATTTAGTTATCTTCTCCCATTCAGCTCTGTTTAAGCCAGCATCATTAGAGACACTAACTTTTACTAGGGTAGCTACTTTCTACTCTTTGTCCCATACCACTATATCAGATTTGACAGCTCCGTTTTCTAAGTATGTAGCTGTAAGGATTACATAGTTATATTAGAAGGTAGACGACTTATTTCCAACAATTCTTTATGGTATGTGTTCCCTGGTTTGCTGCTACACTGGATATTTATTTTTTTATAGATAGTCCAGTGGGGATATTTATACACTCCGTTGTGTTGCATTGTATATTAGCCGCCCCAGCAAAGCCTTACAAGTGGATGTCAAATGGCTACACTTTCTACTTCAGTGTGGCAGAACCTTCACTTGTTTCTGTTCGCTGCAGATATCACAAACGAAACCACTTTTTTTATTTTTGTAAATACATTTGTTCTTCTGTTTGTCGGTCGCATAATAATTGACTGCTATTGAGTCTGATGTGGCTTAGTAAAGCAGCCCTCGATAAACTGGCCATAACACAGTAAACACGCCCATGGTCAAGATAAAATGGGTATATGGCATTCAACATGTACCGCTTCCATAGAGCACTTTTCAAGATAGAGTACTCTAGTCAAATCCTCCAAATCTCATACATCCATCATAGACGTGCTTCTGCCAAACCGACCACTTCGCATTCTCGCCGTGTCCCACAATAATTTAATAGACTTCGGGTTGTCTTTGAAGACATCCTTAAAACGCATAGTTTCCTTGTGTCTTGGATGTTTACCGTGCTGCCATTTCTCATACAACAGATGTTTAGGGAGCCTGTTGTCTTCCATCCTCGCTATGTGCTCATCCTAACGCATCTGACTTCATATGAAGAGAACTTATATGACGGATACGCCAACTTGCTGGAAAACAGCGGTTCCCGGTTTGTTAAATTACCAATTAATGTTTAAGATCCTTAGACATGGTTCATGAAATATCCAAGGTCTTAATGTGTTGAACATACTTGATCCACATATCCAAAGAATATATGAGACAAGATTGAAGATTTGTACACACTAAGCTTCGTTTTGATAGAGATGTCTGCGTCTGGCCATACGAACATTTCAAGCCCACTGAAAGCTTTGCTAGCCTTTTCGATCCTTAGAAATATTTCGGAATAGACGGATCCATCTCGAGAGAGAGTGCTACCAAGACATAGGAGGAGTCAGCTATATTTAACCAGGTTCGATATACTGATGTCTTCGTTAGGTTATGAGTATTACCTTAGTTTTCTTTTGATTGATGATGAAGCTTAAGGTAGTCTACGGTCCAGAGAAAAGATCCATTATCTCGCACATATCCTCTTCGGTGTGGGCAAAGAAGTATGCACCGTCGGCATACAGAAGATGCCACACAAGGGTTTAGAATCTAAACCCTTGTGTGGCATCTCCGCTATGCTGACGATGCAGACTTCTAAACTTTAGAAGGTTTGAGAGATATTAAAACGAGTGAAATTGAAGAGTCTGTCGGTGGTTTGAAAATGTATGAAAACATCGATATTACAGTCCGAAAAGCATTAAAAAGTGTCATCGCAAAGTATATAGAGAACAACGTCGGTGCAAAGATGTCACCCTTTTTAACACCATTATTCATGGCTATTGATCTAGAGAGTGCACAGTACAAAGCTGAAGAGTGCGTTTATATCCCACTGAAGTGGTTTACGTATTGTGATCAATCTTTGTCGGCATCCAAGTTTGCCTAGCATTGTCCAAAGTGTTATTCTTTCGTCATGTCAACAAAAAACAGTTAGGGTGTAACTCATTGTTGAACGCACAATTCCGGAATTTGTCTATCAGAAATCATACTTATTGTGTCACGACCGGATATAAAACAACTCTGGTGACCTGGTTAAAAATAAGCTTCGAAAAGACCTTGTCTACCACTTCAAGAAAGGTTATACCACACTAGTTGCCACGGGTTGATCACACACACACACACACACACACACACACACACACACACACACACACACACACACACACACACACACACACACATGTTGTATTTCTGCTGTGCACAAATAATGATGAAAATGTAATTGTATATCTTTATTGTCGGTGGCGGTGAAAGAGTGTGGGTTGGTAAGGAAGGTGGGCGCACGCACAGGAATTCGACGGGTGGTTTTTCTTGGGCCTAAATCACCAACTAATTTACGGTATCAATTTCGGGTTGTTGTTATTATTATATTACAATTTGCAATACTCTGCAATGCCCACCGTAAGACTTCACTGTGAATATAGCCACGTCCCCAGGGCGTTTTATCCGGCGACGGGGTATTTTCCTGTGCCGCTAACTTTTTGCAAGTGGTTCCAATCAACAATTATTTTATTTTTGACAATCTACCATATTTGTTTTCCAGACCAGGTACGTGTCCATGCAAAGTGCACCCACTTCTGTTAAATAACCTTTTCGGTACACCCGGCCTGGATATATATATATATATATATATATATATATATATATATATATATATATATATATATATATTCAAGTAGACATTATTAAAAATAACAGAACTCGTCTGTCTAGTTATACTTTTTAATCTTTTCAATCTTTCTAATGATTTTCTTTGTGTTAAAATAAACAAAATTGATAAAAGTTCCGTATGTGTCACTAACGTTTTCGATTCCTCTTCGAATCATCTTACGGTATTGAAGACAAAATGGACTATAAGACTGGTGAAAGGAGAGATTTTTTTAATATATCGGAGAGACGCGCACGTAATGAACGCCTTACATTTTTTCAAGAAAGGCGTTGACGAATTAAATCTTTTTTTTAATTTACTTATGTATTTATTTATTTTTCTTTTAAGTAATGGCTGAATTTATTTGGTGTATCGAGTTCTGTTATTTTTAATAATGTTTGCTTGAATGAATAAATACGAACTATATATAATATGTGTGTGTGTGAGTCCGATTAAAGACGAAATATTTTTCTCTTTTAGATATTTTTTACATTTATTGTCTCGACTCAAATTATCGTACACGTCGTTTAAAAATCCTAGAAACACTGTATAAAAATCTACTTAACATTAATAGAATAGCGCCTACTAACATCGGCAATAACGTATTAGATGTCTTGCACAATTAAATTTACAAAAATAAAAAATTAAGAAAAAATAAATATACAAGCACATAAAAACAATTAAATAAATAGATACATAAAAAAACAACGATTTAATAAAAATAATACAACAATACAAAAACAAATAACAGATCCAGTTACACTTTATTTTTCTTCCGCCAAAACTACCGAGCAAAATAATAAAAACACCTTAAACAACAGCAACAACAACAACACCATACAAAAAAAGAACATCTCCTGAAGACGATCGGGAAGATCGAAAGAGCTTGAGATGGCCGTAAAAAGAACTCTCGGATCCATACTACACGAATTACCACCGGAGACCCGAGAACTTCTAAGTCTCACATGCATAAGACATGGATGACAAAACATGTTCAGTATACCTTCATTTTGAAATACCACGTCTACTCCAAAGACGCCGGTTCAGCTTTCCAAATGCGTTACTTCCATTTATAATTTGACGAGCTGGATTTTGCCAACTCGCGACTTGAAACCAAACTTTTAAATAATAAACATTTCATAAGTTTCTCGTAAACACAAAACTAAAAATTTCGCATTTATTCATATAAATAAACATTAGCATTTTAGTAATTTTATACAGATTTATTTATCTTTTAAATAAGACCATAATGAAATCAAAAGAAAATAAAAATCAATTAGTCTGATGGCAATTTGTTGAAAATCAAGACAGGCCCTTAAAAGGCCACAAAGAAACGTTTAAACACAAAGGCGAAAAGTTTTGCCTGCGAGTTCAAAACAATCATTGAATTTACAAACCATAAAAAAGAAAATGGATGACGCTAACGGGAGAGAGAGAGAGAGAGAGAGAGAGAGCAAGCAGGCGAGCCAGCCACCCAACCACCAACCACCCTCTCCCTCTATTTCCTCTTTTCGCTTATACTTCTTGGCGAGCGATGTTCGTGTAATTTAAGAAAAGTTTTTAATTTGTTCGTTTTTTTATTAAATCACTATAATTACATATACGAAACTATTGCATATATAGTAAAAAATAAGACAATAAAATTACAAATTAATAAAACCAAACATTAATTTATCATCAACCGTTAAAAATTGGGATCAAGAGTACAATAAGGACCCCAGTTCATTAACACAACATGCGGAACATATTCCGGAGGTAACCGGCGTCTTCCGGTTCGTCTTTCGGTTGACCTCGCAATACACGTGGTCGCTATTTACAAAACAACTTGTAAATAAAATAAACGAAATGTATAGGCTTTTTTTTAAATCGCCTGACTTGTAATCTTTCGTTTTGCAATAAACAAAACAAGTTACTGTTTTTTTTGTTTTACTTTTATTTACTAAAAAAAACAAATTTTAAACGCAGAACATTCTATATTTCGTGTTGTGTATTTTAAGAAAAAGTGTATTGCGAGGTCAACCGGAAGACGAATCGGAAGACGCCGATGACTTCCGGAACATGTTCCGCGTGTTGTGTTAATAAACTGGGGTCCTTATTGTACTCTTGCTCCAAAAATGGTTATGCAAATACGGCATTCAAAGAACTGCCTTTGAATCAGTCATCTATACTATATATATAGTATTTCAAAATATTATGATGTATTATTGATTTAAATAACATAACCCGTGTTTATGCTAAATGAAAACAAACTTTCGCATTTATTCTCTCAGAAGAGAGGCTTCATCATATAGAGTGCACAATATGCTTAGAGTACTGATAAGAAAAATAACTTATCAACCTGTAATGTTTTACAATCCACTGTCATAAAATGTATAACTGTTTTCATCTCCACTCGGGCAACGCTTTGTAAATACTAATAGTCATTAATATTTTCACTGATCGTGTGTTATATATTTTACTTTATTTAAATGTAACATGTGATCTATTTGATCATTTTACAAATTAACAAATAAAAGTTAACACTAATTAAATAAAGGATAAATCAGAATTGCACGTGTTACAAATTTAGTTTTTTTTTTAAATACATTTAAATTTTGTTTTAATAAAAATAATGACGATGTGTCGTTTTTTTCCATCAGCATTACTGCAATACAACGTAAACAGAAGAAACAACAAAACGAACAACATCTTTAAGAGTTTAAGAGCTATTCTGTTTCCGTGCCCATTCTTTGCACTTCGAGCAAAGTCGAGTATTGATTTACTCCTCTCCAGGAGTTAGGCACAAGGCCAGTTTTAATCTTACTCCCACAAGTAAGATGTGACCCAAGGTCGGGTCGGGAAAGTGGGGTTTAAAAATTGCCTGGACAGCCCCGTCGGCATTCCCCGGTAGGGGCGCATCAGGCAGTAAGCAATAAACTTACTCCTCCCCAAAGAGGGGAGGCGAAGCCTGGGAGGATGGACCTCCTAGAACTGCACAGGACAGACCCATAGACCCGCGTAAATCAAACCCCGAAGGCTAAGACAATACAAGTCTATGGGGTGCAGTATCCATCGGAACAGATACTACACTTTGATCTTAGCCAAAAGGTCAAGAAAGCTTTTAACCGTTCTGGAATAATGCTTAGAATTTAAAATTAAAATGTAGAATAATTATTAACGAAATCACCTTGACTTACCCAGCGATGAAAAGGCGATGAGACATTGGTGGACATTTGCATTTTTCTTATTTGTAACAAACCTCGCGATGTCATCATTATCATGTTCATCATATTCGGTTTAACGTCTGGCGTGCGTTGGGCGACTTTTAGAAATTAACTTCCAAACTAACCTACCTCTATCCAAGTTTTTATTTATCGCTCTTTCTCTTAAGTTCATTCTTATCATTCCCTCCCATGTTTTCCTTGGCCTGCTCATGTGAACTGACCCTGCTACTTAAACTGTTCTACATCTATCAACCCAATAACTCCCATTCATTCTTTCAACTTGGACATACCTTCGGGGTCTCTTGTCCTGCACACATCTCTCTATACTGTCCAGATTTAATCTTCCTCCGACGTCATCTGATCTAAACCTGTCTTTTGACTCGCATTACACACCCAGGGTTATCATTCTCATATCAGTTCCCTCCATGTAACACATGTCCTCAACCCTCGGTGACAAAGTTTCACTTCTATACATCATCACACTTCGTACACATGTTTGATAGACTTGCTATGTGATTGATTTTCAATTATGTCATTAGGTGATTAACCAATGAAACTTAACAGCGTATGTCGGGATTTATGTCCTACTAAAAGAAATGTCGGGTCGGATATAATATGAAATCGATTTTAATCTTAAGTTGTAATTGTAAAGAACACAGACTGATGATTTACGTAAAGGACTAGCTAGTCAGCATCAATTATCAGTTTGTCAGATGGATTGCTATATATATCAAATTTCGAGAATCCGACCGACTCAATTTTATATGTATATATATATATATATATATATATATATATATATATATAGTACACACAATCATATGAATCGACACATATAGATATGCATGTGTGTATATATGCGTCTACATGTGTATACAAACAACAAATATTCATCTCCGCGTCGCGTTTCGCATTATCACTTTTTTCGCACCCTCTCAATTACAGCTGCACTCCGAGCAGTTTGGGGCCTGTCAGAACGCTGATGTGCGGCCATTTTTGAATCGGTTGAACCACTCCTTAATTTGTTCTACACATCGCATCTTCTCCAAACACCTGCTGAATCTAACGCGACGGTGGAGATGAACACCAGTTTTAGACAGGCCTCATATATATATATATATATATATATATATATATATATATATATATATATATATATTAAAATAAACATACTTTGAGTATCCGACGATTGTTTCAGAACCTCTGCATATAGTTTGAGTTGACCGACTTTTTAAAGCGTCGATAGGTAGGTGTCAAGATGTCATCTTACGCAAAGGGGGTTCTCGTCTGAAAATTTTTTAATGTAATGTGTCTGTTTGTTTTTTGTCTTTTGTTTTTTTTTTATGATTGTGTATTGGCGGATCTAATCTTTGTTCATCAGTATATCCCCGAGGAGGAACCGAGAAGGTTCTGAAACAATTGTCGGATGCTCAAACTATGTTTATTTTAATATAAAAAAAGCTCTAATACATATTGAGCACTTTTGAAAAGTATTGGTTTTGTTCATTTTGTTAATATTTGAACTTATATATATATATATATATATATATATATATATATATATACCCAGACAGAGATGCAAACACATACAAATACATAGTAAAATATCGATACACACTAATAAACACATGGTATTTCATTGAATATGACGCTTCAATAAAGTTTTAGAAAATAATTATTAGAATATCATGAATTCCCAAATCTGTCTCCAAATGCAATTAGGTGGAAAATAAATGTGTCTGCGTTTTGTGTGTATCTACAATTCACTGTTATTTATTCATCAGAGCATTTTCAAATTTGTACCAATGTTAGTTTCCGTGGTAAACAGCATCGCTCCACTGAATCACTGATTACGAGGCAAACGTCAGTCTCGCCCATAATGAGCTACTAAGTCAATGGGTGTTCAACTCATTACAGTTGAACGAACTGCTCGGTTCGCTGACTGACAATTACATCCTACCCAGCTGTCCAGGGGATACTTGATCAGCTGAATGGATACTGCCGTGGTCTATAGAATTGATGACGAGTTCAAATCCCAGCGGGCCTACTGCTATTATTTACGTACTAATACAACTGAGAAAGGTGCGAATCCGCAGTCGCACCCCACCCAGCCTGTCCCTGTCTTATTGTTAGTTTTGCCTGTAACGAATTGATATAGAATTTTGGTGGCTGAAAATGTGATTATGGACAATAAAAATCTCCACACCATATGTATAAAATTGTTGATAAATTTTCGGAGCATTATCGCAAAATATAGATTATGTAATCAATTTTGTATTCTACTGAGTTGTACATACATATATATATATATATACAGGGTGGGCCAAAATAAGGGTCCTATCTTTAAATTTGAATAACTTCCACAAAATAAAAGTTAAACTCACCAAACTTTATGTGTGTAGACTGACCCTTCCGAGATTTTTTGAAATAAACAAAACAAATTTTAGCCGAAAAACACTTCTTAAAACTTACAAAAACTAAAGTATTGTTTTTTACACTGTTTTGAGTTTTTTAAGCAAAAATAATGTTTTCTAAATGAGGGTACGTTCCTTAGGGCTAATACGGCTCATGCTTGCTTCGGAAGGGGTCCTTTACTTATTCTAAAAAAAAAAATATTTTAAATCAATAAATAAAAAAGTTATGAATTTTTAAAAATAGGACCCTTATTTTTGCCTACCCTGTATATATATATATATATATATATATATATATATATATATATATATTACAGATGGTCAAAACAACATGATACTGTCAGTTTCAAATCAACGAGCGTTCGAGTCTCGCCGATTTGAAACCGACGGTCTAATTAATAATAACAACAATGCCGGAAATATGACATGCCCAGAAAAGATAACGCATACATATACACGCATGTATGTGATGACACTAGCCTCGGTTGGTACCACAGAAATGCTCGTGAAGGGTCAAGGAGGGTGGGAAGACCGAAGAGGGAGTGCACCAACCAGACCTCTACTTGAAGTGTGCGGAGAATACTGGAACCTTGGGAAGGCTTAATACCACTCTTTTTCAGAAAAACCCTATGGTCGTTGCTAGCGAGAAATCAATGGCAAACGACTGTTGCGATAACACAAAATTATTTGCCATGGTTATCGAAAAAGGTGGAGGGTTCTGCACATTAGGGGGAATTTGTTGTAACTCAACTCTTTAAAGCGAACGTCACCTGTTATTTCCAGTGAGCAATCACTGATAATGACTTGTGTGAAAACTCATAATGATTGGGTAAGTCTTTAAAAAAAAAAAAAATTTAAATAAAAAAAAATAAATAAATAAATAAAAAAAAAATTTAAAAAAAAAAAAATAATAATAATAATAATAATAATAATAATAATAATAATAATAATAATAATAATAATAATAATAATAATAATAATAATAATGATGATGATGATGATGATGATGATGATGAAACACCATTGGAACCTATCATAAGAATCAAACTAAAAAATGCTCAAAACCAACAAAAACATACTGCCATGGTGAGAACTGTGGGAAAATAGAGCTATCAACTGAAGTTATGATTGTCGCTTTAGGTATTAAAATTCCTGCATCATTTAAGTTTAGAAAAATTTGTTAGGGTCTACCTCATTAATCTGATTTAGTACTGGGACCTTCGGGGGCTTATTGCCAGAGAAGACCAATGGTCGTTGTCAGCGAGAAATCAATGGTAAGCAGCGTTTACGATAACGCAAAGTCATTTGCAAATTTTATTAAAATAGTTAGAGAGTACTGGAAATCCGGGGAGACTTTTTGGCACTCGGACTCCAGGTAACACCACGGCTTATTGTCAGTGAGCAATCACTGATTATGACCAGTGTGAAAACTCCAAGTGAGTAAGCAATAATAATAATACCGGAACACCATTGAATCCTTACTATTAATCTAATATATATGATACCACGAGAAAACATATCACGCGGCGGTTATCAAACAGAAAAGATCAAAATTCTATTTCAAACATAAGTATCCAAAGATGGAATATGCTGCCATATCTGTCCAAGTGCCACATTGAGAACTTCTCTTAATACGTTTTCGGAAATAAATTATATTGAGTCGCTTTTAGCAATAACATATGTACGCAGTTCATATCATTACTTAATGTTAGTACTCCCACGGTGTTCCTCATCTTTCGGCTGGCAATTTGCCTGTTTTTTTATTTGTTTGTTTTCTTTTTAAAATATTTTTTTGTTTCAAATTAACCTAATCCCTTCTTTTAAAATAGCGGTTCATTGAAAATAATTCCGACCCCAACCAAGTATTTTCTGAAAGAAATTAAATCTAATTACAGTTTATTTTTCTAAGCAACATGCTGACGAACCAGAATCAAATATTGATTTTGTAGGAAGAAGAAACGATAATAAGACCGACTTTACTTTATATATTAGATTAGGGCCTTCCGTAACTAAAAAAAACAAACAAAATAAATGAAAAAAAAATGTTATTTTCATAAATAAATGCTTATGGGATCTCAACAGGACTGATGTTAACCGCCCAAAGCACTGGCTTTATCTCCCAAGATAGACGGATGCTTACTACTAATGATGTAGCTACTTGAACGGGTAAAACTGTTTTAGTGGTTCTGTGTGAGGTTTATTAGAGCAGAGTTACAACGGAGGCTTGTCTGCCTCCCACCCACCCTGACGCACCGGCCACTGGCGTCGGGAAATTACAGTTAGTTGAGTGAAATCGGAGTCGACACAACCCACTCCCCCCCCCCCCCACACACACACACAGCCAGAACCCTTCAACAGATGAAGGGGAGGGTTGCTGCCTCCTCTACCGGAAGTGATGTTTTAGAAGTATTCTGGATGCCTCCTTATTGTTGTTTCCCCTTAATACATTTTCGGAAATAAACTATGTAGAGTCATTTTTTTATGTACAACAACAACAAAAACGATAGTTTATAGATACGTCCCTTCAATCTGCGCGGTTAACGATGGAACGCTATTTCAAACTTAAACAAAAAAGACCATCAAAATGCTAGGATATTTTCTGTGTAACGTCCGCCACCAATTGAAACGTGACTACACTGCCCATTAGCTAACCCTAACTATACCCCCACACATAAAAAAACTGGGAGAACAGTCTCATAACAACAGAACAGGTATTACACTATTCGCCTTAAAGGAGGATGGTAGCATGACGAACGAACATATATTACTGCTATATTGATCTACCCTATACCGTCACTGAATGGACTCTTCCTGACTATGAATAGAGCCATTATGACCAATCAGCAGAAGTGAAAAGAGAAGCGAAGTGAAGAATCAACCTGTGTCAACCCATTACTTCTGTACTTTCTGTGAATGCAGTTTCTTGTTAATTATCTTAATTTCCTCTCAGCCTGTTCTCGGCCTTTTGGCTAAGATCAAAGTGTAGTATCTGTTCCGATGGATACTGCACGCCTGTCCTGTGCAGTTCTAGGAGGTCCACCCTCCCAGGCTTCGCCTCCCCTCTTTGGGGAGGAGTAAGTTTATTGTTTACTGTCTGAGGCGCCCCTACCGGGGAATGCCGACGGGGCTGCCCAGGCAATTTTTAAATGGCCAGAGTGCTCACCTCTCGAGCGCTGGCTTTTAACCCCACTTGCTCGACCCCACTTGCCTAACTCCGCGAGGAGTAAATAAATATCTTCTGTTTGTGTTATTTCTTTTCGGATCTTTAAGGCCACAACAATCACACTACCCCCCCCCACACACCACCACAACCACCACCCAAAAAACGAAAATGGAGGTGATGCTGCCTTGGAGAAGTGTATTATCACAAAAGAACGAACGGATTCTATGGGAAACATATCGCGTAACGGGATTTAAACAGAGAAGATCTAAATGTTATTTCAAACAGGAGTCGAATGTATCCATCTAACAGTTATCGTTGGCTAGTTTTCGAAATTGAAGTAGTATTTTTTTTTTAGCTCTTTACATCAAGTGGCGTCATGCCTTGTGTTGGGCGATTTCCATAAAAATAAAAGATGGAATACTGCTGCCATATCTAGGGAGGTGCTGCACTGAGCACTCTTTTCTGCTTGGTATAGTACACAATGGACTTCGAAATCTCTACAATCCATTTATCAAAGAAGAGACGTTGCTAGTCTCTTTTTACTCTATGCTTATTTCCATGGAAGGTGATTAGCTAAGCTCCAGTCTTTAGTTCCTTCTTTGTAAGACATCTACAGAAATAACTCGTCTTCTACCACAACGGAAATGCATCTTCTTCCTCTCTCTATGTACCTAGCGTCAGGTGGAATTCCATCGACAGAGCTTCTTTACAAGGGCTTCCCATCTGTAGAACACATTGCCGCGGGACTGCTTCCTTGCTGATTAAAACTTGGTCGTTTTCCAGTACAATGCCGACAAATTCTTGTCACTGGTCGCCCCAATAAGCAATCAAACGCAGTTCATATCATTCATCAATGTTAGTACTCCCATAGCATTCCTCATGTTTCAACTGGTAATCATTAACCGTCATCTTCGAGTTGCTCTTTGCCTTAGTGAGTTGTGACCACCATTAGTAAAATAATTTTTTTAAGTGACAAACTGACGAACGGACAGAGCCTCTTCTAAATATATTTGGACAAATTGAAAATATGTCACTGCGCATGTGCATTAATCTGTTCCAAATTACCCCCCCTCCTCCTAACTTCCATTCTTTTGAAAATCGCTGTGATTGCGATTTGAAAACTCCTATTCCTGATTTTATATATATAAAACTATGTTGCCTGGATTTTTAAAGTTGGACCTAAAAAGCATTTAAGCTGACAAATCAAACTTTAATGCCATTTGCTATAGACCGAAGTACTTCTCTAATAAAAGATTTAATACTTAATCCGGCCCAGCAGTGTTTAATAGGTAATATATAGACATTTTTAAATAATCACCTTAAAGAAAAATCAGCCTAGACGTATGACTAACTAAAAGAATAACAACTATTCTCCTTAGCTATTGGCGTTCTTTACTTGCTTTTAACATAGAAATACTTACAAAATAAATTTGACCGTAATGCATCCCGGGTTCAGTACAGCTACTTTCTATTTATATAAAGTTAAGTATGCGTATATGTTTCTATATTTGTATGTACAGAATTCACTTCTAAACTAATTAACCAATTATTATGAATTTTGAAACACAGCTGCTCGGCGTAAAGAGTAGTAATCTGGGCTATATTTAGTTTAATTTAGTTTTATGTAAAGGATATTAAAAAGGGGTCGAAGCACTTTGTAGAAAATTTAGATAGCTCCTGTTTTTGCGAAATTTTAACAATAGATATTAATAAATATTCTTCAAATTTACGTTTATTGGAGTATTTTAAAGATTTTTTAGGGGGAGGCATAATATGGGAACACTTTCCCATTTGAAATTTAAATATGTCAGATTTACATTAAATTTTATTCATAGGCATTGGACACCAATTTTACAAGATTCCCAAAAGTTCAATTACTTTCTAAGACCCCTTAAACTTCAGCCTTAAATTTTAGACATTTTCTCGAATCAAAATTTTTTAATGGATGTTGATCAATATTGGAATAATGATTCGAGACATAACGTATAATAGTACTATTATATGTTGATTTAAATCTTCGTAAGGGGGGGGGGGGGGCATACAAATGGTGCAAAACAGTTCTTTTCAAAGAATTCATTTTACCAATCCAGGGACGGGTATTCAACTAGTCAAATATATAATTTATGGAATAAATGCTGAGAATTTCATTTGAATTGAATAATTCTCTGATTTTCGGTGATTGAAAAAACTAATAATAAAACGTTGGTTTGTTTACAAAGTGGAGGAGGGGCGGGTCATAGATGTTGCTCCGGCACTCCTTGCCACTAATACTAGTACTTGAATAGTTACAATTTTTAGCGGTTATACGCGGGATTTACTTCCTTCCCATCGCAGAAAGATGTGACACAAGGTCGGAAGGTGGGGACAGTCAAGCTAGCGCCCCTAACGAAGGAGCACTCTGGCCATTTAAAAGTTGCCTGTGGATCCCCGTCGGCATTCGCTTGTCGGGACGCCTGAGACAGTAAGCAATTAACTTACTCCACCCCAAAGAGGGGCGGCTAGGTCTGCGGGGGTGAACCTCCTAGGATATCGAGGGCAAATACCTCAGCCCGACAGATAAAAGGTCTACGCGAGGCTCTATTGGGGTAGAGTTATAGCAGGTGTAGACGACAACCCCACCCATACTGACGGGGTCCGGCCACTGCGTCAGGAATTACACTTTGGTGAAATATTTCTGGTGGCTTTTGACCAATTCTTTTTGAACCGAGTCGAGAACTTTTCACATGTATATTATATAAGAACAGATGTAAAACGATTCGCACACTGGAAGTCGGCATGATGATACTAACGATACGTGATTATTTTCTAGCTCTACTTACCCGATGTTGCTCGGGAGTCTTTTTACTCTCATTTAACTTTCGCTTTTTCCTTTTTCAACTAAGCTTGGGGGAGGGGGGATTACCCGATAGAGGCGATTAGCAAGAAATCAATTTTCTCTCGAGAGAGGAAGTAATGTCTTCTATGACCTAAACTGGTGCTCTTCCAATATGTGATCTACCTAGTTAGTTGCATTCCAATATGTGATCTAAGGGTTAGGATAAGGGTTAAGGTTGGTTAGTTAGGGCTAATAGAGAAATCACATATTGGATTAGAAACCATTCGGTAGATCACAAATTGAGAGAACACCACGAGATTAACCATACCTGGTTCTGAAGGGTATAATGGTTCAAATTTATTGGCCCCCCAAAATAACAGAGTGTAACAAGACAGTTAAAAGACAAGGAAAGTTAAAAGATGTGTACGTCTATATACCGTCTGAATGTTTTGTCCGAAACGACTTAAATACTGGATATGATAGACATCGTCAACAACTCTGGTCAACTGTTCAACTAAGCAGAAACACGGACAGAGAATTCTGGCTTTCTTCAAATGAGATGTTTATTTACTCCTCGCGGAGTTAGGCACAAGGCCAGTTTTATCCTACTCCCACAAGTAAGATGTGACCCAAGATCGGGTCGAGCAAGTGGGGTTAAAAGCCAGCGCTCGAGAGGTGAGCACTCTGGCCATTTAAAAATTGCCTGGGCAGCCCCGTCGGCATTCCCCGGTAGGGGCGCCTCAGACAGTAAGCAATAAACTTACTCCTCCCCAAAGAGGGGAGACGAAGCCTGGGAGGGTGGACCTCCTAGAACTGCACAGAACAGGGCTTCAAATGAGATGAAAACGCCTATGGTACATCTTTTGATGGTTCCCGTGGAGACCCTAGACAGCCCTAGGTTGCCTGAATTATGCCAAGGCGAACATCGCCTAGTATAACAACCGGCAGGTTTCAGTTAACTTTAATTAACATCTATTATTAATGGAGAGTTGGTTTATGTGTGTCTGAGGCTTAAACTATACTATTATTTATATGAATGTAATTAATATACTATTGTACTAGCTTTAAATGCTCATTTCATTTTGCTGTACTTTTTTCAGATGCATCTATCTTTCAATGCTTGATTCAAGGGGTGTAGTATCTGTTCTATTGTCATCCTACCAATCATTACCTCTTTCTTTGGGACTGGGGGGGGTAGTGTATACGTGTTCGTTCATCATGATATCATCCTTCCAGGGATTAGCTGGGGAGGTAGTGTATTCACTACCCCCCCCCCAGTCCCAAAGAAAGAGATAATGATTGGTAGGATGACAATAGAACAGATACTACACTTTTGTGATCATGATACCATCCTTCCAGGGATTACCTTCTACTTTAACGATATACTAGCAAAAATATGCGACCAGATGTCGCATATTTTTGCTAGCTTGTTATAAATTAGATAAAAAATAAACAACAAACTTCATTAAGAATTTAAAGAAAACAATGCAAAATATGAAACTGTTTGGTCATCATACAATAAACACAGAATAGAGTGTGCCTTCTAAAGTATTTTAATGGGGTTCCATTTAAATTCAGTCGATATTGATGACGGCCAGATCGAATTGATGGAAGCTGCCGACATGGTCGTCACCATTTACAAGGATATTGCCAACATAGTGACTTTCCTCTACATCATCGTTCCAACCATAGTCCCAACCGATACATATCCACTACCATTTCTCAAATTTTATTTCCGGACACGGTGAAAAATATATATTTATATAAGTGTGTGTTTAGTTACCTCCTCTGCGGGAGGTTAGACACAAGGTCAAGTGGGGTTTTGAAAAGCCAGCGCACTAGCTGAAGTGTCCTCTAGCCTAAACAAAATGCCTGAGCAGTCCCGTCGGCGTTCCTCGGTAGGGGCGCCTCAAGCGATTAGTAATAAACTTACTCCTTCCTAGAAAGGCAGTCCTAGACGGCCCACCCTCCCAGGTGAATCTTCTAGGACTGAACAGAATCATCCCTCAGCCGGACAGCAACAAAGCCACTGCCATAACCTTCGCGGATTAAATAAAGGGTTCCGTTCGAAAATCCGTACAGATTCTAGAGTTCGACAAGATGCATCTGAAGAAGGTCGGGGGTTACATCGTCCGAATCGTTGTGAGAATAAGATCCAAAATGAGAACAGTAGTCCGAATAATCCAAATAATCCAAATAATCCAAATAATCCAATCTTATATAAAATATTACATTTTTTACACAAATGTGTCATAAATGAATAGGTAAACATAATTATATTGTTTTGACAAATTTCCCAACTATATTTCCTTTAAAATAATTTACGTCGTCAATAGTAACGTTTTCCATGTCTGTAATACTCACACACATTTACAGCATCTATTATAGACGCATACATTTGTAGTATAATATATGCTGTATGTGTGTGCGTGAGTGAGTGAGAGAGTGTAAGAGAGAGTGGTTAATTATTTCAGACACACAGACATTTTATATATAAACTTTTATTTATATCAAAACAACGGAAAGACGCAAACGTCAACACTTGACATTTCTCTGCGATATTCGCTTCCACAACACACACGCAGTATCAAAAATACTTATGACAAGTAAGCTACACAGAAATGTTTGTGTTTCATTCAACGAAGTAATTCGTCTGACTAACAGAATTCCTTCGTGAAATAAAACAACCGTGTTTGTATAGCTTATTTGTCTTAAGTATATTTTTTATACTAGTACTAAGCTCTACTCTATTAAGCTCGGGTTAGATTGTTTGAATCAGGAAAAAGTGAGTTTGCAAAGCCAGTTAAATATAAAAATAAAGACAAAATCCAAAATTAGACTCTCTCTCTCTCTCTCATGTATCAGATATATATATATATATATATATATATATATATATATATATATATATATATATATATCTGATACAGGTTAAACATTGTACCTGCTCCTTGAAACGGATTCGTTCGACAGATTTTTACTCGCTAACTTGCGTGATGGGACGGATATCTATATATGCAAATACACATTGCTCTTTATTATACAGTCGGTGATTACCAATAATGTAGTGTTTCTGATTTTTTTAAAATGTATATTTAAACTCCCTCTCTCATTATATAATATATATGTGTGTGTGTGTGTGTGTGTATGTATGTGTATGTATGTATGTGTGTGTGCGTGCGCACACACGCACAAGCGTGAATAGCGTAGACATTGAATCAAAAGCACATGGTGATTGACAGTTTCGCGCCCTGCATTCATCAGATTATGTTCAGATGAACACACGGCGACCAAGCTATCAATCATGCGCTTTTATATATTTGACTCGAAAATACTCGAGAAAAATCAAGCTGTTACCTGTAAGCAGGTGTTGTTGATTGTCTGTCCTTCTGTCCTTCTCTCTCTCAACTTAGATCTATAAATGTCATAGCACCGACATTCATTAATCACTTTTTTATATAAATATAGTAACTAATAAAACTATAATTATTGATTTACGAGAAATAACGGTTTCCACTTAATTATAATGGAGTTCTCTCGGTAACCGGTAATGTAAACAAATATAAAACATCTAGCCAGTGAGTAAAAATGATTAGCCTGACGATTCCCCCCGGGGACGAAACGCGGAAGCCTCTGTGTAGCTTAATTGCCATAAATATATTTTCATAACTTACGACCTAGCTCTACTCGCGTATTGAGCACTGTTAAAGTAAATACTTAAAATCGATAAATAAAATATATCTCTTTATAACATATTATTTTATGTATCCACATAAAATGTTATAAGGAGATATAATTTTTATGTATCAATTTTCAGTATTTACTTCAACAGTGCTCAATACGCGAGTAGAGATAGGTAGTAAGTTATGAAAATATATTTATGGGCTTTTTATATGCATTTTAGCCTGACAATTCCATACGGTAATGAAACGCGTAAGCCTATGTGTAGCTTAATTGCCATAAATATATTTTCATAATTTACTAATACATATATATATATATATATATATATATATATATATATATATATATATATAAACAAGTAAAGGATGATCATAAAAATTGTACAAAATACAATATATATTAAGTCATCAGTTGTTCAAGACAAGAGGTTTTAAATTAAATAAATGTAATTATTCCTTCCTTAAGCCACGGCTTTTCAAAGAATGATATTTTATTGTCAGAGAAGCAAACAGATAAGTTGGTAAGGGGAAATTACTAAAAGTCAAATTTTGAAAAGATATAAAATAAATATAACATTGAATGTCAAAAGAAAACGTTGAAAATATAGGCAAACATCACCGTTGAATGGCACTATGAAAGTTCAGTAGAAACAGATTCGAAGTAGCTAAAACCCAGTCCTATTTTTCTTAAAGTTTTACTCCTCAGCCAATAAGATATCATTCTTTGAAAAGTTATGGTTTAAGGAAGGAATAATAAAAGTTATTTTATTTAAAACATCTTGTCTTGAACAACTGATGACTTAATAGATATTGTAGTTTGTACAATTTTTATTCTCATCCTTTACTTGTTTATATAATTGCTCTATCTTGTATATCGAATATCAATTTTTCATGATAGGTTCTACTTTAAAGGTATACATCATATATATATATATATATATATAACGACAGATCAGAGTTATATCATAATATTATTTAATGTCAGTTTCGGTGCAAAGAATAACTTACGTGTATTCAGTAGCTACACGAAAATCAAGTCACGGAAGTTTGTTACCAAATGAAAAACCATACCGAATGGAATAAAATATTGATCATGGGTGTCAAATGTAAAAATTATGTTTAATATTTGGTCAGTTATTTTGTCTGATGTGCATCTGAGTTTTTCTGGACATTCGATTCTAAGTATATTCTGAAATAAAATCGTTTTTTTTCACGTGTCACCTCCATTTCGCCATTTATGTGTTGGTATTTTTCCTGTGCATTTCTGAAGACTTTTAAAAATCTAACCTTGATATTCTATGGTTTTCATTTAGCAACAAACTATGATGATGGGATTTTCTTGTAGATATTTGAATTTGTTCAAATATACTTTTAATTCTACTAGAAACACGTGTAAATTTTTATTTGCTCCGAATTAAAAATCACAGTATAATATAACTCTGGTCCCTCATGTCATTTATAGCTATATTACAAATTTTGAAATAAGTATTTAAAAGGTTTGAATATTGAGTATCATTTTCCTTGGAATTTGATTCCCATAAGAATCGATCTGGACTATATAAAAATATATATATGGGTGTATGACATTAAAACTAAGAGTCTATATGTTTTGCATCGGAAAATGTAAAGGATAAGGTACTTGATTTTTAAACGAAAATGAAATTGGTTTCGATTTACTTCGGGTCTTTGGGAGTCTTTTGTAAGGAAATGTGTAAAAGACTTGTGTTCAACTAATTCTATACATTTAATTGTTGACATTCGATATTACGTTTCATATGAAGTTAAACGGGCAACAATGGTAAAAGAGTTATTAAAAACAATTGTTCCTTTAATACGACAGAGGCGCTTGCATGTTTTCCTTTTGTTTAGGAAAAGAAATGAATTATAATTCTTGACTTTTGGCAAGGATTTCGAAAGAACCATGATGCAAACAGAGGTCTGCTATTTTTTTTAATTTTCATTTTTTTATTTTGTATAGAATCACTCCCATCTCCAAGATTAGGGTTAGGGTTTGACGGGGATGTCCCCCTTGACAACCAAATTACTTATTTGTGACGGTTTTCAATTACAAACACGCACATCATACTAAAATTGAGTTAATCAACGTTTGTTTCCCTAAGATTTTTCCTTATATATTTTAATCACACAAAAATGTAGCCTTAGTTTTTGGATTGAGTTATATTTTTTTTTTAATTTAAAAAAACAAAAATCTTCTATTTCAGGGCACTCGAAACCCCTATAAAACCACGAAAAACAAAAGAAAACTTCCCGATTGGAGACGGGAGTGATTTTATAAAATTACTATTTTTGTATCTATTAATGGAGTAAAATGGCTGATTGTGTATCGTGACTCTTTGAAATTCTAAAGTGATTTTGAATCCTTTTTTTTTAAAGCTGGCGAATAGAAAGTAGTTTTAGGTTTGAATTAAAGTTTATAGGCAAACGTCAAGTATTATGGTTTAGTTGTGCTCCTTAACCAAAAGAATGTATTATATTTACCACGCGCCCCAGTTGTATCAAAGAAAAGAGTATTTTCTCGATAATTGGGAACTTTAGCGACTAATTGAAGAAATATTTAAGGTGGGTTATTCATCCGAAGTCCAAATCATGTATATAATATATGTTTATATACAAAACAGTGTGTCACATGTTACAAGTAAGTAAATATAAGTGTTTAAAGGTTTCAACAATCAAAAGAATGTTCGTTACTTACCTCCAACGGGATCATTTTCATCCACGTGTATTTTGTGTTCCTCTGGAAGTTCCTCCGTTTCAGTGTTTAATCCATTCATAGTGGTTCTGGAACATTCACACTCGGGAATAATATGAATAAAGATCTTTTTCTTTTCTTTTTTTTTTTGTTTATTTTTTAAGTAAAACTGCGTAATATAGCCACACTGAAGCTTCCCGTTTCTAGCCAAACTGAAGTGCCGTGATACGGAGAAACAGCTGTCTGTGGATGAACTTCAGCTGTAATTCCGTCAGCTGATTTCAAATTGCCAATCCCGAAAAAGAAAACACGAAAAATATTTTTCTTTCTTTTTTTTGTGAACTTCAACAATAAATACAATTAAAACCATGAACTATTTCAGTAGTGCCAAAAAAAAAAAAAACTATGCGTAAATAAAATATAGCAGAAAAAAATAGATTTCTTTGCTAAAATTTGAATGCTGATTTTTTTTTTTTTTTTTTTAGAATCAAATTAATATCAAAAATAAAAAATAAAAAAATGACTCCTCGTAATTCTTTTCCCCCCGAGTTCAGAATCCAAGGCAAATAAATCTCCACTTCGCGCAGCAAACTCTCTCTCTTTCTATATATATATATATATATATATTTTTTAACTGTCCATTTACGACGCTGGTAAATTCTCTTTAAACGAAGATGTGTTCCTAGTTGTTCAGTTTTGAATGAGACGAGCACTGTGTTCCTGTATATAAAACCACCACATGCACGCACGCACCCCCACACACACTTTGGTGGGGGACGAGGAAGAGGCAGCGTTTCCAAACATTAGTACCCTTGTATGTAACCAGACGCTTTTTCAACTAAGCTAACTTTTTTTAATGAAAAAAAAAGTGCCCCTCCCACTACTTTTTACTAAGTCGTAGAGTGGTAGCTATCGCTTGTTGTGTTGTTGTAGTAGTAACAACAGTCACAGCTTCATATCCTTTTATGTGAAAAAAAACAACAACAAAAAAAAAACGAGTTGTGCCTACCCGGCGTTGCCCGGAAGACTTTTTACTTTCATTCTTGTTTCGCTTATTTTTAGGGGGAGGGTACTTCTACAGTTTACGGACCGTGCTATTTTTTAGTTAAATTCAATTTTTACGGTATCTTTGACTTATTAAATTGTATGGGGAAAGTACAGAATAGTTAACACCCCTCTTCCCATGTTAAGTAAAAAAAATAACGTTATTATTTCAGCACGGTCCGTAAACAGCAGAATTACCTTCTTCTTTTTTTAACTAAGCCCTTCTTGTATACCTTATTTGTTTAACTATAATTTTAAAAGTTAAATTTAATTATTATGGTATCGTTTAGTCATTAAATTATTAATTAACCAAATCGTTTCAAAACTATAACTAATTTTATTAACCTAATCGTTTAATCTCTATTTGTAAAATTATTGGATGTAAATAGCTTCCAAAACTTTCAATCTTTTAATACATGAGGACAGTGGCGTGCAGAGGTCAGGGGATGCCGTGGAGATGCCGTGGAGGTGTCCAGGTGATACCCAGGGCCAACTTCTTGATTGTATGCCCCAAATACTGAAGTATAAGTCCTAGTAATGGAAAATATTATGAGACAGGAAGAAAATTTGGATATGATTGGATGCCCTGCCCCCAATTTGGATGCCAGAGACCACCGCCCGTCGCTCCCACCCTCTGCACGCCACGGTATGAGAATTTGCTAAGAATTTTTTATTTTTTTTAACATAGTTCACCCCCAAAAAAGCCAGGCCGCCACTGTAGACGTAAGTGGCTACTGAGAAAAAAGGGTGAAGGTTTTGGGGTGGTCAACCTAATTTAGGAGCTGCGCAGCGAGATGTCTGTTTACATTAGTTTTAAATTTCTGCATGTCAGTAACGTCAGAAAAGCAAGAAGCAGGGAGAGAGTTCCAGAGTCCAGCAGCACGGGGAAAGAAGCTTTTGGAGTAGAAAGCTCTTCGGCATCTGGGGACCTCCACAGTGTATGGATGGGATTTGGCAGATTGTCGGGTTGGTCTAGTGAATTTACGTCGTGGGGGTACCAGAGCAGCAAGCTCATCAGAGCACAATCCATTGAAGTACTTGTAAAACAGGCACAAGGAAGCAACATTGCGGCGCTGGGACAGGGGCTGGAGCTTGGTGGATAGGTTGGCTACTCTTTTTTGGACGTTGTCTAAGAGGGAGAGACTAGCGGATGATGCACAGCCCAGATGTGGCAACAATACTCCATGCATGGGCGGATGGTGGCTTTGTAGATATATTGGATAATGTCAGGTGTGAGAAGTTTACTGGCACGGTAGAGAGAGCCCACCTTCTTTGCAGCAGCCCTGGCAATGTTTTCAATGTATTTATTCCAATTCATGTTATCTATGAAAGTTAGGCCGAGGAGTTTGAATGATGAAATCTCAGGCAGGATGCTATTTCCCATGACAATCGGTGGTTGAAGAGGTTTCTTGTAGTTATTGAAGGAAAGTAGCTTTGTCTTTGCGGCATTAAAAGTTACCATCCATTTTGTACCCCATTCCACTACAGACTGGAGGTAATTTTCTAAGGATTTATCCTCAGATATGTGCGCGTCGGTTTTGCCCACATGACGAGAGTAGAGCGTGGTGTCGTCAGCAAATAATCCTATCTCAGTCGCAATGGCATCAACAAGAAGGAACAAAAACCTGACAAATAGTAGACTTTGATGCTGAATAAAACATAAAAACTAAGTAAATGGAGTCGAGAGCTGAAGGAAGTATGAAAACATTTTAGAGCGAGAAATCACTTTCTATTCGACAGTTTAAATGCATTCAAATCCCTTTCAAATTTCTAAGGGTCGCAAAGTAATGTATTTTTTTTTCAACAATTAACAAAAGATTAAAAAAACAGAAAAAACGAAATGCATTCTGGTGAATTTAATTTTGTTTATTTTATGCTATTAGATTTTTCATTTCAATAAATAATCCCTTAATAGTAAACAGAAATGTGTAAGTCACATAGAGGCGTGAAACGTACACAGCGACGCACGAGGCATGGTCAGAATTTTATTCATACAGAGACTAGTTTATATCTACTCCTTGAGCGGTATTTGTACAGTACCTGGGTATGTCACGTTCCATCTTTACCTGGATTCTATTGATTTATGGATAGTACAAAGAAAAATATTTGTAAAATGACTTGGGGGGAAAATAGGTTACTTAGTATTTGCATGAGAGAGTAAGTAACTATGATGAATGCATTTACATATTGTTTTTAATAACAGCAGGGTCCATGGATTGGATGTTGCAAACTTGATGTGTAAATGCCCCAAGACAATAAACGAAAGACAGTTACTATGGAGATTTTTATTTTTCGCTATGATTACGGCCATTTGATGGTTTTCGGTAATCGTCAACAAGAATTTTGTTTTAAAAGGGAATTTTCTAGAAAATAAAGAAAAACAATTATAATTTGGATTTATTCTTGTCTAACTGAAACATCCATCTATGCTAGATAATTGATTATAACTACTAGTTTATACCTGCTCCGTATTATGGTACAGTGTCCATCTTTACCTAGATTCTGTGGTGAACACCACAACGGGTTACCCTCTTTCTTTCTTTGTTTAATTAATCCTTCTTCGTCTCCGAAGTAGGGAACCTACGAACTCACGCAGATTCACGTTTGCCGAAAGATTCCGGCCAATTTGACCACGCGTGATTTGGGGTCAATAAAAAAACACGCGTTCCTTTTCTTCCTCTCTTTTGGCCTGCAGCGTTCTTGGACGGATAAACACAAGGAAGGCTTGTCGACAACCCCCACCCCCACCAGCGGCATCAGCCGAGAAGGAGGGGGGGGAAGAAGAAGGTAATCACTTTTCTTCAGAAATCTATCTTCAATCCAAACGAACTCTTATTTTTTCATACGTATTGCATTCTACACACAAAAAAGACATTCCAACACGCATCGCATTTATACGCCCCAATTACGACTTACACTCTCTTTTAAATGTTAAGTAAATAAATTGTTTTTGTTAAGTATAAATGTTTTCCTTTTTCTATCAACTTTATTAAATGCCTATTCTTATATGTTGTTTAGCTTCCTCATACCTTCGCTTTCATTTTAATATAAGTTTAAATAATATTTTCTTTCTTCTTTGTTTGTCTGAAACCTTCTTTTTATTTAATCTACACGTGGTCAGGTGGAATCCTAAACAGTGAGATTACATGCCGTTACAAAGGTATCTATCACACTACCTATGGCCGGGAGATTCATTGTCGCAAACCCATTTTGGCGGCATCCTTCGCCACTGTGGTTAATATCCATAATCCTTTGTTCTCTTTTGAATCTCCCGCCATAAACACACATTTCCACCCCGGCCATAATTGGTGACCTCTTCGACGTTAACACGCAAACTAAATCCTTCTAAGATACAATAAATAAAAATCCTTCTTATAATATACAATTTTAAGATACAAATAAATAAATTTTAAAAAATAAGATAACCATTTCTAAACTTAAAGACAAACAAATAAATTTAAATATTAATCTTATTTAGCGAAGGAAACTTAGAACAAAAACTGTAAAACAAAAGATCAAAAGTTCTAAAACACAAATATGTGACACAAAAAAATTCATATACGAAGAAAACAATATAAAGAAAATACGAGTCTACGAACTTAACACAAAAAAATCCTTTTACTGTTAAAAAAAGATAAATAAATAAATAAATAATAATAATAATAACTACAAAAAAAACGAGCGTTTCACATCACAAAAAATAATCTCTTTCAAAAAAAATCCTTTTCATAAAACAAACAACAAAATCCCTTTCAACAAAAAAAATTCCTTTTCATAAAACAAACAACAAAATCCCTTTCAACAAAAAAAATCCTTTTCATAAAACAAACAACAAAATCCCTTTCAACAAAAAAAAATCCTTTTCATGAAACAAACAAAATCCCTTTCAACAAAAAAAATCCTTTTCACGAGGCAACGCAAGGAAAGAAAATCTTTAAAAACAAAATCATTTCTAACGAAAAGAACAAGAATTTTTTTTACAAAAAAAAACTTCTCTCACGAAACAAATTTTAACGAAAAAAAACAAAACAAAAAAAAACATTTCACTGAACAAAAAAAAATGCGCTTTTCGCGAGACAATGAGAGATGAGTCTACAATAATAAAAAAAACAGGAATCCCTTTACAAAATAATAATTTTTTAAAAATCTTCCCACGTGGCGTAAATATACTGAACAATAAAAAAGCCCGCCAAATGCCATTTAAAAAAATGAAGCTACGAATAGGCAAATACAAAGAAAAATAGCTATTTTTTTTAAAGAAAAATAACGACGTTAACCCAACAACCAAAAAAAAAAAATAATAATAATAATAATGGTCTTATCAGTCGAGGAACAAAGGAAGCAACAAAAGGCGCCAAGCGTTGAATCTCCCAAGTCAAATACAGCTTCGTGTAAGAAATCTACAACCTGAGAAAATCTGCATCAGCCGAAGAACACATACACGGACGCACCAAATTTCAACGCCGCCTCGAAATTAATTCCTAAAAATACCCAGCTTCACCTAGAGACATTTCTTTCACCTGATATTTTCTCAGCCCAAGAATCTCTAGTGTGAACGCTAAGTTCCAGCAGAAAAATACACACCCGAAAGCCAAAACTACAAACATTACCAGCTTTGCGTGGCGGAAAATCCCAATGTGCACAAAAATTAAAATTTCGCCCGCGAACGCTAATTTTTGCTGGAACAACCATAAAACCACAACTTCATCCTTCCAGAATGAACGCTAAATCCTCGCTGATAAAGATTATATTTATATAAAAAAAAAGTTTTAATACAATTGGCAAAACGCCATCATTCGGACAAACAAACAAAAATGGGTTTATTCTACGCGGGGATAGCAAAATGGCAACAACTATTTAAAAAAGTTCTGTCATAGGCTGTCCCCTGTACGAATTACCCAAAATGAAAAGTATATAATATAAAAATGCCTAAGTCGGTATATTTGCTGCTACAAAAAGGGAAGACTAATTACAGCAGATCCATCAACTCCGTTACTCGGTAGGGAGCTTGTGTGGTGAACACCACAACGGGTTACCCTCTTTCTTTCTTTGTTTACTTAATCCTTCTTCGTCTCCGAAGTAGGGAACCTACGAACTCACGCAGATTCACGTTTGCCGAAAGATTCCGGCCAATTTGACCACGCGTGATTTGGGGTCAATAAAAAAACACGCGTTCCTTTTCTTCCTCTCTTTTGGCCTGCAGCGTTCTTGGACGGATAAACACAAGGAAGGCTTGTCGACAACCCCCACCAGCGGCATCAGCCGAGAAGGAGGGGGGGAGGAAGAAGAAGGTAATCACTTTTCTTCAGAAATCTATCTTCAATCCAAACGAACTCTTATTTCTTCATACGTATTGCATTCTACACACAAAAAAGACATTCCAACACGCATCGCATTTATACGCCCCAATTATGTACTTACACTCTCTTTTAAATGTTGACTAAATAAATTGTTTTTGTTAAGTATAAATGTTTTCCTTTTTCTATCAACTTTATTAAATGCCTATTCTTATATGTTGTTTAGCTTCCTCATTCCTTCGCTTTCATTTTAATATAAGTTTAAATAATATTTTCTTTCTTCTTTGTTTGTCTGAAACCTTCTCTTTATTTAATTTACACGTGGTCAGGTGGAATCCTAAACAGTGAGATTACATGCCGTTACAAAGGCATCTATCACACTACCTATGGCCGGAAGATTCATTGTCGCAAAACCATTTGTACGGCATCTTTCGCCGCTGTGGTTAATATCCATAATCCTTTGTTCTCTTTTGAATCTCCCGCCATAATCACACATTTCTACCCCGGCCATAATTCTACTGCTTTATAGCTAGTACGAATAAAAATATTTGACATTTCGTAGGAAATATATGCTGCTTAGTATTTGCATGAGAGAGTAAGTAACTACGATGTGTATTTACATATTGATTTTATTGGAAAAAAAGATGAGAAATTAAATTTTGAAACCAAAACAATTCGATTTGAACTAATGTCGTATACCTTTTATGTCTGCTTTTAGGCGGCTTATAACAAAAAGTAATTTAGTTTTTTTTGTAAATATTAATGTAATGGTTTGAATGTTATTATGTAACATTAGTTTATTTTAATTTATTAAACACATATCCGGTTAAAATAAATCTTTTAAACTTACGTGAGATTCGAAATCCGGTATTGACATCGTAAAAACTATTGCCCTAGTAAGGTGTAATCTTCCTATTCCTTTTTTGTCAACCAATCGCATGTTTCTATTTTTGTACGAACAGATAAATTTCCAAAACACCATAACTTTTTTGTAATAGTATATAGATAGATAAAGAAGAATGCGCGCCTAGTATCGTATTTGTTGGTTTTACAGTAAATGTTGCGCGAAACCACAGCATACGGTCCATTTTAAAAACACTTTTTTATTTTGAAGTCGCTGGGTGAACGTCACTAACAAAAAAACACTTTTTTCGCTTTTATTGCCCGATCATATATTACGGTTGTTTCCGTATTTCATAGTTCCTTCAGCTCTCGACTCCATTTATTTAGTTTTTCTGTCTCATTCAGCATCAAAGTCTACTATTTGTCAGATTTTTGTTCCTTCTTGTTGACTATTATCACGTATATCCTTCTAGCATGAATTCGTTTGTCTGTTTATATTCGAAAGTCCCAAATGCCTTTCATTTTCCTATATTTGTCTCCGTCTAGTTTGTACTATTTCCCCGTCTGTTAAAAGTGTAGTAATTTGCACAACTTCCACCAAGTGAACTATATTCCCAACTCTGCATAACTATTTTTATATTCCTTTTGAGGCAGTTTGCTGCATTCAATTATGTTATGGCTTACTGTTTCGTCTTTTTGTCCACAGAGTCTATACTTGCTGTTTGCCTGCATCGTGTCTGTCTTAGCTTTTATATAATTGATTCTAATTATATTGTTTTGTGCGACTACCAGTAGAGATTCTGTTCCTCTTTTCAAGTGTCCTTTGGTTTAATTTTAAGAAACAAAAATATAATGATGGCCGCTAAGAATAATGTTTGTGTCTCTATCACACTCAGCCGCTCCGTCTGCGTGTTGATAATTTTCGAAGGCAACTGTGTTTGTCAATCGTTTGTTTCATTTAGCAGCCGCAGCAGCAGCAGCAGCAGCCGTATGGAGAAGGGCGTTGGTACTCAATGTGTTTGTCAACTAAAACCGTACTGGGCGCGAGCTAAGAGTGAACTGGTTCTCTATTCAATTTGATTGAATATAAAGAATCTCAACTCCGTTGCACCAAGATTTTTGTTCTCGTTGTCCAGCAAAACTAAATTCTCGCTTTAAATCGGGGCTACCCCATTGTTTAATGAAACCAAATCACTGTATCTGTTGCGGGCCCATGTGTACATGGACTCGTTGTGCAACGGATAAATTGCTAAGTAATAATCAGTTCTAAGTCTAGAGGTTGAAGGTTCGACACTAAGAATTAGTAATGGCTCAGGGTTCAGTTCGAAATTCCATGCAGATTTCCGAATTTCACATAAAGGTACCCGAATTCGACAAGACGCACCTGAAGAAAGTCGGAGGTTAAATCGGGCGAAACGTTGTGAGAATAATATACAAGATGAGAACAGTAGTCTGAATAATCCAAGTATTACAGATTATCAATCCTCATCTCAAAATTTGCGAAATTGAATTTCTTTGTTCCTGCTAAGAATTCATTTGGTTACGGTGGCGCTTACCAAATTTGACACCATCATCTAAGAAGCCGCCTGATCAGAAAGTTAACTCGCTTTCATGTGCTGGCAATTCTTTCTTTAATCGCTGAGAATCAACAAATAAATGCAAAAAGTACAAATTAGTTTTGATAAATTTTATGTGGTTTATCTACTAATACGTTTGTTAATTTTCAATTCAATTCTTGGTGAAGTCTTTTATAGTTTCAATCATGAATGTCCGACCGTCTTTGCTTTATCGTCGTCTAGTGGTATGCCGGAACAATTTCATGACCGTCTCATCAATAGGTGTGATCCTGAATGGACTTCACACTCACCGAACCCTCAACCCCCAGATTTTTATTTGTGTTGTTATCTAAAAGATATTGTCGATCAAAACAATAGCCAAACTATACCAGAACTGAGGAAGGGTTATCACAGTCAAGATCAGGACAGTGTCAAGAGAGGATTGTGTTACAGTTATTTGGGAGGTGACGAAGTGGTTAACGACACGGACTGGCAACCTGGGTGTGCCAAGTTCGAATCCAGTTCGTCCCACAGAAACACTTTCACTTAGGATGTTGGCAACCTTCACGTGGTCCCTCCTGTAAGTACCCGATGTATTTCTAGAAAGAATTCTAACTAGAGATATATCGTGGAAACCAAAGCCAACAATAGAATCATCTGATTCTTATGAAATGAATGATTGACAATTTTGCACGTCGTATCCAGGTGTGCTCGTCATTAAACGGTTGAATGAAATAAAGCTGTCAGTTTGAAATTTCGTATAGATTCACAATTTCGACATAAAGATACGCAGGTTAAGAAAAAACGCACCTGAAGTAGACGGGAGGTTACATCGGTCGAAACGTTGTGAGAATAACACTCAAGGTGACAGTAGTCCGAATAATACTAAAGAATGTTGATCAGTGTTTGTTTCAATGGAAAGCATTTCCGGACCTATGTACACATCCAGAACAAAGTTATGCCATCGATTTTACAAGCACTCTGCATATCGATTTCGTTTATTAAACATTTAAATAAACATTTTATTAAGTAAGAATAAGAACGTAGCATCACAGAAAAATTTAGCTTAGAACGTAAGAGTGAACATGTATACTTTAGCTCACAGACCGCACAATATTATTGTACCATCTTTGGACAGAACGGACACCCGTGCTGCTGGCCTGTGGAACTCCCTCCCTGCCCCCTGTTTCCCCGACGGTACTGACATGCAGAAATTTAAAACTAATGTAAACAGACATCTCGCTGCGCAGCTCCCAATTTAGGTTGACCCCCCCAACCTTCTCCCTTTACTTTCTTCTCAGTAGCCCCTTACGTCTACAGTGACGGCCTGCCTTGTCTGGGGTGAACTATGTTAATTTAAAAAATTTAAAGGAAGGGCATTTTAGTTCGAGTTTCACGTTCAACACAACAGCAGCATCAGGTGCAATATAAAATAATACTTCTTTTGCAATCCCATCTTTTTTTTTAAAAAAAGGGGCGGAGGGTGATAACGTACGTCAAACATAAAAATTGCCTTAGCATATTATTATATCGATAGTTCAAAACGATTTTAATTCAATTAATGTCACCATAACGAAATGGATTTAAACGTTTACTGCCGAATCTACAGTTTCAGGTTCGAACCTGAATTAGAACGTAAAGGTGATCACGCATACTTTAGCCCAATCAGATGATTGGCATGCGCACTCGCCTCTTCCGGTACATTTTTTTTTCGAAGCACTGATTTAGGTGTTTCTCTTGCGTCATCGTGAAATGAGGTTGTTTTCTATTTCTATGTTTTGTCTTCTTCGTCTTCTCATGTGTTCACCAACATGACAGGTTGAATGGGTTACCTGCTTATTGTGTCGATGGCACCGAGTTAGTCCACTTTGATGTATGAAAGAAAGGGCGACAAGACGCCGGCCATATATCTTTACTAAATAGGCGACTGTGGGTTTGATTAGTTTCGATAAACAAGCGCTATCTTTGTTGACCACACGTCTCAAATTTTCGAATGAAAGGTTTCTAAGTTTATATTTTTTGTTTGTTTGTTTATTTTATAAAACTCGCTCCAGACAAGGTATTACGCCACTTAATGAAATGAGCTAAATAGAACGAAATATGATTATCGCAAAGACAGGAGATGCCTATTGACTTTAGTTTTGAAAAGACCAAGGTTACAGGTAGGAGGAAAACAGTCAGCAGGAAGAGAGTTTCACAAGCCAGCAGATTTTATTTTAAAAGCTACTAAAATAGGAAGATGTATATAACGAGGCATCAGAACAGCGAAATGGTGAAGACCACTAGACGAACGAGCTAAACGAGCTGGAACAAAGGAAGCAGGAGATAAATCTAAAGAACACATGCCAGTTTGTCTAGTTTGAATTTGGAGCATATTTACAAGCCATTAACAATGGTTAAGAATATCTATCATCAACGATTACTTGGTTCGGTATAATTTGTCTTTTTGCGGAAAAGCAACCCTTTTTTAGCTTTAATTAATATCAAAATACAAAATATATCTTCAACAATTAATTGCTTTGGTTTGCCTGCTCTACGGCAAAATACACCATTTTTTATTTAAGTAATATCGAAACACTAATTATCGATGTATATATATATATATATATATATGTTATTATGATTATTATTATTATTATTATTTCATGTATCCACATAAAATGTTATAAGGAGATATCTTTTATGTTTCAATTTTCAGTTTGTTCTTCAACAGTGCTCAATACGTGAGAAGAACTAGGTAGTAAGTTATGAAAATATATTTATGGCAAGTAAGCTACACAAGGGTTTACGCGTAGGGAATAAGCATAACTTACTATATATATATATATATATATATATATATATATATATATATTTCATATATATACATATATATTATAAAGTAATATAGCATTACGTATATATATCTTCAGTATGTCTTTCAACGGTGTTTAATTCGTGCGTAGTAATTAGCCTTATATATTTTCCTTGGAATGAACCATATATATGGGGGGGGGTTGTACGATGCTTAAAAATAGCACAACTGATTTATTATAGTTATTTACAAACTCTACCTTGTCTAGTGTGACTAGTACTAGCCAGATTCGAAACTGGAACTCTGGTGATCGTAGTCCGGCGTTCTACCAACTAAGCTACGAACCTCCTACACTATGCATTATAAACGATGATATTTATTTATTTATTTATTTATTTATTTATTTATTTATTTATTTATTTATTTATTTAATTAATTAATGTATAATTACGATACTCATAATTGAAAAGTATAAAATTATCTTTTACGAAAGAGCATCGTTTCAATGCTAAGTCGAAAATCATAATTCCGTTCACTATATATATGCATATATATAAATAAATATATATATATATATGCATGTACATATATAAATATATATATATGCATATATATAAATAAATATATATATATGTATATATATATATGCATAGATCTATGCATATATATATGCATAGATATATTTATGTATAAGTATATGCATATATATATATATATATATATATATATATATATATATATATATATTGTCTTCTCCGAAGAATTTTATGTATAATAAATAAGATATATTTGAATTTTTAGAGGATGGTTCGCTCTCCCCTCAATAGCTCCTTCAGGTTAGGTGGGCACTTAGAGATTCGGAGTCACTTTTATTGTCTTCCCCAGAAATTTCTATGCATATATATATTTAAATGTGATAAAAATAGGATATATTTGAAGTTTTAAAAGGGTTATTCTGTCATAACCCCTTTTAGCGTTGCACGTAGAGATTCGGGAAGACTTCCATTTTCTATCCCGCTAAATTTTACACAAGAATACACTGTTAGATATTTGTAGATTCTCTAACTTTACTTTCTATAGGTAACACACAAACATCACATATATAGACATTCGTTAAAAAATGAATTCATACAAATTAAAATTTTCACTGAGCGCTTTAATCTAAATGTAATATTGCCATTTAAAAAATAAATTATCATTTAAAGAATGGAACCATTGATTTCTAAAAAGTAAACCGTATTTCCTCTTTTTAACTGTCAAGCGCTTTTTAAATAAGTGCGTTAATGTGACTGAGTTTGGTTGGTAGCTCAGATGGTAGGGTTCAAGACTGGAGACGTTAAGATTACGATTTCGATTCCTAGATTTACCAAGTAGAATTAATGTTCTAAGAATCTATCAAAGTTGAGCTTCGAGATGCCATGGACTACGGATGGAAAAGACATTTATAGTTGAGGCATATTTTCGGCTGAAGTCTATCCATGCAGCTCAAGTGCTATTCAAACAACGGTTCGGATGTCGTGAATTTCCTGTCTACTCAATGATCTATAGGTGGGTCAACAATTTCAGAACCCTTGGGACTGTGCATAACCTCGATGGTAAAGACACTAACAATCACACTCTGGACGACCAAAATCATCAACGACACCACACAACGTTGCTGCAGTCAGATACTCTGTTGTCCGCAGCCTAAGCAAGTCTGTGCATCGGCGAAGTCTAGAGCTTGGAATCAACCGGGAGTCCTTACAGGATACAGATTAAACAAAACCTTACACCTGACGACGGCAGGGAGCGAGTGATCATGTGCCAGTGGTTTTGCGACAAGATTGACGATGTGCCAGACTTCCGTGACAATGTCTGGTTTTTCGGGCGAGGCACATTTCCTGTTGTCAGGTAACGTTTACTCTAAGAATAACATTTTCTGGGTTAGCACACCCTCTGAGTTCTGTCTCCAAAGGCCATTACACTCTGTGAAGTTCCCAGCCTGGGTCACCATATTCAAGCATGGCGTCATTGGGCCATTCTGGCTCGAGGGCGACAACTAGCAGTCTGTGACAATCAACACTGAGCGGTATATCCAGGTGCAGGGTAAGTTCTGGACAGCATTTGGTCAACGGAGAGGGGTTGTCAGGGCCATCCAGTGGTTCCAGCAGGATGGTGTCACCCCTACACCTCAAACGAATAATTGGCATGGCTACGGCAGCGTTTCCCTGACCGACTGATCAGCCGCATTTGTGACCCGGAGTGGTCGCCTGTATTCACCGGACTTGAACCCCCCCCCCCCCAAAAAAAAAAATTTTTATCTGTGGAAATAGCTTAAGGACAGGGTGTATGGCAACAACCCTCAGACCATCCCTCACCTGGAGACATCAATCACAGCAGTCATAAGAGCGACCCCGAGGGAGGAATGCAGGAGGGTTATCGAGAACTTTGCCCGCCAGATCCAAGTGTGTCTGCAGCACCGGGGAGCTCATTTGGAGCACATTTTGGAGCGTCAGTGAAACAAAGAGTTTTTGTAGTACAAACTTAAAACTTTGGGGATGTCTGCTACATTGGCTTGACCTAATGTGGCTGAAGTTTTATGCTGATCTAAATAGAATCTCGGAAGTTATTCGACTTTTGGTGATGACCGTTTTTTGTGTCACCCGGTATCATAAGTAAATGAAACGTTCTGAAAGTCGATGCATTGTATTTATGTCAGTAACTTTGAATTTTTTATGTTAATTTGTATTTCATTTTAAGGCCACGGGTTTTCTTAGAGATATAATCGATGGAATTTTAACTTGCGTCAAATAGACTGGATGTGTTTGAACAATTCGACCGCAAAGACTAGAAGATTGGCATCGTTTCGACCTCATTTAACCGCCTGGGTTCGTGCTCTCTTTATGAGAAAATAAAGTCTTAGGACAATCTGGATATGATTCTTACCAGATTTCGCAGGTCTAATGGCGCCGCTCACTATGTTTATATACCGTGTAGTTAAATAAGGGTGTGAGTGAATTATATTTATTTCCACAATCAGACAAACCATGTAGCCACCGCAAACCACGTCAGCCATAGACCGGAAGCCCTGACTTCGCGTTTCCCAACATTATTTTGTTCATAAAGTATTTGATTTTGTAAAATGTTGAATTTGCTTTCTGGTTGTATCATGTCATTTTATTTTCTGTAATAAAATAGTCAATATAAACAAATTGACTCATGATTTTTGAAATATAAAAAATGTTTCTAATTCATGGTGAATAAAGTGATGTTCTTTGAATTTAGTTCGTTTATATTTTTGTACTTTTTTACATTTGAATTAATGCAAATAAATAAATCATTGTAAGCTGCTTCCTAATAATATGTATAATTTCTAATTACTGGACATTGCTAAGAATTATTTTTACTAACACTTTATTTAGTAATTATTATTTAGTAGTAATTTTCGTCTTCACACGTCCGCCCAGTCGTGGACCCCAGTCACACGTTTGCCAGGCCTGTATTATGGATCGCTTTAATTAGCACCCATGCCAATGTCTCACAGTAGAGTTTAGGGACTACCTGTGATTACATCCAACAAGCTATACCAGTAGCACATAGCACATTTGATAAAGACACGAGTCAATTATATATTATTCCACAATCAAACTAACTAAACATCCACCGCAAACCATGGCAACCATAGACCGGAAGCGTTAGACTCGAGTTTTGCTCTCCTTTGGACTTTTCAGTAGAACACATCCGAACCTAGGATACTGATTGTGCCGCGGCGACATTATTCAGAATTAAAGTGTATTTCATCGGTGTTATGTCTCGAAACAGGACGTCGCATTTGTACAATCACTAAAATGCTATACATCCATATGAATTCATACAACTTTAATATGCTTTCTTCCTCGTTCTGTCCGGCTGTTGGTCTGTCAGGATTAAGTTTCAAAATTGAATTTTCATTTTTAAATGAGTGTTATTTTTAGATTCTTCTATGCCTCGAAAAATGCTATTTCAAACTAAAGCGTGATATAGTGACAGATATGGCATTTTAAACTTACGCGTGACCGGCCGGCCGACAGACAGAGCCTCTTAGAACGATGCTTAGACGCATCTAAAAGAATAATGCCCTACAACGTCATACTGCCGTGGCAGCTCCAGGCCTCTTCTGTCGAAGTGAGATATGATAGGGCTCAATTCTAGGAGGTGTACTCTCCCAGATATTACCTCCTTGCTCGTGGGAAGAGGTTGATTATTGCAGATCGCCTGACGAGTCCCTGTTCATGGCTATTATAACCAGAGTACGTCTTCGGGGGCGTTAGCCTTTTCACTCTATCTCCCGACGTTGTGTCACATCTTCCTTGGGTTGGAAAAGAAAGTAAATAAAAAGTATAAAAAATGTGTTGAAATAAAAATGGTATATGTCCTAAGAATGATCACTTTTCTAAAATTAGTTTAAATCTTACTTTTGTGAATAGGCCAGACTCATCAGATTCTCCGTTCCTTGGCGACGGGGTTGCTTTAAAAGATATATTGAATATTATTTAAAAAAATAATGCGTATAAAACCCACCATAAAAATAACCCCAAAAACAGAAAAAATGCGAGTAGTAATAATACAAAAAAAAAGTGTATTACTTACTCAAGAGTATTAATCCCATGCTTTCATATATATAAATATTGTTTAACTTATATTTTTGCCTCTACATGAACTCACACATGTAGATGTTCACCATTCCGCGATGCGTTCCAAAGTATCTTTTATTTTGCACTTTGCACGTTGAGAAATGAAGGTTTCATCAATGTCAACGTGGAAACCTGGACTTTAACTTTAATACTAAAGCTAACCCTAAGCTAACCCTAACCGAATGTTGTACGACAAGAAATGAAAGTTACATCGATCTCACCGTCGAGACCTGAAACCAAACTTTAAACTCGAAACTTACCCTAACCCCAACCCTAACTGTACGCATGTCTAAACAGTACATGCAACTATAGGCCATGGGCGTGTGCGCGGACTGCGCTTTAAAGACGGGCTTCTTTTTTGTTACAAAACTCATTTTCCCATTAGTGGAAGGTTTTTCATACAAAAGATTTTTTTAAAGTATTATTTTATCATTTTAAGTAACTTCGCGGTCAAAACGCTGGATTAAGTCCAATCGGTGATTATCTGCTGGTGACACCAAGTCGGAACTTGTTTCTTGATTAATATTCTTGTCTCGTCATGAACTTTGCATCTTGTGTTAAAATTTCTTTCTATTTTGTAGATGCGTTCTCGCATCTCAATCGGATGCTCTGTTCGTCGGTCGGTCGGTCGGTGTGTTAGTTTGAAATAACATTTTAATTTCTAAATGCGCAGATTGAACCGGCGCATCTGATTATATATATGTTTTTATTATGGAAGTCTCTCCAGACAAGGCATGAACCATTTGATACAAGGAACTAATCCTAGTAATAAAAAGGGAGAGGAAGGTAGAATCACTTCAAGACAAACGAAGCCTGAAAGAAACCCCACCATCAGCGTTCAATCCTCTGGACTCCAAACAGACTAGCCAAAAAGTAATCTCTTCAAAAGCCCAATAGGGAAGGAAGGGGTTACAAGGTTGGCCGACAAAAAAAGTGTACCCCTAAATGCGTCTAAGCATCTGAATACGGGGCTCTGTTCGTCAATCAGTCTGTCACGTTTGACGTTTGAAATGGCATTTCCGTTATTCTGTCACGCTTAAGTTTTAAACAGGATTTTCGTTGGTCTGTCAAGATTAATTTTGAAAACGCACTTTCACCGCGAAACGATGGGGAGTAGAAAGTGGACCTTGATTTTCGGCAGCCTCGTAACTCTCATTATTTTGTCCTTTAGTTCTCACATTTCAATGAACGATGTTTCTGGCAAAGGGAGAAGAAATGCTGTTTTTTTGTTACTATTGTTTTTAGTAGTTGGTACGTAAAGATGCTCAATACTCTCATAGTATTCACCATCATTTAACTGTCAATCTATTCATCTCATAAAAAATATCCTCGAATGTTTTTGTTTTTTTTTGTCTTTTATAAGTAGTGACTCCTTAATTTGATGGTTGAATGTGCGCATCTTATTTGAGATACGTCCAAGTATCTCTATAAAAAGCTATGCCTGTCGGTAAATCTGTCACTCTTAAGTTTGAAATAATATTTTAGTTACTTAGTCACGTTAAAGTTTCAAATAACCCCCCCCCCCTCTCTCTCTCTCTCTCTCTCTCTCTCTCTCTCTCTCTCTCTCTCTCTCTCTCTTTCACTCTTTCATTAATACACACACACATAGTATCATAATATGTTTTTATTTTTTTGATTCTTCTTTTAACATGTTCTTCCTGGTTTATATCTCTTCTTTCTATAATTAAAATTAGGTTTGTGTATATATTTATATATCTATATGTACAGGGTAATTTCCTTGACTAATGAACGGATAATTATGAATTTTGGAATATATATTGACGGCAACACGGTAAGTAACATGGGCACATTGTTTTTTTTTAAATGTTAATATTTAGGGATGCATATATATATATATATATATATATATATATATATATATATATATATATATAGGGCCGGCGGGACAGTTATAAAAGCGGGGGGCTCCTAGAAAAGTGTGGGGGGGCCCACATTGCGCCCAAATGCCAAATATGGGAATAAATTCAATATCTTGACTAAAAATGATCGTCTGATAGTGGGTGAGAGCTCGTTAGAAACTGAATGGAATGCTCTTGGTGATAGAAAAAGAAAAATTCAAAATATTTAAATTTTTTGGCGTCTGGGCTCAAATTACCTTATTTGGGCATATGGGTAAAAATCACTGTTTGGGGCATATTTTAGTGTTAAATGATCGTCTGGTAGTGATTGATGGCTCGTTAGAAGAGGAATGGAATACTCTTGGTGATAGATGAAGAAACATTTTTGAAAAATCAATTTTTGGGCGTCTGAGCCCAAACTACCATATTAGGGCATTTTGGACCAAAAATACCTTTTTTGACATAATTTAGACATGAAATGATCTTCTTATGGTGGTTGAGGTCTTGTTGGAAACATATTAGCAAGTAGCTTCTGGTGAAAAAAAAACAAACAGAAATTTCAATTTCTGCCGACCAAATGTAAAGTTCAAGAGTGACACGGTTTAGGTCATTTGTAGTTGATGAAATAAATGAAGTTGGGCAAGTTTTCTATAATATGCGTGTTAAAGGTGTATGATTTTGAAAATGTAAATGTATCGGGTCTACGAGTATCTTGGTGTTTATTGAATTAAATATGAAGCCGATTCGATCAAGAAATTGTAGCCGCCATGTTAAATGATTGAATGTTGCAGGAACTGTGTTCGTTAATTTCATTCGCTTAATTCCGAAATATAGAAGTCATAGGTAGAAATAGAAATAAGAACGGAGTCTTTTATGAAAATTAAACTGTGTTTATTAGTTCCCGGTGTCGATGAGTGGAGTGACAGTACAGAATTGTTAGGGAGAAAAGTTTTTGCTACCACCTATATGCAAATATGTACAGGGGAAAAATCCTATCTACTTTATATATAATAATAATTTAAAAAAGAAAGAAAAGAAGAAAGTTTGGTAAAAAAAAAACTCCTAATTCTGTAATTCCGGTTGATTGTCTGCCGCTGTCTTCAAAAAAAGGAAAGCAACTAAATTGTGATTCACAGCTAAACTAAAGAAATGCCAGAATAAGTTTAATTAAAGTTTCACGTGTCTTGCTTCGGGGTGTCGATTTTTTGGAGAAGAAAATGAAAGTCCGTAAATATACATATAGACTAGGGACCTTTAACAAAAACTCACCCATTTCGCTTGGTTTTCGCCAAATTTTAGATAAAATTGATTGTTGGTCGTATATTGTAATGATGACAATATAAGACCAACAATCAATTAATAGATAAGCTAATTAGATAAAATTAAACACATGCATATCAACTTCATTATTGATGACCGTAAAGTGGGGGGGCAAGTCAAAAACTGAGGGAGCTTGAGCCCCCCCCCCCCCTGCCATGATATATGCAAGCGTCATTAAAGACCATGGAGTTCTCTCTCTTCACGATCTTTCTTGTCAATTTCTCGACGCGGCGAGCGATTCTTCGATTTTCGGGTGTTAACCGGTGGAGTATGGCACCTAGCGTTGTGTCGTGGGCCATTCCTCTACCGAAGAATCGCTCGCCGCGTCGAGAAATTGACCAGAAAGATCGTGAAAAGAGAAAACTCTGTTGACTTTAATGACGCTTGCATAAAAAATGACTTGCTGCTAAACTAATATATATATATATATATATATATATATATATATATATATATATATATATATATATATATATATATATATATATATATATATATATATATATATATATATATATATATATAAAGTTTGTTTTTATAATGAGTGGTTTTAATTTGAAGGTTGTATGGATGCATCTTATTTGGGATGCGTTCAAGCATTTCTATAAAAGGCTCTGTTCGGTCGGTAAATTTGTCACGCTTAAGTTTGAAATAGCAATTTCCTTACTTTGTCACGTTAAAGTTTTAAATACTTTTTTCGTCGCTAAACGCGCTGATTAAATGGACACATCTTAAGAATGGATTCGTTTTGGTTTAAGTTTGTCTTAATTTATACGCGAAATTACGAATGCTGACGAAGAAAAAATACAGCAATTTCAACTATATAAAATAATCGTTTTTTTTTCACACACACACATATAGTTTAAATCGATTATCATGAGAATCAATTTCCAAATCAAAACGAAGCTCGATATTTAATATGTAAACCTTTAAATAGTTATTGAAAAATTGCAATAGAGCTTATAGATAAATAAAATGACGGATCAGAGTTATTTTTCTTAAATCTGTTTTTGCATTAATTGCTGCCATGATGTTGTAGGATTTTCGCATGGCAACTGTCTATGATGACGGGATATTCATGTGGCAACTTGAATTTGTGTGAGTTTTTTTTTTGCTCCGAAATTGGCATTAAATCACAGTATGTTATAACTTTGATTTCATATATGTGTGTGTGTGTGTGTGTAAGTCAAATAAAATAGAATTAAAGGATGAAACACAATGAAGTAAACACATAGGCATGTATGGCTCTATACTTCGTATGAATTTATTCAGGCTTTTTGAGGATATATGATACAAGGAAGCACGAAGTATTTATCTCTCTAAAAGAAAGCTATAATAGAGTGAGGCAGCGAGGGATTTTGTGTAAACAATTTGCTATTTAACACATTGATGGAGTAAATAAATTTGAGTCCACTGGTACTAAATTCATTTTCCTCATATGGTAATATTTTCTTAGAAAAACATGTATTCAGGTCAGGAGTAAGGCTCATCAAAAACGATGATTCTTAAAACCGTGTTTAAGTGTTAGTCATTCTCAAAACTGGTTAAAACCTGTTTGGGCGCATTAAAGCAGTGACCCCCCCCCTCCTAACGTTTTTTCTCTTTTATTTTTATTTTTTTTATGAATTGATATCGATTCAACGCCAAACTTTCAGATCGGGTCATTTTTTTTACTAATGTGTCCCCGCTTATCAAGGCCCAAATAACACTCGATGGTAAGGATCAATGAAATTGTAAGTTGGTGATGAACAACACATTGACGGGATTGGAAACGTTGGGTGACATGGTAAGAATTTGATTATTTAACGGAAGGCTCGGCAAGAATTTGTTAACATTGGACTTGTAAACTACATTATTGTAATCAGCTATGAAGCAATCCCGTGGTATTGTATTCCACAGATGGGAAGTTCTTCGAAATAAACTTTGTTCATGGAAGTTCCGTTTAGTATTAGGTACACAGACGAAGAAAGGAAAATTCTTTACATTTGTTGTAAATAGACGAGTTTTTGTTGTGAATATGATATTCAAATTGTTACACTGTTACAGCATTAGACTTATTGTATAGTAATGAATGTACATAAAATGTTTATGTACAAGACACCAATAACAGAAAGATATTTTCTTTCGTGAGGAGAGTGCAACCAAGATAGGAAATTGATATCCTGCGATCTTCTTCAATGAAACAGGTAGCGCTCAGCTAGCTAAAAGCTGACTGCATTTACAACGATATTTCTTCAAAGAGAAATGTTCACGGAAAGCGGAAACTACAGTCATTAAAATCGGTTTTAGCAAATTCGTCTCGGATTTAGTGATTATGATATAAACTTCGGTTTTAACCAGTTTTATAAAATCGGTTTCGGGCTCTAGTCAGGAATCAATATTAGACTACTGCAAGACGTATCGAATATTGGCTCTTTGTGTTGGGCTGGAATAATCACTCGAATTAAGTATTTTTTAAAATAAATTACTGAATTGTTATGTCATTGCATTAATTTTTTATTTATACATATCTCTGCACAGCTCCCAATTTAAGTAGGACCCCCTAAACTTTCACCCTAATTCTTAATAGCCCCTTACGTCTACAGTGGCAGCTTGCCTTGTTTGGGGTGAACTATGTTTTTAAAAAACATATTGAACTGTAATTATTTTATTTATAACTAAAAGTGTATTTCCATAAGTCCCAAGGAGAGTAGAAAGTGGACCTTGGATTTACTTTCGGCATCCTCGTAACTCTCGCTTCCCTTATTTTTTCCTTTAGTCCTCACATTCCATGTGCGATCTTTCTGACAAAGAGGGAAGAATTGCTGCTTTCTGGGTCGGAATCTATCCATCTAACAGTTATTTTTGCCTAGTTTTTGATATTGAAGTAATATTTTTAGCCCCTTACATCAAGTGGCTTCATGCCTTTGCTGGGGCGATTTCCATTAAAAAGAATTTTTTTTATTTGTTTTCTTCATCAAGACTTTGTGGGGTGACGTCATAATAGACATAGCGTTGGCTCGGATGATAGCTCGGGAGATGCGCTGGAACATCCAAGCGGTTACTCAGGGCTCGTTCCTACAAGTGGCTGTCATCTGTCCAGTGTCTCGTATAAATTGTGAAGTATTGGGACCCTTGACGTTTCGACAGATAGGCTGAAAAATGAAACGGTCAATTAATAAGCTGGATTGGTGCATCTGTAGTATTGGGGCAGATGGAATTTTCTTTTCTAATTTAGAAGAGTATGTTGAAAGGGGAGATAAATCAAACTGTTTTTTTGTTCTTGTTGTAACCATAACTCATAAGGAAAATCCAGAGAATTAGTAAAAAAAATAAATTTAAAAAAGGGTACTTATGCAGTTTACGAACTGGACTGAAATAATAACGTTATAATTTAGAAAGCCATTCTTAACATGGGGAGGTGGAGTTTGATTAACTATTCTGTTTATTAAATTGTTACGTGAAAGTACAGAATATTTAATTATCCCCCCTCGCTAATGACTTTCTAAATTATAACGTTATTATTTCAGTCCGGTTCGTAAACTGCATAAGTATCCTTTTTTTTACATTTATTTTCTTACTAATTCTCTGGATTTTCCTTATGGGTTATAGTGACAACAAAAGAAAAACAGTCTGAATTATCTCCCCATTTCAACTGACTCTTCTAAAATGAAAATGTCATCTGCCCCAATAATACAGAAGCACCGCTGGATTTGTCGTTTTTATTCTTGTTTTGGTTTCGTCGAACTGAGCCACGGTGCCGGGATTGACAGCAGATTCCGCAATTCTTGGTGGTGTAAAAGGGTGGAGTAAGTGACCTTCTATATCAGTGAAAAGGCAAAGAGTGTCGAGTCATCGGGTTGTTGACCATCGCCTCTCTTTAGACCAGGGGCGGGCAACCTTTTCAGAGTGAGGGCCAGATGAGACTTTTGGAAGGAGACCGCGGGCTGGAGTGAAAAACGAAACCTCAGAATTACTATATTTTGTTTACGTGAATAAATTGTACAAAAATTGCATTGAACACTCTACAAATCCGATATTTTTTCTCAAGAGACTTCTGTATGTGATGTTATAAAAGGCGCCGACGAAGAGCCATTTTGGAATCATAAAAAATCATGACGGGGGAAGTAGCAAGTTGATCCAGCATTCGTTTTGATACACCTCACATAGGTTCTGTTTCATGCCCTTTCCTCGTCTCTCGTTTCCTCTTTGCCTCTCCCTTTCTCTTTTTCTATTTTTATCTCAGGCCAAGGATTTGAAATTAATAGTTAAAGAAAACTGAAATATATATGCATCATCACTCGCTGATATTTATACATTTACATCCCACTGTAAATCTTAATCGAAACCTACTTTTACGTCTATGTCACAAAATGATATGAGTTTTACTTTAGACCGACTGGCTCGACAATTGATGCAACCCCGGCAGAATCGGAACCTCATTTGACTACGTCATTGAGTGCGGAGTGACTGGGGCTGAATCTGCCGAACAGGTTGTGCCGGGTAAACTTGTCAACAGGTTGACTGCAGCAGCTTCGGTGTGGATGACATAAACGAAGCCCCAGCAATTGTGAGACGGCAATTCTGATAATGTCATTATCTAAAAGGTTTCCAAAGTATGTCGAGGAAATTGCGCTTTGTGGTGGGGCAGCCACTCTCAGACAAACGATTATCTGCTGGTTGCAACTACGGATAAATTCGGTGAATCGAGATTGGCCCTCGTGTGTAGTACCAGGATAATTTCTGCTTGAGATCAGTCGGCAGTTGTCGTCCAATTTAAGAGAATTGCTGTTGACAGTCTGAAGATGAGGATTTGAGGTATGAGGAGAGAATCGCATCGATGAAACCTTCCAAAGCGTGTATCGAGAAAGCGAATGTCGGTAGCGCAGTATTAGTTGCAGAGCGTAGATCAAGATCGCCAAACCGCAGAGTGAGAGTAGCCTGACGCCATCCGGTATCGTCAAAATCCACGACACAAATTTTCCATTGTGTCCTTAAGTTTGTCGAACTAAGCGAAAACGTGGAGTGCGTGTTTTCGATGTCCTATCTGTCTTATGCCAGAGAGGAAAAAGTATAATTCAAATTATGTCAGAGTTTGTTTCTTTTCGCACATGCGTTCGAATGTAATGATTGGACCTTTTAATTCCTTTTGGTACACGTTTGTGTACGATGCGACTTGTATGTTTTAAAGATCAATATGAAATTGTTTTATTTTTTCGTCTGCACCTACGCTAGTCTCGGTGCATGCTTTACGTAAAAAAGCGGTAGAGGGGGTGGAATTTTTTCTGACCCCTAAACAACAACAACAAAGCAGCAGCAGTAATCAGGTAGCCATTTCCGGCAAATATCGTTCACACATAAGACCACCGCTACAACTACTGACCTCATGTGCTCTCCCGTGACTCCACGGAACGAAGCAGGATTTTCTTTTTGTTTTCTTTCTTCACACATATTTTCTTACTTAATTCATTGCACCAAGTTTCTTAAATAAATTTCAATTTTAATTTGTATGAAATGCCTTTGTAAATTATTTGATAATTCTTTCTCCCTACATGGTAAACAGTCTTGCATCAGGGCGTTGGCAACCCACGCGATGTGGCTAGAGCGAACAAGTGTATGACTGTATTTCAAAGTTTTAAGAAAGAAACGTCAGTGACACAGCGGCGAGAAGCAAGGGACAGAAAGGGAGAAAAAGACAGAACAAGAAAGATACAGAGAAAGAGAGAGGGGGTCAAGTTAGATCTAAAAAGAAGAGCGAGGAAAAGAGAGATATAGAGATAGAGCGTAACGAAACGAAGGTCGTGAGAGAAACAGATGAAAGGGGAAAGGTCATTGGTGGAAAGGAAGTGGACACATTATTTTTGCTATGGACACTAAACTTGACTTGCGGATGCATTAAATAATATATGGCCACCTTACGGTGAAAGATCAGTTGTTTGTGTGTTTCTATCACCCACCCCCACCACACACACACGAACACGCACTTTTCTCTTCCTCTTTTTTCTGTCAGTGTCATGTTGCCATCTGCGGCATGTTTCCATCGCTATGAAATAATACTACGCGAAAACTCAGCCCATTTCCTCCGTGTGTCGAGCTTCGTCTGAATTTCACTTTAACTCCAATCTAAACACACATGATGATGATGATGATGATGATGATGATGATGATGATGATGATGATGATGATGATGATGATGATGATACTGGTGGTGGTTATGATGGCGACGATACTGGTGGTGTTTATGACGATGATGACGATGACGATGACGATGACGATGACGCCAACGATGACGATGATGATGACGACGACGACGACGACGACGATGACGATTATGATGATGATGATGATGATGATGATGATGATGATGATGATGATGATGATGATGATGATGATGATGATCTGCCAGAAATCTCATAAATCGACACCTCTACTAAAAAAACACACATATACACACGAACACATAGACACACATGTGGTAGCACCATCCTCGGCTCGCACCACACAAAATGGTCGTAAATGATCAAGGAGGATGGAAAGACCGCGAAGGGAGAGCACGAGCCAGACATCCACTGAAGAGGTGCGTAGAGTACTGGAACCTTGCTAGGCTTATTGTGGTCGTTGCCAGCAATAAATCAATAGTAAACGGCTGTTGTGATAACACAAAATGATTTGCAACGATTATCGAGGAGGCAGAAGGTGCTGGAAATCCATAAAAAGAAAATATGACCTTTTACTTTATTTTATTTATAACCTAAAAAACTTATCTCTATCTATATAAAGTTAGGTATGTTTATATAATTCCATGTACAGGATTCACTCCTAAGATAATGTATTGATTATTATCAATTTTTTTACACAGATGCTCGGCAAAAAAGTAGGTAATATGGACTATATTTAGTTTAATTTAGTTTTATGCAAAAAGAGTAAAAGTGGGGGAGGAACCCTTCGTGAAAATTAACATACCTCAGATTTTTGTGAAACTTTTAAAATAAGTATTTGACATCAATTAATAAATATTCCCTAAATTTCAGGGGGGGGGTAAGTATTTTTTTCAAATTAGAGAGTTGTATAATATCTCGTCAAATATATCAAATTTGCATTGAATTTCATACATAATATCTTGATTTTAATTTTCGTAAGGGGACGTAAAAATAGTGCAAAACTGTTCTATTTGAGAAATTACTTTTACCTGCCGGGTTATTTTTCAAATTAGAGAGTTGTATAATATCTCGTCAAATATATCAAATTTGCATTGAATTTCATACATAATATCTTGATTTTAATTTTCGTAAGGGGACGTAAAAATAGTGCAAAACTGTTCTATTTGAGAAATTACTTTTACCTGCCGGGTTATTCTTTTAGTCTCTTCTCAATCTCTTCTCTATACATATAAAGTCGAGTTATTTGCCGCACTGACATTGATATTAAAAGCCTACTTTTCTATTTTAAAAAGTAAAAACAAATTCCTAATATAGTAAGTCGTGAATCTGCGAACGACTTCAAAAAGGATAACTAATTTGCATATTCCTTAAAAAAACGAACTCTCATTAATTAGCTATTGTTTTTTTTCTGTTTATTTATTGGATGATTGGTTCCATTTAACTATTATGCACAATTCTATTAATTCATATTTTCTACATTGTGCATAATTGCGTAGCATTTGGGTGAACATTTCTAGCACACATATATCCTGGAGGTAACATATGCACATTATATTTTGTAAACTTTACCATTTAGGGGGTACACCCACCCAAACTCGTACCCGCCTCCTACAAGCTTTTAAAATAAGTTGCACACAAATTTTGAGTTATATTAAGCAATAGATATTTTAAATGTTCGTTGCGCGCGCATGAGCGTCAATAATATTTATGTGCCTTGTAAAATCCTAAACTACTAAATTTATCATTATAAATTATGGAATATGTATTCTAGGCAACAGAGTGAGCAATGTGGGCACATTATTATTTTTTTGTAAACTTTACCATTTACGAGGGTTCACCTGAAACCGTACCATACCCCCCCCCCCCCCAAGAAAGTAAAAACTTTTTTTTTTTTAATTTTTTAAGCTTTATGTATAGCTTATACCTATCCTGGTAAGTAAGGTATGATCATATGTTTATTTATTTGTCTGTACAGGATTCACTCCTAAATTAATTAACCAATCGTTTAGAATTTTGGAAAACTGCTGCTAGACCGTCAGTGGTCGTAATGTCGGCTATATTTAGTTTAATTTATCATTAGGCATTAATTAATAAATATTCCCCAAATTTCAGTTTCATTGGAATATTTTAACATTTGAGGAGACATAATATGACACATCCTCCTATTTGAAAAATTTTAATATTTCAGATGTTTCATAGTAATTAGACACCAAGATTCCTTGAATTTCAATTTCTTCTTCAGACCCTTCAAGCTTAAGCTTTAAAATTTATACATTTTCCAGAATAAAAATAATAAGTTTTTTTACAAACATAAAGCAATCCAAACACTGTCGAATATTTTCGAAGAAAAAGTATTAGGAAAACAAACGTTGATTAATTCCCGCTGGCCCTGAATATATATATATATATATATATATATATATATATATATATATATATATATATATATATATATATATATATATATATATATATATATATATATATATATATATACGCTAAGGTTATTCTATGTTTGTAAGTACACTATTACTATCTACCCCTTTTTAAAATGATGTTATATATATATATATATATATAATATGAAACTAAAAGTATACTTTTAGAGGATAGAACCTATAGCGAAATGGTTTAAGCTCAATATACGAGATAGAGCAATTATAAAGATAAATGAAAGAATAGAGATAAAGATGTACAAATGACAGATCTATTTCAACTTCAATTGTTCAATGCAAGGTGTACTCGATAAAAACATATATATATTATTATTATTATTATTATTATCATTATGATTATTATTATTAGTAGTAGTAGTAGTAGTAGTAGTAGTAGTAGTAGTAGTAGTAGTAGTAGTAGTAAGCTGAGGCTTTTTAAAAGATGAACGTCGGTATATATTCAAAGACAAGACCATTTTTTTTAGTTTTTAATCTTTCCCCACTCACCGTTTTATTTAAATGAAATTTTTGTATATATGCATATTTATAAACAATAAAATTTCTAATCAATTTGGGTATATCTTAAGAAGGACGGCCCCCCTAGTGTAAATGTGGTATTGTGGTTACTGAGACGATTCTAGTTAAAAGTAGGATATACATTGTCATCACTATAGACCAAGGTAAACCAACAACACCCATTTTCCTAACACTTTTGATGGTCTTGTCCCTAATTTGTTTTAAATGTAATTTTTAAATATTTTCTGCAAATAAACAATTCAAAGTGTAGTATCTATTTTGTCCTACGTCAGTGAGGGAAAGATCCTTCTCGACTGGGGCAATTTTTATATTTTTGTCCCAATCCAGAATGCCTCTTTTGAGGAGGTGTATTTTTTCACTATATTAAAAATCGAACTCGTGACTAACTCTGCCCTGGTGGAGGGACAAGTTAATATGTACAGACGTGTATATATAAGCAACCGCGTATGGGGGCACTTTATTGATTAGTGTGGCTTATACTTTTTACGATAAATCAACCTCCTTTGGGATATTTACAACCGAACCACATTACCTATTCTTAAACGTGTACATGAATACAAACACATCAACAGTGAAACGCAAACATAGCACGGCCGGTCAATTTATACACAAGCTCCCACATTTATGCACCGAAACACCCTGACGCCTTCTGAACAATGCAATTATGATCGCTCGATGCTATCAATAGTTGCGAAATGAGGAATGATTATATACGATTGTTATTTTAACAGTCTATTTCCGTTGTGTGACCTAAATATGAGAGCCTCAATTTAGAGGTGGCCAATTGCGACCTTTCCTAAATCATATTGATTCGACATGTTGAAATATTTCGTGTCAACCATTCATTCTCATTAGCAGTGGATTAATCATTTTTTCATGAAATACAAAACTCTCCAGGTCGAAAAGCGATTATACGTGAAGTGAAGTTTATGTATTTATGAAAAAAGCAAAATGAAAACATTTGCTTTCAATTTTTTATTTATCTATATAAACAAAAAGAATACCCGTCCTAGGACGGGTAAAATTAATTCTCCGAACAGAACAGTTTTCCACAACTTGTATGTTCACTTACCAAGATACGATACAAAACCTTATCTCTAGAATCCTTATTATAATTTTGACAAAAATGCATTACATGATTTTGAATCTTGATTTTGTTTTTTTAATTGAAGGCTTCAGCTTAGAAGAAGCTTAAGAAGAAATTGAAATTCAAGCAATCTTAATTAATTGGTGCCTAATTTTTAAGCATCAAATTCAATGAAAGTCTTATATATTTTAATTTTCAAACTGGAAGCCGTGTCCATATTATGCCCCCCTCCTAAAATCCTTTTAAATACATTAGAAAAATGAATTTTTTGGTATATTTATGAATTGATGTATAACGTCTATTTTTTTAAATTTCACAAAACTCTTCATTTTAATGAAGAGCTCCCAGACCCTTTTTATTCTCTCTGCGTAAAACTAAATTAACTAAATATAGCCCACATTTGGACCACTTAACTCTAGAAGCTATGTTTAAAAATCTATACTGATCGGTTAATTAGTTTAGTGGTGAATCCTTTACATACGAATATGTAAGCATATAAACATAGCTTATAAACTCTATTTTGTTTAGAATCGGTTTAAAGGCAGCCTGTAATGAGTAATCGAGAGTAGCATTCCCTTATTTTATGATTACCTCTCTTTTAGAGAAATCTGTAGTTAAGTACAAAAAATATATAAAATTTTACACGTGAATACGTTATTCTAAGCAGAATAAAGCTTTCTACAGGTCTTCTGTTCTTCTCGTTTATCATTACACAGACATTATTTTAATCTTGCGGAAATATTTGTTTTGAGGCTATTAAAATTGTTGAAGATTTTTTATTTTGGTGACGCATATTAACGTGTTAAATTATCTATCCAGTCTATTAGATTTGAGATAAATGAAGATATATTAATTTAGTACAGACAACTTGTTCAAACAATAGAAGATAAAGAGTTCGTGATGAATGAGAGTTGAAAGTGTCCAAGGATGTTCTGGTGAAAGTATAGTTGCTCTGCTTGCTCGGAGAAATTTTGTACATTCATTTCGGCTGTCGCCTTGTGCGTTTACGTTTGTGTAAATGAGATAGACATGTAAATGTGTTAATGTGTGTGTATTAGTGTGCCTATTTTACCAGTGAGATAGTATATGTATGAAATTGTGTGCAAAAGAGTTCAGAATAGCAGTGTGTATATACTGGCGCTGTGTTTAGTAGTTCGCGTGTGTCTCTCGTGTGTATGCCGTTTGTCGAGGGCGTTTCGGTCCCAAAGGAGCTAGGCTGGATTGTGACGTGTGTACGTGTGTTGTCAGTGGAAGAAAATACTTGGAAAGAGGAAGAAAACTGTGTGCTTGGGTTTTATAATACGCGCGAATTTTCGTTAGTGAATATCCTTGCTTCTCTGGTTGGCTGAAAGAGACTGCTGATTGGAGATTTTGTCAAATCGAGAATCGATACATAAAAAGCAACATTCGCTGCCGCTGCTGTCTAACAATGGTGGCAAAGCAAGAAAGTGCTAGAGTCTTGAACCGAGGTCAGTCTTTGAAACTGTTAGTTTATGAGAAGTGTTAATCTTGTGAAATTAACAGAAGAATGTGTACGGAGAGCATCTTTTAGTTTGTTTCTTTTTCTTTTTCTTTAACAATGTTTTGCAAATGGGATAAATTATTTACAGAATTACATTTTCCGGAGTTATCTTTTATCTGGATAATGCAATGTTTCATACTACAGCATGAATATCAGAAAATCATCGGTAAGCTTGCCTAGGAACAGCTACCACATCATTCCGAGAGTCAAAATCTGCTCACTTTGATTTCAACTTGTTTGTCCCCGCCCCTTGAGAATTTCTGCGTGGAACAAATTCTTCCAGAAACAGTAAAGGAAAATAGCGCCGTAAGCAAATGTGCTTTTTAAAAAATAATGATTTTGTATTGAAAAATAAAGTAAACATTAATTTCGAGGGTTAAATCGAGTCGTGTCATTGCAACTTTTATCCTATTTATTGAATATATCGAAGCGGCTAGCATCCTAGACGGTGTAGCAGTTACCTCCTCCCTTCAAACATAACTGCACCGGTTGGCCGTTAGGTGTCGCTTTTTCACCGACAGGTGGCGCTGAAAAGCGACACCAGAGTTATCTGCCCTTCTGATTATAAAAACCGGTGTAAACGGAAAATCACCCTCTTCTCTATTCAATCGGCCTCGCTGAACGACGCTAAGACACCAGCGCTCCGTCAACACGTGTTCAACAACGGTAAGAGTTCTCAACTCATTTTCTTTGTATACGGCTTTCAAGGACTTTTCCCACGCCGGACTCATTTCTTTACATACTCTTTTCAAGAACTGTTTTTCCATCGACACACATACATACACCACACATGTCATCATTCTACGTACACATACGTTCAATAAACCATATTTGAACTACCTCCTTTTTGTTTGTTAATTATTACTCTGTTCTTTTACATGCAACAATTGCTTGATTTTATGAACTCGCTTATAGTCGGGAACGCGACCCGATCCTAACAACGGGTTAAACCGAAAGAGTAAGTTTCTAGGAAATATTAAATTCACAAGCGGTCCCAAGTCGCATGTATATCCGTGTCAGGGTAGATGACGACGTTAGGTTTTGCGTCCTCCCACATACAGTGTTTGGTATTCCCAAATGGTCACCCATCTGGTACTGACTACGCTCAATGTCGCTTAACTTCGGTGATCCAACGAGAATCGGTGTGTCAACGTGATGTTGCCGTATTTATTGAATGATCATCGTATATGTCTCATTTGTGTCCACGATGACCCATAAATAAATGGTTTTATAGAATACACCGAGGTGAGCGCTCAGACACTGCGGCTTTGCGACAGCTTGGCGCAGATGGTGATATTAACCTTTAAAACAGGACATAGACGTATAAATCAGAGTACACTGACGTGTACCGAAATGCCTGAAAAGGTCTAGTGATTCCACGTTGACACACGTGCGAAATTGAACAGGGCAAAAAATTGAATCAGCATTTTTCGTCTCCTGCCTCAGACATATCCGATATTGAAAACAAGCGCTCCACGATTTCCCCATAGTTCGAGCCCAAGAAAATAAAGAAAAATCAGTTTATATTTCTAATGCTGCATTCGAGTGATTATCTCAACCTACATATAAAGCCACTATTCAACACATTCTACAATTTCATAACTTTCTTGTTTTAAATTAAATTGTCTACTATTTCCCAGTTCTTATAATAAGCCCTTCGAATTTAAAAACTATTCCGACTACAATTCTTATCTCGGTTGTTATTTTCACAAAGTTTCGACCGATCTAACCTCCGACCATCTTCATATGCATCATTTCAAACTTGGGAATCTTTATGTCGAATTTGGGACATTTACGGAATACCTTTTCTGGTATACAATAGTATAACAAAATACAGTGAAAATCATTCTCCCAGTCAACGCGGCGTTTAAAAACACCTGCTCTATGTAGAGTTGATCTATTTAGGATATTGATGACTCCCTAGCAACATAGAATAAATACACTTGCTCTATCTAGGATATTGAGCACTTTGGATTAACTTACACAACTTACCAAATATAATACTGTATTGTTACTATTATGCCTCTCGGGCAACACTGAGTTAACAAAAGTTAAAGAAGTTTTTTCTATCGAGAAACGCTGCGTTTAAATACACCTGCCCTATCTAGGATGTTGAGCACTTTCGCATTACTGTATACCACTTACCAAATGTAAAACTAATCTTACATTTATTTTTCCCGTTTAGAGCGCTACTGAAAACACCCAAATAAAATTAAGGAATTTGGATAAAAATGGCACCGGTAAAAATGGCGCTGGAAAAATGGTACGGTAAAATGGCAAAAGTGGATAAATAGGAAAAAAATGGCACGAGTGAAAACTCTACATAAAAATCTAACGAGTTTATTAAAATCTTGGATACAATAAATAAAAGGGAAAACATTAAGAAGTTTGTCAAATTAAAAATAAATTATATCTATATTTCAAAGTGGATGATAACCCTCAGCCAAATCACCCCTATCCACCAAAAATGAGAATCTACTTTTTTACGCGATTATGTGTGAACACTCCGAAAAAAAACACACTTATTATAGAATTTAAAGTGGGGGATTAGTTTCGCATATAAAATTAACGTAAAATCATCCCCCATTTCCAGACCACTCTAACGTTTTAGAGCAGTTAACTAATCTTTTTACTCTAATCGTAAGTCTGACTGGCAAAATCGTAAAACCACACGAAATCGCCCTAAAAAGTAAAATGCACAAATTTATCTCCCATAGCAAATTTTAAAAAGAATCGTTAACAACCCTAACAGTACGACAACGTTACAATGGTCTGGAAATGGGGATCATTTTACATTAAATTTATATGCGAATCTAATCACCCACTTTAAATTCTAAAAACACTTGTATATAATTTTACAGCAGTTTTACTAGGTGATAAAATTTAAGGCATATACATACAACAAAATAGCTCAAAGTTCATAAAGGAGGAAGTTAATTTGGGTTCGCGAAAACGTGCTTCGCGAGAACTTGTCAAAGAATTCGGGTAACTTGTTACACGTGTATGCGCCTCAGTTCTGGCTATTGACGTTGGAAGTAAAGGCTTTTTGCGGATGCCGTCTTGGAGGACTTTTGTTGCAATGCAAGCGACCCGATAACAACCAATGTTGGGAATCCGGAAACAAGGGTTGGATAAATCCGAACTGCCGCCTAGGGCTCTCGAGATGTAATCAATTCAATTCAATATTGTGGGGGGGGGGGTTCTGTGATTGCCGTCATGGGCTTTGCACCGTTGTCCTACTGGGTTGAAAGGAGGGGTCGAAAAGAGGTTGAACACAGCGTTCAAGCGTTTTTATGGGCTGACTTACATGACACTTAAGGGAGTAAGGGTTGGGATGCCTGGTAGCCAGCCCTTAATTCCAACATTACGTAGCAATAGGGGGGAAAAGACGTTTTAAGACTTTTTCGTCTTGAGCGATAAAAAAGAACGGTAATTTGAAAGCTTTTTCCTTTTTTTTTCTTCTTGTGGCTTCCGTTTTCTGCAGGGCTGTTTTTAGAGGATTCCATGCCGGTACACCGTTAGAAAATGTTATTTCTGATTATAGTTCCAAAAATATAAAAAGAATTTTCATTTTTAATAAAATATGGTATAATAATATAAAATTACTTCACAAGTAATTAATCGAATCTTTTATTTTTATTTCGTAATAAGCAAATAATGAACAGAATACAGAATACATTGTATTAATAATGTATTTGTTGTTTTTTATTGTTTTTGCGAATTGTTTTTGTTTTAATTCTTAATAAACAAATCTGTTTTATTGTTTTCACAAATGTTGTTTTGGTTTAAATTTCTAATAAAGACATAATATTGTTGTTTTCACTTTTGTTTGAAATCCTTAATAAACAAATATTTTTATTGTTTTCACAAATTGTTTTTGTTTTAAATTCTTAAGAAAAACATTTTTATTGCTTTCACAAATTGTTTTTGTTTTAAATTCTTAATAAATACATAATATTTACATTAAAACGTTTTTGTTTCACTCCAATAAGGCGTTAGCCTGACGAACTCCATCTAGGAGTGCAACACTAAAGTTTTTGTTTTTGTGTAGCTTGCTTGCCGTATATATATATATATATATATATATATATATATATATATATATATATATATATATATATATTATACTATTACTAATTTTTCTCATGTAGCGAGCACTGTTAAAATAAATTCTGAAACAAATATGTATACACAATATACTATTTTATTCTTGTCGATATGGCAGGTGGAATCGTCGGATAATCGATCAATCAATCAATAATAATATTTTGAAATAGAAGTTCACGTGTTCGATTGTCTTTTATCGATTTTTAAATGCAGAACTTGAATCCTATTGTTAGTCTTCGGCAATGAACATGAAATGTATTTAATTCGGTCATAAATGTTGTAACTGGATGTTATTAACTAGCTGGAGAAAACGTCTTACGTTGAATTGTCTCAGGTTAAAGGGGGTGAACATATTGTAGACGTTCTAGGCACTGATCATGAAGTTGGCCAGCTGAGTTCAAGCTCCAACGTTGACCCTTATATATCAGGTGCACTTACGATAGATTTAAAAATAGGTTCTAAAATCCTAAATTATACTTCGATAGCTCAATATAAGAATAATACATACTTGTTCTTTTAATTTTGCAAACTTCAACCCTGTGGTGGAATGGAACACGCTAAAACATGCGACTTGTTCTTCATTCACTGGTTCGCATTTCCTGTGATTAAATTAGAACCCGGCAATTATTAAGTTAGAAAATAACTCTAACTTATTAAACAGTAGATTAGAAACTGCTATTAATTGCGGTCATAGATCTAGTCGTTAAATAAATTATAGTAAATTTACAGTTGACAAAGTAAGTGGTAAACTTGTTAACAGTATAATTATGAGAATATATGTACGCTTACTGACTTACAAATAACATGAATTTGTGTGCATGTAGTAAAATATATATATTACAAAATGGAAAGGAAATATATCCATTTTATATTCTATACAGTGTAGATACTTCCTGGTATATATATACACACACAGAAGGGGGAATACAAAATAATACATCAACAATGTGCATATTAAAAGTTGACATTAGATTTTCTTTAACATTATATATATATATATATATATATATATATATATATATATATATATATATATATATATATATATATATATATATATATATATATATATATATATATATATAAGTGGTGTACTAAAAGCGAACTTTTAGGAAAGGTAAAACCTATTGTGAAGAGTATACAGCTCAATATCCAGGATAGAGCAGGTAGATATGAAGAAGAATGGAAAGGAATTAGAGAAGCAAAAGCCAAATCAAAATTCAATTCAATTGCTCAGAGCAAGGTATATTCCGCAAAAAGGCAATTTATTCAAGTTAAATTTTCCTTAAGCCAGGCTTTTCAAAGATCAAAATCTTATCATCAGAGGAAGTCGCTGGGATAGATAAGTTGGCAAAGGCCAAGATTTAAAATTTGAAAAAATAAAATAAAAGTTGTAGGGAAAGAAACACAGGGCAAACTCTGTCCGAATACAAGCAAATGTCCGATTGCTAAAAAGTCCGGTGTCGAAAAATCCAGCGGATAGAATGAGATGTAGATAGGTTGGTCGTTAAAGGCACGAGAAGTTATGAGAGAGGATTCAAAGTTAAATTCCAAGAAGCCACAACTTCAGGTGCGGCGAAAATAGAAAATCCAACGGGTAAAAAGTCCAATAAGAGGTACGCTCGTGGATGCAGGCAGGCTCAGTAAAGAGTGAGGTGGAAAGTATTCGCCATTAAAAATACTTCCTGGGCTGAGATATCAAAGAAAAGTGTTTTAAAATGGGAAAAAAGGCAGCGAAAATATTTTAAAGCTAGCCCGTTGAGAAAGCCGGCTTGAAATGAAGAAAAGCAGAAACTCATATGCGACCAGTAGGCAGGGAAGGAACGAGTAAGGGGTGTGCTGGAGGAGAAAGGAACGGGTACGAAGGGGGAGAAAGGGAACGGGTGCGGTGAAAGAGTGCGGTTAAAACTAAGAGTGTGATTGTGGGGGGTGAGTCGCATAAAGTTGAAATTAGATATTAGCGCGAATTAGGGTTCAACTAGAAAAGGGGAAGAAAGGAGTGGGGTGAGTCAACGAATGCTAGGAGGGAGAGTTAAAATACCAGAATGTGTCTATGAACAGAGTTCGGGGTTTAGTTGTTTAATCAGATGACCTTACTTATAAACAATGAGGCAAAATATATTTGAAGGGTAGAGCTAGAAAAATGAATAGTAAGAATAAAAATTAAAAATTGAAAAATTAAAAAAGTAAAAATAAAAATAGAATTAAAAGTAGAAATAAGAAAATAAAAAATGAAAAAGAGATAATAAAATTAGTCTTAGGCTCGCAGGAAAATTATGGATTGACCGATAAAAAAATAATAAAATAATAAAATAATAATATAATAAAATAATAATAATAGAATGAGGGAAAAGTCGATAAAATTGGAGCTCGAGAGTGAGAATTAGAATAAGGAAAAAGTAAAAAGTAAAATAGACCTCGAAAGGATATCCGGAATGGGAATCCCCAAGGTGGTTAAAGATATGAGTTGAAATAAAATATGCTGTTACAGGACGCTAGTGCTATATGGATACGGGAAAATTAAACTTTGAAACAAAAGATTTTCAAAAAAAGTTATATGGAGGTTGATTAAGAAAATTATTAAATAGGTTAATGATGGCAGAAAGAAGTAAGAGACATACAAGGTTAAAGGAGTGACAATAGATTAAGCCAGAGTGAGAGTAGTTAAAAGTAAATATTATGGGGGTTAAAAGATGTAGAGCGAGGGCGGGTTGGGGGTTGAGCATGGTCTGAGAGAAGTGAGCGAAGGGCGAGGTAAACAAGGAGGAATAATCGAGGCTATTAAAAGAGTGAGAAGAATTATTTAGAAGTAAAAACAGGAGGGGAAAAAATAATTAGAGTGCACAGAGAAAACAGTAAGGAGTTCGATATCGAAGTGTGCAAAGGGGATTAAGAGTAGATAAGGCGAATCATCAGGTAAATAAATGGGCTAGGGTATAATGTGAATTTGGTGGGTTAGTTATCAAGTTGAGAGGGAAGGATAGAAGTTTGGAAGTGTTGAAAGGAAGCGGACGAGTGTATTAAAAGAAGTTAAAGGGGAAAGAAATGGAAGTCATATAAAAGTTATACGGTTAAGGAGGTTAAGTAGAATGATTTAGGGGGTAGTGGGAGAAAGGTATTAAAGCTAAGGGAATTGTGAAGCTAACGGAGTTTATGGGTAATTTTTTAAGTTAAGAGAAGGCTAAAGGGATGAGGGAGATATATGCAAAGATTATAGAACAACAGGGATTAGAACTATCGGAAAGGAAATTCGAGATGTAGGGAGGGAAGATCTGAGATGATGGGAGGGTATTTAATCAAATGAGGGAGGGGTGTCTGGGGGATTACTATGGTTGCTATACTTGAATTTACGTTTATGCCTGCAACTGGAGATAAGTTCATTCTTAGAATTAATAATATTTTTAGATTTAGTAGCAGTAGCTATCATAAAGGTTTCCAAAGTACAAAGTTGGCAATGGGATGCTCCCGGGGTATATGATTTGGACTTTTTAAGTATTGACCAGTGAAGTGAATAGGGAGTATTTTTAAGATTGAGGTTTCTAATTAGATTGGAAAGTGAAGTGCCTGTGCTATTATCGCTGCTATTTTTAAAGGAATAGATATGGTTAGAGATCCGGGTCTTAATGGGGAAAGAGGACGCCCCAATATATGTGTGTATCTTGAAGGGTGGTGCTATAGTTGCATTGAGATTGCTAGTGGTATTAGATGAGATTTGGGTTTGGAGATTCAAGTTATGCAAGGGAGGTTGTTTGAAGAAGTGGGGCGGAGCGGATATGGGGGAAATGTGAGTTAGCCCATGGGCACTATCTATTATTGGGGGTGCTTGGTTAGAGGTATGGCTGTATAAGTGGGAGTCTTGAGTAGAAGCGGATTGGGGTTGTGGGGAGATGCGGAGTTCGGGTGGAGTATGGGAACTATGATTGCTCACAACATTGGTGGAGCGGGGGAATTGTTTCACAGTACAAGCGTATATTACGTCCTTCTGTACACAGTTGTTGTTTAAGGGACAATCTCTAGGTTTACGGCAGTTACAAGTGGTGAGGGATGTGGTGGGTGGTTGTTGTTGGATATGTTTGATTTTCCTATTGTTAGAGGTTATGATAGTTTGTTCAATATTGGGCATAGTAGAGTAAGATATTTTAATAGAATTTTTGTTAAGAATAGTGCTATATCTGTGGAGGTGCTTAAAAGATCTGTCTAAAATTTGGAAAAATTCTTTAGGTCTATTGGTTTTAACATTACTGCTGAAAGGCGGATTGAACCAAATGTTATTCTTTCTTCTAAGTTTTTTTCTTTGTTTGTGCGCCTGTGGGTCTGCCCGATTATCAATATTGTTAGTTCCTATGGGCTTATTAGCGTGTGTTTTGATTATCTTAGGTGCAGATGAGTTAAACTTTTTATTTCTGTGTGTGGTCATGTTGTGCGTAATAATGCCTGAAGGTTTGTTAACTTGAGTAAGGGGGTTGCAGTTATATTTAATTTTGTGATTGTAGCCTGATTTTAGCAAAGCATTATTGTAGAAGCTAGAATTTTGATCGAAGATAGATTTATTCGCAGATAGCTTAGAGATTCCGTTAGATACTGAGGGGACTATTGAGTTTATGATGGATTTAGGGTGGTTAGATAGGATATGTACGTAGAAAAGGGTTAAGTTAGGTTTATGGTATGGGCTGAAGGTTCCCGAGTTAAGATCTAATGTAAGGTCAAGAAAGTTGGATATTCTTTTCTCAGGTTCCACTGTAATGGTCAAACCAAAGGTTTTGAAGAAGTTATGCAAGTTTTTGATAGTGTTATTATATTGTATCGATCTCTCCCCAGATACAAACAAGGCATCGTCCCTATACAACCCACCCTGTAAATGTCCAAAATTAAACCCCAATTCTCTCATCAAGTACAAACCTACCAGGTCAGTGACCTGGGCAGAGTCTGACGGTCCCATGGTAATATCGAAGTTATTGGGGGTGTCCTTCCTAGTCCAAAGCTTATTATCAAATTCTAGTAGGAATCTTCTAGCTAATATTATTAGTTTAATCTCTATGTCTGTAATGTCAGAATTATTTTTAGCGAAGATTAATGCTTTGTTAAGTAAGATAGGGGAAATGAATTGGTAGTAATTATTAATATCGAATGTTATGAAGTTCAAGTTAGGTTTAGACTTATCAATGAGGTTAAGGAACCAAGTAGTAACCTCATCTGAGGATTGCCAAAGAGTGTAACGAATTTTTTCTTTTAAGGTGGGGATAATTCTATCCAAGATCTTCTTACTTATGATGCCTAGGTCGGATTTAGAAGGGCAGATTAGTCTGATGGTAGGGTTTCCCTGGAAATTATTTTTATGGTCCTTCAAGGTAAATCTAGGTATTGCAGGGGTTAAGATTTCTGTGTAGTTAAGGACATTCAAAGATGTTAGTATGGATTTTGCCTCATTGTTTATATAAGCCAAGGTATCGTAGGATGTGCTTTTTAGCAATCGGACATTTGCTTGCATTCGGGCAGAGTTTTGCTCTGTGTTTCTTTCCCTACAACTTTTATTTTATTTTTTCAAATTTTAAATCTTAGCCTTTGCCAACTTATCTATCCCAGCGACTTCCTCTGATGATAAGATTTTGATCTTTGAAAAGCCTGGCTTAAGGAAAATTTAACTTGAATAAATTGCCTGAGCAATTGAATTGAATTTTGATTTGGCTTTTGCTTCTCTAATTCCTTTCCATTCTTCTTCATATATATATATATATATATATATATATATATATATATATATATATAGAGAGAGAGAGAGAGAGAGAGAGAGAGAGGGAGTGAGAGAGAGAGAAGAGTGAGATAAATAAAATTAGCAGATTATTTATATCAGTTCCAATAATTCAAACTCAAAAAATAGTCGGCGTACGATCGTTTCTAAAACGATTTGGAATATTTTATTTTATACTTTTGAAGATTCCAAAAAGTCTCCTCTAATATATATATAAGGTTAGGTATGTTTATATGTTTATATATTTGGATTACAGAATTTACTCCTAAACGAATTAAGCGATCAATATAAATTTATGAACATAGCTGCTCGGCATAAAGGTTCCAAATATGGGCTCTATTTTGTTTGATTTAGTTTTGATCCAAACGGAGTATAAACGATGGAAACCCTTTGTGAAAATTCAAATACCTTCGATTTTTGTGAAATTTTAACATTAGACATAAAGTAATAAATATTCCCCTACATTTCAGTTCCTTTGGGGTATTTTAAAAGGTTTTTAAGGGCATAATATGGTAAGAAAAACCCTCCGATTTGAAAATTTAAATATTAATATTTTATATTAATTGACATTTATTGTGTTTCAGACATCAATATATTTATCCTAAATCACCATTAAAGTATGATACGGGTTAAAGAAGCTTGAGGATTCTCAGAGCCTCAGAGGAGCCATGTTAGAGGTTAATCTGAAGGTGGACTTAATCAGCGTCAAATCGTTGCAAACCTCGGGATTCCACTTTCCACTGTTATTGTCTACTGCAGTCATCCAATTAATCAACAAGGGAAAATAATCGATATAATCTTTTCGAGATCCATCAGAACACTTTGACAACAGTCCTCAATGATAATAAGGTGTTTATTTTCTTTCATCTCTCTCTCTCTCTTTCTCTCTCTCTCTCTCTCTCTCTCTCTCATTTATATATATATATATATATATATATATATATATATATATATATATATATATATATATATATATATATATATATATATGGGGGGATGAAGATGTCTGTATGTACATGTGGGTAAACGTATTAAAATAGATTAATTTTTAGCATAGACACTATAAATAAACTATCTATAATCAAACAAATACGTAGCAATAATCGATGAATCTTCCGTCATCAGGATCAGTGGTGAAGCGTAGCGTTAGAGGTGCGAAGTTCCCTCCGGCTGTCCAAGACCCTGAAGACTTTTATGAACATGGAATTGAAAATATTATATTATCTTGAATGCATTTTGTGTAGTTCCTATACATACTTTTTCTTCATTATTAATATTGTTATTTAGGGTAGCTTTGGAAATTACATTAGCAGTTAAACATTTATTCATTAATAGACATTAGTTTTGATTCTTACATAAATTAGTATATAGAAATGTTATACTTAGAAGGCAATACAATGCAGAGGTGTGACGGATAGACACAAGTTGGAGCAAATAAGACATATAATGGTGGAACAAATTAAATAGTTTCACCCTTAATACAATGTACACATACACACATATATATATATATATATATATATATATATATATATATATATTTATTTTATTTTTTTCACAAACATACATATATCTGTTTATCTACACAATGTTACAATGTTATGTAATATCTGTATCAAGATGGTCTGGTGGAAACTCCGTATGATATAATATTTCGGGAACTCTTCTTTCTTCAGAACCGTGCTCAACTCAAGTTCAAGCGCGCATATGAAGGAACCCGTCATGATAGTAACCACTATTGCTGTTATTATGATTTGTATTATTGTTATTAATTTTGTTATATATAATACTAACTAATTTTAATATTATTCTTATTGATCATTTTGGATATTATTTTTATGAAAATAGATCTATTATCAAAAAATACTTTGTCAATCTGTGTTTCCTTTATTATTCTGTTTTGTCAACGGTCGAAGTAACTATTCACTGCGACATCAACACAAGCTACAGAAGAAACTATCGTAACACTTATATACGCATTATAAATACCTAGAATACGTCATAATATATATTGGGATTATACAGATTAAATTCTCTTAAATACTTTTTACGATAGACTAAAGGATTTCCCTTCTAAGTTTATTCTTTCATCATTATTTCTGAATTCATCCAGTTGATTTTTCTGGTTCTATTTTAACTAGATTAGATAATTTGTTCCGGTAATTTATTGCTTTATTAAGAAACAAAATCTAATTCTGTAATAGGTTGATATTTTGATATCTGCTTTTATAGTACGAGTAGATATATTTAAAAAGTTGTGGTCCATATTTAGAAATGCCATTGATTATTTTGAAGGCCTGAATGAAATCTCCCCTCTTTCATATCTTTAGCAAAGTAGTTAAACCTAATGGCCGCTGACCTATTTTGTAATATATCTTATTCCTTTTATTGGTTTAGTTCTGTTTTAGTGTGTCTGCTAATGTTAAGATGAAACAAGAAAAATGGTGACCGTTGAGTCACCCATTGGACTCGGGCTCGATTATTTAGATTAAGAAAAAATTGAGTTTGCAAAGCCAGTTCAATATAAGATTTTTACAAAAATTCAAAAAGTAGTCTCTCTCTGTTCGTTATATAACCCCATTCTCCTTCTCTCTCTCTCTCTCTCTCTCTCTCTCTCTATATATATATATATATATATATATATATATATATATATATATATATATATATTACCTACATACGACGTCGTTTCGAACTTTCGGCTCTCCTCAGTGTAGGGAAATGACAATCTCAGACGGTCACGGGACGCGAAACCGGTTCACAGAGACAATTTGAATCTGTAAGCGGTCGCATAATCCCCTTGGCCATGGGCGGTTGTCACGTGATAACGGAGAGATTGAGTTATATTTACGCTGAAAGCGGTGGGTGTAAACATCAAGACAATCAGATAGAACACAACAACAGAGTCGGCGTATCGCAGTGAAGCATTCGGTGAATATCTATTTTTTAATCTCTCTAATAGTGCTCGACTTTAATTTTACTTAAAGGGGCTTCTTATAATATTAAATTATACTTTAATATTTTACATACATACGACGTCGTTTCGAGCTTTCGGCTCTCCTCAATGTAGGGAAATAATAATAATAATGATAATATATATATATATATATATATATATATATATATATATATATATATATATATATATATATATATATATATATTCTTGATACGGATTAAATAGTATTATTATCTTTTCTATATTGACGAAGAGAGACAGTGAGATAAGAAAAGAGAGGATGAGAATTAAAGTAAGCGGCGACGGAAGTGATTACCATTAACTGTTAATAAACAGAAAGAGAGAAATTGACAGAGGAAAAAGTGACAGACCGTATATAGAATAGGTGTGGGGGGCGGGGGTAAACAACATTTAGTGAGAGGGGGGCGAAAGTGATAGACAGAAACTTAGTAAGAGATGGCTACTTACTGAGTTAAATGCAAATTAGGGCTAATTTGAACAAAAATTAAAATGGAAGGGTTTGTTTTTTCAAACATAATTCAATCGAGAATTGAGGAATATTTTAGCATGTATTTCATGTGATATATGCAGAAAAGGCCGTAGGGGAACAAACATTGATTAACTCAGCTTTAGTATAATAATAGACAGATACCAATGTTTATCTCTAGCTACTGCTAATTGGGTACAATATTCTATATAATCGTATATAGAGATTTATTTACTGTGATACTATTAATATAAAATATATTATTTGGCATCGACAATTACATACAGTATATAGATGCGCAGTAGTATTAATTTTTAGATCTCATATTTTAATGATGGAAGAAAACCTACGACGACCTTAAATTTGTATCGTAATATTATCACTGCAATATTTGTTGCCTGCACGTTGGAAAATATTTAAGTTATCATTTTCATCCTTCTTGGCTTCGGCATCGTTCACCCTAAGCGGTCTGCCTTTAATCAAATTTCCGCATCTTCCAAGTTAGCACAAATGCGCAGTTTACTTATTTATCTATCTGTGTATATATCTATGAACCACCCTCGTGTCGTATCTGTGCGTGCGTATTATTTGTGTCTTTATTTTAAGTATTTTCGGGTGGCCCCCTGGGCCGCCGAGATAAGAGAGTTGAATTTTATGCTGGCAATGCGTTATCTGTCAACTGTGTATCGTTTTCAAACAGATTCGGAAAAAAAATGACGCTTCGAAACGACATATCCGTCGACGACCTCGTACATATTAGAGAAATACCGTCCTGCTCACAAACATTGACATCCATTAAATTTCAGTTTATAATGGGAGCAATCGTTCTCCATTATAAGTAACTAGCAAATATATGCTCTCTCCGGTCGCATAGTTTTGCTAGCCTGTGGGAATAATAATATGACAAACGAATATATACAAAATTCCACCATCCCAAAGGAGTGAGTAATGCCTGGGAGGATGGTATCATGGAGAACGAACATATACTACACTACCCCCTGCCAAAATGAGGAGGTAATGCCTGGGAGGATTGTCCCATGACAGCAGAACAGATACTAGACTACCTCCAAAGAAGGAAGTAATGCCTGGGAGAATGGTATTATGAAGAACAAAAATATACTACACTACCCCCCAAATGAGGAGGTAATGACTGGGAAAATTGTCTCATGACGACAGAACAGATACTACACTGCCTCCAAAGAGGATGTAATGCCTGGGAGGATGGTATCATAACGACCAAATATTAACATCCATTAACTTTCAGTATAGAATGGAAGTAATCGTTCTCCATTATAATTAACTGGCAAATGTTCCCACCGGTCGAATACTTTTGCTAGCTTGGGAGAATTGTATCACGACGAACGAACATATACTACACTGCCCCCCACCCATAAAGAGGAGGTAATAATAACAGAACAGATACTACACTACCTCCAAAGGAGAAAGTAATGCTTGGGAGGGTGGTATCATGAAAAACAAATATATACTATACTAGTCCCCAAATGAAAAGGTAATGCCTGTGGGATCGTCTCAAGGTAACAAAGCAAATACTAACCATGCCCCCCCCTCCCAAAAAAGGATGTAATGTCTGAGAGGATGGTATCATTACCACAAGGAAATATTCTATGTAAAATGAACTGTTTTGTAATAAAATCGAACGTTCATATTACATTTTTATGTTACAAATGACGTGTTTTCGTGTATAGTACACACGAAAAGCACGTGATTTTAACTGTATGCACTCACGCGCTAGAGTTTGAATTACCTACTAGACACCATTCTCGAGTGTTTTCGGTCTCTCTGTACAAGGGTTTGTCAGAACAACGTGGCATGTGGATACTTTACCCTTCAAGTAAATCCTGACCAAATATTCAAAATAACATAGTATTCGAAGCCCAAAGAAGATCCCCTCGATAAGGCTATACACTGGCTCATACGAGGAATCGTGCACCTTCTTTTCGTAATGTTACTTCAAGTAATAGCACTTAGCTGGATACTCCATGTAATAGCACTTGGCTGGTAAGATCAAGAGACCAAAAGAAAGATATACTATAACAAAGTTTGCTGGTCAATTAAGGATGGAAAAATTAATGTTCTTAATTTCTTTATTAACTCAACGTTTGACAGGCAAGGAGAACTTTAATGGAATATCCGTATATTAATGTATCTCATATAGAGTCAAGAAGGGGGGCTTGATTTCTGAGAACTTCGACTGAAGTAAAATGAAAAAAAAAATACGATTGTCTAATAATTATTACGATCGGAATATTATGGGGTTTTTTTTTTGTATTTAACTCTTAACATTATAAATAAATAGTAGAATACCCGCCCCAAAACGGGTATGAACAATAAATATTAGCATTAGTTTTAAATTTTAATCGTTTTTCTTCCTTCCTTTGCAGTGTATGTACCCCACTAAATGGTAAAGTTTTTTAAAAAAAAGATAATTTGCCCACTTTACTCACCTTGTTGCTTAGAATACGTATTCCATAATTCATAATAATAAGTTCTATAGTTTACGAGTTTACCAAACGCATACATATTATTGACGCCCATGCGCGCGTACCGAACTTTTTAAAAAAATATAACTCAACATTTGATATAGAGCAATTCTTTTCTCAATTTTTTATTTTGTATCTAACTTATTTTTAAAATTTTGGGGGAGACGGTACGAATTTGGGTGAGGGCTACCTCTGAATGTTAAAATTTACAAAAAAAATATACCCATGTTACTCACTGTGTGTATATATTCCAAAATTCATAATGATCCGTTGATTAGTTTAGGAGATTATCTTATACATAGAAATATCGAATTATATACACATACCTAACTTTATATATATATATTTTTTTGTTTCATTTTACTTCAATCAAGGTTCTCAGAAATCAATGGGTCCCTTGTTGGGGCTAACACTTGATCTCTATATGAGATCCATAGATATCTGAGTGTTCAATCAAGATTCCCCTCTACCTCTCAAACGCCGAGTCCTTAAAGCAGCGAAGAAAACTAATTTTCCTCTGACCAATTGACCACTTAATTATGTTATAGCTTATCTTTATTGTGGACTTTTCTGAATTTTGCTGGGTTCCAGGACAATAATTCATCTGGTCTGGTGGAGGATCCAGATAAGTGCTGTTACTTGAAGTAACATCACTAGAATAAAGTGCCCCATTCCTCGTATGAGCCACTGTATAGCCATGTTGAAGGGATCTTATTTGAGCTTCGAATACTATGATATTTTGAATATTTAGTCAGGGTTTACTAGTAGGGTGTAGCCATGCGCCTTTTTAAATGGGATTTTACTGAAAATGCTGAGCCACACATTCTACATGCATAAGGTTTTTCACGTTTTGTTAAATTTTCATTCTAGTGTAAGTTCTAAGAAATCAAGGGACCCCTTCATGGGGCTAGCACTTGATCTCTATATTAGATACATAGATATTCGAGTGTTCTATTCAAATTCTACTTTTTATCTAAATACATTAATTTTTCTCTCCCCAATTAATCAGTTAATATGTAATAGTATTGATTTACTCCTCTCCAGGAGTTAGGCACAAGGCCAGTTTTTATCTTACTCCCACAAGTAAGATGTGACCCAAGATCGGGAGGGGAAAGTGGAGTTTAAAAATTGCCTGGGCAGCCCCGTCGGCATTCACCGGTAGGGGCACCTCAGGCAGTAAGCAATAAACTTACTCCTCCTCAAAGAGGGGAGGCGAAGCCTGGGAGGGTGGACCTTCTAGAACTGCACAGGACAGACCCATAGACCGGTGTAAATCAAGCCCCGAAGGCCAAGACAATACCAGTCTATGGGGTGCAGTATCCATCGGAACAAATACTACACTTTGATCTTAGCCAAAATATATATATATCACTCTTTTGTTTTCACTTTACTTCAGCAAGTTCTTAGAAATCAAAGAGGTCCTTTCTGGGGCTAACACTTGATCTCTATATGAGATGCATAGACATTCGAATATTCCATAAAATTTGCATTTTACCTATCAAACGTTGAGTTAGTAAATACGTTAAGAACATTAATTCCCCTCTCCTCAATTGATCGGTAAATTATTTTATAGTATATCTTTCTCTTTGTCTCTTAGTCTTACCGGATTCCAGGAAAGAATTCATCTAGTCTGGTGGAGTATCCAGCTAAGTGCTGTTACTTAAGGTAGCATCACTAGGAGAAGGTTCACCATTCCTCGTATCCTGTTGAGGAAATCTTATTTGGGTTTCGAGTACGATGTTATTTTAAATATTTGGGCAGGGTTTACTTGTAGGGTAAAGTATCCTCATGTCATATTGTCCTAACAAACCCTTTTACATAGACACCGAAAAACCTCGATGATGGTGTCTAGTAGGTAATTTAAACTCTCCGGTAGGTAATTCAAACTCACCAGAATGTAATTCAAACTATATATATATATATATATATATATATATATATATATATATATATATATATATATATATATATATATATATATATATATATATATATATGTGGGGGGGTCATATCACAAATTGAGACTACCTTATAAACTCTGGTGGTAATCTTATACGTTGGGGGTCATTTTCTAGAAAAGCACATACTTCATTGCCATTAAGCGAAACAGTATCAAAATTTAACTCACTTTTGACATTTTCCTGGTCCCTATTTCGTATCAATGATTTCTGCTACCTCCCGAGCCACTATTTTACATTTTTAGGTCACATATAGTCGTTAGGGGCGAAGGTGCCGTCGGTTGAAACGAAAATTACGTATTCTGACATTTAGAGTGTGACTAAAAATAACAACACTTTGGGTCACTCCCTAGCTGTCACACACGCGCGTGCACAGATAATATATATATATATATATATATATATATATATATATATATATATATATATATATATATATATATATATATATATATATATATGGGAAAATGAAAAAGGAAAACCAAAAAATGGATGTTTTTTATGTGTACATCAACGTTTCGTCTTTATTTATAAGACTTCATCAGGATGATAAAATAGAGAAAAAAATGTCATGCAAGCACAGATACATGTAGGGTAGACATATTGGGAAAATAGAATGAAATAGTGGCCAACTGCTAGGTGGACGTCCGTATTTGTTGGAGAAATAGAAATGAATGTAGAAAAGAATGAGTGGGGAAGAAAAAAATCTACATTCATTTCTATTTCTCCAACAAATACGGACGTCCACCTAGCAGTTGGCCACTATTTCATTCTATTTTTCCCAATATGTCTACCCTACATGTATCTGTGCTTGCATGACATTTTTTTCTCTATTTTATCATCCTGATGAAGTCTTATAAATAAAGACGAAACGTTGATGTACACATAAAAAACATCCATTTTTTGGTTTTCCTTTTTCATTTTCCCATCACGTCGGATTACTTTCATCCTTCTCTTCCCATATATATATATATATATATATATATATATATATATATATATATATATATATATATATATATATATAATCAAAATGAATAAATGCGAAAGTTGGACCGAGTCTCACATGCTGGCATTTGGACTGTGTCTAAAGTCAAAACGCCCTATTTGAAGTTAATTCAACTTCACACAATAGACGAACCACCTTTTATAAATGCGATATTAGTCGCAAGATTAACTAATGTGCATATTAGTTTTGAAAAAAGAACATTTTAGAAATCTAATATTCTTTATTATTTTTTTAATTCGATGATTTTTTTATTTCAATACAACAAACATTTAGCATTTGTGTTCAAATGTTGCTTTTTTAGAAGAAAGCGACTATATTTCTAACAAGTTGCGAACTATTTCTAAATTGCAAGTGAAAAGGCGAATCGATTTCTTTTTTCCTTTTTCTTTCTTTACGGTAACATTTAAAAGATAAATAAAATTGTATCGAAATTACCAAAATATTAATGTTTATCTATATGTATAAAGAGGGTAGCATTTCAGAATTATTGCCAATTTAGCACCATGTGTAACCATGCACTAGACGGTTGCATGTTTAGTGGGTTGCATTTTTGCAATGGATGCAAATAACAGACTTGCTGCGAGTGAGAAATATTTAACTAAGAAAAGAGAAATCACTCAAGACATGCGAAATATCTGATTTAGTGTTTGGCCACTCAGAATTCGATTTGTCCACTTGAGAAAATGACGTTCCTTCAGATACGAGGTTGCCTGCTATGGTTATGATCCACTTGGGTTTTGCCAAAAATAATGTCTGGCAAGATACAGAAACCCTAAACATTAGTTTTTATGTTCATAGATAGGGCTTCCCATCATCTCAAGTGGGCTTCCTGGGTGCTCGCGAATATATATATATATATATATATATATATATATATATATATATATATATATATATATATATATATATATATATATATATATATATATATATATATGAAGAGACAAAATGGTGCCACACTACAAAATGAATAATGAATAATATGGGGAAAACTTTATATAAGATGAAATAGAAAAAAAAAAATTGAGAAAATAATTTTATATAAAACAAATTTAAAAAAAAACCGTTTTGTAAATTCCGAAACCATACAAAACGGTTTTTTTTTTAATTTGTTTTATATAAAATTATTTTCTCAATTTTTTTTTTTCTATTTCATCTTATATAAAGTTTTCTCCATATTATTCAATATATATATATATATATATATATATATATATATATATATATATATATATAGGGAAAAGAGGGACGTATGATTTGCTATACATAGATCCTAAAAGAGCTAAAATATAGACACAAGAACATATCCATGGCATGGATTGACTACAAGAAAGCCTACGACAGAATCCATCAAGCATGGAATATTTAATGCTTAAAAATATATAAGATACCTGACAAGATTATTATTTATCTCATTAAGAAAGCAATGGGAACATGGAGTCTAGAACTGACAGCTGGAGGACAACACTCGACTGAGATAAAAAAAAATACAGAGAGGCATTTTCCAAAGAGACTCCCTTCCACCACTACTATTTATCATAACCATAATGCCACTCAACTACATACTCAGGAAATGTGAATGCTGGATACAAGTTTACAGACACAGAACAAAGAATAAACCACCAAATGTACATGGACGACCTGATGCTATTTGCAAAAAGCAAAAAGGAACTGGAACAGTTGATAAATACGATGAGAATCTTCAGCCAGGGCATTCAAATGGAATTTGGAATGGAAAAGTGTGCACTGCTAAGGATGAAAATGGGAAAACTGGAGACAATAGAGAGCTTGGAACTGCCCAACCAAGAGGAGATGAGAGTGGTAGGCGAACATGTGAGCTATAAATATTTGGGAGTTTTGGAAACAGACACCATAAAATCTATAGAAATGAAAGAGAAGATTGGAAAAGAATATTTGCGAAGAACAAGAAAACTCTTAAAAAAATATTTTTTTTAATTATATACCAGAAGCCTAGTAAAAAGAATAAACACCTGGGCAGTATCACTAATAAGATACCCTGGACCATTCATTGGCTGGACTAAAGAAGAACTCAGGCACCTTGACCAGAGCACTAGAAAGGTAATGATCATGCACAACGCACTGCACCCAAAATACGATAGTACTTTTCTACGTGAAAAGAAACGAAGGGGGAGGTAAGTATAGAAAACTGCGTGGAAGACACAAAAAAGAGCTGAAGAAATACATAACCCATAACACAGAAAGGCTAATCATCGCAGCAAGAGACACCGTCGCAACGAACAACTCGGGAAGCACCGAAACCAGAAGCAAAAAGATAAGAAAAGAAACGTGGGAAGAAAAACAACTACATGAACGCTTCATAAGACCGACAGGAGAAAAAAACCAACGAAAATAGCTGGACATGGCTAAGTAAAGGGCACTTGAACAGAGAACGTAATCTTTACTGACGGCTGTACAGAACAATGTGATTAGGGCAAACTACATTAAAGCTAAAATAGATAAACCCCAGGAAAATAGTAAATGCAGACTGTGTGGACAACAAGAAGAAACAACAAATCACATAATAAGTGAATGCAGCAAACTATCCCAAAAAGAATACAAGAACAGACATGACTGTGTGGGGAAAGCAGTACACTGGGAACTGTGCAACCGATTGCATTTCGAATACGCGGACAAATGGTACAAACATAAACCAGAGACAGTATTGGAAAACGAAAAACACAAAATCCTCTGGGATATGGAGGTACAAACAGATACAATCGTACATGTAAGGAGACCAGATGTCATAATAATCAACAAGAAGGAAAAAACCTGTAAAATAGTAGACTTTGCCGTTCCAGCAGACGACAGAATGAAGATTAAGGAGACGGGAAAACGAATCGAATAGACGGAACTTGCCAGAGAACTGAAAGGGATATGGCGCATGAAGAAAGTTAATATAATACTAATAATCGTAGGAGCACTGGGAATAATCCCAAAAGAACCTGGGAAAAAGACTGGGAGAAATTGAAATCAAAGAGATTACTGAGACCATAAAAAGACAAAGATTATGAAAACAGCCCCAATCTCAAGGAAAATTCTCGAATGCGGAAGTCAACCAGTATAAGCTACGAACGGTAACCAGTTACATGGAAGTTACAATAGGAAGGAAACAAAACCACAGGAGGAACACCATCTCATGAGCCGAAAGAAACAGAAACTGCAAGGAATTTTCATAAACTGGCCCCCTCCACACACCGACAAACAAACAAACATAAAAACAAGTGATGACACTAGCTTCGGCTGATATCACACAAAATTGTCGTGAAAGGTCAAGGAGGATTGGAAGACCGACGATGAACAGCGCTAACCAGACCTCTACTAGAAGAGTGCAGAGAGTACTGCGACCTTGGGAAGGCTTATTGTCGCTCAAATCCCAGAGAAGATGAATGGTCGTTACCAGCGAGAAATTAATGGTTAGCGGCTGTTGCGATATCGCAAGGTCATTTGCAATGGTTATCGAAAAGAGGTGGAGAGTACTGAAAATCTAGGGAGGCTTGTTGTCTCTCAGATTCCCGGAAACCCCACCGGTTATTATCAGTGAGCAATAACTGATGAAGACTTGTGTGCGAATTCCGAGTGAGTTGTTAATAATAATAACAATAATAATAATAATAATAATAATTATTATTATTATTATTATTATTATTATTATTATTATTATGATGATGATGATGATGATGATGATGATGATGATGATGATGATGATGATGATGATGATGATGTGTGATTTAAAGAATCTTCGCAATATGACTTGGTTAACGTATATGTATATTGTGTGTATTTAGGCATAAATTATTTCATTTAAGAAAGTATTGTCATACATAACAGAATTCTTAGGCTTGATTATGTCTGTTTATGATTTTCCTAATAATCTTTTTTCAATAAAAAAAAATGAATGAATGTTCCATAAGTATCACGAGCATTTTCAGTTCAATTTACCAGTATTGAAAATAAAAATCATAACAGTCCCCCTCTGATTAAGACAAATTTTAGTTAACAACATGAAAATATATTCCGAAACTATTTTTTTAAATTAAAAATACTTGCAGTTATCTATAAAAACCCAGCAATCTACAATTAATAACATTACATATGAAACGAGTAACAATATTTTAAAATGTTTAACACAAATACAATTTATCCTGTGACGCTAATTCTGGCGTCCCGGGATTTAAATTGTAAATCTCTTTTCTGGAACTACATCGGTTTGTTGTTGACGTTTTACGACCATGCATATGGCGTTTTCGGCTGTTTTTTTTATTATAATTTTATTTTCTCCCGCTTTTTATTCATTGTGTTTGTCACCCGAAGATGATTTGACGAAGAATCGAAAGTGTTCGTGAAACTTATATATATATATATATATATATATATATATATATATATATATATATATATATATATATATATATATAGCAAAGTTCCGAACACGTTAGTCGAACACTATCGACTAGTTTTCTGTCTATGCCCACTTCTAGGTAATGTTAATCTTAATTTCCCTTAATCACCTGACAGTTTCCGGTGACCGAGTAGATATAGCGACTACTTGCAGATTCTATGCTGACTGAACCGAGTTCGCGCTTCCCGACTGTCTGAAATTGCAACCTTCCTGCACTGATGAGAGCAATAAGCTTGAAACGCTAGCATCTGTAGGTATAAATAATTTAATATTTATATATAAATACTATAATAAGCCCCTGTAAGAAATTAAAGTCGAGCACGTTCAGGGATGTTACAAATAGACTGTCATCAGTTCTAAAGCAAAGTTCTGAACACGTTCGTCGAACACTCTCGACTAGTGTTTTGTCTGTGCTCGCTTCTAGGTACATATAGATCTTTGGAATTCTACTGACCATATTATACATACATATGACAGTTAAAAAGTTGTGTTTATGATTAAAAACTAGATTGCAAACTAATTTGTCTATAACTGATACGCTACTATACTTGTTCACATCCTGGAATATCTTTGTAATTTTCATATATTTGCCTATGCTCATTATTGGAAAATGTTTTCTTTGGTCTAATTGTATTGTTCTCGAAATGGTTGTGATATATCTTAATTGCAATTGATAAAGTCTATATGCAGATGAAGAAAATAATAAAGGTTATTAAGACTTTAATCTCATGTAATAGTGATGGTACACTGGTCTTTGAAACACACGTTCATATGGATAAACATTGTTAAGTGTTGATTTTCGGAGCTCCGAAAATTTCTACTAGCATGTTGTCTAGGCTATCCACATTTCCATAAACTAATTTCCCACACACACACACATATATATATATATATATATATATATATATATAGATTTAGATTTTTCACTTATAAAATAGATCATTCAGTGAAGACCGGGGTTGTTCCAATAAAAAAACAAGCTCGATGATACTCGATTATAGAGTACAGAGCATTTATATGTGATTTTATGAAGGCTTACCAAAGCATTCCTTTCAGGACACAAATGATCACCATTAAAGATATTTTTTCTTACAAATACTATTTATTCAAATTAAATGTTTTTTCCTACACGTGTTTCACTACCAAGCAGTTACTTGCTTGGCAGATCATCAGGGAAATTAAATGTCTGGAATACTGGTTTCAACTGCCGACAATACACAATGTGGCGTTGCAATAGTTGAGGTCACTTAAGAAGAGAAGAGGAAAAAAAATAAAAATAAAAGTCAAAATTAAAAAGCAAGGAAGAACAACGATAAAAAAAGAAAGTCCTAGAAAAGTCTTAGAAAAGAAGCTCGTGCATTATTTCTTCCACCAAGCCAACAAGCAAATAATCGGTCCCAAATACATTCAATAAAACCATAAAACCGGAACAATGTGCGATAATACACTTTCACGTCGGCCGGCACAATGATGAATAAATCCCCCCCCCCCACAAGAAAACAAAAGAACTAAATCATTCAAGATACCGCTCACAAGTTACCATTCCAATCCAATGATAGTATGGGAATTCTAAATCCAACTTCTCACAAAGAAAAGTCAACACAAATGTTCGTCCGAGTTCAAAGAGTCTTATTTCAATGGTTGATTTATTACCCTTCGAAACAAACACACGACGAGTTGAATGTCAATCCCGCAGAAAACTCCCTTACATTAAGAAAAAATCTTAATTAGTAGATAGAAACTATTTATTCAAAATACTGTTTCTAAAAATATTTATTATTAAACCTATTCCTTATAGAAATTAATTATCTAGTGTCTGGGACGTCATTTTACATTTTGGAAAATATCCTTCATTTAATTAACTGCCGAATTATTATCGTTTTGTTGTTTAACGAAGCGAAAAATGCCTATCCCGCAGAATTTGTTTTTAAAAGATTATTCATATATCAAAAATAAAATGTTATTATAAAAAAGCCTTCTACAAAAATCTAGTTATTATTTTAAATCATTTAAAATATTTCCTTAACGGCTGTGTCTGTTTGTAACTCTCTGTGAAGAATATTATTCTATATTCCATAAATAAATGTTACTACGGAATATCGTTATCAGAAATCTATTTTCTATTTTGAAAAAAACTTTTTTTAATGGACCGGTTTATTTTTTTGTCAACTTTACGGGAAAATATCACTCTTACTCGTTAAATGACAGGAGACTTTATTATTACTAATTTAAAATCCCGTACAAAATACTTTTGATAAAAATCCAATTGTTTCTATTTTTAGAAGTTAAGTCCGTGTCGGCATGCACGTTTTTTAAATTATTTTTTCCTTAATTTTTTTTACCCCATTCCTGCCACCAAATTGTTTTATTTATTTTAATCTAATTAAAAACTAATTTAATTTAACCTAATTTAATTAAATAGTGATAGCATCCAGGTTGCTATTGCTTATTTTTCACTTAAAATTACTTGAAATTCCCAATGCATTTCGTATAATATATCTATTTCTGAGAATAAATTGTGATTTATTATTTATTATTCCACTATCTTTTTATATGTAACAAAATTTCCCCCCCTCTATTCCGCTGAATAAGTATTTACTATAGTTGACTATCACTGGGCCTTATTCCGATAGAATATTCCTACCTTATCACCACCAACCTAAGTCTCGAGTATCCGCTAATAATTGAATCAAGACATATCTTAGCATAAGTACGTGTTACTAATTCTCATCCTCCATATTATACATTAATTATTGCCCCAGATTGCCTCATGAAGTGTCCATCCTGCCTATTTCTGCTGTAAGTTTATACTTCCCCAATTCCCCTCCTATCCAGGTTTTAGGCTTAATAACAGGTAACGGTTTCTATGCAGACAGCATTGTAGTATTTCCTGCCTAGCGTTCAGTAAATTATCTCTAGATGTCATGATGTGGTACGACTCCAATGCACATAGGTTGCATCTCTTCTTTTTGTTCGGTTTATATTTGTTAGCCCTCCCTAAAATTGACCATTTCAGTTCGAAAGGGTCTTGCCTAGCAATGAGGTTTCTCACAAAACGGCCAACAGAAATGTTAGGCCTATCTATGTCTTCCCTTTGGCCTCCCCTGAAGGAACTCATGTGGTTTCTGAATATATCTTTGAACTCACCACCGGTTGAACCGATATATGATTTCCTACTACTCTCTGTTATCACATCGCATTTGTAGACAATGCTTGAAACTCTACAGTTCCCCCCAGTGGACAGATGTTAGAAGCTCTGCAGTTACAGTTGTGTGCTGGGCCGTTGCTAGATGTTCTACTACTATGGATATTTATAATGGAGGTTCTCACTGAACTGGTGTTACTGGGATCAACACCAGAAGAGAACATGGCTTCCCTTGTTTTAGTTATCTTAGAATTATTATATCCTATGATGGATGTGGCTATATTTCTACAGGTTGAATAAGACAGTTTTACAGTATTTTTGTTAATGATTCCCCCCAATCTGTTATCCCTTGGAAAGTTTTTTTCCACTATGCTATAAAAATTCTTTGGGATATTAGTCTTAATATGCTGACTATAGGGGGGGGGGTGAACCATGTAGTGGTCCTTCTCCTATTTTTCTTCCTACTTTCCCCCTCCCCCCGGTTTGGGTAGCATGTGAGTTCAATTCGTTACTTCCAACTTCACGAATATTATCATCAACCGGTTCCCTCCCTACCTGGTTTACATTACCGTGGGATACACCAGGTCTCCTATATCTAGCCTTGCCCATTGCCCTATTATATGAAACCATTGATCGAGAGGCAATCGGTCTCCCGTTTAGTCCCCCATTCCCAACCGAAGGAGGCACAAGGTAATTAATTTTTTCCTTGTATCCTGATCTGTTTAAAGCTTCATTGTAGAATTGCTTACTGCTGTCGAATATTTGTTGATTCTTGGACAGCTTAGATATCCTACTCGATATTGCAGGAATAATGGCTCTTTTCATCATCGGTGGGTGATTCGATTTAGCGTCGATATAGTAGAGTGTGTGGTTGGGCTTGTGATAAGGTTCATATGTGTTGTTGCATAGATCAAGCGTAATATCCAAAAAATTGACCCTCCGGTAGTTTATATCTATAGTTATGCTAAGTTGTATTGAGCTGAAGAATATATTGAGTTTTTTCTTCTTAGTTTCAAGATTCCTTATACTTGTTTTGACAAAGAATAAAGCGTCGTTCCTATATAGACTGCCCGCCAGTTCAGGTATTTTCATACAAATTTCTCTGAGGATATATATCCCTACCAGGTCAGTAACCTGCGCTGAGTCCGGTGCCCCCCATAGTAATATCTAAATTGTTTTCCCTATCCTTTCTAGTCCATAACTTATCATTGTAGGATATTAGTGTCCTTCTGGCTAGTCTAATTATATCCATCTCTAAGTTTGTAATGTTGGATTCGTTTCTAGCCATGGTAAGCGCCTTTTCAAGTAAAGTAGAGGATATGGAGGGATAGTATGAATCTATATCAAACATGATAAATTTACTTTGATTAGTAATGTGTAATTCTTTATACCAACTTAGCACTTCTTCTGATGAGGTCCACAGATTCAATTGAGTTCTGCGTTTAATTCCTGGCAATATTCTGTCTAGTATTTTTTTGCTGATTACACCCATGTCTGAAATACAGGGCGAGATCAGTCTAATGGATGGGTTATTACTAAAATCTGGCTTATGATCCTTAAGAGTGAAACGAGGGCATTTAGGGGTATAGATCTCAACATTACCTTCTATACCAATCTCAGAGCAGATCTTAAGAGCGGCCAAGTTAATATCCTGTAACACCCCGTTCCCTACGGTCTTGTAGTTTTTATTCAGTTCCTTCCGGATTAGGTTGTTGTATGTTTCCATATTCATGGAGTATGTGTTTAAAGTTTTATCCGCCGGAACTGTGATGTTAGAGTTATTCCTAATCCGTGTCTGTGTCCTATGGATATGTTCAATGGTAGGATTCCAATATTGTGATCTGTTTTTGGTTTTGATGTTTTTAACCATATTATGCATATCCGCTTCGAAGCTTTCTAATGCAGGGATGTGAGGTGGGTTCTTGTGAGTTCCTATTTTATAGAATTTTCTATATGAGGCTGTTGGTAAATTATCCTCAGTGTCAGATGCATAATCAGGGGGTTCAGAGACGACAGAAGGTGGATTCACGTTGCTCAACTCCCTAGTCGATCCCAGGTTGTGGTGAATTACCCTCCATCGGACTCTCTTCAAGAATGAATGGACCGCCTGGACCATGTCCATTATGTATGCTTTGTGGTTTGGTATGGAAATGTTTTGGGTGAGAAAGTTATCTCCTCTTTGGCAAACATCCTGGTCACTCCGGTATTAAATAGCAGCTCACTTTGGGGAGCAGAATATAGATTTAGATTTTTCACTTATAAAATAGATCATTCAGTGAAGACCGGGGTTGTTCCAATAAAAAAACAAGCTCGATGATACTCGATTACAGAGTACAGAGCATTTATATGTGATTTTATGAAGGCTTACCAAAGCATTCATTTCAGGACACAAATGATCACCATTAAAGATATTTTTTCTTACAAATACTATTTATTCAAATTAAATGTTTTTTCCTACACGTGTTTCACTACCAAGCAGTTACTTGCTTGGCAGATCATCAGGGAAATTAAATGTCTGGAATACTGGTTTCAACTGCCGACAATACACAATGTGGCGTTGCAATAGTTGAGGTCACTTAAGAAGAGAAGAGGAAAAAAATAAAAATAAAAGTCAAAATTAAAAAGCAAGGAAGAACAACGATAAAAAAAGAAAGTCCTAGAAAAGTCTTAGAAAAGAAGCTCGTGCATTATTTCTTCCACCAAGCCAACAAGCAAATAATCGGTCCCAAATACATTCAATAAAACCATAAAACCGGAACAATGTGCGATAATACACTTTCACGTCGGCCGGCACAATGATGAATAAATCCCAATTGAATCTGTGAACCTCATCAGAAGAAGTGCTAAGTTGGTATAAAGAATTACACATTACTAATCAAAGTAAATTTATCATGTTTGATATAGATTCATACTATCCCTCCATATCCTCTACTTTACTTGAAAAGGCGCTTACCATGGCTAAAAACGAATCCAACATTACAAACTTAGAGATGGATATAATTAGACTAGCCAGAAGGACACTAATATCCTACAATGATAAGATATGGACTAGAAAGGATAGGGAAAACAATTTAGATATTACTATGGGGGGCACCGGACTCAGCGCAGGTTACTGACCTGGTAGGGATATATATCCTCAGAGAAATTTGTATGAAAATACCTGAACTGGCGGGCGGTCTATATAGAAACGACGCTTTATTCTTTGTCAACACAAGTATAAGGAATCTTGAAACTAAGAAGAAAAAACTCAATATATTCTTCAGTTCAATACAACTTAGCATAACTATAGATATAAACTACCGGAGGGTCAATTTTTTGGATATTACGCTTGATCTATGCAACAACACATATGAACCTTATCACAAGCCCAACCACACACTCTATTATATCGACGCTAAATCGAATCACCCACCGATGGTGAAAAGAGCCATTATTCCTGCAATATCGAGTAGGATATCTAAGCTGTCCAAGAATCAACAAATATTCGACAGCAGTAAGCAATTCTACAATGAAGCTTTAAACAGATCAGGATACAAGGAAAAAATTAATTACCTTGTGCCTCCTTCGGTTGGGAATGGGGGACTAAACGGGAGACCGATTGCCTCTCGATCAATGGTTTCATATAATAGGGCAATGGGCAAGGCTAGATATAGGAGACCTGGTGTATCCCACGGTAATGTAAACCAGGTAGGGAGGGAACCGGTTGATGATAATATTCGTGAAGTTGAAAGTAACGAATTGAACTCACATGCTACCCAAACCGGGGGGGAAGGTAGGAAGAAAAATAGGATAAGGACCACTACATGGTTCAACCCTCCTATAGCCCGCATATTAAGACTAATATCCCAAAGATATTTTATAGCATAGTGGAAAAAAACTTTCCAAGGGATAACAGATTGGGGGGAATCATTAACAAAAATACTGTAAAACTGTCTTATTCAACCTGTAGAAATATAGCCACATCCATCATAGGATATAATAATTCTAAGATAACTAAAACAAGGGAAGCCATGTTCTCTTCTGGTGTTGATCCCAGTAACACCAGTTCAGTGATAACCTCCATTATAAATATCCATAGTAGTAGAACATCTAGCAACGGCCCAGCACACAACTGTAACTGCAGAGCTTCTAACATCTGTCCACTGGGGGGGGGGGCTGTAAAGTTTCAAGCATTGTCTACAAATGCGATGTGATAACAGAGAGTAGTAGGAAATCATATATCGGTTCAACCGGTGGTGAGTTCAAAGATAGATTCAGAAACCACATGAGTTCCTTCAGGGGAGGCCAAAGGGAAGACATAGATAGGCCTAACACTTCTGTTGGCCGTTTTGTGAGAAACCTCATTGCTAGGCAAGACCCTTTCGAACTGAAATGGTCAATTTTAGGGAGGGCTAACAAATATAAACCGAACAAAAAGAAGAGATGCAACCTATGTGCATTGGAGTCGTACCACATCATGACATCTAGAGATAATTTACTGAACGCTAGGCAGGAAATACTACAATGCTGTCTGCATAGAAACCGTTACCTGTTATTAAGCCTAAAACCTGGATAGGAGGGGAATTGGGGGAAGTATAAACTTACAGCAGAAATAGGCAGGATGGACACTTCATGAGGCAATCTGGGGCAATAATTAGTGTATAATATGGAGGATGAGAATTAGTAACATGTACTTATGCTAAGATATGTCTTGATTCAATTATTAGCGGATACTCGAGACTTAGGTTGGGGGTGATAAGGTAGGAATATTCTATCGGAATAAGGCCCAGTGATAGTCAACTATAGTAAATACTTATTCAGCGGAATAGAGGGGGGGGGGATTTTGTTACATATAAAAAGATAGTGGAATAATAAATAATAAATCACAATTTATTCTCAGAAATAGATATATTATACGAAATGCATTGGGAATTTCAAGTAATTTTAAGTGAAAAATAAGCAATAGCAACCTGGATGCTATCACTATTTAATTAAATTAGGTTAAATTAAATTAGTTTTTAATTAGATTAAAATAAATAAAACAATTTGGTGGCAGGAATGGGGTAAAAAAAATTAAGGAAAAAATAATTTAAAAAACGTGCATGCCGACACGGACTTAACTTCTAAAAATAGAAACAATTGGATTTTTATCAAAAGTATTTTGTACGGGATTTTAAATTAGTAATAATAAAGTCTCCTGTCATTTAACGAGTAAGAGTGATATTTTCCCGTAAAGTTGACAAAAAAATAAACCGGTTTTATGGTTTTATTGAATGTATTTGGGACCGATTATTTGCTTGTTGGCTTGGTGGAAGAAATAATGCACGAGCTTCTTTTCTAAGACTTTTCTAGGACTTTCTTTTTTTATCGTTGTTCTTCCTTGCTTTTTAATTTTGACTTTTATTTTTATTTTTTTTCCTCTTCTCTTCTTAAGTGACCTCAACTATTGCAACGCCACATTGTGTATTGTCGGCAGTTGAAACCAGTATTCCAGACATTTAATTTCCCTGATGATCTGCCAAGCAAGTAACTGCTTGGTAGTGAAACACGTGTAGGAAAAAACATTTAATTTGAATAAATAGTATTTGTAAGAAAAAATATCTTTAATGGTGATCATTTGTGTCCTGAAAAGAATGCTTTGGTAAGCCTTCATAAAATCACATATATATATATATATATATATATATATATATATATATATATATATATATATATATATATATATATATATATATATTAGTACGTCACGGTATGTTGAAAAGAAACCAATAAAGTGCTCGATCACAAAAAGTAGGAGATAAAATACAACTTACTTATTTAAAAACTATGTTACATATTGCAAGAGACGTGCCGCGGTTTTAAGAGTCGCTGCTGGTGTTAATGAAGTCTAACAGCCTTTTAAATGATAAAAGGTCAGTCCATCTCGATGAAACCGCGGTATGTCTCTGAAATATGTAACATATAGTTTTTTAATTAATAATTTGTACATATATATATATATATATATATATATATATATATAATATTAAATTATATTTTTAATATTTTACCTACTAACGACGTCGTTACCAGCTTATGGCTATCATCAGCGCAATGAAAAAAAATATCTTGGACGCTCACAATGCGCGAACCCGATTCACAGAAACATTTTGAATCTGTAAGCGTTCGCTACTCGAACACAAAAAAGATCATATGAAAAATTGAAAAAATTAAAAACAGAAGTATGTTATGTGTAACAATGAGTGCTTAAATGAAAGAATGCTGTACTAAATACACTATATATATGTAAAGTCTGTATATAAATATATATATATATAAAATCTATATATATATAAAGTCTATATATATATATAGTCTATACATATGTAAAGTCAATATATATATATATATAGTCTATATATATAGTCTATATATATATAAAGTCTATATATATATATATATATATATAGTCTATATATATAGTCTATATATATATAAAGTCTCTCTCTCTCTCTATATATATATATATATAGTCTATATATATAAAGTCTATATATATAAAGTCTATATATATATAAAAAATATATATATATATAAAGTCTACATATATAAAGTCTATATATATATATATATATATATAGTCTATATATATAAAGTCTATATATATATATATATATCGTCTATATATAGTCTATATATATAAAGTCTATATATATATAGTCTATATATATAGTCTATATATATAAAGTCTATATATATATATATAAAGTCATATATATATATATATATATAAAGTCTATATATATGTATATATATATAAAGTTTATATATATGTATATATATAAAGTCTATATATATATATAAAGTATATATATATAAAGTCTATATATATATATAAAGTCTATATATATATATAAAGTCTATATATATATATATATATATATATATATATATATATATATAAAGTCTATATATATATATACATATATATATAAAGTCTATATATATATATAAAGTCTATATATATATATATATATATATATATATATATATATAAAGTCTATATATATATATATAAAGTCTATATATATATACACATATATATATAAAGTCTATATATATATATACATAAAGTCTATATATATATATATAAAGTCTATATATATATATATATATATATATATAAAGTCTATATATATATATATAGAAATAGATCGAATTCTTTACGGTCCGTTTCTTTATTAGGTATAAAGATGTATTGGATTTTCAAGGAGTATGATTCATTAGAAACTTAGGCCGATATTGTGTTCAAAGCGCCTAAAAACTTCTTTTTTTTTAACTTTTATTTTCAAGTGCTTCTCTATGCAGACTCTTTACGAAATGAGCTAGTGTTCACATTTATAAATCGGCTTGATGATACCATCTCCCAGGCTATACCTGAACAGAGCTAGTAAAAAAATATGTATATATTTACTTAAACATATCTTTTAAAAATAGATCACTAAAAAAGTTAATAAGATTAGACAAAAAAAAATAAATAAATTAAAAAAATAATAAGAAGAAAATAGTTTGACTACAAATAACAAATGTGTTTGTTTTAATCCTGAAGAGAAATTAACTTCCTATTTTTACTTGTTTTAAAGGAATTCCGGAAAAAAGAAAGAACGCAAAATTGTCCAGTTCCGGAATTGAGAAAGCCGGTGAAGGCAGAAATGCATTCATCACCTAGTATGCGTTGAGTTAGTTATCCTGTATCCCTATACACACATTATACATAATACATATATATATATATATATATATATATATATATATATATATATATATATATATATATATATATATATATATATACATATATATATATGATATATATATATATGAAATATATATATATATATATATCATATATATATATTATATATATATATCATATATATATCATATATATATCATATATATATATCATATATATATATATATATCATATATATATATATCATATATATATATATATATCATATATATATATATCATATATATATCATATATATATATCATATATATATATCATATATATATATATATATATCATATATATATATATATATATATATATATATTATATTGTGTGTGCGTGCGTGCGCATGCGCGCACGAAGAAAATGGTCCAACTCTTTTTATTTTGTATCGGGCACGAATCCAAAGGAAACAAGTTAAAAACAATTACGAGTTGTTTCTTTGCCATGGAAAAAGACCGGAAAACTAAAAGTCTTTCCTTTGAAAAGGAATTCTAAGAATGCGCGATTAATTGACCGAAACAACCCATTTTTCGGCCTTGCCCGTACCCTTTGGCATTCTGATTGGGACCAAAGTGTAGTATCTGTTTTACCTTTATTGATGGCTAAATAAATCATTCTCCAATGAGACATTTTTTTAATGTTTGTCCTATCCAGAGCGCGCTATTTGAATAAGCTGTAATTGAGCTACGAAAAACTGACCATACATCACATCAAGCTGTCTTGGGGGGGGGGGGGACAGGAGCAAACATAAAAACAAAGGAAAAAAGGGTGGAGGAAAAATTAAGAATTAAAAGAGGAACCAACAAAATAAGTTTATTTTCTTTTTTTCTTTGAGCGTCTATTTCTAACTGAAGTGTGACAAATCGACAGACAGATACTCTTGGAGAGAAGCGTGGATGCATTTTTCAAAACATTCCAAACAGCTACTCCAACATATTTGTGTGATGTGGTTGTTTTTTGGCGACTGGTTAGGAAACCCTGCAAACTGAGTTCGATACCCGGACAGGGTGGAAAGCCGAAAAGAAAAGCCGAATCGATTTTTGACATTTCATAGATTTATAATTTTCGGGGGACTTATGTTTTGAGGCATGTCTGTCCGTCCGTCCGGATTTTTCTCCGCAACCATCCATTGAATTTCTCTGAAATGCTGCATGAAGTAACTTTGGTCATGTTAGAAAGTGACATTCTCCGATTTTTAAAAAAAAAATCTGGTTCGCGTCCCCAGGGGGGTCAAAAGCCCCCAAAATGGCAAAAAATGCCCCTTTTCCCCCATAACGTTTGATCCAACTATTCAATTTTTCTAAAACTTGGCCAAAATGTTGAGGCAATTGTTCTGGATATAAAATGAGCATCCTTAACCTCAGAAAAATTCTGGTTCGCGCACCCAGGGGGTTAAAGGGGGGTCAAAAATGCCCCAAATTGCCCAAATTTATTGCATTTTACACTCGCCACATCGAGTCACATACAGAGGGGGGCCACGCACGCGCGGCTTGTTCTCTTTAAAATTCACACTTGCCAGTGTTAAAGATATCATATTATCCATTTCAGGGATCAACAGTAAACATGTTCATGCGATGTGATATGTTTTGAAGAAAAACACGACGACGATTTTAATGTTAAATCAGATTGAAATTACTTAACAAAATAAAAATTCAATTCCTTAACTCATAATTATTTCTGAACTATCTTCATAGGAGCAAACGATGGGTCTTACCGTAGTCTATTTCTTAGTGCCTTATATGGCGTATAGCTACGCTAAAATTATAGCAACAACTGAATTCATCTTCAAGCTTATAATCACTCCTACATCACATGTTTAAGCTAACCAATCACCACTCTTTTTTCATATAGGGTTCTTCATGGCTCTATCCCCCCTCTAATCATCCCTCATAAATACTTTTACCTGCGAACTATCTCTATACTTTTCTTTAAACGTATATGACTGCAGTTCGTTATCAATGAGGCGTTTACAATGAATCTTCAGAATTGGCTATTGTACGTCGTTATTAAGTCAGTCCAAAAGGATTGATATACCGTAAAACAGACAACCCATGCTAATACATATCGCAAACGATTCGTTGAAGACTACCCATGCTAATACATATCGCAAACGATTCGTTGAAGACTACCCATGCTAATACATATCGCAAACGATTCGTTGAAGACTACCCATGCTAATACATATCGCAAACGATTCGTTGAAGACTACCCATGCTAATACATATCGCAAACGATTCGTTGAAGACTATCCATGCTAATACATATCGCAAACGATTCGTTGAAGACTACCCATGCTAATACATATCGCAAACGATTCGTTGAAGACTACCCATGCTAATACATATCGCAAACGATTCGTTGAAGACTACTATTTTCTTTGTAGTTTTTTTTATTTTGTTTGTTTATTTTACGGTGTATCAACTCTTTTGGGTGTATTTGATGCTAAAACATAACACCTATTTTAAACGAATCATTGAACACGAGTTGCCCTTTTATCTATAGTCGAAGGGAGTAGTTCTCATGCCTTCCCAATATAAGTGAACGCAATGATCCAATTGGATTTGAACTCGGTTCAACCGATTCTAAAGCCTGCCACCGTGTCTATTACCCCATTCTTTAGCTGCGAGTTCATATCTTTCCCAATAGTATTAGTGCTTAATTAAAAATAATAAATCCAACGAGACTTGAACTCGGCTTGCTTGTTCCATAGTCTGCATCATCAAACATTACGTGAGTTTTTACCTTTTCCGGATAATGGATACTGTCACGGACTATGCGACAATAAAAATCAATAAATGAATTGGCCGTGGTCGAGTGCGATCCGAATGCTCCTATTTCATTGGCTACTACACTAAGATATAGGGGAGGGTGCCACTCCTTTCAATATATTGCTCAATTTACTCTTAATCATCACTTTATAATGATGAGCGTTTAGCAAGGAGGCATTAACTACCATAGTTTGAGTATTTGGTATGACTCAACCGAGTATTGAACCGCTGTATCTCTGCCTATTAGCGGACATTCTAACCATACTGACAAATGGGCCAGCAAATTTACTGCATTCAATTACGCACTGGGAAAGGTATGAACACCACCCAACTATTAATAAAATAGCAAATTGTGTTGAATTAATCGTATACAATAAATTGTTACATAAATCATTTTATATAGTTATTGTATTTCGGCATTTTAGCCTTTTGGCTATGATCAAAACGTAGTATCTGTTTTGATATTACACCTCATCTGCTTTGTAATTGGTCGGTAATTCAGAAATCCTTCTAAGTTGAGGCAATTTTTGTTTGTGTCTCAATCAATAGTGCCCGTCTTTGGGGAGCTAGATTTTCCTCACATTAAAAACTGAACTTGTGTCTAATTCTGCCATCGTGGGAAGGTAAGTAAATAGGAACCCAAAAGAGTGAATACGCCGTTAAAAAAGTCAATGAATCATCTACACTAAGTGATGCAGTTCGGCATTGCATAAAAGGGTTGATATGCCGTTAAACAAACAAACTAATTAAATTGAACTTTTCTTCTTCCCCATGCACGGACGAGTGAAAACATTGCTCTGTTTGTTTTAAGTGCTCTCATAAAATCAGAAACCGCAAGAATGGTGTGGTTAAAATAAAATGCATTTGAAAATGAAAATAACAGTTTGTCTTCTAAGTGTACTTCCGGTGAGGAAAGAAAATGTAAAATTCCATGCATATCCTCTGCTCACATACCGGACACAAAAGTCTATCCGCATCTTTCACATGGTAATTTTCTTTACTTATGGATCGCCACTTATCAAGGCAGACAGCCATTCGAGGATAACAGTTAATGAGATGGAATGACTGTCAATTGAGAAATAAAGAACCTTATGAGAAGTCCGATGTGATGGACCACTCTCGATTTACTTGTGGGGTCGGTTCATGATAGGAATCTGTTGACACTGAATTTGAAGACGACCATGTTGATATCTGCAGGGAAGTAGTCCGGTGGTAATGTGTTCTACAGACGGGAAGCCATTGCGAAGAAGTTGTGTTTGTGAAAGTTCCGCCTGACACGAAGAGGGAGAAAGGGTATCATTCGTTGTGGTAGAAAACGAGTTCTTGTCTGTTAATGCGGAACAAGAGATTACAACTCAGTCGAGCATCTTCCATGGAAATAACGATATGAAGAGAACGGCTATGAAAGTCTCTTCTGTGAGAAAGGGGTTGTAAGGAAGAGAAGAGATCATCCTCCATTAGATTTTGGAGTCTATTTTGGACTCTGTCTAGGCAATGAAGACTGCCCTGATCGGCACCTTCCTAAATGTGGCAGCAGTAAAGTGTAGTATCTGTTCAAATACTACACTTCATCTTTTCTGTTCTCGGTTAGTGAAGGAGAAATACTTCTAGACTGGAGTATTTTTTCTCCCAGTCTTAAGTGCCCCTTTTTTTAGAACTAGATTTTCTGCACATTAACATCTTGACTTTGTGTCTAACTCTACGCTCGTGGAGTGACAAGTAAATCGGGACTTTTATATATGGAGATAATTGCATTAAGGGTCAGGTATTTTCTGGAGCGGTAGAATGATCCAATCATTTTCCCAGTGGCCTTAGCAATTGATTAAATGTAAGTCTTTCATATTTATAGTAGAACGGTTCCCAACCCTTTTTGATGGATAGGTTCGAAAGTTGTTCGGTAATGTGTTCGTGTGTTTAGGGGGGGGGGAGGGATCTTTGTTGTAAATAGCATTCAGCCGGGTGGGGTGAGCCGGTTCTAAGTGAATTTGTAACGTCGAATTGATTGGAGTGTCCTTGTATGATGCAAAAGACCGCGAAAATAGTTCCCACCTATATTCGTGAACTGTTATACTTAACCAACAGCCGGTTGAGACCCCCTTGAACTTTCGCAGCAACCAAAGGGAGGGGGCAGCACACAGCACCGGATATTTCCAGATGGGCACTCATCTAGTACTAACCAGTTTCAATGTCGCATAACTCCGGTGATCTAACGAGAATCGCTGTGTCAGCGTGATAAAAGCTGTATATGTGTGTGTATCGGCTAAAACTGATGAATTTCTTCACATTTGGAAACGAAAAGATATAGTCTAATGATAATAATTCAATCGTGTAAATTATACCTGTTAAAAGGCCATGAATATTTTATAGTCTAAGTATTACATTTTTAGCGACGCACGTGTTTGTGCATATCTTTCCCGCACAGGTGGTCGGTATTTTACGCGTTGTGTTATCGTGGATAACACACACGTGTGTCGGTGAAGAAATAGTTGAATTTACATGCATATACATGTATTAAAAAAGAAACAGTTTGTCGTAAACGAATACTAAGGGGGGTTAACAAGCAAAATATACATTAAATTCCCAACTACAATTTAAAATTTTTTTTAAAAGAACACGTGTTGTAAGGGTCGTAGATAGAGAAATATGCGCGTGCAATGAATAATTAGGTGTTACTGTTGGCCTTTTGGCTAAGATCAAAGTGTAGTATCTGTTCCGATGGATACTGAACCCCATAGACTGGTATTGTCTTGGCCTTCGGGGCTTGATTTACGCCGGTCTATGGGTCTGTTCTGTGCAGTTCTAGGAGGTCCACCCTCCCAGGCTTTGCCTCCCATCTTTGGGGAGGAGTAAGTTTATTGCTTACTGGCTGAGGCGCCTCTACCAGGGAATGCCGACAGGGCTGCTTAGGCAATTGTTAATGGCTAGAGTGCTCACTTCTCGAGCGCTGGCTTTTCAAACCCCACTTTCCCGACCCGACCTTGGGTCACATCTTACTTGTGGGAGTAAGATAAAATTGGCCTTGTGCCTAACTCCTGGAGAAGAGTAAATAAATACTCTTTGGGTGTTTTTTTTCTAAGAGAATATGTGTGACTATGATCCCCTGACAAAACTGTGTGGGTTTATAAACACAATGCAAAGATGGAACGCCGGTCGGACAACGTCCAACGGCTTTAAAAGGTGTGCCAGAAAAAGACAGTTTCGTTCTCAATTTCCCACATATGCGTGGAACGATTTTTCTAATTTTATTGTTATTTAAAATCATTTAGAGACTATATTTTATGGAACTATCTAAATAAATGTTGTAAATAAACTTGTAAAGAACAATTTGAAGCTCGATATTTTATCATGTAGTGAAATAGTGCTTAGTATATATATATATATATATATATATATATAATTTAAGATTAAATAATATTTAAATCATATTCCAGAATAAAGAGTCGTAAAACGATTGTAAACAAGGAAAAATATATAGACTCTTTATCTTGGAATATGATATAACTGTAATTAAAAAAAAGTAAATATATATATATATATATATATATATATATATATATATATATATATATTTATTATTATTATTATTAAAATATTTTTAATTTTTTGATATTGCATAAAGCAAGTCCTAATCAATAATCAATTTCCCAATTATATGGTTGATGAACAAATAAAATTAATGATTAGAAATTTAGATAATCCTACTAATAATAAGCTAAATAATTCCCACTACATAAATCTATTCTATCGTAACCAAATGCATCCAAACTTTAAATTGGATGAAAAAGCCCTTAAAAATATAATACATCGCTATATATCTCCCACCAATTCTGATGATAAAATACGATTTATCATTTATTATAAAAAAAATGAAAACCTCAAACTATGTTGTTTAAAATAACACTTCTCAAACCCAAAATACATTAGGAAGAACCAATGTAATATATCAGTTCCAATGCCCTTTGGGAGAATGTATGTCCGACAACAATAAAAAAAACTAATTCTTACATAGGTTTCACTTCCACAACACTATTCCGAAGACTCACCCTACATCTCTCCAACACTAGCTCTATATGCCAACACCTAAAAAACATAATTGCACCCCCTCCCAACATAGAAACATCCTTTTTAACAATACCAAAATAATACACCACGATACCAATATCAAAAAATTAAAAATACTCGAAGCCCTCTACATAAAAACTAAACATCCCACAATTAATAATGTCAATTATGAAACTAGTCGCAACATTTTAAAGTGTCTAGCATAATAATTAACATTACCAAATTCTTAGCCATTAGGTAGTTATGCGTTTGAATTGTATGCACTTTCTTTAACGTCATCAATTTCTTAACGGTTTAAACAGTCAAACTTTTAAATCTCTCATATGTGTAGAACGCCATCACGCTCTCATGTACATTTCAACTTTACAGACGCTTTTTCAAGTTATAAACTACTTGCCGTTATAATTCAAAAATGAGCACAACAGTAAAGTCATAATTTGTAAAGACACTAAAACTAATACCGCCTGAAGATGATTTGACGATTCAAATCGAAAGTACTTACAAAAAAGAAAAAAGAATGGAACAAGAAACCCATGGATCATATTTACATCAATTTGACCGAAACATTAGATGGACAATTCGGAAAATTGAAAAAATAAAAAAAAGTCGCATCAAACAAAACCACTCCGTGTTATTTAATAATGTTTGCCTAAATGAAAATATGCTGCCTAAATACACACAATATATATATATATATATATATATATATATATATATATATATATATATATATATATATATATATATATATATATATATATATACCGTATTTCTTAATTGGGAGAGTTTCCCAGTAGATTGCTCAATTATTAATGCAAAAGTAAAATTAACTAGATAATTGATAAGAGCATGATATTTATTAATATTAAATAAAGTGTTACAACAACATCCGGACCAAGGTTTCAGATCCGAGAAAATCGGACCTTCATCAGCGGAGTCGTATTGCTTAATGAGTGAGAACAACCGCCAGGAATTTCAAAATATTGTCCGTTGGAAAGATGGAACACTTTCAGATTTAAAATTGTCACGTGCGTGGAATATACGTAGTCAGCTATGGAAAGGTTTCAGATCAAAACAACAGCGACGCTGTACATAGAAAAAGCAAGAAATTAAATGGGAATAACGTTAACAGTTGGCCGATGGGAAACTAGCAGGTTTAAATTGTCACATGCATGGAATTACGTAGCCGTTATGGAAAGGATTCAAATTTAACTAATAGAGACGCTATATATGTTATCGAAAGTAAATGGAGATAACGTTAAAAATAAAAATGAAATTAATATTAAGTTAAAAATTATATTGAAATAATATGCTAATGTTATAATATATTACTAAAAATATTAAATAATAAATCATTAAAATTAAACTTATGATTAAATAAATTGTAATCACACCATTTATAAAGTCCTAAGGATACTAATCATAAAAAAGTTAAGGTACTAATAATAAAAACGGGGGGGGGGGATAAAGAAATATGAAAAAGAATAATGAAGAAAAATAAAGAAAAATGAAGAAAAATAAAGATGAAATAAATACACTGTTAGATAAAATAAAGGATAACATAAAATTGTGTAAAAATAAAAATAAAAGATAAAAGGCAAGAGAAGGGAAAATGGGGATATGGGGTACTCCACATTAGAAATTTTAAATTAGAATTTTAAATTTAAAAACAGTTATATACATAAATATAAAAAACAATCCATAATTAAAACATGCAATAATAGAAATCTAGTTTAGGGCCACAGTCGGGATACCATACAGTTCAATCCGAAATTCGGAAGCCGAATCCATCATCGTGAAATCCAAAATCCTAAAAGTCCGTATTCTGGGTACTCTGCGGTTATGACCTATATATTTTGTTCTGCCCAATTTATCAGAAGTGCCTTATATACATATATGCTCCTCTATAGATGGAGTACTCTTGTAAAGGGGGCTTACAACAATATTTTAATAAATAAATATTACTTATTTCTTACTTACAGGCACTAGTGTTTCTTTCATCAGTGTAGGAGAGATGATAATTACTGTTGGTCGAAGAATTCGATTCTGGTCACCCCTGACTCAGCAGCTCGGCATCTTTCCCGACGATCAATCACAACCACCACGACAAATGAAACCAAATTAAGATCTGTAGTGTCAAGCCGACGGACGAACACAGAAAACATATCATATAGTGTTCAAACTACGAGGTGGGAACATTGCATTACGCTAAAGTTAACGGCTTATTTAATTCTTCGATAAAGAGGCTCAAATCCTTTTTTTTATTGAAAGGGGCTTATATCAATATTTTAATAAATAAATATTAATTATTTCTTACCTACAGACACTAGTGTGTCTTGCTTTCGCAGTCATCAGTGTAGGGAGTTTATAATTACTGCTGGTCGAAGGATTCGATCCTGGTCACAAAGTCACCCCTGACTCTGCAGCCCGGCATCTAGCCACCGACAATAAATAGCATTACGTATGAAACCAGTAACAACATTTTAAAATGATTAACAATTCCTCCTGTGACGTTAATTGTGGAGTCCCTTAATTTGAATTGTAAACGTTTCTTCTGGAACTGCACCGGTTTGTTCTTTTGATGTCTAACTGACTTCAGGTGCGCGTTCTCTGCTGCTTTTTGAAATTCTCTTCTTTTTTCCAGCTTTTTTTGTTCATTCATTTTCGTCACCTGAAAATGATTCGACCAAGAATCGAAAATGCTAGTAATACATATGAAATATTCATTTTTGTTTATTTTGACAAACAAAATTAAAAAATATATAAAAGGTATAATCAAGCAGGGAATTCTGTTATGTTTAACAATGTTTGCTTGCATGAAAGAATACTGCCTAAATACACACACAATATATATATATATATATATATATATATATATATATATATGGGGGGGGGGTTACTGCTAAACTAATGAACCGATCATTTAAAATTATGGAATGTATATTCTAGGCAACACAGTGGGGTTATCTTGTAACTAAAAAAATATGTGATAAACTATGGTCATTTCCGGGGTCATAGGTCACGAATTAGTAAAAACATTGTGTTCCCTAGTGCAATGTATTACCCGACTTAGACGGGTAATTCGAGTATTAAACATATAAATATTTTATATGGGTCCTTGGAAATATTACTTTATAAGAGAGGGCTATTATGCTGTTCAGCCGTCTCACGAAAAGCGGGTTTGCGTCCGGGTGCTGTCGAGCCACGCTATGTCACTCTCGCCCACAGTTGCCGTATCAGTTACGCCATTAACATTTTTTTCTCTGTTTCATTCCTTAAAAGATAAAACCCGTCTCAAATCTCGACAGAAATTTTGAATGTTTAAATGAAGACGTCCATTTTCGCGAGCAAGTTATTTTTACTGCCTGGTTATCGCAAATGGACACTTTATTAGTGTACAAATGTAACATGGCGACCCATTGACAGGTCAAATGGGGAAACTAAATAGATACATACATTAAAAGCTTGTTAGACCGAGTGAGAGATAAACCCATTGGCAGATTGATAAAATAAGAAGGGGACATTTTTAACGCAGTCGTACCAGTAATTGAACGATGAGTAATGGAGATTTGAGGAGACTTGCTGTCATTCCGATTCCAGGGAATAGCACATTTTTTACCAGCAAGAGATCACTGGAGTAAGTACACCTAGTGAGTATGAAATAACGTTGGTACAATTTTCTAAAAAAAAGTGTTAACACAGTTCTCACCAAACAAGGCAGGCCGCCATTGTAGACGTAAGGGGCTACTGAGAAATAGGGTGTAGGTTTTGGGGGTCATCCTAAGTTGGGAGCTGTGTATCGATATCTCTGTGTACATTAGTTTTAAATTTCTGCATGTACTTACTGTAAGGGAAACAGAGAGCAAGGGTGGAGTTCCAGAGGCCGGCAGCATGAGAAAAGAAGCTATTGGAGTAGAAGGCTCTTCAGCATCTGGGGACCGCCACAGTGAATGGATAGGATTTGGCTATTGTCGGGTTGGTTTAGTGAATTTACGTTGAGGGTGCACTAGTACAGCAAGTTCATCAGAGCACAATCCATTGAAGTACTTGTAAAACAGGCACAAGGATGCAACATTGCAACATTGCGGCTTTGGGACAGGGGTTGGAGCTTGGTGGACAGTGAGGGACCTATTAAGTTGGCGACTCTTTTTTGGTGGCCTTGTAGAGATATAGGATAATGTCAGGTGTGAGAAGTTTACTAGCACGGTAGAGGGAGCCCACCTTCTTTGCAGCAGCATCGGCAATGCCTTCAATGTATTTGTTCCAATTCATGTTACATGTGAATGATAGGCCGAGGAGTTTGAATGTTGAACTCTCGGGTAGAGTGTTATTTGCCATGGCAATTGGTGGTTGAAGAGGTTTCTTGTAGTTATTGAAGGAAAGGAGCTTTGTCTTTGCGGCATTAAAAGTTACCATCCATTTATGACCCCAATCCACTACAGCCTGGAGGTCACTTTCTAAGGATTCAGCCATTGTCTCAGATATGTGCGCATCTGTTTTGCCCACATGACGAGAGTAGAGCGTGGTGTCGTCAGCAAATATACCTATCTCAGTCTCAATGACATCAGGGAGGTTGTTTATGAAAATCAGGAACAGTAGAGGTACAAGGATCAACCCATGGTATACACCAGCATGTTTGTAATGTTGCTTAGATGAACAGCCATCGAGTACAACCTGGATCTTTATTTTGGTTAGGAAGGATCTAATTATATTAAATATGTGTCCAGTAATACCATATGAGCGACTTTTTAGGAGAAGCCCTTTATGCCAGACCTTGTCAAAGGCTTTGGATATATCAAGCGCTACCGCCCTAGCTTCACCTGCCTTGTCCAGTGTATGATATATGCGTTCAGAGATGACCGTTAGGGTGTCCGTAATAAATCGTGCTTGTCTAAATCCGTATTGATGATCAGAAAGAAGTTTAGCATTAACTAGGTGCCGGACTATCGCTAGATTGATTAAGGATTCAAAGATTTTAGCAAAGATCGGAAGTAGACTAATTGGGCGGTAGTTTTCAGGATCGTTTCTATCTACAGAATTTGAGCAAAGTTTGTGGGGAAAAGACGATAACTTGCCCATCCAACGGCTGGTACTACGGAGAGTGGCATCGTGACTGGAAGCAAACGAAGGAATACTACTGGAATTGAGAAGACTTATGTAGCTCAGATTCCACCGTAAACCACCTGTAGCTATTAAGGATGAAGCACTGATAACGATTGGAGAGGGAACACCAAGTGAATTACAATAATAATGGAATAGATCGGAGAGCACTGGAATACTTGTGGAAACTTGCTGTCAATCAGACTATAGGGAAGATCAGTGGTTGTTATCAGCGAGAAAGCACTGGGAACGACTTCTGTGGAAACTTTAAGTGATTAATAATAACAAACGTCTTTATTTAATATTCCAAAACTCTCTCTCATATATATACACATATAGATAGATAGATAGATAGATAGATAGGGAGGGATTTATATAAGAAATCTTGGGTCAGAGAGCTCAATGTTAAACAGATCAATAATAGAAGTTAGAAAGAAATAACTGAAGCCAACAATCCAGTCATTTCACGTTATATTTTATTTCTTTTCGCCAAGACGAGAATCATCAGACGTGCTTGTAATGCTGGTAGTTTCTGAACCAATTAAAGCTTCTTCATTCTTTATCACTTAGGAAGTAAAATGCAAATAAGACAAATCTGACAGCTACCATCACCAATAAAAACACTTACATAAATGCATAAAATATTTAGGTGATAAAAACCGTACATATTTATGTTGCAAGGCATCATCGTCTGGAGGTAAAACTCCAGACTATAGACATTGATATCGAAGGTTCGATCCTTGTCAAAGTTAGCCATGCTGATGACGGCTGATAGCCAGAAATACGTGTTCATGGATTACTTTTATGTACGTATAAAATTAATAAAAATATATATTTGAATAAAAGAAAAACGCCCTATAAAGTTAAAGGTGACTAAATAATGAAATCTTCATTCTTTATCACTTAGGAAGTGAAATACAAATAAGACAAATCTGATAGCTACCATCAGTAATAAAAACAATTATATATATATATATATATATATATATATATATATATATATATATATATATATATATATATATATATATATATATATATATATATATATATATATATATATATAGTCTAACCTCCTGGAGAGGAGGTAAATAAAATACATTTTTCTTATTGTAAGATAATGAAGAGCGGCAAAAATGAATCGTGGCCTTCGAGAAAGAAAGAAAGCAACTTGATAACTGTTAAAAATGAGAAGGTTCCGCAGTGCAAGCGAGACTTGAAAGGCGGCGGTTCTAGAAACGCGAATAGCTTGGTGATCGAAGTATCGAAGTACCGGAAGAATGGGAGTTTACTGATGTTTATGGCACCGATGAAGCTTTATTGGCTATGGTACCCAAGCCCGTCTTGTTGTTATGCTTTCGTGTCCGCTGACTAAAAATGCGACTGATAAGCAATTTGGTACTGTGAAGGAATCCCCTGACTTGTATTTCATCAAACAGACAATTGGAAGTGATTGTGGAACAATTGCTTCAATTCACGCTCGGATAGACAATTCAGAGCAAATTGCTTTCCAATCGGATGTATATATGAACGAATTTTTAGCAGAAACCAAGCCTGTGACCTCAGCAAGGAAAATACTTTCATGAGACAAAAGTATGTCAAAAGATTTTTTTGTATGTGTGTGCGTAGCCGGCATAAACGATTCAGTGATGGGAAATAAAGAAAAACAAAGTTTTTCCATATACGTTCTGTTCTTTGTCATTCTTGTTGGATCTTACCAGGTACCCCGAAAGAACAGGTAATGCAACATAAGATTATTACTATCATTTGTTTCAGCTTCTGTTTATGTCTGTCTGCGGGCAATACGCCATTTTCCGGGGAGACAAACATAAACAGAGACTGAAGAGAGTCCGGCACACGAGGCCAACTATAAGTCCCCATTGTTTGAATTTGAAACCAACGGTACCGATGTTGTCTTATTCTTCGGTAATTATATATATATATATATATATATTAATTGCAATTTTCTAGTTACGGGTTAAATATAAATGGAAATATTCAGTTTAGTAGTAAATTATATAGAGTTATAACTATATGCTAAATTTCATATTTCAGAAGGCTTAATATTAACGTACACAGCAAATATTTAAGAATAAAAAAACAGACTTGAAAGAGACCAGTTAAGGGAGAAATAATTAATTTATTGTATGTGTTATGGTTACTATTATTCTTTATTATTATTGTGTATATGTGTGAGAGATAGAGAGAAAGAGAGAGAAAGAAAGAGAGAGAGAATCACTAAAACAAACATTTTCGGTCAGTGAAAAGATATAGTCGACAAGAATTATTCCATCCGTTAAATCTGTTCCTTGATTTTTTTTTTTTTGAATAGGCAAGAATGTAACTATGAAACCACAAAGCTGGTTTTATCTTCAAAGTTATCTGTATTTTGATTTAATAAAGATCATATGATACTGATCGCACAGGATGAGATGAGGCGTAAAAAGAAGTCGTTTTTAGTTGGGAGATGTACATTAAAATTGAGAAGAATAAATAAATGAAAGACTGTTTCGTTTACTTTTTCCATTCTTTTTTTTTCTTCATTCTTTTATTTATATTTCATTCTTTTAGGGGGGGGCAAGAAAGTAACAAAAAAGTGAGAATGGAAAGGCAAACGAAAGAAAAAAATGAAAAATTAGGAGAGATTTAACTCTATAAACGCCAAATCAGTGAACAGAGGGGCAGGATTCGACAACAACAACAGTTGGAATATCGCATGTAAGGCGTAGTATAACTGCTCATTATTAAATTCTCTCAGAGTTCACCAATCCTTGTAAAGGGGGCTATAATAATATTTTTTAAGTAAATATTAATTATTATTACCTACAGACATCGATGTGTCATGCTTACGCAATCTTCAGTGTAGGGATGTTAATTCACGTCGGTCGGAGGGCTCGAACCCGCTTTCCAAGTCGCCACTAACTCGTAGTCGGGAATATATAGCACAGACATTATTTTAACTAGATTAGCATGTACTCAAGTGTTTTGAATATTATGAAAGGTATGGGGGTTTATTAAAATGCATAAAGTCAGAAGCAATGGCTTATCGAGGATGAGGGGTTACAGGGCGGTGTGCACGGTCATCTTATTTGGGGAAGGGGTATTCAATCAGAGAGGGAAATAAAATAGTTATTATTAAATTTCAGCAGTGATAAATCAATTTCTAGAGGCTTACCGCATGCAATGAGTAGTCCTTTATTGTTTTAACATGGTTTACTCTTTGCGCCCAGCGAGAATGGTGATCTCACACGCATGCGCATGACACACGCAGAGCATCTATCAAAAGCAACATTTACGTGAGATGTAGTAAGAGGTGAACCCTCTAAGCCTTACCCCGGCCATCGTAAAGGAGGCCAGAGCGCTGGAAAATGACGTCATGCTCTGAAGTAACAAACGAGATCTGTCGAACAGTCAGACTATGGGCATTTTGACTCCTCTCTTCACTTGTTTTTTTTGGGGGGGGGGCAAACGGACAGTTTATTTACAATGTACTATTTGAATATCTTGCTTATTTCGTTGGATTTTCGCACACATTTTGGACAAAATATATTAATTAGTCTAAAATTGTATTTTAATTCATTTTTTTAAGACTTGAAATTCGAACCTTAATGCAATGCCTTAATCATTGGAGGCTATCTTTCGTTCGCGCTTGACCTCTATAAAAAAGGAAATACGTTTGAAAAAAAAGGAATAGTTAGCAATTATTTCCAAGTAAATAAATAATCTTTAGGAAGGTAGCCGTGTTCTTGGCAGAGCAATAAAGTCACATTAACAGGAACAAGTTAACAATGATTTCCAAGTGAATAAATAATACTATGGACCTGAGTCTGCTGGCTCTGATTACAGATGGACGCATGCGCGTTAAGTGTTTCGAGCACTTCCAATCCTCATTGACAGTGGTTCTTACTCCCACTATCAATGACGTCACCAGAAAAAATCGACTCAGTTGACAGGCCTCCTTCACGATGGCTGTGGCCTTACCCACTGACAACTCATCCTCTTTTTAGGTTCTGAATCCTTAGCCTGTAGGAAGCACAATACGCATTTATAATTTCCATAGTACTAGTTTTCATGTCCAGTTCTTACTTATTTCATTTTCATTTTAACTGACCTGACGTGTTTCGATATGTATTTTTTTTTAGGAGAGTGGGATAAGGTTATATATAAAACAACACATTGATTAGTACGAAAACCACAAGTTCACAAAAGATACATGTTATATATATATTTAAAAGTGAAGGCTTACATAGATAGGAAAACAAAGAATTTTTGTTCATAGTTTAAGTGTCCAGGCAGAAAAAGGGATTCATTGGCTGAGATAAGGAGGAAGCATGAGTCGACAAACTAAGAGTTGTGAATTATCCACACGTCAGAAAAGTCGTAATGAAAACGTTACCACTCAATTAAAAAAATTACATCAAATTAAAAGTTATTTATAAGAATTAATGTTCATTTGATACGTACGGTTTTCATTGAAGAATGTTTAGTGAGAAATTAAAATGAATGTGTTCATACATTTGTTTTAGTGAGTGTGTTTCTGCGTGTAACAGTGTGAAAGAATAAGGCATTGTGTGTGTTGCCTTATTGTCAGGGTGTGTATGCGTATGACTATGTGTGCGTGAGTTGAGAAATTAATTTAGCTTTCCCAATCCCAACGGGGGCGAGGGAAGATGAGCGTAATATAGATGTTATCTCTGTCCTGGATGCTGGCTCAACTAGTTGACTGGGGGAGAATCTTACCTTATATGCGATCGGGATGGATCAAAGAAAAAAATCGACAATTTCACAGAGACGCCTCTGATTGGCTAAAAATATATGTATCTGTTACTTCAGGTTGATATCTGCGCGGAGTCATGTGCGCACAAACGATTTTTAACGCTTTTATTTTGTGCCCCAACGGGTAAACTTCCGCCGCCAGTTTCATGCAAGTACAGAATATCACTGATATTACTGGAAATCAGCACAGCCTTTTTAAAAGTAAATATAATAAATATATCTGCCTAATTTGTTGAAAACACATCGAAACCTATCATATAAACCCAAGCATCTCTTCTGCTCTCGTCGCCGAAGTGTATGGGGCACGTGAGATTTGTTTACATGCGTGGACGATCGAACACAGGTCGGACTACCAACATGTAATATTTTTCTCCCCTTCTAAGGAAATCTTTATGCATACCAAAGGAGGGATCTTTCCTTAGACAGGAAAGAGTTATTTCGGGAAGGAATTCTTTATTCATTTTTTAATATAAGCGTTAATCTCGGAATTTTCTTCCCATTTTTTCTGGCCGATGATTTCATTTGGGAAAAAGAAATGAATAAATTTTGTTGATTCATATTTAAATTAAATTAAGTGCTTATTTCATTTATCATCTGTTTTTTACATATTCTCATAATATTTATCAGTACTAGGATTTATACGCGAGTCTTTGGGGAATACAATCAATGAGTTTGTACCGAGCATCACCAGGCCTCTGCACAAGAATAATTTGTCAGAAAGTTCAGTAAGGCAAATTTGATATATGTTGGAACAGAGAAACGGAAGTAAAGAACCCATGAATAACTTGATGTAATCCACAAACTTAGATGGCGTTTGGGGTCAGAACCCGTTGAAAGCGAACGAAAGACACGTCTGTATAAAAAAATGTAGCATCATAGATAGCATGCTGTCTCTGATTTCTTCTCTCTCTCTCTCTCTCTCTCTCTCTCTCTCTCTCTCTCTTTCTAACCTTGACCATGTTTAAAGGAGTTAAAAGAGCAAAATGACTGTATTATAATAGGCCGTATTAATTAATTGTAATTAACAACGACCGGTAGTGTTTCGTTCAGCAAAGCAATAATTAGTCTGTTTGGCTACCACGAAGTCTTCATCTCTCATCTTGAAGAAGTTATATCGCAATATAGTCATCATCGTCGTCATTCGAACAACCCCGCTCGAAAAAATGGCCTGCGAAAAGGAGCCGCTATATATAGCTAATATTATAATCTTGATAGTGCTATAATATTTAAACACGGTTAGAAATGAATTTAAAAGCAATTAAAACAATGGATAAAAGCGATAAATAAGCACACTGGTAATATTCTTGATCTGATCAGTTGAGTTGTTGAGTAATCAAGGTTTAATGTAAATATGTCAACATATACACTTAAAATGTTCGACTGGGTTACTTCCTCCCCCCCCTACCCGGAGGAAGATGTGGCACAAGGTCAGAAGGTGGGGAGAATCAAACCAGCGCCCCTAAAGAAGAGGCACTCGGGCCTATTAAAAATATCTGGGCAGCCCCGTTGGCATTCCCCGATCGGGGCGCCTCAGGCAGTTAGCAATAAACTAATTCCTCCTCAAAGAGGGAAGGCAACGCCTGGGAACATGGACCTCCTAGGAATTCCCAGGACCAATACATCAGCCGACAGATAAAAGGTCACCGAAGTGGCCCATTTTCTGCCGGACTGATTGTCGAGATCGAAACCTCGATTGGTAGCTTCCAGTCTGGTTTAATTTTATACATTGGAAGATACAAAACGCAATTTATGTTCTTGATACGATCAGTGGCAAAACACAACCTTAAAAACGTTCTATGTAAATTATTAGATTCGTCTTTTGAGGATATTTACCTGCTTCGTCTTGTTGGGATTCCTCCTGTAGGGATAAAACCAAGAGTTGAACGAAAGAATTTCAAATCATGTAGAATTAAAGAAACGACTCAATGTTAATGAAAACAGCGATAATGTGTTGTTGTTTTTTTTTGGGGGGGGGGTCAATTGTCTTGTTTTTTGTTTTTGCTGGGAATGGGGCATTCTATCGGATGCCAGACATTCACAGACTTCAACCGAGACATCTTTTTTAGATTCATCATGTCCTTATAAGCGCAATGTTTGTATCTATCTTGCACTTGGTTCACCAGGTATATTCTCCAGGTAGTTTTTGAAAAAAATTTCATGGGTCCGGTTGCTCCTAAAATTATTGGAATTATGGAGATCTTCCTAAGATTAAAGTCTCTTTTCATGTCGTGCATAAGACCTTTTCCCTCTCAGCTCTGTTTAAGCCAACATCATTAGGGGCACTGACTTCAACTAGAGTTTCTACTTTCTCGTCTTTTGTCCCATATCACGATGTCAGGTTTAACAGCTCCGTTTTCTAAGTATGTAGCTGTAAGAATTGCACAGTTATAGTGAATGGTGTATGACTTATTTCCAACTGTTTTTCTAGTATATGTTCCCAGGACAAGGATTCGTCTGTTTGTTGTGTTCAGTTAATTGTTACAAGGTATTGTGCTTTAGCATTAACCTAAAAGGGTTGATATGCCGTAAAACAGAAACATTCACAGGTAACATAAATTAGAAACAAATACATAGAAGATACTGTCAAGTCTGCTGCAAATGCCGTTGCTCCCTTTAGCGAGTTAGAAAACTTCGCACACCTTACAGTATCCATAATCTCTACAAGGCTACCATTCGTCCATCTCTGGAGTATTGTTTCCACGTCTGGTCTGTTACACCAACCACTAGTCTCTCCTTCTTAGGCAGAGTTAATAAAACAACCTCTAATCTAATAAGTCCCACACTGTCTACCAAGCTCCAGCCCCTGTCTCATCGCCGCAGTGTGCTCGTTTCACCGGCGTTTGTCCTTGATAAATAATCTCTGTTCAAGTAATCGATATGTCTATTTTTGCCCTCGTCAGCGCGATTATTAGAAGAGGACCTTTGTTTAATATCTCACTACAAAATACTCTTCGTTTGAAATCAACTACGCGACATACAAGCCACACTAAAACTGAAAAGAAAAACACTAAAATAATTACAGAAGATAATTTTATTTTTCTGAAAAATATAAACCACATTTGGGCTGGTACACCAACCACTAGCATCTCCGTCTTGGACAGAGTTCAAAAACATCTCGCAGTTTCTGCACAAAGGAGTAGTGTTGTATCCTTATGCTTGTTTTACAAGTACGGTACTAGTGGATAAATATTTAATATAATCACGCCCTAGTTAGCTAAAGGAAATATCCAGGTCATTCTCGATGGCCGTATATCCAAACAACATCACATTAATGAGGGTATGCCCCGGGGTTGATACTTGGATCTTTATTATCCCTTATCTTCATAAACGAACTCCCTGATGCAAACGCGTCCGAGCTGATGACACTATGCTCTGTTCTTGACATGCGGGAAAATCGAAGGAAGACGTATCTAAGACAATGTCTGAATCCTTAGAAAATGATCTGCAGTCTGTAATAAAATGGGGCTAAAAATGGGGGGGGGGGTTACGTTCAATGTGACAAAGACAAAGCTCCTTTCCTTGAACAATCATAAGAAACCTTTCCAATCAGCGATTGTCATGGCTGATAATACTCTTCCCGAAAGTCCAACGTTCAAACCTCTTGGCCTAATATTTACAGGCAACATTAATTAGAATAAATACAAAGACAATACTGCCAGGTCTGCTACAAAATGATGGGCTCCATCTACCGGGATAAAAAAAAAACTTCTCACACCTGCCAGTATCCTATATTTTTATAAGGTCACCATTCGCTCATGCATGGAGTATTATTGCCACATCTGGGGTGGTGCACCAACCGTTAGTCTCTTCCCCTGGGGCAGGGTAAGAAAGAATGTTTATAGGCCCAGCACTGTCTAACAAGCTCCAGTCCCTGTCCCATCGCCGCAATGTTGCATCCCGTGCTTGATTTACAAGTACTGCCACGGAGTGTGCTCCGATTAACTTATTGCACTTGCACCCCTCAACATAAATACCCCCGCCCAACCTGACTAGCAGCAAAATCCCACCACTTCACTGTAGATGTTCCCAGATGCCGAGAAGACTTTCTACTCTAATAGCGTCTTGCCTTCGACCGATTGCCTTTTCAAATTCTCTCCGTTCTCCCTGTTTCCCCGACTGCATCACATGCAGAAATTTAAATACAATCTGAATAAATATCTTGCTGCAAAACTCTCCATTTAGGATATCCCCTATAAATCCGGTCCCGAATTACAGTAGTCCCTTACGTATCAGTGACAATATGCCTTCTTTGGACTTAATACTAGTTTTAAAAAATAAAATAAATACAATTTTTTAATTAAAAAACAAAAAAACGGCAATTTTCTTTCAGCTTTCGGAAAAATAGCAACTTGTGTTCTATTAAACGTATAAAAGTAATGGTTTCCAATAGTTACAGTGCTTCAGCATGAAATAATCTAAATGAGTTGATATGCTGTAAAAACAGCAAACCAAACTAAAAAGAAAGTAAAACTACTAAAAAGAAAAGTAAACAAAATGATGCTTCTAAAGTTATGCATGAACACTATTTTTTTTTTTTTTGAGTGATTTGAATATTTGACAAACTCTTTCAGAGGATGTGGTGTCGCGTCTTTCTTTTTTTGTTGCAAAAAGGGAAGGAATGGCGGACTCCGATAAGAGACATAAGTGGACGGAGGAAGTATTTAACGAAAGTAAACATGAATACCTCGCACCGGTTGTCATACTTGGAGAGGTCTGAGCAAGGTCAACAACTACTTCGTCGGTAGCAGCGTACGTCCTGATGTCCAGGGCTGAAGGCCACGGCTACTCGGATTTATAAGCCAGGCGACTATTTAATGACGCATAAAGTAGACACACACAAAAAGGGGGTGGGGGCTAACGTGCGGTGATTGGATAACCTGTCGTATAAGGGAGGTAAAAAATAAAATTATTACAAAGTAACAAAACATTGTCGTTATATACTTTATGTGACCTCAAAATGATACCCATAAATATCACAATTCTTTTAACAATTCAACCAAATTTAGTACAAATAAACTTCAGTCTATGCCTGGCTGTTCCACCAAGTTTCAGTCATGAATATCCAACAGTCTTTGTTTTATCGCCGTTCAATGATAAACACACCTGGATACGACGTGCAAAATTGTCAACTCTGACACTTCCCTGATTTGGGCTGTGATGGCCCGCTTCAGTTCTGGAATAATCTGGGATTGTTTTAATAGCCATTATCTTTGAAATAATCAGATAAATAAAAAATATATATGGGAGGTTAAGATCCGGTGAATGTGAAACTCATTCAGGATTACACCTACTGATGAAACGATCACTAAAGTTTCCCCGTCTATAATCGAACGACAATAAATCAAAGACTGTTGAACCTTCATGACTAGAACTTTGTGGATAAATAAGACATAGAATGAAGTTTATTTTTACCAAATATGGTCGGATTACAGAAAGGATTATGAATGTTATTAACGATTCAGTGGGTCGCATTTTGAGGGACACCGTCTACATATATGTCTATATTAGTCGAGAAATCATGTGTGTGATTGTGGTACTATAGTTACGCGCGTCTACGTAAAAGTGTATCAGTGCAGGCCATGTTTGCACAGCCGACATATATGCAAGTAACCAATAGTCGAACGAGATTATCCTAAAGTGATCGAAAAATCTGAATAGTATATACGAATTAGTAGTAGTAGTAGTAGTAGTAGTAGGAGGAGGAGGAGGAGGAGGAGTTACGAGATTTAGTTCAGGGGTAGCGTCGCGTTTGGAATACAACTGTGATTATTGTGATAATTTCAAGGTTGAGACGAAAATATTAACATTTTATTGCTTGTCTTTTGGTGTGATCAGCAGTTCCGCCTTTTGCTCCCTCTGATGGGGGATGGGGAGTTGACTTCATCTGTAAAGTAAGAGTGTACCAAGATAATGTCTACATACTACTACAATAAATTGTAAGTTAAAAATAAACTTTCGTCTTTCGATTCTTCATTTTTGCTTCAACACCTGTTGACTATTAGGACCAGTAAAGAATGGGGCATAACGCGACAATAGGATGCTAGTATTAAGCCAAAACTAGGCTGCAGAATAAAGAAAAGTAAAAGACCATCCGAATAGTAAATAACTTAATTCGAAACATCTAGAGAAAGAGAAGAGAATTCTGGGAGTAAAAGTTTAAAATAAGACAAAATTATTTTCTCCCTGTGTTTAATTTTCAATAACTGATGGGTGTATAAACCCTTTATACACCCATTGTCTTCGTTGTAAACTCAGGTTCTTGATCGTCTGTAGATAAAACACTCGGAGGCTGATGTTAACTTATAAGAAAGGTTTATTTTAAAAGTGAGACAGTCACATAAAACATCAGAGCGACAGTCCACTTTTGCACGCGTGAAAGATAGATAGATAGATAGATAGATAGATAGATAGATAGATAGATAGATAGATAGATAGATAGATAGATAGATAGATAGATTGCTTGTCTCCTCATACCTAGCTACATTGTACGCGACCGCCCTCACCCTCACTGAGGCTAATTGGGGAACAGCCACGTACGCCTCTGCTCGCTTCAGTTGTCAGCCAAAAAGAAACAGAAAGCCCCCGTCACGTGGTTTCATCGATTTCCGCATTGAGGTCACCTCTGACCTTTAGGATGTCATTCAAACCCTTCCATCCAATCACTCCCTTCGCTATCTAACAGCAGTGTCAGATGTTCTAAAAAAAGTGTAGTTTCAATAGAATACGGTTGACAATGTTTTAATGTTACTTTTCAACAGTGTGGGCAGCTTTAAAAGCTTGATAATAGAATTGACGACAGATTCTTTCTGACACATCAAAGAAATTCGATTTTAGTATCGTTTTTTTTTTTTGTGGATAAGTTGTTTATTTACTTCCTTCCCACCGAGGAAGGCGTGGTACAAGGCCGGGGAGGAGTAGCCAGCTCTTCCGAATGCGACATATGGTTCTAATAAAATAGCCATGAACAGACCATCGATATTCTTTGAGCGGTTGGCAATAAATCTACCCCTCCTCAAATGAGGTAATGTCTGGAAGGCTGTATCTCATACGACTGAGCCGGATCATACCTCACCCGATAAATGAAAGACTGAAGTCGCCACGGCAACCCACGGTCTGTCCAGTTTAATGTTGAGGCGAACCTCGGCTAGTATGAGAGCCGAGAAGGCAGCTGAAATTATGGCGACTTGCTGTCCGGAAATATATTTGTTTCACAAAGCGATGAGTCTTCTGGTGGAGGGATATCATTTTGGCTGATCTTTGGAGAACGTATAAATTGAGTTCGTTGGAGTGAAAATAAAGGGGAAAAAAGAGGAAAAATACAAAATGGTAGAATAAGGGCAATAATGGTTGGTTTGTATAAAATAATTGTTCTCTTATGTGTGAATATTGTCACGTGGTGTTTTGTTAGTAAAATATAAACAAACAAATTTTGTGGACATAACGTTCCATGACACGTTCAACAATAAGAGCGTAATATTTATTTATATATGTAATTACATAAAATTAAGACAACATCGGTATCGTCAGTTTCAAATCCAAACAAAAGGGACCTATAGTTGGCCTCCTATGCCGGACTCTCTTCAGTCTCTTACGTCTTATAACCAGCGGCTGAAGAGAGTCCGGCATAGGAGGTAAACTATAGGTCCCCTTTGTTTGGATGTGAAACCGACGGTACCGATATTGTCTTAATCTTCTGTAATTATATATATATATATATATATATATATATATATATATATATATATATATATATATATATATACTGCTTGACGCCTTTATTCACTCAAGTACGGAGAATTCGTTTCCTGTGTCAAGTTTGCCGGACATAACCTCTTCAAAACAACGCTTGAGATCTACCCAGGATAGAAATGGATTCTCGTAATCAACGTATCCATTATAGAAAAAGTTATTTTTAGATAGATAGATATATTAGATACAGAAACACACTGACAGAAACAAATTGACATATAAAAAAGAGAATGAAAGACAACGAGAGAAATGTACACGAAGGATGAGGAAGATATATAAAACTGAATGTCTGTATGCTTGTGTGTGTGTGTGTGTATGTGTGTGTGTGTGTGTTACGTATAGAAAAAAGTTAGAGAATATAGATAAAATCTAAAAGTGTATTCTGATGTAAAATTCAGAGAGAAAGATGATGGGAGTATTGCCGAATGTTTACACCCACCCCTTAGGGGTCTATGGGGCAGATTTTATGGGGGGGGGTCGTTTTCAGTTATTTTTCATTCTATTTTATAGTAATTAGAAAATGCTGAGTCATATTTTGCTTTAATTACGTAATACTTTAAGATAACTTTTAATTTTATTTAACGTTTCTTAGCGTCAATTCTATTTAGATGGAGGGGGGTAAGAAACTATGCGACGGTCCGCCACTAGCCGCCACTACCCGCCACTCTGTACGTACACAAATACATGTACATGTACATTTTATAATATCTTATATAAGAAAAGTATTCGGCGTTGTCCGGCAAATTATACCTCAAGTACATCAAACAATTTATTGTTTTTAATGAAATTTATTAGTTAGAGGATAGCTAAGGAAGAACGATAACTCACGTTTACAGACACAATTTAGGTTTGTTTAAAAAAGGTTAGAGAATATAGATAACCTATAAAAGTGTATTCTTATGTAAAAGTGTTTATATAAAGATGTTACACACACTCTTTAATTTCTACTACTTTGTTTTTTTTTATCGCCCCGGGCAACGCCGGGTAGCCCTGCTAGTTATTATACTAAAGCTGAGTTAATCAACTTTTTTTTCATTAGAAAATCGAATTCCCCGAACGGAACAGTTTTGCACTAATTTTAAGTTCCCTTACGAATATTAAAATCAAGATATAATGATACTAATCTTTATGTGTAGACTCCTGATTCCAATTTTGATCAACATCCATTAAATGATTTTGATTCTAAAACATGTCTAAAATTAAAGGCTTAAGCTTAAGGGGTCTTAAGAAGACGTTAAAATTCAAAGAATATTGTCTAATGATAATGGATCAAATTTAATGCAAATCTGTAATGTTTTTATATATATGAAGAATATTTATTAATTGATGTCTAATGCCTATAAAAGGGCTTCCATCCCCTATTTCTCCCTTTGCCGAAAAATAAATCAAAGGAGATATAGCCACATTTATCCTCCCTTAAGCCTAGCAACTGTATTCCAAAATTAATAATGATCGGTTAATTAGTTTAAGAGTGAATTCGATACATAAAAGTATCTAAAGATATACACATACCAAACTTTATATAAATATATTTGTGTGTGTATTCTGTTGTGACTCAACTACGGCATCTGAGAGTCAACAGCTGAACGTTGTCCGTCACAATCCGACATCACTTGCGTGTTTATTCTATATTGCCTACAAGAAAACACTTGTTTGTATTTGTGGCCTAGACGAACAGGCAGAAAACCGGTCGTTTATCCGACCACCCTTATCTGAAAAATGCTTGACAACGACAAAAAATAGACTTGGGTGTGTCGAACGTATCGGACAGCAATCAAATCAACTACAAAAGACATCTTGCTAGTCAAAAAGGACATGTTTTCTTTTTAACGATGGTGCGTTACTGTTAGCAGAAACCGTGAGAATTTCCTTCATGTTTTTATTATTTATTACTAAAACATCACATAATTATATATATATATATATATATATATATATATATATATATATATATATATATATATATATATATATAAATATATATATATATAAATATTATATATAAATATATATATAATATATATATATATATAAATATATATATATATATATAAATATATATATATATAAATATATATATATATATATATATATATATAAATATATATATATAAATATATATATATATAAATATGTACATATATATATATAAATATATATATATGAATATATATATATAAATATATATATATATAAATATATATATATATATATAATATATATATAAATATGTATATATATGTATATGTATAATATATATATAAATATGTATATATATATATGTATATATATATATATAAATATAAATATATATGTATATATATGTAAATATATATGTGTATATATATATATAAATATATATATATATGTATATATAATATATATATAAATATGTATATATATGTATATGTATAATATATATATAAATATGTATATATATATGTATATGTATATATATATAAATATAAATATATATGTATATATATATAAATATATATGTATATATATATAAATCTATATCTATATCTATATCTATATCTCTATATATATATATATATATATATATATATATATATATATATATATATATATATATATATATATGGGGCGGAAGACAAAAAAAAAGAAAACACAGGAATAAATCATCGAAAACGAGAGCTTTACCGGTATCGTTCGAAACAACGAACGTCTTCACAAAAAGTGAAGAATTTAAATTTATTGAAATAACGACAAAGACATAGGACAAAAGAAGACGCACAACGGGATGTTTTGGGACACGTTCGGAACTATTTGAAAAATAAAAAGAATTATGCAGCGCGTGCGACAAATACGTTAAAAAGTAAGACAATGAAAGAAGAACAAAAGGGAAAAATTGAGCATGGGTAAAATGCAGTAAAAAAGGGTAGTAGTTTAACCGGGATCGTTGTTTTTATTCAGTGGCGAGGTATATTGCATTGTTTGAGTGAGGTTTCTGCCAGATCTTTTCTTAAGGAATGAGATGCGAGTGTAAGGTTTACGTTAGATGGTGCGTCTGTGTGTCTTCTTTTTGCCTGTGTTTTCCCCGTTATTTCAATGAATTTACAATCTTCACTTTTTTCTGAAGACGTTCGTTGTTCCGAAAGAAATCAGTGAAGCTCTCGTTTTTGATGATTTATTCGTCTGCTTAATTTGTTTTTCCTTTTGTCTTTTTCACACATCCTGTCTCCACGGAATTTCATTTTATGACATATTGTGTATTTTATTCTCACAAACACACACACACATCTATCTATCTATCTATCTATATATATATATATATATATATATATATATATATATATATATATATATATATATATATATATGCGTGTGTGTGTGTGCGTGTGTGTGTGTGTATGTGTGTCTCTGAAAATAGTTGTGCTACAATCTTTTAGTAAAAACATGAAATCAGATTGAAAAAAAAAACATTATAAGATGCAAGATTTTTTTTTTAAAATAAATGAAACATTTATTTTTATTTTAATCAAATCTATCTCAGCATACATGCCTTACTATGTAAATAGAAATGATGATCTAAGCTCCCGGATATTTGTGAACGCGAGCCTTAATGAAGGGGCCGATTTGTTTTAAATGGGCGTCTGGTTTTAACCATTTATTTTTAGTTTGTAATGTCATTATTTTTGTTTTTGGATAGAGTGAGTTGGGCAAAGCGGGTGTTTGTTTTATGCCAGTAAGCTCACACAAGTAGACTATTAGCCGAGTCGTCATCTATGAGGTCGTGGCCTCGGTTAACCCCACCGGAGATAAGTGCAGAGTCCCTTTCCATGTGCAGCATGCCAGTATAGTTATCTTAATATTATACAACTGTTGATAGCGCTACATAAGAGTTAGGGCTGTTATACTACCAGTCGGAAACATCTGTCAAACAAACCTCAACCTGTTAGAACAATAGTGGCCCACACTAGTCATGTGAAACTTCCTGACAAGAAATTGTTCCCAAGTTTCCCAGTTAGATAAATAGAGATGATGGGAAGACGTTCATTGTCCTAGTGTGGAAACAAGGCCAAGCACATGGTGTATTTGAAATGTTCCCGTGAAAGTACTTCTGCGTCTGACTAATAGACAAAGAAGGGGTGCAAATATGGGCGATAGACAGAGCGTATCTACTCCTTAAGCAATTGTCGGTTTGCAAACAGGATATTTTTGCTCGAATCTCTATCTCAAGGAAAGCTGTCGATCAGGATTAAGGAGGACTTCCTCCCTCAGTAGGTTGGTGCTAATACGTTTGAAGTCAGTACACAGGTTTTACATCTTTCCTTCTCCTAGATAGATGATTTGACTAGGTCTACGGGTCCATCTCACCTCGAAGCATAATCTCACGCCTGGGTACTATGCCAGATATTATTACGCCTCCGTATGGTAAAAAATATTAAGTATCTACTTAAATAAAGTTTTTGTGTCTCTTCCGGAAAGATTGAATATAGTTTCCCCCACTAAGAAGAACAATCCATAGGAGTCTAAAGAAACGTTTAAAAAACATGGACACATGTTGATTCTAAGGAAATCTTTCTTTAAGTAAGGATTTTAACACAGACAGTGCAGGTCATTTGGAGGTTGGGGAAGGGGTGTAGCAGGAGAGAAAAATGCACTTTTCATAATTTAATTTGTTTACTTGACTCGCAAGTGCTCGACAAAAAACATGATCCATTTATTTATTTGTTTTGAACAATACACAATGCAAACAAAATCGAGGAAATGAGCATAACATGTTATTTTGTTTCGAACTTTTTTAAATGGGGATTGATAAGTTGCATTATTTGAATTATTCGGACTATTGTTCTCATCTTGGATGTTATTTTGCAAGGACCCGTGGCGCAACAGATAAAAGCGCTAAGTATGATCAGTTCTAATTGACAGTCTTCTGCTGATTGCAGGGTCAATCCGTAGTACGGACGATACTAAGAATAGAATTGCGAATTACTTAAGATTTCTAACCGATCATGGCTGACAAGACGAGAGAAAGCTACTCCCGTGGATTTAATAAATAGTTCCGTTCGAAATTGCGTACAGATCCCCGAGTTTGACAAAGATTCACAAGTTCTAAAAGACGCACCTGAACAAGGTCGAAGGTTTAATCCGTCGAAACATTGTGAGAATAACATCCAAGATGAGAATAGTAGTCCGAATAATGAAAATAATACAAATTTTTATCTTATTGTCGAAATCTTTGATAAAATGTCCATCGATCTCCCCGAATTAGAACTGTAAACGGTCAATATTTTCTTTCAATAAGCTTTTTAAAGTAAACAAATGTTTCCACTCAGTGAAAAATAACTTGGTACTTATATCGATCTTGACCCAGTTTCCGTGAGTTTCGTGTCGGAAGCGTTCGGCTATCCTACGCAAACGCCCGAGAGATGACGAGCCGATTGGTGGAGAGATACCGAGTGATTAGCCGAGCAGCGAGCAGCCGAGAATGGAACGAAAAGATAATGAAGCTGATCTACATGTGGTCCCAGGAAATGACAACCTCAAAAAATATACGCACAGAATGCGGCGTCGTATCGCCGAACACGCAGACCGACTAGAGAAATTTTCTAAGGGAGGTCTGTGTCGACTATTTCGAACGATATCCACGTCGTATCGAAGGCCCAGGGCATACCGTTGAGATCGACGAGTCCGTGTTTAACCTCAGGAAATACAACGTCGGCAGGGTCGTTCAACCGCTCTGGGTCTTCGGAGGATACGACCCCGCAGAGAAAGAGGGTTTCCTTGTGACGACGGCGAACAGGAACGCCGAAACCCTCCTTCAACCCTAACCCTAACCCTAACCCTAACCCTAAACCCTAACCCTAAACCCTAACCCTAACATTGTTTACGTAAAAAAAATATTCATTTGATAACAGTAATTTCGCTATGTTTTGCTTGTTTTATTTTTTTCTTGAAAATATAACTTAAATTCATAGGACGCAGCAACGTATCAAAATTGTCGTCTGGTACCATTAGGCTCGTCATCTCTCGGGCGTTTGCGTAGGATGGTCGAACGCTTCCGACACGAAACTCACGGAAACTGGGTTAAGATCAATATAAGTACCAATAACTTTGTATTTTTTAAGTAAATTCAGAAAAAGAAAGTATTTTTCATCTGTTTAGAAATTCATTTTTACAACAGAAAATATATGTTTATAAAATGACAATGATACAGACATGATTGCCAAAAATAGGCCATCCATGGAATCGTTATAAAATTCACAATCCTTTTGGCAATTCAATCATACTTGGTACAAATAAATACCTGAAGCTTCAGTAATGAATCTACAACGGTCTTTGTTTTATCTCCGTTCATGTAATATGCTCCAAATGTGCACTTTTGCGTTGCAAGCTCACCTTGATAACTGGTGACTCATTAGTATTAAAAAGAAAATTTTTAATGAACAAAACGTTTTCAGAAATAAACGGTTCTTTTTTACAACAGAGGCGTGTGAGAAAATTATCGAGAACTATAATACTTTACTTTTGTATTTAAACTTTAATATTGGGAAACCCTCGCCAAATTAAATTACGACACATAAAATCGTTAATAAAATTCATAATCGTTTCTTCAAAAATATTAAGTCATGAATGTCTAATACTCTTTGCTTCATCGTCGTTCAACGATATGCCTCAAATGTGTGTTAAATATCAAGGTTGTGTGTACGGAAAAGTCATGTTGACAAGAAGAGATGCGCCTGGCGATTATCAAAAAGATAAGATAATTATCGGATGATCAAATTGTCATTTAGATAAAAAAAATAATGTACCTAACATGAGAAGAAGCAACATAAGATCGATGTTCAACAAAAGAAAGAGAAATATTGGAATTATGAAAGGTCATTGGCAAGAAGTACATGCCAGGTGCAAATTAGTCATACTAAGAGAAGATAAACAAATTTGTTGGATTATCAATTGATTAAAAATGCTGTCGCCGAATAAAACTCCCTGGGGCGTGGCTACAAGTCAATATTGTCCCGTGGAGGCGTTTGAGGAGGTCAAAAATTGTTATATAATAACAACCCGAAATTGATGTCGGCAGTTGGGACGCTTGGGCCGAGAAAGAATCGACCGTTGAATTCCAGCGCGTGCATCTTTCTCCTACCAACCCTTCATCCCTCACCGTCACAGACAATAAAGATATATCGTTATATTTTCATATATCAATGTGTTGTTATTCTTTTTAAGCGCAGCAATAATAGCACATGTGCACCTTAGCGTTTATCCATACTAAACGATGCCTAGTGGTCGCTAAGAAGTTTCGAACAACCACGACAGACGAAGATGTGTTGTGAGCTCTCCACACTCTAAACGACTCGTTGGAGGGAGGTTCAGGTCTTGTCTCGCAACAGGGCTAGTCTCGCATCGGCAAATAACAGCAAAACGTCCCACCTCTGGCTCCGTTATCCCGATATGGTGTTTCTCGGGGTCTACGTCAGGGATGTAAACCTCGGGTGCAGGCTGCAGAGTTCCAAGATTAGGGGACGAGAGGTATGATATGTCTGAGACAATGCAGTCAGCCCCAGAGTAAGGGTCACATTGTTCAGCGTTGTGCCATGACGCTACATGCGATCGCCATAACAGAGTATTCGACCTCCTGGCCAAGAAGCTCGGTCAGAGACGATTCCATGACACTTGTTGTTTTAGTTTATAAAAAGTGTATTCAAAAGGACAGAAACAGAAACTTCGCATACATGTGCGAGAGAGAGAGATGAGATATGTAGATAGATCGACAGATAAGCCGTCTCACCACATCAGGCCACCATTCTCCTGCCCTCCCCAATTTTAAGGATGGCATGCAAACATGTCTTTCCTCGTTCAGCTAAGAGAGAGAGAGAGAGAAAGAAAGAGAGCCTCACCCGGAAGTCACATGACCTCCTCAACATCCGCCGGAGTTATTTAACACTCACACACACACACACACATACATATATATATATATATATAAGTAAATTTCGCGTACAACAAAATCGTAGGATAAATTTCAGAGGAAACATTTTTATATCAATGAAACGGGCGGGTGGAAAGAAAAAAAGAAAATTGCTAAAATTTTCCTTACGGCCTTATCGTCTGATCCTCTAAGAGGAAGCGTCAGAATGATAAATTAAAAACTAAGAAAATCGAATGAGATATGTGGGGAAAAATTGTTTAAGTTGGAGAAAACGATTAAGAGAGAAAAAAAAGAAAAGAAAAGTAAATCTCTCAACGTTATTGTTGTGAAGTTGTTCCACAGTAAATAATAAATAAAGGAAGTCAAGTCGAGGGTTGGTTTAACAAGTGTATTAACAAAGTAAGAAAGTGAGTAGCTCTTGGCTAGACAGTTACAAGACTGTGTTTTGTCTTCTGGTGTCTCGCACTATTTATAGTGACAACCGGTGTTGTTTCTCCTGTGTAAGAACGGCCGGTGTAACACCCCCCTTTGAAAATACCCCCTCTGGGGATTAATAACGTTTTTGTTTTGGAATCACCATCATCTAGTTGGCTATTGTTGATTTTTTCTTTCGTGCTTATGATAAATTCATCCACCTCTGCCTTACTCTTAATCTCATCAAGCGTTACTGGAAGTTCTCTTATTGTTTCACATAACATATTTTTTACTTCAGCTTCCGCTTGAATGGCTGCTATCACCATATCCTCCAATGGTTCTGTCTGCTTAGGTATCAACCTTGATAACCCGTCTGCATGACCAAATTTCTTAGATGGTACATACTCCATTTGAAAATTGTAGTTAAGAAGAATGGTACCCCATCTTTGGAGTCTATTCGCAGTGTGTTGTGGTAGTCCCTTTTTCGATCCGAAAATCGTTAATAAGGGTTTGTGGTCTGTTTGTAACAGAAATTGTCTACCGTGCAGGAAACGATGAAATTTCTTTACCGCGAATATAATGCTTAGCGCCTCTTTCTCAATTTGAGAGTAGTTTTTTTCGGCCGGTAGAAGTGTTCGGGATGCATGGGCTATGGGTTTTAATTTTCCATCATCCATTTTGTGCAATATGCATGTTCCTATACCATAGTTGCTGGCATCGCTTGCAACTACAATATCGCGCTTGGGATTATAATGTGCCAGAAACAAGTCAGACGTTAAGATATCTTTAATTTTCTGAAACGCTTCTTCGCACTCTTGCGTCCAGACCCATTTTTGGTCCTTCTTTAACAGTTCATTTAAGGGTGATCTTAGTTTATGCATGTTTGGTACGAACACATTGTAGTAATTCGCCAACCCTAAAAAACTTTGTAGAGACGCAATATTTTCTGGAGCAGGCATGTTCCGTATCGCCATTGCCCTATCTGGGTCTGGCCTTCTTCCTTGCTCGTCGATGATTTGTCCTAAGTATTTTATTTTTCTCATGAAAAAGTACATTTCTGATCTTTGATTTTAAACCCATAATCCTGGATTTTTTTAAATACTTGGTTTACATGAGTCTTGTGTTGTTCTTTGCTAACGCTGTTTATTAACACATCGTCCAGGTACCCTACTGCGAAATCCATTCCATTTAACATCATGTCCATAATTTGTTGAAAAATCGCAGGGGCGACCTTTGCTCCAAAAGGAAGTCGGTTAAATTTGTATAATCCCTTATAGGTATTGATACATAGCAGTTTTGAACACTCTTCATCGACAGGGATTTGAAGATAAGCGTCGCTGAGGTCGATTTTAGAAAAATATTTTCCTCCACTCAGTTTCGCAAATATTTTTTCAGGGCTTGGAAGAGGGTAATGGTGAACTTTTAATGCCTTGTTCAAGCCTGTGGAAAAATCGGCACAAACCCGAATCTCCTTGTTCTTTTTCTTAACATAAACTGTAGGTGAAGCCCACTCACTGTGATCAATTTTTGAAATGACAGCCATGTTCTCGAGTCTTTCTAATTCACCGTCTATTTGCTCTATAGCGGCGTATGGAACATTTCTTTTCTTTCTGAACACAGGTAGTTCATTTGTTTCAACTTCAAACTTTGCTACCGCTTTTGTACACCTTCCAAGACCGCCTGAAAATACGTCTGGAAAATTTTCTTTTAATTCCCTCTTGAGTTTTTCTGCCTCCACATTCGAATCCTCAACCTTTTGGCAAAAGGAGCTTAAAGGCAGATCCCATAGGCTAAACTTTTCAATCAGATCAGTTCCAAAATGGTTATTCGTTTTTCGCATAAACATTTTGGCTTTTACGGTCTTATTCTGGAAAGAAATATTCGTCAATAATTCCCCTTCGAAGGTTATTTTTTCACCACTGACGCTTCTCGCCGTTTTTTGTGATTTGATCATAGTGGGTCTCCCAAGCTTCTTCCATGTCTGTACATTAATGATGGAAATGTAAGACCCACTATCAAGCTGTAGTCTTACTTTTTTTTTAAGCATTTTGACCTGTACATATTTCCGGATATTTTGTTCTTCAGGTTCAATTTTTGTCAGTTTAATGGCTGTCTTTCTACCAGATTTTTTTCTACAATGCCTTATGTCCTTTCTGGTGGCAGTTGTCACATTGTTTTAATATGTAGGGACACTCATTGTACAAATGGTTATCTCCACACCTCCAACACGGTCACGGTGGATCTTTTCCATGTTTTTTTCTCTGGTTATTCATTGAAGTCAATTTTTTCTTCTGATGGATTTTTTTAATGTGCGACACTCCGTTTTCCTCTATGTCACGACTGTCCTGTTTCAACGCAACAAAACGTTCACAGTCTTCCGCTAAGTTTTGTATTGTTAGACATGGCTCATTTTCGAGTTTATTTAAAACACGACGTTTGATTTCAGAGTCTTTATTTAAGACCAGACCTTGCAAGAATATTAAACATTTAAAATTATCCGATGATAATTCCTCTAATTTAAAATCGTCGCAAAGTTTATTTACTATACTTGCATACGTAATGTAGTCGTCTTCCTCTCTTCTAGTGACATTCATACACTTATATCTCCTGTGGAAAAGAGAAGTTTTTGTAGAAAACAGTTCTGTTAGTAAAGAAACTGCCTCCTGGAAGTTCAACTCACTGGTCTTTTTTGGAAGGATAAAATTCACGAACTTTGTATGCTCGGCAGCTCCTAATTTTCTTAGCAAAAATCTAACTTTTTTAGAGTCTGTCCATGTACTGCAGTCCGATACAAAAATATCCTCATATCTTCTATAGAAGTGAGCAAAAGTGACATCGTCTTCTGGATTATAATTGAAAATTTCGATAGCGCTCCACACAGCCGTCTGGGAGTATGCATTATGATTCTCGTTTGCTTTCGTTAACTGTGTTTCCTCCAGAATTTTTCTCTGTCCCTCCTGTGTTTTTATCAAGAGTTCTTCGAAGTGTTTCTGCTGTTGTAGCAGGTTTTCTTGGAATCTTTCTTCTCGTGTTGTCGCCAGCTCTTTTTGTTCAGCATGCATTTTTCTTTGGGCTTTTTGCTGTTCCAACAACTCTTTTAAATTTCTCCTCAATTTCAACTTGTTTTCTTTGAAGTTCCATTTGTTGTTCAACTTGCTGTCTTTGTAACGCAACATTTTGTTCCGTTTGGAATTTAAGTAATTGAAAAAGAGAATCTTTGAATTCAGTGTCCATCATTCACGAATTCAAGTTATGCACCACACAATTTACACTTGTAAAAATAAATCAGTTTTCCCCACAACGTGCTTAATATAATCAGTTTGCTCAACTAATACACAAAACAAGAAAAAAAAATTCAATCCCAGTTCTCTTGTTTGAAAAACCAAACTAAGAAAAAAAAATTTTTTTTTTTAATATATATATGTGTACGTAGTTTTACAAAACCAAGTCCGTCGCTATAAGCCTAATAAGACTAGTTTTATGGGAAATCTTTTTAACCCCTTTTCATTTTTCAAAAATGCGACTTGCTTATTTAACAGTTCTTTGTTAGAAGCACAAATGACTTACGCGAATATATTTTTTTACTGTCCGTCTTTTGCTCTCGACAATTCTGTGGTAGACCGTTTTAATAAATAGTCAATCCGGATTTTGCTCAAATATCAGATGTTGTCCTAATAATAACGACAAACTTACACAATATCTGTAATAGTTGACGGATAACATTTATCTTAACGAGTCAGTGAAACTTGAAGAGAAAAATAAAGGTATCAGTGTATTCAATTATTTCAATAATTGAAAATGTCTTACGCGTTTTTTAGTTTTCGATTTTTGGTAGCAAGTTTTGAATTTGTGTTTTTTTTTTCGCTTAACTACTCAGTAGTTAATTTGCTGTTAATCCTTGCGAATCCAAATATCTGACTAAGATGGGTTTTTTTCCGTGAAGATCTTGCGAATCACTTTGGGTGATTTTTTTTTTTTTTTTTTTTTTGCTGTGAACTCGTTTCGATCCCTCGTCGCCAATCTGTTGTGAAGTTGTTCCACAGTAAATAATAAATAAAGGAAGTCAAGTCGAGGGTTGGTTTAACAAGTGTATTAACAAAGAAACTGACTAGCTCTTGGCTAGACAGTTACAAGACTGTGTTTTGTCTTCTGGTGTCTCGCACTATTTATAGTGACAACCGGTGTTGTTTCTCCTGTGTAAGAACGGTCGGTGTAACAGTTATGGTGGATTTGAATCGTTAAAGATATCCAACTGATGCTTCAAAATCTTTTGTCTACACAGATTAGGTCGAGAATTGTTAATAACTAACGCCTCAATAATATTGAGATGGTAGTTCGACCTGGCACTGTGTAAAACAGAAAACCACCCATCGGAATAGTTGTCAGGACAACTATTTGTACTAACCAGGTGATTACCGATGGTTGATTCCTGTGCCTCAAAGTTCCCGGATGATCTCGAAACCTTGTGTAAACGAATATCACGTAGTATGTGTTGGGATATTCTAATTTCTAATCTGTGGGATGTCTTGCCAACGTAGTCAGCTCCACACTGACACAGGAATTTATAAACAACAGAATTCTTTTGAATGGGAAGCAAAACATCCTTATGAAAAAAAGAGAAAAGGTTCGAGTCGTGTAAACTACTCTCAGCATGGTTGCTGGAAAACAACGTTGAGTAGAAGAAATCCTTTTGACAATGTCAAGGCCGTCAGAACCTAACCATGGAAGTTTCAAATAAATAGGGCAACGTGACGGGCCAATAAATTTACCACCATTAAATATAGCAACTTTGCGTGCAATGGTGCTTTTTATGATATTAATGGGATTTTCATTAGCAAGAAAAATATTAGTAATCTCACCTAGTTCCGCAACAAGTCGTGTTGGTGAACAAATCATAAGTGCTCGATGAGTGAGAATACCAATAAGATTCATTTTTCTTGATCTTGGGGCGAAAAAAACCAGTTTAGATAAAGGCCTGTAAACGTTGGTTTTCTATACACAGAGGTTTCAAACGATAAACCAGCTTTAGGCACTAAAACATCGAGAAATGACAGGGAACCACAATCCTCAACCTCCATATATATATATATATATATATATATATATATATATATAAATTTAGTAAATATTCCGAATTTTTTTCAAATACATAACCACGCCGACACTCATTGTTTTAGTTTATAAAAGGTTTATTCGAAAGAAACATAAACTTCGCATGCGTTTGGTATTATTTTCTTGCTTCCCATCGCAGCAAAATGTGACATAAGGCCATCAGGTGGTGAATTAGAGCTCTATCGGTGGAGTATTCTGGTCGGGTACAAAAATAGCTGAGAACGGCGGACCCGTCGGTATTCTCCGATAGAGGCGCCTCATGCTATGGGAAATAAGCATCACCACTACTACTGAAGATCGGAAGCTGGGGAGAGTCAGGCCAGCGCCCCTAAAGGGGGAGCACTCTGGCTTTTTAAAAATTGCCTGGCCAGCTCTATCGGCATTACTCGGTCGGGGTGCCTCAAGCAGTAAGCAATAAACTTACTCCACCCAAAAAGGGAAAGTCAAGACCTGGAAGAGTGGACTTCCTAGAACAAATACCTCAGCCCGACAGATAAAAGGCCACCAAAATGGCTCAGTTTCTGCCGGACTGATTGTCGAGATCGGATCTACGACTAGTATGTGTCCGCTGTCACCACTGGACACCAAATGAATGGTGTCGTCAGTCGCGGAAAATCGCCCAGCACAGACAACACCGTAAATGATTATATGCACTCCGGAATAGTCTATTGTAAGAGGGGTGTAGAGTCGCTATCTACAACACCTTTTGAAATACTTACAATTGGATTCACCGTTTCAAAAAGCAAAACGTCGTTTGAATCCCGACTCAACCGTAAAGGTTATCTTTTTAAAGACGAGGAGAAAAAAATAGAGGCTTTTTTAATGTTTAGAATTGCGTCACGCGGGATTAAAAAATAATGTAGAAAAAAAAACAACGTAATGAGTGTTTATTTATATTTGGTAACTTTACTCCACCCATCGTTCTAAAAAAACGACTGGACAAAATTCGCTGTATCTTTAGAAAATGTGTTTTTTTTTATCACAATACATTTATTGTGTAAGCCATTTACGCTATGCAACGACGGTGACGCCATTAAGACGAGCGGCGTTCATCCCCATCTTTGTGTCGAATTTATTCAAGATGTCCGATAGACGAAGATGGCGGCTGTTTCTTGAAAGGTGGTTACTCAAGCGTTAAGCACACACACACACACACACACACACACACACACACGAGCGGATGCTTTTAATATGTATAAGTTTTTACCGACTGAAAAAGATCGCGTTTTTTTTTTTTTTTTTTTTTGACAAAACTACTTGTGTATTGAACAAATCACGTTTGCTTGGCGGTAAAAAGAACATGGAAGATGTGCGTACGTAGAAGACTAGATATTAACAACAACAAAGTTAAATTCTCTTCGCAGTTCATACGTACAATTTCACGTGGGACCGACGAACTATCGAAGCGTCATTTCAGGACATTTGAAATGAGCGTTGTTCAAAATTGCAAATACCCAATTTTTTCATAAAATTTTAATATTCAATAAATGTTTGTATAAAAAATACATTTCTGATAAAGGACGGAGGATTGTTCGAAATATTAAAAATTATATTAACATCTTTAATTTGCATGCTTTTATATTTTTCAGACAGGTATCTTCTTATTTTTTCAAATGTGAAGAAATTCAATTTTTTAGCCGAGAAACACACACACACACACACACACATATATATATATATATATATATATATATATATATATATATATATATATGAAAAAGGAAAAACCAAAAAGGATTTTTTTTTATATATTCATCAACGTTTCGTCATTTTGTAAGACTTCTTCAGGATGATAATATTAAGAAAAATGTCATGCAAGTACGTGAAAATATTGGGTTGACATGATGGGTTGATGGGAAGAAGTAGTAGCTACTGCTGGGAGCAGTAGGACCGAGGTCCGGGCTTAGTACAGCAACACATCCCTAGTAAAATCAGGAATGGAACCTTCCGGTCACGGGACGTTCTAAGAAATACATACGGTTCCTCGATAACTGACCATCTGATAAATAACCCGTCGTGCGCAACGAACTTCAGCACAGATTCATTTTCCATCTTAAGCTGTGCTCACTCATCTTATCATTTGAAAATCTTAGAGACTGTCCACGTACGCCTCAAGAAGCCCTCCCTCTGCAAACAGAAGGAGTGTCTCTTGGGGTTGAGTGTGATTAGTCGCTAAGACACAACCTCCATTCCATATAACATCACGCTTATTGGTCCCCCGATTTATAAAATCGGAAGACCTATGTTTTGAGGCATTTCCGTCCGTTCGTCTGTCCATCCGTCCGTCCGTCCGGATTTTTCTCCGCAACCATCCATTGAATTTCTCTGAAATTTTGCATGAAGTTGTAACTTTTGTCAGGTTAGAAAGTGACATTCTCCGATTTTTTTTTAATTTGGTTAGCCCCCCAGGGGGTCAAAAGACCCCAAAATGGCAAAAAATGACATTTTTGCCCCATAACTTTACATCCATCCATTCAATTTCTCTGAAACTTGGCCAAAATATGTAGGCAATTGTTCCTAATAGAAAATAAGTATCGCTGACCTTGGAAAAAATCTGGTTCGCGCCCACAGGGGGTCAAAAGCCCCCAAAATGGCAAAAAATGACCCTTTTCTCCCATAACGTTTGATCCATCCATTCAATTTTTCTGAAACTTGGCCAAAATATAGAGGCAATTGTTCTGGATGTAAAATGAGCATCCTTGACCTCAGAAAAATTTTGCTTTGCACCCCCAGGGGGCCAAAGAGGGGTCAAAAATGCCCCAAATTGCCCAAATTTATTGCATTTTACACTCGCCACATCGAGTCACATACAGAGGGGGACCACGCATGCGCGGCTTGTTTTATTCTAAATTCGAACTTTTTTTCCCCCCCCCTTCATAACATAACGCTAATTTCATTTTAAATATAAAAGGTTTTTGGGTGGGTTTTTTTTGGGGGGGGCGGTGTTTAATTCTATCCTACATCCTCACCCATATTTAAAATCCAACGATATCAGTCTTGTAAAGTGTGGGCGAAACTAGTCGACCGGCAATTTTTTTTTTCATCCCTTAAATCTTTTAATTATGAAAAATTCAACACGTCTTCCCTTCATTATTGCACTAATATATATATATATATATATATATATATATATATATATATATATATATATATATATATATATATATATATATATACCATCAGACGCTAGCGTTTCAAGCTTATTGCTCTTAGTGCAGAAAAGTAACAATTTCAGACGGTTCACAGAGTCAGCCTAGAATCTGCAGTCGCTATATCCACTCGGCCAACGGAAACTCAGGTGATTAAGGGAAACTAAGATCTATATGTACCTAGAAGCGGGCACTGATAGAAGACACACATATATATATATATATATATATATATATATATATATATATATATATATATATATATATATATATATATATGTGTGTGTGTGTGTGTGTATTATATTAGTTTCTGTGGATGTTAATCCGTTGAAACTCAAGTGTTTATAAAAAGTGCTCAATAACAAGTAGAGCTGTTCTTTTGTATACATTTTTATTTAAACGTTTCTCGTTTTTGGGGTGGGGGGTCTGAAGAGGTTAACTCTCTGTGAAGAGTACAACCGAAACATTGTATGCTCATATGTAACCAATAATGTTTGTATAAATAAAAATATATATATATATATATATATATATATATATATATATATATATATATATATATATATATATATATATATAACTTCTAATTGTGGTGTTATGGCATATGTGTTGATGAAGTGACTAATTGGAATCAATAAAGACTTTTCGTTGCACAAACGATCGTACGCCTAAACTGATGTTAATGTTGAATTCATTGAACTGATATAAATGAATATGTCATGATTTTTTTTATTTCTAAATTGTAATATATATATATATATATATATATATATATATATATATATATATATATATATATATATATATATATATTGAAGTGTGTCTTCATGTTAAGGGCATACGAACACACAGGTGACAGAAGTTCTCCTTTATTATATGTATAGATCTAGATATATATAGAGAGAGGGCGAGAGGGAGGGCGAGAAAATTTTATAATTTAAGTACACATTCTAGTCTGTATTTCTATAAACGGACAGACACAAACACACACACGCATGCAGCCGTTCTCTTTTATCATATAGACTAGCAAAATATCCTCCCTACGGTCGCATATTTTTGCTAGGTTGCCAGGTCATCATTCTTTACTCTCGCTGTCTGCGAGGTGTTCCTATTTACATGCCTAGAATCATATATTTGAAGAAAAAAAACTGCATATAGTACATAATTAAAGCTAAATAAATTATTTGGGACTATTAAAATAATTTCCAACGCTATATATAATGTTTACACATTTACTTATTTATTTTTGTCATCGCTTATGTTTGAATTCATGTTTTGAATTCATATAATTTTTTATTTTCACTGAGCGCTTTAATCTAAAATGTAATATTAGCTTAGTAAAATATCCTCCCTACGGTTGCATATTTTGGCGATGCTACCGCGTCAGCCCCAGAACCCTAGTAAGAGCTTATGATATATTTCCATTCTATGAAGGTCCGGCACGAACTCAGACCTCACGATACTATTATGCAACTTTTGTTAAAACTCAACCATACTTATCGAACTACTCTGGTTAATGTACTTTCAGAATATATCTGGTGTATCTCCAAAACCCTTGTAAGAGTTTGTGATATATTTCCATTTTATGAAGGTCCGGCAGGTTTGTAGGCGGAACTTTGAGGGTGGGGGATAGAGGCATTGCTACTATTCATTCATTATATGGTCCATAAGAAAAACACTAAAAAAATAAGTAATTATTTTATTTGTAACATGTTTTAATGTATTTTTCAGCAGAAAAAAAGAATTAGTTACACTTAAAATAAACACAAAAGTGATCTCTAAGAAATTAATAAAATGCCCAAGATTTTAGAAAAAAAAGTACATGTCCTTTAAAACGCTATCTGGTCCAAAAGTTGGTGATCATTTTACGTTAAATTTATATACGAAAGTGATCCCAACGCTAATAGTTAAAAATGTTTTTTTTGTTTTTTTTATTTCTTTCTTTTCACCGCTAACTTTTTCAGGCTGCTTACATGTAATTGACATGGGGCAATTTTTATAGGTTAATTCCTATCTCAGTCACGTAAATCATTTAAAGTGAAATGGTTACGGTCAGTGGTAGAAAAGGGTGCGGTTTTTTATTATGTCATCTTTAAAAGAATGCAGTATTTATAAAGTATGTCTTGTTTAACGTAGACTGGCCAGGAAGTAGGTGCTCATTTTACGTTAAATTTATAAAAGAAAAGTGATCCCCGAATTTAAAATCTTAAATATTTGAAGAAAAAAAATTCCTTCTTTGCAGATAGCTGTTTAAAAATAATCGCAAAATAAGTAGAATTTGAATTTGTTTAAGGGATAAACTGCGTCGGGTAAACAATTTTTTAAAATAGGATTTTGAATCTTAAATTTTATTTAAATATATTTTATGGAAATTTCTGAAATAAACACAAGTATCTTCATTCATAACAAAACAAAATTCGTTAATTTAGATATATTACAAATTCACATTTTTAACAAATTAAACATAGTAATGACGTATCCAGTACAGAATATTGCCGACGAAATTGTCGAAGTGGACAAAAATATGTTGCTTCTACAGAATTTGAACCGAACCAAACTGACTCAGAGTCGAATGTTTTTCTGGAGTTCCATAGTCTAATGAGAATATTAGTCCGAATAATACAAATTAGTAAGTGAATTTTAAGCATTTAAACTCTCATTTCGAAAGAAATATGGGACCCATATCGGACCAAATGTTTCTGATTTACGGAAATAGTCGAGCTTAAAATTATTACCCACATAATACCGACATTACATGAGACAACGTTTTCATCTTTTCCCTGACGTAATGTTAACACCTTACCTCCTTCTGTGTTAAGAATGGGTTTAATCGTTTTGGTGCTTATTCTGATAGGGTTAAATAGAAAATTCTGAATTATGTCGTGGCCGCCATATCTGAAATCGAAGATTTTGACCGGTGTTACCCCCCCCCCCCCCTATGAAACAGTGATTGTAACCGACAGAGTCTGCGCTTTAGGGCGCACTAATATGCATCTTGAGGGGGGCCCTACGTAGAAACAAGTGGAGATCTAAGAACTAGTACATATTTTCCGCGGGATCGGCTATACAAAACAAGCTGGGAAGGTGGTGCCGGCTGTCTGAGAAAGCCATGAGAGATTGTCAATTGCATTTAAATCTTACACAGGCCGAGTTTAAACAGGTGTGCCGGGTTTTGGACAAATTTTTTTTATCGCCAACGAAAAACATACGTGTGTCAGTACTATGTGGGTGGGCGCGCGAGGCCGGAGTGGAAATCGCCCCTTAGGCTGTCATCATTAATTAGGGCAGAGGTCTGAGAGAGAGAATAATGGTTTTCTTTGATGTAGATAGTATCTGAGGGCTTAAGCGAAGAATTTCAATTGTCGTACCACTCAACCTCAAACCACCCGGAGATGAAGAAAGACTCAGGAAAGGGGAGGGGAGAGAGCGGGAGAGTAAGTCAGTATACCCTACCCTGGCCCCAAGAGAGAAAGAAGGAATAGAGAAATAGGTTGGAGAAAGAAAAGGTGTGATAATGTGCCTTTTTGGGAAGGAAGGATTTTGTTTTGAGTGGACAGTCAGTTAGAAATTGGGGTTCGTTTTGGACGGACGTGTTAGCCGAAGCTCAGACACGAGCCGGCCAGGCGAGGGCGTTGCGCGAACAATCGCTCTCGTTTGGGATGGCGTGGCCCATAGGATCCCCCACCGTTTTGAGTAGACAAGTTATATCTCAATTAAGGCTTTGCAGTCGTAAAAGCAAGCGATTCACACACACACGCAGAGAGAGACGACTAGTTTAGTAAACAAAGACAATTTATCAAAATAAGAGACTCTAAAATTCAAGTGTAAAATTAATCCTTCCTTTTGATTATTTTTAATAATTAATTGATACAAAAAGAAACCGACGTTGTTGAATTATTCTATTGTCGAATTGTCCTGCTAAGTAATCTTGCCTTCACAGAATCACGAAATCGTCATTCATCCGACCCGGGGGAGATTCAACACATCTGTCTTTTCATAGCCGCTATTGACGATCACTGGCCAAAAAGGGTGTTCACAGTCTAGAAGGATTCCTGCTCCGAGGACCAGACGTGTGAGCACCGAGATAAAGACACGGGTGGACCACCTATGTTACAAGTGGTTCAGTGACACCGGATCAGAGTGAGGTATCTGTTTTACTCGGCACCGCGACCGGGATATCAAACACCTGTGTGTGAGTGGCCGACGATGATACCCACGGGGAACAGAGTGTGGGGTTTTTCGTTATACCCACCTTTTTTGCAAATAATTTTTAAAATTCAACAATTATTTTAAATTATTAACAATTAACAATAATAAAATCAAACTGTTTGTTATAATTGAATTTTTTATATAAATATTATTGAATGGTTAAAATTATTAACTAAATATAATTAATTATATCATAAAGTAACAAACAATCTAAGAAATAATAAATTCAAACTGTTTTTTATGAATTAATTTTTTTCTTAACACAAGTGAAATATATTTTCTGACGTAAGTTATAGTTCGGCGTTTTACGTGTACTATGAAACTAAGCATTATAAAAAAACATTAAAAACCCTAAATTGTTTTTTTTAGTAAAACATGATTTAAGTCTTAAAAAATATAAATGAGGGTGTAATATAAACCTATTTCACTCTAAATAATTTACGTGACTAAAATAGGAATTAATCTCAAGTAAAAGTAGTTTTTTTATCTTTTCACGTTCGGTGTTGTTGAAAATGGCGAGTTGATCCGACAATATTTTTCTCGACTTCAAAATAAAAATATTCTCGTACAAAACTTTGTAAACACGGATCTTATTTTTAAAATAAGTGTAAATTCAAACTATTATCGTTATAAAGAAAATCAACCATAATAGGAAGTTTGAAGTTTGAACGCTGAGCTACTAATATTTTGCCCGGCTTGAATAAAAATAGCCTCGTTACCGTCAAAAGTTATTTATTGTTTGTTTATGTATTATTTACTCGCAAATAAGTGGTTAAGATGTACCCTAATGTATTTCTTACGTTTACAAAATTTCTCAGCAACGGACAGACAGAAATCCTGATATCGTAACAGAGAATCCGCTCCTTATATTACAAGTAGATATAGAGAGATGGTGTGAGAAAAAGAGAGAGGGGGGAAACGGAGAGATAGGGAGGAGTACAGACGGATAGATAGACACAGAGACATTAGGTACTAAATATACCAAAATCTCAGATGTTCTTCACTTTCATTTTATTATATTAAAAAAAAAGGAAAAAGGATATTCTTTGTTTTCATTTTAAAATGAAGCAATCCTATGGCGAGATCGAAACAGTACACTCAATCTTGTCAGTTTGATTCTCTTCTAACTAAGCAATTGGGATATTGTTAAGTCGTCTTTTTAAATAAGACACATAAGTGAATTTCTATTTCATGTGCAAAATGCTAAGAAAAGAGTGCATAGCTTCATTAAAGGGAAACCTAGAGAGTCATGACTATTCCGTCATGTTCCTAGGAGAATTATACATGTGTATAAACCTTTATAATTTAGGCACACACTCTAGTCTGTCTTTCTATAAACGGGCAGACACACACACATACACACAGACGTTCTCTCTTTTATATATATATATATATATATATATATATATATATATATAGTGTGTGTGTAGATTTCAATATTGCATTGAGAATCCGAATAAAAGAGCTCAATGTACCTTTAAACAGAGCAAAAAAATTAGAATATTCTAATATATATATATATTTATATATATGTATATATATATATATATATATATATATATATATATATATATATATATATAGAGAGAGAGAGAGAGAGAGAGAGAGAGAGAGAGAGAGAGAGAGAATAAAATATGAAACTAAAAGTATACTTTTAGTAGATAGAACCTATAGTGAAATGGTTTAAGCTCAATATACGAGATAGAGCAATTATAAAGATAGATGAAAGAGGGATAAACATGTACGAATGACAAATTTATTTCAACTTTGATTGTTCAATGAAAGGTATACTCGGTAATAAAATTATATTTATTATTCTTTCCTTAAGCCAAGGCTTTTCAAAGATCAAAATCTTATCATCAGATGAATTACATAGATAGATAAGTTGGCAGTGGAAAAGCCAAAATTCAAAATTTAAAAAAATATTAAGTAATGGAGAGTGAAAAAAAGTTCGTGTGAAAAAGATACAGGGTTTGTCCAGTTTTTTTAGATTTGTAGATCTGTCACGCTTAATTTAAAAATAGTATTTTTGTAGATCTGTCACGCTTAATTTAAAAATAGTATTTTTGTAGATCTGTCATGCTTAATTTCAAAATAGTATTTTTGTAGATCTGGCACGCTTAATTTAAAAATAGTATTTTTGTAGATCTGGCATGCTTAATTTCAAAATAGTATTTTTGTAGATCTGGCATGCTTAATTTCAAAATAGTATTTTTGTAGATCTGTCACGCTTAATTTCAAAATAGTATTTTTGTAGATCTGTCACGCTTAATTTCAAAATAGTATTTTTGTAGATCTGGCACGCTTAATTTCAAAATAGTATTTTTGTAGATCTGTCACGCTTAATTTCAAAATAGTATTTTTGTAGATCTGTCACGCTTAATTTCAAAATAGTATTTTTGTAGATCTGGCACGCTTAATTTCAAAATAGTATTTTTGTAGATCTGTCACGCTTAATTTCAAAATAGTATTTTTGTAGATCTGTCACGCTTAATTTCAAAATAGTATTTTTGTAGATCTGTCACGCTTAATTTCAAAATAGTATTTTTGTAGATCTGTCACGCTTAATTTCAAAATAGTATTTTTGTAGATCTGGCACGCTTAATTTCAAAATAGTATTTTTGTAGATCTGGCATGCTTAATTTCAAAATAGTATTTTTGTCGATCTGGCACGCTTAATTTCAAAATAGTATTTTTGTAGATCTGGCATGCTTAATTTCAAAATAGTATTTTTGTAGATCTGGCACGCTTAATTTCAAAATAGTATTTTTGTAGATCTGGCACGCTTAATTGCAAAATAGTATTTTTGTAGATCTGGCATGCTTAATTTCAAAATAGCATTTTTGTAGGTCTTTCACGCTTAATTTCAAAATAGTATTTTTGTAGATCTGGTACGCTTAATTTTCAAATGGCATTTTGGTCTGGCAGTCACCGTTAATTTTCAAATGGCATTTTTGTCGCTAAACGAGCAGCTGAATTGACGCATGTAAAGAATATTTGTTTTTGTTTGATTCCAATCGCGAAAAGTTTTCTCTGATAATTTTTGAATGCATACTGTTCCACTTAGCCTCGCATGAATCTTCAAAGGAAAAACTGTTCACTTATAAACGGCCTTTAATTGAAATATTCCACGCCCAATCTATTTGCAAAATGTCTCTTAAAATCTGGTAGACATACGAGTATATTCTAAAAGAGTTTCTTAAAAACACACACACAATTCATCGTTATTTTATTAAAGTTCGAGCTTAAAAGACGCCCTCGGCGCATACTTTAAAGCTAGCTCCAGTGGAGAGCTACTTGGGCCTTCAGTTCATATAGCTAAGAGTTTAGAATAGTAACAATCTTCGATGGAAGCAACACAGTGAGTAACATGGGCATATTATTTTTTTGGAAATTTTAACTTTTAGGGGTGCATATATATAAAGTTTTGTTTATATCAACCAATCATTATGAATTTTGAAATATATATTCTCGCCAACCTGATGAGTAACATGGAACATTATTTTTTGGTACACTTTACCATTTAGAGCTTCGCTCACCCAAACTCGCTCCCGCCATTAAAGAACTTTTAAAATAAGTTAGATACAAAAAATTAATAGAGAAAAGAATTGCTCTACATCAAATTTTCAGTTATACAGGGTGTTTCAAAAGTCTTGGGAACATAACGATTTTTAATAACTCAAAAACTATTAGGAGTTGAAAAATGAAATTGGTACCGTTGGAAAGATTAAAGTTTCAAGTTTTGTGGGGAATCTTCAAAGTTGCTCAATATGAGCACCATTCGTCACACGGCAGACATCTAGTCGATAGTCCATTTCCTGCCAAACGCGTTCCAGCATCTTGACGTCAATGGTTCCCACAACTGCCGTTACTCGAGCCTTTAGTTCGTCAATATCACTTGGAAGGGGCGGCACATAGACGTGTTGCTTGACAAAGCCCCAAAGGAAAAAGTCACACGGGGTAAGATCTGGAGACCTAGGAGGCCAGGGCATGAGAACGTCATCACCTCGCCCAGATCTCCCAATCCATCTACCAGGCAGCCTTGTGTTAAGAAACTGCCTTACTCTAAGACTCCAGTGTGGTGGTGCACCATCTTGTTGAAAAATGAAGTCATCAGATTCTGCTTGTTCCAACTGAGCCATTAACCAGTCTTCTAGCATGTTGAGATAGGATTCACCAGTGATAGTTGCCTCTTCAAAGAAGAACGGTCCATAGACACCTTTCTTGGAAATTGCACAAAACACGTTCACTTTTGGTGAATCTCGCTCGTGCTCAAGAAGTTCATGAGGATTCTCAGTACCCCATATGCGAGTGTTATGCTTGTTAACTTTGCCATTCAGATGGAAGGTCGCCTCATCGCTAAAAACAAGCCGGTCATCAAAGCCGTTATCTTCCAACTTCTCTTGCATTGCAATGCAAAAGTCACACCAAAGTGGCTTATCAGTGTCCTTCAACTTTTGGACCAACTTGAGCTTGTAAGGTACCATTTGCAGTCGTTTCCTTAAGACACGCCAGACAGTTGCTGGAGCAAGCTGAAGTTCCCTGCTGGCTCTTCTCACTGATTTACGGGGGCTCCGCTGAAAGGCTGTCCGAACTTGCTCAACTGCATCTTCTGAAGTTGAAGGGCGACCTGTTCGCTTACTTGGGCACAAACACCCATCTCTCACAAATTTAGCATGCCATCTGACAATGGATTTCCTTTCAGGGGCTTCTTTTTTAAATTTCCTGCGAAATGCACGCTGAACACATGTCCACGATTCAGTCTTTGCAAATTGGAGGACGCAAAATGCCTTGTCTTGTTTAGAGAACGCCATTACTGCACCTGGAAAGATAACACGAAAATCATTAGTATGACCAAAAACTTGATTAAGCAAGCTTTAAAATGGCACCAGTTTCATTTTTCTACCTGGAATAGTTCATGAGATATACGCATTTGTAATGTTCCCAAGACTTTTGAAACACCCTGTATATATATATATATATATATATATATATATATATATATATATATATATATATATATATATATATAATAAAAGTAAGTACACGTCCAATTAAGGGTGACTGAATGCAATATTCTGCATATTCTTAACAGCTTAGGAAGCGGGAAAATTTTAAAAGAAAACAACACTGTTCTATCGCAAGTAAAAACAATAACAAAACTATATATATATATATATATATATATATCTTTAAGTTCGCACACAGGTTCGTGTGTAGCTCAATTGTGTATAATACGAATAGAGCTCTTAATTTTACATGATATAGTTTTAATATAAATTGTACTAGAACTAATTATAAAGATATTGAAACATAAATCGCGAATCATAAATAAGACATAGGGAGATTTAATTATGACCGGAAGTAATGATTCAACAAATATTAAATTGGAGATTTAAGATAAAAATACAAATGGGAATAATGATAATAATTATAATTAATTGATAATTTTAATCATGATTATAGGTAAAATGATATAAGGATGAATTAGTGAGTAACTGCATATTAAATAAATCACATGATCGATACAAATCTTTTTTAACTATATTGAAAATTAATACAAATTGTACTAGTAATAATTATTAAGCAATTGAAATATGAATAAAAAATCATAAGTAAAAAATAGGGCGATTTAATTATGACCGGAAGTAATGATTGAACAAATATTAAATTACGTAGTTTATGGGGTTTTTACAAAATAATAATTATTTTATTACTTAATGATATATAATGATAGTTAAAATAAAAATTACTAATAATTACTGATTTAAGTAAATTACCACAGAAGTTATGTATTATTACACCAGAACTGACTCATATACGATTGATGGGTGGCGAAATGATTGATTTGTACTCCTTAAGAGAAAGATAAAAAGAGGAAAAATGATTTTAAAAAGACAATAACGGTTTGTGTGAATTAATTATTCTCTTATGTGTGAATTTTTCCATGTGGTTTTTGGTAAGTAAAATATAAACATTTTAAGGGAAAGGGAAAAAAACAAATATGATGAAAATAATCTATTATGAACTTTTAAATGCAAAATAAAAGTCTAAGGAACGTTCCCTTTGATTGGAGTGATACAAAAAAGAAGAAGAAGAAGAAGAAGAAGAAGAAGAAGAAGAAGAAGAAGAAGAAGAAGAAGAAGAAAAAAAATTAAATATATATTAAGTAAATGAATATTAGAGGCATCTTGTTATTTTAGCATGACTGTGGTGTGGTATGCACCGATAATGCCTCTTTGGGAATGTTTGGAAATTTTTTATACCATAAATGTCTATATTTACGAAATAGGCAGAAACAATTGTTTGTGAATAAAATGATTTTTTGCATGAACTATGATTATTTCATGTCATATATATATATATATATATATATATATATATATATATATATATATATATATATATATATACACTAGTTGTATCGGGGGGTGGCGTTACCCGTTGCTGTATTTACTTTTATTTTTTTACTTTTACTTTTTTAAAAACTATGCCAGTTTTGTTTTGTTTTGTTTTGGGCTTTTGTTTATAAAATATTATTTTTCTTCCAATCAAAGAGAAGTAATTGTATGGACGAATACAGAGTTACGTTCGTCTTTTAAGATGGTAGCCATTTGAAAATAATTTGGGGTCGGAAAAGTATTTTCTGAGAGGAAGTAAATCGAATTACATTTCATTCTTCTTTAACAACATGCTGCAACGACGAAGAAAGTTATCAATGACAAATAAACAACAAACAGACTGACTTTACTATATATATATATATATATATATATATATATATATATATATATATATATATATATATATATATATGGGAAAGGAAGGATGAAGGTAATCCGACGTAATGGGAAATGAAAAAGGAAAAACCAAAAAGGGTATTTTTTATCTGTTCATCAATCACACCTAATCACAACAAATCTCCCCTCTCCCCCCTCACCCATTTCACCCTTTCGACCACTTCTCTCGCACCCTTACCCACCCATACCTCCCACTCTTAAACCACCTCATTTTTTTCAAATCTTCTCATGACGTTACCAACCCACCAAAATCACAGGGCCTCTCCCCTCCTCTTTTCCCCCACCTTCCACTTCTCTGCATACACCCCCCACACACACACACACACATCTTCACTCACCACGAACCCAAACCTTCCAACCTAATCATCCCGCACATTCTTGAAGCAGCCACCTTGTCAAACATTCCCCCCTCCTCTTTCCCCACGTCTCCACTTCTTCACTCACTGCCATCCACATTATTCCCGCTCACCCCCACCCCGCCACTTTTTCACTTACAACCATCCACATTATCCCTGCTCACCCCCACCTTTCCACTTTTTTTCACTCAGAACCATCAACATTCATTTCATTCCACGCGACTGACATCACCAAGCCCGGACGTTGGTCCTACTGCTTCCAGTAGTGGCTATTACGTCTTCCCATCAACCCATCATGTCAACCCAATATGTTCACGTACTTGCATGACAGTTTTCTTAATACTATCATCCTGAAGAAGTCTTACAAATAAAGACGAAACGTTGATGAACACATAAAAAACACCCTTTTTGGTTTTTCCTTTTTCATTTCCCATATATATATATATATATATATATATATATATATATATAGAGAGAGAGAGAGAGAGAGAGAGAGAGAGAGATGTTACACCGGCCGTTCTTACACAGGAGAAACTACACCGGTTGTCACTATAAATAGTGCGAGTCACCCGAAGACAAAGCACAGTCTTGTAACTGTCGTTCAGTCGCTTTCTTGGCCTTTTGGCCAAGATCAAAGTGTAGTATCTGTTCCGATGGATACTGCACGAGGCTGGTCCTGTGCAGTTCTAGGAGGTCCACCCTCCCAGGCTTTGCCTCCCCTCTTTGGGGAGGAGTAAGTTTATTGCTTACTGTCTGAGGCGCCCCTACCGGGGAATGCCGACGGGGCTGCCCAGGCAATTTTTAAAGGTAATAGGTGCTCTCCCTCTAGAGTGCTGACTTATCAAAACCCCACTTTCCGACCTTGTGTCACATTTTACTCTGTGGGGAGTAGATAAATACCCAGTCTTGTAACTGTCTAGCCAAGAGCTAGTCAGTTTCTTACTTTGTTAATACACTTGTTAAACCAACCCTCGACTTGACTTCCTTTATTTACTGTGGGACAACTTCACAACAGATTGGCGACGAGGAATCGAAACGATTTCACTAAAAAAAAAAAATCACCCAAAGTGATTCGCAAGATCTTCACGAAAAAAAAACCCATCTTAGTCAGATATTTGGATTCGCAAGGATTAACAGCAAATTAACTACTGAGTAGTTAAGCGAGAAAAAAAAAACACAAACTCAAAACTTGCTACCAAAAATCGAAAACTAAAAAACGCGAAAGACATTTTCAATTATTGAAATAATTGAATACACTGATACCTTTATTTTTTTTTCTCTTCAAGTTTCACTGACTCGTTAAGATAAATGTTATCCGCGTCAACTATTACAGATATTGTGTAAGTTTGTCGTTATTATTAGGACAACATCTAATATTTGAGCAAAATCCGGATTGACTATTTATTAAAACGGTCTACCACAGAATTGTCGAGAGCAAAGGACGGACAGTAAAAAAATATATTCGCGTAAGTCATTTGTGCTTCTAACAAAAGAACTGTTAAATAAGCAAGTCGTATTTTTGAAAAATGAAAAGGGGTTAAAAAGATTTCCCATAAAACTAGTCTTATTAGGCTTATAGCAACGGACTTGGTTTTGTAATACTACGTACACATATATATAAAAAAAAAAATTTTAATTTATTTTTCTTAGTTTTGTTTTTCAAACAAAAGAACTGGGATTGAATTTTTTTTATTAAGGAATAATATATTTCTTGTTTTGTGTATTAGTTGAGCAAACTAATTATATTAAGCACGTTGTGGGGAAAACTGATTTATTTTTACAAGTGTAAATTGTGTGGTGCATAACTTGAATTCGTGAATGATGGACACTGAATTCAAAGATTCTCTTTTTCAATTACTTAAATTCCAAACGGAACAAAATGTTGCGTTACAAAGACAGCAAGTTGAACAACAAATGGAACTTCAAAGAAAACAAGTTGAAATTGAGGAGAAATTTAAAAGAGAGTTGTTGGAACAGCAAAAAGCCCAAAGAAAAATGCATGCTGAACAAAAAGAGCTGGCGACAAAACGAGAAGAAAGATTCCAAGAAAAACTGCTACAACAGCAGAAACACTTCGAAGAACTCTTGATAAAAACACAGGAGGAACAGAGAAATTTCTGGAGGCAACACAGTTGACGAAAGCAAACGAGAATCATAATGCATTCTCCCAGACGGCTGTGTGGAGCGCTATCGAAATTTTCAATTATAATCCAGAAGACGATGTCACTTTTGCTCACTTCTATAGAAGATATGAGGATATTTTTGTATCGGACTGCAGTACATGGACAGACTCTAAAAAAGTTAGATTTTTGCTAAGAAAATTAGGAGCTGCCGAGCATACAAAGTTCGTGAATTTTATCCTTCCAAAAAAGACCAGTGAGTTGAACTTCCAGGAGGCAGTTACTTTACTAAAATAACTATTTTCTACAAAAACTTCTCTTTTCCACAGGAGATATAAGTGTATGAATGTCACTAGAAGAGAGGAAGACGACTACATTACGTATGCAAGTATAGTAAATAAACTTTGCGACGATTTTAAATTAGAGGAATTATCATCGGATAATTTTAAATGTTTAATATTCTTGCAAGGTCTGGTCTTAAATAAAGACTCTGAAATCAGACGTCGTGTTTTAAATAAACTCGAAAATGAGCCATGTCTAACAATACAAAACTTATCGGAAGACTGTGAACGTTTTGTTGCGTTGAAACAGGACAGTCGTGACATAGAGGAAAACGGAGTGTCGCACATTAAAAAATCCATCAGAAGAAAAAATTGACTTCAATGAATAACCAGAGAAAAAAACATGGAAAAGATCCACCTGGACCGTGTTGGAGGTGTGGAGATAACCATTTGTACAATGAGTGTCCCTACATATTCAAACAATGTGACAACTGCCACCAGAAAGGACATAAGGCATCACGTTGTAGAAAAAAATCTGGTAGAAAGACAGCCATTAAACTGACAAAAATTGAACCTGAAGAACAAAATATCCGGAAATATGTACAGGTCAAAATGCTTAAAAAAAAAGTAAGACTACAGCTTGATAATAGGTCTGACATTTCCATCATTAATGTACAGACATGGAAGAAGCTTGGGAGACCCACTATGATCAAATCACAAAAAACGGCGAGAAGCGTCAGTGGTGAAAAAATAACCTTCGAAGGGGAATTATTGACGAATATTTCTTTCCAGAATAAGACCGTAAAAGCCAAAATTTTTGTTATGCGAAAAACGAATAACCTTTTTGGAACTGATCTGATTGAAAAGTTTAGCCTATTGGATCTGCCTTTAAGCTCCTTTTGCCAAAAGGTTGAGGATTCGAATGTGGAGGCAGAAAAACTCAAGAGGGAATTAAAAGAAAATTTTCCAGACGTATTTTCAGGCGGTCTTGGAAGGTGTACAAAAGCGGTAGCAAAGTTTGAAGTTAAAACAAATGAACTACCTGTGTTCAGAAAGAAAAGAAATGTTCCATACGCCGCTATAGAGCAAATAGACGGTGAATTAGAAAGACTCGAGAACATGGCTGTCATTTCAAAAATTGATCACAGTGAGTGGGATTCACCTACAGTTTATGTTAAGAAAAAGAACAAGGAGATTCGGGTTTGTGCCGATTTTTCCACAGGCTTGAACAAGGCATTAAAAGATCACCATTACCCTCTTCCAAGCCCTGAAGAAATATTTGCGAAACTGAGTGGAGGAAAATATTTTTCTAAAATCGATCTCAGCGACGCTTATCTTCAAATCCCTGTCGATGAAGAGTGTTCAAAACTGCTATGTATCAATACCCATAAGGGATTATACAAATTTAACCGACTTCCTTTTGGAGTAAAGGTCGCCCCTGCGATTTTTCAACAAATTATGGACATGATGTTAAATGGGATGGATTTCGCAGTAGGGTACCTGGACGATGTGTTAATAAACAGCGTTAGCAAAGAACAACACAAGACTCATGTAAACCAAGTATTCAAAAAAATCCAGGATTATGGGTTTACAATCAAAGATGAGAAATGTACTTTTTTCATGGAAAAAATAAAATACTTAGGACAAATCATCGATGAGCAAGGAAGAAGGCCAGACCCAGATAGGGCAATGGCGATACGGAACATGCCTGCTCCAGAAAATATTGCGTCTCTACAAAGCTTTTTAGGGTTGGCGAATTACTACAATGTGTTCGTACCAAACATGCATAAACTAAGATCACCCTTAAATGAACTGTTAAAGAAGGACCAAAAATGGGTCTGGACGCAAGAGTGTGAAGAAGCGTTTCAGAAAATTAAAGATATCTTAACGTCTGACTTGTTTCTGGCACATTATAATCCCAAGCGCGATATTGTAGTTGCAAGTGATGCCAGCAACTATGGTATAGGAACATGCATATTGCACAAAATGGATGATGGAAAATTAAAACCCATAGCCCATGCATCCCGAACACTTCTACCAGCCGAAAAAAACTACTCTCAAATTGAGAAAGAGGCTCTAAGCATTATATTCGCGGTAAAGAAATTTCATCGTTTCCTGCACGGTAGACAATTTCTGTTACAAACAGGCCACAAACCCTTATTAACGATTTTCGGATCGAAAAAGGGACTACCACAACATACTGCGAATAGACTCCAAAGATGGGGTACCATTCTTCTTAACTACAATTTTCAAATGGAGTATGTACCATCTAAGAAATTTGGTCATGCAGACGGGTTATCAAGGTTGATACCTAAGCAGACAGAACCATTGGAGGATATGGTGATATCAGCCATTCAAGCAGAAGCTGAAGTAAAAAAAATACGTTATGTGACACAATAAGAGAACTTCCAGTAACGCTTGATGAAATTAAGAGTAAGGCAGAGGTGGACGAATTTATCATAAGCACGAACGAAAAAAACAACAAAAACGTTCTTAATCCCCAGAGGGGATATTTTCAAAGGGGGGTGTTACACCGGCCGTTCTTACACAGGAGAAACTACACCGGTTGTCACTATAAATAGTGCGAGTCACCAGAAGACAAAGCACAGTCTTGTAACTGTCTAGCAAAGAGCTAGTCAGTTCTTACTTTGTTAATACACTTGTTAAACCAACCCTCGACTTGACTTCCTTTATTTATTATTTACTATGGGACAACTTCACAACAATATATATATATATATATATATATATATATATATATATATATATATATATATATATATATATATATATATATATGTGTGTGTGTGTGTGTGTGTGCGTGTTTGTGTGAATGTTTCGCATTTCATTTGGAAGATGCAATTGAGTTTTTGTAGGAATCTATTTCATTTCAGCCAACGTGGACGTCACCTTCTGTACATTAGAACGGCTTCAGTTGAAGTGATGGTCAGCATTAACATGGATGTTGCTATCATAGTGGTCATCATCGACATTTGTACAAACACAGTTATTTCAAAGAAACACTTCAGTGAACAATTTAGTTCTTTTATTAAATAATTAGCTCGACCAAGGAGATGATTGTTTTATCAAGTGTTTGTTTTTTTTTGTTTGTTTGTATACGGTCTAGCGTATACATCGCTTGACCAATGGTCACCAAACTGGATCAAAATATCGGTCATGGTCTAACATAGAATTGATTCTATTTTGGGATATTTAGGTCAATGATTAAGGTCAAAGTCACGGATAAGGTGGAAGTCACAATTTGGGTGTTAACTTCGACTCTGTTCATCGTAATTCCAAAAAGTAAAAATCACACACTTACTGTTCTAATCATCAGCTTCAAACGCCGCATTTTCTCCCAGATCAGCTACAACAACATATGCTAACTTTTTTATATACTATACAAATTAGTTCATTTTATTGATTTATATTTTAAAAAATCACATCCACAAAGGTAATTTAAAAAAAGTTAATTATGAGATAGTCACCACTTTTACAACCGACTTTAACGGTCGCATTGGCCCTCAACTCGCTACAACAGATTTTTCTGCCCTTCTCTTGTACTATAGCAATTTTTTTATTCATTAATAATTATTGATATTATTCTTTTCCTTCTTACTCTAGTTTTATCAATTTTTAGATTCATTGCAATATAAAGGTTTATGTAGTACTTCTCACTGATCATCCGACCAAAGGGTCTTCCAATGGAGTATATATCGACACACATGTCATAACAAATGAAGCCTTAATTCTTGATTGTTCACTGCCTTTCCGAACACGGAACAGATCCAAATTGTGGTCATATCTCATGACAACAATAAACGTATGGGGAAATTTCTTCAATCTCCAAATACCTTTCAATGTGTAAGTTGCCAGGGTACCTAGCCCCAACCTCAATTCTTCGAAACTAAGTCAATGCATCTAGCATCAAAATTTCCCTATTTTACACCTCCATTTTTATTTATTCTTCTATACTAAGGTCCATGAACAGTCATTATAAATGACCTCTTACTAATAAAGTGTTACCACTTTGGCACCCCAACACTCAGCAACCCGTATTCCATCACACAAAAGTGTATCCACTCTGCATATAGACAACCAATGGACATAAAGAAAAAATTCTGTGTCTATTCATGGCAACTGTTTCTTTTTAAACTTCTCTTCACTCACCTAATGCCCATAATCTAAAGTAAATTCAAATTGGTAAAAATTAACTATCTTATCACTCCATCTATTTACACCCCAAATAATTCACAACTGAGATAGACATAAGCCTCTCTCTGAGTAATTTTAACTGGATTCCTTTGCTGAAGACCAGAATGGCCCCTCTGTCTCTCAGACCAGGCAGAGACCAAAACTAACCTCCTCTGCCCGTTTTGCTGGAATATATATAGATATCAATTAGCCCACACCACAAGACTGCTCGATATTTATCAGCTGTTAATCCATGGACATAAAAACTGACTGACCATGGGCCCTCCATCTGGAATGGACATACCTTTTGTAGAATCTCAACTAACCCGCAATCACAACATGGATTTCTTCACATTTGACAAATAAAATATAGCCTTACGGAAAACATAAAAGCATGTAATATTATTATAGGTGTTGTTATGATTTTAATTTTAATATTTCGAGCGGTTCTCTGCTCTTTGTCAAAATATAATTTTTTTAAACTGAATGGAAATTAAACCGTTGGGAAAACTGGAATTTTCAACTTTGTGCAGCGTTCATTTTTTTCCTTAATGTGAATGTCAGACCTGTTTTGTGTGTGTATTTAGTTTTAGACTCCATTTTCTTTCTTTTTGTTTGCATGCATATGTGGGTGGGAATTTGGTGTCTGTCAAAATACATTTGATGTTATATAGTGTGTATGGTCCGTTTGGTTGAAATGTTTAGCTATTTCGGAGTCTGATTTGTTTTGTCTAATAATAAGTTTGTGGTTGTTAAATCTAAATCTAAAAGGTAACTTTGTCTCGTCTATGAATCCAGTATTCGAACATTTAGTACAAAAAATGTAATATATTACATTGGACTATCACAGGTAAGGTGTGGCGGTTGTATTAGGATGCATGTAATTGAAACTGTGAAGAGGGAATCTTTGATTAAATGTTTACAAATTAAAAACTTAATCTTATTGCAGGTATAGTTATCATGGTTTGCGGTGTTATGTAAGTGTCTTTTATGTGGTTATCATAGTTAATAAATTAGGGGCTTGTCTTTTAGCAGTAATGGGTGATTACTTAAAAATGGAATTATTTGTGGGGTGTAATCTAAAAAAAAAGGCAAAGCCTGGGAGAGTTGACCTCCTGGAACCGAACAGAACCATACCTCAGCCCGACAGCAACAAAGCCACTGTCGGACCGATTATCAAAGACGTATCCCCGACTGGTAAAAAGACCTACTCATACTGTTCCAGGTAAGTATTAGGTTGGAAGTTTGTATGTCTATATATTTGTTAGTGTGAATATGTGTGTGCGAGTAATAGGCATTGTGGCATTGTTTGTGTATTGGCTTGCCTTTGTTTTATCAGTGTGTGCATATGTGAAAACCTGTGTGAGTGAGTAGTCATTCGCTTATGTGGCTGTTGTACAAATATATTTGCCGTGTGTTAGGATGTAAGAATGTGTGCGAATGTTGTGCGAGAGTTTGAGTGTCCTATTCGTCCAGTTTGGCTGAAGGCCAGGGGTGGCGTAAGGTCGTGCTATGTTCTAGTCTTCTTTGGCGCTTAGTCAGGCTCGATCTATCGTTCTAATTGCTTGTTTTATTTGAATTTGAATTTTCACACTGCCTTGCTAAAGAGTTTCAAACGAGCGGGAATAATTTTCGTTGGTCGAATATACTGAGTTTGGCACCTGTATGTGAAATTCTTACTTTCTTGTACGGTGAAAAGGAAAGAGTAGCTAAACAAATGTAGTAAGAAAGAGGGTAGCTATACAAGCCAGTAACTATTTACGTTTGTCCGTTCGTCCGCATAGCTAGTCTCCCCACAACTGAGAGAATCGGTGAATATGTTAGGCTACAATGACCTTAAAGTAGACCAAGCATTAAAAATGGAAGGGCAGAAAATCCCAGAATTCCGACAGACCATAAGCTGCAGCGGCAGCACTGGGGCCGTTTTTGTCGGGATGAAGTATGGTCCGTCTTGATCGTAAATAGTGTACCCTCTCAGGCAGTACTTACCTAACTTTAAGGGGAGTTATTGCCGATCATCTGAGATGCACCTACCTGGTTCGTTCATGGCTATTTTTTACTCAGACAGACTGTCCCCTAGGGGAGCTGTCTTTACTCACTTTTCCGGCCTTGTGCCACATCTTACTTAAATGGGAAACAAATAAATAACCTGATAATTCTATAATTAGACAGAATAATTGTGATAATAACAACGATTAAGTTGATTACAATGAAATTGTATATATTGTTTGTAAATAAAATTAATTCTAAACCATTGGGATATTTTAAGTAGAGTAGTTCATAGAGTAAATGTGGTATTATGGTGACTGCTGAAGTGAAGGGGATGAACAACTGGTGAAAGAATGAATGGGTCAGTGCTTGGTCGAATGGATCATATTGTGTCTAGTAGTTAAAAGTAGGATAGACGGAAGAAACCATCGACTACTCCACCCATGCACATACTCCCCACACTTCGATGGCCTTGTGCCTAATTTCTAAAATTTGTTTACCTTTCTTTGCAAATAAGTTTTACAATATGAGCACAGAACATGCAATATGAGTAAAGGTGGTGAACAGTAATAATGACACTACTAAAAATGGCACATCTAAAGATGGCACAAGTGAATAAATAGGAAAAATAGCACAAAGCAAGAAAATAGGACAGTGGTCCCCAACATTTTTTTTTTCAGGCGACCACAATCATGCACCTACTTTCCTTGGATCCGAGCATTCAAATTAATGTGTCTGGGGACTTTAATATTAACCACATAAATTGGATCGGTTTCTCGATCTCCACAGACCCATCTGGTATTAACACGAGTAGCTACTCGATCTGTTCCGATGGATACTGAACCCCATAGACTGGTATTGTCTTGGCCTCTGGGGCTTGATTTACGCCGGTCTATGGGTCTGTTCTGTGCAGTTCTAGTAGGTCCACCCTCCCAGGTTTCGCCTCCCCTCTTTGGGGAGGAGTAAGTTTATTGATTACTGCCTGAGGCGCCCCTACCAGGGAATACCGACGGGGCTTCCCAGGCAATTTTTAAACCCCACTTTCCTGACCCGACCTTGGGTCACATCTTACTTGTGGGAGTAAGATAAAAACTGACCTTGTGCCTAACTCCTGGAGAGGAGTAAATCAATACTCCATTGTCCACTTACTTATACAAACTGTCACCTTCTTAACCTGCCTCCAAGATCGTGAGGATAAGCAAGCTTTGCTTCTCGACCTGTTCCTGACAACACTGCTTGTGTGACAGAAGCCCATAGCCCCCTCAGGAATGCTGATCACCTGGTAATAATGGTTGATATCACCATAAACTCCTGACCCCAAATAGAAGTGCCGTTCCTCAAAACAACCACATACTACCAACATGCTGATTGGGAATCATTAGAGATGCACCTTGGAGTAAACCTTTTTCTCTCCCTGCTGAACAGAGCGCAGAGGAGGTAACTGAATGGGTCAAATTAGGCATAGAAGCATTTGTCCCAACGCATAAATTCCAAAGCAAGCTTCACTCTTCTCAATGGTTCACTTTGACCCATGCAGCTGCCATTGTGCATATGCAGCAAGTATTCCGCCATTCAACTGACATAAGTCAGCTGAAAATAGGCAAAAAATTGTAACATCAAGAAACCACTGTAAGAGTGTAATAGCCGCAGAGTAGGTATACTGAGATAACTAGAACTTGCATCTCATCGCAGAAACTAGGAACCCGCAATTTCTGGAAAATTGATGAACAATGAGCAATCAACAATCCCTCCTCTATCCAACCACCATGAAGTCACTTCCACAGCAATGGATAAGGTTCGACTGCTTGCCAGCAGTTTGTCTAAAACTTCACCTTAGACTATGCAAACCACCTCATTTCCAATTTCCCACTGCAAACAAAAAAACGCACTAGATGATCTGATCATCGCCCCTTCTCGTGTCCTGGCTATCATAAAAAAGCTTGACACCTCCAAAACATGTGGGCCAGATCTTATCCCTGCTAAAGTTATAAATGAAATTCTCTGTTGTACTGACCTCTATCTTCTCTAAACTCTATAATAAATGCCTTGCACAATCTTGCTTCCCAAATAGTTGGAAAATTGCCTCTGTGGTGCCAGTTTTCTAAGAACTCTGGAGAAACAAATGACCTGCAAAATTATCGACTCATTAGGTTCTTTTCACTCTTCGCTAAATTTTTTTAATCTTTAATCAATCTAGCTATAGTCCAGCACCTAAAAAATATTAAACTTCTATCTGACCAAAAGTATGAATTTAGGCCATCCCGTTCTACTGCTTATATCCTAACGGTCATCTCAGAATCCGCACACTGGATAAGTTAGGTGAAGCTAGGACGATAGCACTAGATATCTCCAAAGCATTTGACAAGATCTGGCATAAAGGTCTTCTCAGGAAAATTAAATTGTACGGTATTTTTGGGTAAATATTTAATATAATAAGATCTTTCTTAGCTAAAGGGAAGATCCAGGTCGTTCTCGATGGCTGTACATCTAAACAACATCACATAAATGCAGGTGTGTCCCAGGGGTTGATACTCGTACCTATATTATTCCTGATTTTGATAAACGACCTCCCCGATATGATCGTGTCTGAGATGGATGTATTTGCCGATGACACTATGCTCTATTCCCGGCATGAGAGCAAATCTTATGCCCACTCATGCAAGACAATAGCTGAATCATTAGAAAATGACTTCCACTCTATAGTAGAATTGAGCCAAAAATGAATGGTCACATTTAATGCTACCAAGACAAAGCTCTTCTCCATAAATTACTACAAGAAACGTTTCCAATCACCGATTGTCATGGCCGATAGCACCCTTCCCGAGATTCCAACGTTCAAACTTCTTGGACTGACATTCTCAGGCAACATGAGCTGGAATAAGTACATAGAAGATGTTGCCAAGTCTGCTGCAAAGAATGTAAGCTCCCTCTACCGGGCTAGAAAACTTAAAATAAGCCACCATTCACCCATACATGGAGTATTGTCGCATTGCTGCAGAGTTGCATACCTGTGCCCATTTTATAAATATTTCCACGAAATATGTTCCCCAACATAAATACTCCCGACCCACCCTACTAGCAGCAAAATCCCACCCCTTCATTGTAGAGGTCTCTAGATGCCGGAAGATTTTCTATTCTGATATCTTCTTTCCTCGAACCGCTTGCTTTTGGAATTCCGTCTCTGCTCCCTGTTTCTTTGACCGTACAAACATGCAGAAATTTAAATGTGATGTGAATAACCATCTTTCTATCCAGCTCCCCACAAAGGGTGCCCTTCAAAAACTCTGACTCCTCTCACAGTATCCCTCTTACACTTCAGTGACAATATGCCTTTGTTTGGGCTGAATAAAATTTTTTGAAACATTAGTTTTAGTCATATATGTGTTATTATATACTAGAAAGAAGACCAGACGTTGCTCGGGATTTAAAGAGGATCACTACTATGTACTTTTTCATCATGCTCATAACATCATATTACTTTCTTTGTTTTTACTGCCCCCCTACCCCCCCCCCCTGTTTCGTCCCCTAATATTATCGGAAGAAGCTTAAAAATTAAAAAAACTGTCTGAATTAGTGTCTTCTGGTCTTATAAATATCGTTTAAATTTCATTAAAACCAGATATACATATTTGAAGCTTTAAGGAGTTTCTATCCCCATGAGTCACTTAGAGATGAGGTCACATAGATATTTGGCACATAGAAGATAACATCGTTTCAGGACCACTTCCATTGTCTTCCCTGAAGGATTTTATACATATGATATAAATTTCATCAAAATAAGATAAATTTGAGGTGTTAAAGGAGATTCAGCCCTCCTTCTCACCTGTAGTTCCCTTAGATTAAGAGGGAACTTAGAAATTCAGGACCACTTCATTGTCTTCTCCAGAAAATTTGATATGATATGAATTTAAATTTCATTAGAATAGAATATATTTAAAGTTTTAGGGGGTTATATTCTCATGACCCCTCTTAGGGGTGCACTTAGAGATTCGTGAACACTTCCATTTTCTTCACAGGTAAATTTTGCATAAGAATGCACTTTTAGATTTTATGTAGATTCTCTAACTTTTCTTTCTATAGGGAAGACACAAACATCACATAAACATCACACATACACACAGACATTGAATTTTATATAGAGAGATTACTAGTTGTTGGGTGTATAAAGAAAGGACGAGCATAATAAATAAACTAGGAGCAAATTTAGGGAAGAATTAGGGTTAGAGATTATGATTAGAAATTCGGTTCAAACTTGTTTCTTTTTGTATAAAAAAAACTTTATTTTTTGTGTCAAAACGTTCTTTATGTGTATAATAAAATTCTAAAACAGTTCAAATATGTTTAGTGCTAGAAAAAAACAATGATTAAAACATGTAAATAAAGTTCTGAACACTTTAAAAATAATTTTATTTCAGGACAAAAGATACAATTTAAAACAAGTAAAATAACTTTGTTTATTTCCAAATAGTTTTTCTTTTTTTTATTATACTTACAAAATTCATTATTTAATCATTTTTTAATTATTTATCGTTTTCATTTTTTAAATTATTTATCGTTTGTTATTTTGTTAGTTTATTTAATAACTGTTGGCTGCCTGTTCTTTATGAAAGGGTTGGTAGAGTCTTACGAACCGTTTTTGTTTGTTGTCCTACTCATCACTTTCAATGAATTGGTACACATAAAGCGTAGTTTAGAGTCCTGAACATAATACGATAAAAATTGTGTATAGGCAATAAATATTGTTTCTGCTTGGCTCCGTTTCCGCTTGTTTAGATTTTGGCCTTTTGGCCAAGATCAAAGTGTAGTATCTGTTCCGATGGATACTGCATAGACTGGTATCGTCTTGATCTTCGGGGCTTGATTTACGCCGGTCTATGGGACGGTCCTGTGCAGTTCTAGGAGGTCCACCCTCCCAGGCTTTGCCTCCTCTCTTTGGGGAGGAGTAAGTTTATTGCTTACTGCCTGAGGCGCCCCTACCAGGGAATGCCGACGGGGCTGCCTAGGCATTTTTTGTAGGCCAGAGTGCTCACCTTCTCGGGCGCTGGCTTTTCAAGTCCCACTTTCCCGACCTTGTGTCACATCTTACCTTGTGGGAGGAAGATAAATAAAATTGTTTCCTGCTGTTTTTGTGTTAAATATTAGTAAAAGAGGAATTATTTCGAGTTAAAATCTAATTAGTTTTACGCATGTAATCTTAAGAAAAACACACTTGAAATGTTTAAATAATCGCTAGAAGAAAAAAATAGTCTTGAAACCATTACCAGGGCCGGCAGGACAGTTATAAAAGTGTGGGGGGGCCTCCTAAAAAGTGGGGGGGGGGCGGTTAAACACATGCATATCAACTTAATTATTGATGATCGTAAAGTGAGGGGGCCCAAGTCAAAAAGTGAAGGGGCTTGAGCCCCCCCTGCCCCCCCCCCGGTGCCGCCATCCATGATTACTTTTGTTACTATGAAGACCCCATTTTTTACTCTAGCGATTATTTACACATTTCAAGCATGTTTTTCTTAAGATTACATGTGTAAAACTAATTAGATTTTAACTCGAAATGGTTCCTCATTTACTAATATTTAACAAAAACAACAGGAAACAATATTTATCGCCAATACGCAATTTTTATTGCATTATATTCAGGACTCTAATCTACACTTTAACCTATATATTTATGAATAAAATTTAATTTTCCAACACATTCGGGATTTTAACCCCTCGAATAAATGTGATATCGATGTGACTAATGATTCTAACAAAGAGTAGGATAGACAGAGGACGACATTCCACTCCACCAATATTTGATGGCTTGCTTTTGCTTTAATTTGTTTCAAATTTAAATTGTATTCCATGATAAATGCCAGTATACTGAAATCGTATGCCCTTAATAGGGTTAAGATGAAAATTATAAACACTAAATGTACAAAAGCAAAGGAAATTCCCAAATTTTTACACTTTTATTGTCATTAAGGGTATGACTACATATCAACCAAATCATTTCATTATCACATCACTACAGTATAAATCTCTATATGGTAAACTGAAATTAAAATGCCATGAACTAGACCCTAGAACCTCTATCTCTGCCAAAAGTCAGCTGAATCCATCAAATAGTTGATGAGATACAGGGTGGCACATACGTACGTACGTACACACGGATAACACAAAATCATGCCTGACCTTTCTGGATCTCTGGGTTGTCTTGACTAATGATGCTGAAATTCTACACACTTATAGAACCTATCAAATAAAAATGTTGTGCAAAGTTTTAACTAATTTGGTTTATTGGTTTTTGAGTTATGATTGATCAAAGAAATGAGATTTCTAGCATAGGCCGTTTTTGAAGTCTATTAAGGAATAGAGCGCTCTCGCGCCTCCCTTGATTTTTATATTTTTTGCAAATAAATAATTCAAACTATAGTATTTGTTCTGATACTACACTTCATCTTCGGTCAGCGTATGAGAAATCCTTCTAGACTGAGACAATTTCAATTGTTGTTCCAATCCAGAATGCCCCTTTTGGGGAGCTGAATTTCCTCACATTAAAAACCGACCTTATGTCTAACTTTGCCCTCGTGGGGAGGCAAGTAAATACGAACACACGTAATTCAATTATTTGCATGTCTTTATTTTAATAAATATGTAAAGCAAATTGTTTACAAATTGTTTACAAATTGTTCACAATCAAAATGATAAACGAATGTTAGTCTTTAAAAATCCATGAAACAACGTGATGTTTATTTACTTTAACGGAACGCAGAAACAATGCGCAGCGCTTATGATTGTTAATGCAAGGGGAATAACTAGGTTTCACTTAGACAATAAGCATAAAATGATAAGAGAATTTAGGCCGCTGAAAACGTACGCAATTTCAAATTAGGAATTTTAATACACAAAGATTACACGAATACTATACCTGGACAGTGATAATCAATTGATCAATCGAAAAATGAAACAAGTTATGAAATGAAATCTTTTGAAGTTCCAATGATGAAGAAGTTGTTTTCCGATTAGCCAATGAAAAATGTAACCTACTTTAAAATATTACTTTTTTTATGATAAAGATTTATTTTTTCCAAAATTAATAAAAAAAAAAAATCGGTGCTTATGTACCGTAGGGCCGAAAAAATAAATTTTATCTTTAATTCTGAAGGGTCAAATAAGGGGGAGATAACTCAAATTTTTCAACCACAGTATTATCTTAGAATGGATTTTAAAAAGAGAGGCGTTTATTTACCATAAGAGGTAATAACTGTTTGAGAAGGAAAAAGTTAGAATAACAGGGGTGACGTCACTGGGTAAACAGGAAAGGCTGGAATGACGTCACTGGAAAAGGTGATGCTGGGATGATGAGCAGGCAGGATGACGGAGTGTGTTGCAGAGCACCGGGCAGTTGGAGAGTGCTGTGCCGCTGGGGAGTGTCGTGTTGCTGAGTGCCAGGGTAGCCGTTGGAGCTTGCCGAGGATCGCTGGAGTCTGCTCAGGACTGCTAGTGCAGGTGCTGGAGATCGAAGCAGGAACAGGAGACTGGAGAGGCAAGCTGGAGTTCAGGGGATGGAGCAGGCAAGAAAGTGTTAATCGCATTAGTAGTTTGTATTTAGCCCTGAAAAGGGCTGTTTGATTGTTGCTGCTGCTGTCTGCTTCCTGGCCCGACGACTGGTCTACCCAGTCGGATGTGGGGGTCTCCTGGTATCTGACAATTCTCCAGAATTTTGTGATGAAGGTCTTAATTTATGGTTGGAAAAAATAAGATAATGTAAACCACATAAGACACCACCATATCATCCTCAATCGAATGGGTTGGTGGAAAGACTGGTGCAAACCATAAAAATGGGACTAAAAGCATGTTCTCAGCGAAAAGAAAAAATAGTTTTTCTACCAAGACTGCTTTTAAGCTATTAAACAATACCACATCAGAAAGCCTATCAGCTTTAATATGAAGACAAATTAGAGCTCCTTTAACTATGTCGTAGTCTACAAATGAAAAAATCTAGTACAAAAAGAACAAAGAATCAAATCCAGAGAGGACAGAATTTATCGCGCAAAAAGGCTACAATATAGTTATAATAAATAGAGAAAATGGAAACATGCAGATCAAATAAAGTCCCAGAGTGAATACTAAGAGCAAAATGAACAAATCGCTATGACCCTTTCCGTTATTGAGTTATCAGAACAGCATATACAGAATAAAACGTCAGAAGATGAAACGATGCAAGATCAAGCAGGTCAAAATGAAGATTTGGAGTCTGATTCAGATCAAAGTATGAAAAAGGATGACCCTGGTTACAGTTTAGTGCGAGATAGATCGAGATCTCCCAGAGAAAGAAATAAGGAAGAGGGAGAAGAGCAAAGTAATATCGAAAATGAAACGATCATTAGAAGAAGTGCAAGATGAACTAGAGGCATAAAGCCTATACGTTTCAGGGAGATGTGGTGATACTGGCTAATTGATATGCATAATAAGCATAAGTAGAAATAGATTACTATATAAGTCTATCCTTAAGTATAGCTAGCAGTGAAAGTACACTGGTGACTGACTGGGTAAATTTACAACTTCACAACACTACCACAACGAAGAAAAGATTTCCTTTCTATCTCAGTATGTCCAGTGCTAGATGAAATTTCCACAAACAGAGTTTCTTTGCAAGGGCTTCCCATCTGATTTTTGATGTACAGTCTTTTCAGCTACCATGTAAGTACGTAACAAAGTTTATACGTTTCTTTAGCTATTTTATTTTTCAGAGAAGTATTACATGTCGGAGCGAAACTCAAGAAGCACAACCATTCCGATGGGTCCGTTTATGGCTATTTTTGTATCCAACCAAAAGTGTTCTCTCGAATGAGCTGGTTTTCCTCACCTTTTAGCCTTGTGCCACATCTTACTGCGGCAGGAAGCAAGTAAACACCATCTGGGATAACGGTCACTAATCTTAAATCTGAAATAAAAATGTTCTTCATTAATCAGGGAGGTGACGGTGGTTAAGTGGATAGTGACATAGACTCACGACTTGAGTGTACCAAGTTCTAATCCAGTCGGCTCCATAATACCACTTTCGCTTAGGGATGTTGGCGACATCTATGTGGTCCCTCCTGCAAGAATGCAAACAATAGAATCAAGTCGAATCATGCTGACTCATACGAATTTACTTTTTATTAACCTCAACACCTGCTCAAAAATAATACCGTTCCCACCAAAAAAAAAAATGCCGGTTGCAGTAAAAAAAAAAAAAAATAACCCTAAACAGTCCACATGACTGGCAGAGATAGTTTTTGCAAGACTCATTTTTCCATTAGTGGTGAGATTTTTCTACAAAAAAAAGCTAAAATCGTATGACAGTACAAAATGAAATGTTATTATAGTATTCACTTGCTTCCCCACAAAAACAAAGTTAGACACAAAAGTCGTTTTTTAATGTGGGGAAAATCCAGTTCCCAAAATGATGAAAACAAAAATACCTGGATAATCTCGTATTTTGAATTTGCTTTTCACTCCTTACATATGATCGGCCTAAAAGTCCTCCTTTGAAAAATAGCTAGAGAAACCCCTGTTGGATAAAAAGTCACTGAGTTTCGGCGATCAAGTTAAGAATCTTTCTAATTCTAAATTCCGATTATATTTTATAGTTGGTGACAGAAAAAAATGTTAGGTGCTCGCCCAGTATGTGATCTACCGAATGGTTTTGAATCCAATATGTGATCTACCGACTTGTTTACATTCCAATATGTGATCTACCAATTAACCCTAACCCTAAATTTAACTACTTAACCCTAACCCTTAGGTTAGAGTTAGTTAGTTAAGGTTAGGGTGAATAGGTAGATCACATATTGAAATGTAAACAACTCGGTAGATCACATATTGGATTCAAAACCAGTCGGTAGATCACATATTGGATTCAAAACCATTCGGTAGATCACATATTGGATTCAAAACCATTCGGTAGATCATCATATTGGAAGAGCACCGAATTTTAATTCTACAAAAAGGAAAAGTAGGTAGGGGTAATTGCTCCCATCCACCCGAGGTGCTGTGGGCCCTGTTTGAAATGAAGTTAAATTATATTTATATTTCAATTGTATATACTAAAAAAACACCTTAGAATAATTTCCTTAATTGTTTTAATAAACATAGAAACGTGTAACCTAAACTACTGGGGAGGGGAGGGGGGGAGGGCTAATGAATATCACAGCAGACTGTGGAATCGGCTATGCCACGTTCAAATTCTATTCTGTTCAATTTCGTACTAATGTCATTGGAAAAGGTATAAACCCATAATTGTCTCTCCAGCTATGGGTAAAATAGTGACCTGTGTTCAAATAATTGTATACAAGTAATCGTTACCTTTAAACAGGAGGTGATTTGCCATTAAGAAGACAAAGAAAACAAAACCATGATTATTTAGATACGTTAGAGCAGTTCTGGTACCAGGGGATTATACTCCCCCCCCCCTCCTTCAGTAGCTGACTACAAAACAACATGTTAATTTTTCTTGATCACCAAAGCTCATATAATTATCTAAATGTAATAAAATGTCCAGCATCTATCGGTCATAAACCGTCTCCATAACTAACCAAGTTTTGTTCATTTCATAAATAATTTTCAATCCTCTCATAATATTCTTCATCATAAAGCATCCATCGATCACATTAACCCTTATCCTCAAGTGGGTTTTGGTCTTGATAAACTTATTAGTAAAAAGAAAATATAAAGCTTGTTTGTTTTGGACGTAATTGTAGACAAGTCACACTACTTTGGCACTGACACACCCTTCATTGCTGAAAATGTAGCAGGGTCTAGAATTCTACTATTTTCGATTATAATATTACCTGAGTACTTTATTTCTTTTATAAACAGATAAAATTTCTGTTAACTTAATTTAACCCCAAAGGCACTGATTGTTTTAAACATTTCCTGAATATGTTCAACGTATACCTGGGGCTACTTTTGCCCCTCAAGGTAACCTATCAAATTTGTAGACCTCTCGGTGCCCATTCCACTCATTGATTCCAATCCTTTCGTGGTGGCATTTCCGTGGTTGTAGCCAATCAGATTTTGTACTCTGTTAAGGCAAGAAAGAGTGCTCTAAGCGGCACCTCTGCATATATGACAGCACTACTCCATCTTAAGACGTACACCTAACAGATACCTAACTTTATATAAATAGAGATATCGGGACTGATATAATATTTTCATTGCATTCTTTTTCATCAGACTTTTCATTCAACCTTGTAAGTTAATGCATATTTATTAGTCTCATAGACATATAGGTGCTGTTCTTAGCAAAGAGTATTAAGACCAACTCCTATATTATTATAAGTAACGAAAACCAGGCCCTTTTCTTATAACAACAACGAAAGGGTTTATTCATTAAAGTTACCTATACCGTCTGATATAGGTTGAAGAAACTTGGACAGTGTTCAAGTGATGAAAGGAAAAACAAGAAAGTTCTTTAGCTGCTTGAAGTTAACGAGCAGCTTATTTTCGAGTGAAGATAGTTGATGCTCAGGAATCCAGAAGATGAAGGCGGCAGAGAGAGGAAGGTGATGCGTCCTTCTTAGTTGCTTTCAGGAAATCTCTCTGATGACTGATGAAATAAATTCCCCCTGCAAGCTGATTGCTCAGTGTGTAACCAAATCGTCTAACAGGAACATTTCTCCAAGAGAGAAAATAAGTAATTTATTTATGACTGCTACAGACGTGTAACTATATATCGAGCTTAGTTTAATATGTTCATTATATATTTTTTAATCAGGCATTCCATTCAACATTCTATGTAGACACATATTTATTAAAGCTTTTTTGGGTTTATTTACTAATGAGTCACTACTTATTAAGGCCCTGGGGAGACTCGAGGATAACGGCTAAATAGATTCGCAGTTGGACGATGAACGCCGCCACAAGATAAGTCATGCCACTTATTATTTTTTATAATTTCGTCTTTTTGTTGGCTGGAGCCCCTTTTTGAACAAAAATGTGATAGCCTTTTTAGATGTAATTTTCAGGTGTGTCTTATTTGTTCGCGTTCACGTTATCGGTTCATAAATATAGGATGCGTGAAAGTTACATAATTACAATCTATTTTCTTTGGGACTTGCATGTTTTCATTTGCAGGGTGATTAGTACATGGTTCGGTAAGAACACACTTGCATGTTCTCACTCGTGTAGTTATACATTGAGTGATAAGAACACTCTTCGCATCTGAGGCTATTTCCATTTCTGCTCAAGCCTGTTTCCCCGGGAAATATAAACACTCCTGTTTGAGATGTCAATGCGACAAGACGTTATATCTCTCTCCTCGACTCTAGCAATGGCTCTGCTAGACGAGATGAAACTAATGGATTCAATTCCATCTCTATAGTACATACATGTCTGCGGAGTCGACCTATTTTGTATTCCTGTTTTCATAACTCTTACCGGACCATGTTTTGTGTTGATGAAACCGTTTGAATAAAATCGATTTAAATTGCAGAGATGAAGTTTTTCCGTTTAATCAAAACTTGGTCACCCTTTTCTTTTTTTTTTTTGTATCAAACAAGGGCAATAGGATGAATATGAGCAGCAACAACAACAGCAGCAGCGGCTGCAATAAGCCGCCATTAACGATATTTTGAATCAATGCTTGACTTCTAAGCTGGGCTCTGATTGGTGCAAACATTTAACTTCTTTTCTGGTTTGCCCAATCAGAAACAATCTCTCATGCAAGCAGAGCACCTCACGATTAATTGATAACAGGAAGCACCCACTACTTTTCCCCACTTTTTGGTCACGAGACGGCATAGCTATCTGACTCATCTACGACATTTCTTTTTCAACCCCAAAACTTCTCTCTTAGGACTCACTCCCTCCCCCGGGCCGTCTGGCTCTGGGTTCAACAAGACTCCCAAATCAAACATGGCGACAGCCACACACACGTGGACTTAACAACGTAACACACACACATATACCTGCATGCACACATGGACACGGCCTGACTTATACACATGCATACGTATAGACTTTCTCATACAAACATTCTCATAATATGAACACTTAACCGTTCTCTACATACAGGATATTTATTCTACTCATGGACTACAGTTTCCCATTGGTTGTATCCATCGTCTCCTCCGTAAAGGCAACTATGCTCAGACAGTTGGTGCCAGTGCTCCTGCCCACTTGGCTACCGTAATGGAATATTTGGCCGCTGAGGTTCTTGAGTTGGCTGGAAATGCTGCAAGAGACAACAACAAATCGAGAATCATCCCCCCATCACTTGCAATTGTTCATCCGTAATGATGAAGAATTGAACAAATTTTTGTCTCGAGTGACCATTGTCCAAGGTAGTGTCTTTCCAAACATCCAGGCTGTTCTTCTCCCCAAGAAGACTCAGAAAACTGCCAAGTAAATTCTCTTTTACTACAGATATCACACACACCGTTTTCCTCTGGACACATTATTCTCTGCTACTAACCTCTTTTCTCTCTCTTTGCACTATTATTATATTTACGTGTAAACAAAGATGGCCGATAAAGTTGTCTTTCTATTCTACAGATACAGATGCAGTGACCCTACTACAAAATGGTGATCCGACATCTTTTCACCCCAACTCTACCGATGCAAAAATATATTAATCCTATGAACGAATAAAAAAAATCCCAATTTAACATCATAGAGATTTTTAAAAGATTGAAAGTTTGACGGTATTTAAATTTGGTCTAGGCGCACTAACCTTTTTCTTTTCATATGATGTTTATACTAAAAGCGACTCTATAATGTTATTGTTGTTGGTTTTTTTTTCAACAACATCTATATAATAAAAGTGAACGTACGTGTGTTCGGCTCAATTTAATAATCACGTATACAAATTTAATTTCTTTTTAGCAAAGAAGATCTTAATAATAGCTGATAATAATAGAAAAAGAAAGTAAAGAATAATCATGTATGCAAATTTAATTTTTATGAGCAAAAAAGAAAAGGCTTAATCTTAATAATATCTAATAATAATAAAAAGAAAGGAAATCATTTCTTTCACTTTTAATGTAGGCACAAAATATTCCCTTATTATTATTATTATTATTATTATAGAACGGAGAGAGAGAGAGGGGGGGAGAGGGGGAGAGAGAATGTTGTCTTCTTTTTCTTATCGATTAGATTTGTCTTCTTATCGATTAGTTTTATCTTCTTTTCTTATCGATAGAGAGACCGAGAAAAGAGAAAGGGTGATCTTTTTCTTATCGATTAGTTTCATTTCAATGATTTCAAGTAGTGAATGGAAATTAAATTGTGAAGCAATAACGATCGGGCGAAGCTTACTAGTTTGAAATAAATAACGAAAAATAGAACCAAGGAGGCCTATTCAGCACTGCTGGCACCATCTATTCCTTTTCAGCTGTTCAGGTTCTGGCTGATGTCTCTAATCTGATGAAGACGAATTAATTAACCATGAAATCCCTCGGGGGTCCTCTGTTATCCTCCATGTAACCTTATAATGCAGCTACAATAGCACATCATCATTTCTCTCTCCATCACTTGCCAGTATTAACCCACGTTTTCTCAGTTGTCTCATTTATTCTTCGTCACCGGTTAAGCAGAGGATGAGAAGAGATAATGCAATTGGTAATGGCTATGTAAATTTTTGTATCTTTATTTCTATTCTTCTGGCATCATTTCGGTTCAAAAATCGATTATATTGTTATAAACGTGATACTATGGCACCAATGTTACAAATGTGTAAATCAGCCACAAATTTTGATAATGTGTAAGGTTGGAAAGCCCTGCTCCTCTCACACCATGCGTGTCCTATCCTTTATGTTTTAATCAGGTCCGCGAGTCACATGTTAGACTCGCTGTTAGTGAAAACGACTTTTATTTATTTATTTATTTATTTATTTCCATTAAAACAATGAAAGGGAGATAAGCAAGTAAGCATGGGAAAGAAAAGAACGGGACACATTAGTACCACAATTTATAAACATAAAATAAGACACTTGTAAAAAGTAACAAAGGAGATATTAACAAACACAACAAGTGTTTATTAATTCAAAATGACCAACTAAAAGTTCTGCTCTGCTCAAGGGGAGTTTTTGATAGAGGGGCTAGTTTTGTTAAGACCGAGAATGGTTGATCAGTCAGGAGTTAAAAAAATTGGCAAATACGAAAGTTCAACTTAGAACGAATTAAAAATATGTAATTTTTTTTTTTATAGGGCACATACCTTTTATAGAGTTTTTTCGTCTGATAGCTGACACGCTGAGTAGAAGATATTATCACAGAATTTTTTTTATTCTGATGTCCGACTTCTTGGATATTTTTTTTTACGGTGGAGTTGTCGGCTACATGAAGGATATTATCACAGGATTTTTGATCCTGAAGTCCGTCCTTCATGAATAGCTTTTTTTGTGTGTGGCGAGTTAGAGGTACTCTTGTAAACTTTGTCAGACTGGGTTTTTCCTTATGATGTTCAATAGACAGTGGTAAGATCCTCGCTGCATTTTTCTCAGCTGATAAATTTTGAATTCCACTTTTCTTTGTATGCTAGGATATATTGTCTCGATTTGAAGTGCTGGGTGGACACCAAGTCTTGACACAACTTCACTCATCCACTCCTGAAATCTGATTGTCGGGGTTTTCCCGCTATTTCTCTAGGACCTTTCCTGACTAGCAACAGGTATCCTTCCAATCTGATTAATAACCCTACCTCCCCCCTCACACACACACAAACTGCGTGGGCTGTCAAGACTACATCCGGTAATGTGTGTTCGCTTCTTGGCAAATTACACCTTAGTTTTCTTTTTATTGTAGGGGAACATTTGCCAACAAGTCCTTATACTCTTCTTTTCATGCATTATGGGGCAAAATATGTGGATCTAACAATATAGAAGCAGTTAGTTCCTAAAATTGCTGTCAAATTTTATCGACTAGTTTTGTCTGATTTTCCAAGCAGTGCAATCCACTGTATTCATTTGTTGTCTAATTTCGCAGATTTCATTTTTTTTCTAGAAATATTAATTTGTTTTGGAATTTTTGCAGATTATTTTGCAAATACTAATTTGTTTTCTGGTTTTGTATTTTTTCGGATTATTTTAGAAATAATAATTTGTTTTCTGATTTTTTCGGATTTCTTTTCTTTTTTCATTTTCATTTTGCAAATATCAATTAATTAATTAACAAATAAAATGAAACAGTCTTTATTAAAACTTATTATTATTGCCATCCAGACTTAGGGTTAGTGGTAGAGTTAAAGGGGTGTATGTTTTGTTTTGTAAGAAACAAATAATAAAATCAAACAGTGTTTAGTAAAAACAAATCCGCAAAAATCAGACAAACCTACTCGATAAAATTTGGTAGCCATTTTGGGGGGGGGGGTCTAAGCGCTTCGATATTAACTCCAACATTTTGTTTTAAACTCATTAATGTTTATTGTTTTTACATACTTTGTAAAAATTAAATATTAAATCATGAACGATAAATTAAATTTGAAGTAAATTTTGCTTCATAAAACTCTTTATAATGTAGTGAAGGGAGATGCGATTGGAACAAACGCTAAAAATCGACTGGCTTGAATAGCCACCCTATTTATTTCTCCGGCTCGTTTCGATACCTTCTCCTCTTCACTTTCAAACGCAAATAAAGAGTTTTCACATGTTGTCGCTAAATCATCATTTTCGGCTGATGTAAAGCCAAAATATAACAACGCATATGACGCAAAATCGGAATCTCAATAAAAGCGGAACTAATGAATTAACAAATGAATGGACAGCATTTAAAGCCCATTTCTGTTAGATTAAGTCTAAATCTTAAAGTGAAGCAACGTGTTTGGGCACATAATACGACAGGTTTAGCAGCGGAGGATGTGTGCGGATGCGTTTCTGGTGTAAAGCATCAATTTGAATATACTTTTCATGAAGTTTTTCACCCAAGAGCCAAACTATGGTCTCCACGGAACCCAGCAAAGGATGTGTCAGAGTAGCTCTCATCTCGGTAGAAGAAAGGCGGCATTCACTGTCTATGATTCTGCTTCATGGAACGGCCTACTAGACGGTGTTTACATGTACACATCTTCTAATTGTCAATTTACATGGCGTGTTGCACTTTGTTTTTGCCAATAAATTGATGTGATTTGGTTAATTCATCTTCAAGTCATATCCAATTTTTTATTTGCATATGTTTAATCTGATTTAATGGAAAAGAACAATTCTTTTCATATAAAAGAAAAAAATTTGTGAATGTTAGCTGTGAAGTATTGAGTCACAGAGATGTGCACTGAGCTCTTTACGATCGAATATTCTTTTTTCTTATTTACTAATGAGAACCCACATGTCAAGAGTAAAAGCCATTCAAGGATCAGAGTTAATCAGTTGAATAGATTGTCGGTTGAATGATGAAGAATATTATAAGAAGATTGAAAATATGAATGGAATGAACAAAATTTGATTGTTTATGAAAGCCGATTCATGATAAGTATTTTTTGACATTGGATTTGAAGATGACCATATTGTAGTCAGCAGGGAAGCGATCCGTTGGTATTGTGTTTTAGAAATAGGAAATTCCTGAAAAAAAATTCTGTTCGTAGAAGTTCCGTTTGGTTTTAGGTACAGGAAGGAAGAAAGGAGAGTTTTTTTCAGTGGTGGTAACTAGATGAGTTCTTGCTGTGAATGTTTTACAAGGGGGAACCAGAGATTAAAGCTCAGTCAAGCACATACCATGAAAATAATGATAGAGTATAGAAAGACTAGCAACGTCTCTTTTCTGGGAAAAGCACTGTAGGTAAGAGAAGAGATCATCGTCCACTAGATTGTGAGGTCGGTTTTGTACTCCGTCAAGGCAAAAAAGAGTGATATGTGCGGCACCTCCTCAGATGTGTCAGAAGTACTCCATATTAGGATTTCTTTTAATGAAAATCGTTCCAGACAAGGCATGAAGCCACTTCATATGCAGAGATACAAGAACGAAAGATGATTATCACAAAGACAGGAGATGCCTATTGGTCTTAGTCTTGAAAAGACCAAGGCTATAGGTAGGAGGAAAACAGTCAGCAGGAAGAGAGCTCCACAAGCCTGCAGTTCTTGGAAAGAACTACTGGAATATGAAGCTGTATTACAATGAGGTATCATAACAGCGGATTGATGGAGACCTCAAGATCGAGTCAAACAAGCTGGAACAAATGGAAGCAGGGAATAGATCAGAGAATTCTGAAGAACGCATGCCATAATAGTATTTATAGAAAAGACTGACACTAGCAACATCACGTCTGTGAAAAAGAAGGTGCAGAGAAGAAGAAAGAGTGGGGCTAATCAAATTGCAAATACGTTTCTGCACCTTATCAAGAACCCTGAAATCGGACAGAGATTCACCAGCCTAAATATGACAACAGTACTCCATACATAGTCTGGTAGTGAATTTGTAGAGATAGATAGATAGAGAAAACCGACTTTACAAGAAGCAGAAAGAACAATGGATCTAATATATGAACTCCACGAAATATTTTATGAGAAAGAAAGACCAAGAAGTTTCAGAGTCGATTTCTCCTCAAGAGCAGAGCCACCCATAAGAATCTCAAGAAGAAAAAGGACACGCCTACGACTGAAAGACACAAGCTGAGTCTTAACAGGATTAAACGAAACAAGCAATTTTGTACCCCAATCAACAACTGAACCCAGGTCAACTTCTAGATCAGCTGCATATTTCAACTGATCCAAGGGCGATGGGTGAGAAGCAACACCTGAATACAGAGTGGCATCATCGGCATAGATGTTAATTTTCTGAATAATATTCTTTGGAAGATCATTGATATAGAGAAGAAACAGTGTTTAACCTAGAATAGAGCTCTAGGGAACACCAGCATTGATAGGAAAAGAGAATGAAGCGACATTATCCAAAGTTACTCGCAAGCTTCGATCAGAAAGAAATACCATACCACCAATACCATAACCCTAAAGTTTGTGTAGAAGACAAGAATGCCACACTCTGTCGAACACCTTTGAAATGTCAATCATAATGGCCCTAACCTCTCCTGTGGTGTGGTGAAGGAAAACTCCCATCCATCAGCTCCCCAGGTTGCAGATAGGGGAACGGCCTTTAAATATAAAGGTTAGCTGTGAATATCCAATAAGCAGTGCCGGACAAAATCGCGGGGTGTCCTTTGGCAAGGTATAGTACCCGGGAGCCACCCGGCCAGGGATACGGTGAAGTACTGGAGCCCAACAGGGCAAAACAAAATCCCTCAATGGCGGAGTAGTCTGTATGTTAGGCTGCAATAGCGGATGAAGGGTTGCAACCAGTCAGGGGGTTCAGTCGTCTCGGTCTCCGTGCCACTGAACATAAACCTGCCTGGCCAAGATGGTGGGTCTGTTGTTTGTGCACCAACTTATCCATGTTAAACAAATCCACGCACAGGCGTCTCCAGAGACACCAGTAGTGGGATAAGAGTTCAAGGAGAAAATGGAAGAAAGTCCGGCGGCGATCGGAAGAACGCGGTGGGGACAGGATTGTGATATCTGGAAGTCTTTAGTGTTCAACCAGCATGTCCAGCGGCAGATGTTTAGTTCAGTGAGAGAGTGATTCGGCAGTGGCATCTGTGACTGAGCAGCCCTTTCTAGGATTCACTCTGCTCACCCTAAATAGGGAGGGGGCTAGAAAAGGTGCCCTAAAAATAGTTTGCTTCATCTTAACCTGCCTGGAAAACCGCTTTCAGGGGGTTTCACCTTAATTGCGGTCAAAACAATGAATTAAAATTAAAAATGGCATCATGGAATGTCCGCACCCTACTAGACTTAAACTTTTCAAGACCCAAAAGAAGAACCGCTCTTGTTGCACGAGAGCTTCAGAGACTCAACATCGATATTGCAGCGCTTTCAGAAACCCGCCTGTCAGGTGAAGGGCATCTGTGTGAAGAAGGTGGTGGCTACACTATTTTCTGGAAGGGCTACAAACCTGACAAGCCACGACTACACGGGTCGCTTTCGCTATAAAGAACACTTTTATGCTGAGACTCAGTGAATTACCTGTCGGCATAAATGACCCTTAGAGTACAAACAGGGGAAAGTTCCTATGCCACAGTAATCAGCGCATATGCTCCCACCCTTGGTGCTGATGAACAAACCAAGGAGACATTCTACCAAGACCTTGACATACTACTTTCTGCCATCCCGACTGAAGATAAAATCATTTTTCTTGGTGATTTTAATGCGAGAGTTGGTAGGGATTCTCAAATTTGGAGGGGAACCATTGGTAAAGAGGGCGTGGGTAAAATAAACCCGAATGGAACACTTCTACTTTCAAAGTGTGCAGAATACAATCTCATTGTCACTAACACGCTTTTCAGACAAAGAGACAAATACAAGACCACTTGGCAACACCTGCGATCAAAACATTGGCATCTTATAGACTATATTATTATTCGCGCACGTGATAGGAGAGATGTTCTAATTACAAAAGCTGCCCCACTCACCGAGGACTGCTGGACAGACCATCGTTTAGTTTTCTCAATAATGAGAATCAAACTGCAGTGTAGGAGGAAAAACCACAATACACCAAAGAGGCTCAGATTCAACACTAACTTGCTGCAGGATCCGACGATGTGGCTTCAGCTACAACAATCACTTCTTCAGCATCTGCCGGACCAATACCCCACCAGGGTTGAAGAACATTGGCAAAAAATGAAGTTCGCCATTTTGGACGCCTGTGAAGACTCGATTGGTTTGAAGAAATATAAGAATCAAGATTGGTTCGACGAAAATAACCAAGAAATAAAAGAGCTAATCGAGCAAACAAGGAAAGCGCTCGCATCATATCTTAACGACTCAAACTCAGAAGCCAAAAAGAAAAAGCATAGAGAATTAAAAGCCAAAGTACAAACAACTACAAGAGCCATTAAAAACAACTGGTGGACGAACAAATCTAAAGAGATACAACTTTATGTTGATAAAAACGACATGAAGAATTTCTTTAGTGCAACCAAAATTCTTTATGGTCCCAGCACTCAAGGTTTAACACCTTTGCGAAGCACGGACGGCTCTCGAATTCTCAAAAATAGTGGAGAAATCTTGGCCCGGTGGAAAGAACACTGTGAATATTTTTTAAACCGATACCCAATCGTTGACGACAATGCGATACATCAAATACCGCAATGACCTGTGGACGATTCACTGAACAGAATCCCCTCTCTTGAAGAGGCCAAGATTGCCGTCCTTGCTTTGAAAAATAATAAGGCTGCCGGTATGGACAACATCCCTGCCGAAATCTATAAATATGGTGGACAACTTCTGCATTCACAACTGCATCAACTTATTGCCAAAATATGGGTACAGGAGGAAATACCAACTGACTTAAGGGATGGCCTAATTACAACAATCTTCAAGAAGAAAGGTGAAAAAACTGACTGTGGAAATTATAGAGGTATCACACTACTATCAATAGCTGGAAAAATCCTGGCTCATATCTTAACCAAGAGACTAACACCTCTTGTTTAGTCTGTCTTACCCGAGTCACAATGTGGTTTTCGACCGGCTCGTGGCACCAGTGACATGATATTCAATCTGAGGCAGCTTCAGGAAAAATGCCGAGAGCAACAACAACCTCTATATATGGCTTTCATCGATTTAACAAAAGCCTTCGATAGTGTAAGCCGTGAGCTTCTCTGGAAAATTCTATCAAGAGCTGGTTGTCCAGAGAAGTTCATCAGAATGATGAAACTTCTTCACGACGATATATCTGCAACGGTAATCGCAAATGGCTTCTCTACGGATCCATTCAAAGTAAAATCGGGGTCAAACAGGGATGTGGAGCTGCACCAACTTTGTTCTCAATCTTTATTGCGGCTATACTGCACCTGTTGGATGGTCAACTTCCACCTGGTATATACATAAACTACAGAATGGATGGTGGAGTTTACAACCTAAGACATCTGAAGGCCAGAACTAAAACAAATGTTGATTCTCTTATTGAATTTCAATATGCAGTTGATAATGCAGTTTGTGCTCTGACTGAAGAGGACCTACAAGCCATGATTAATGCCTTTGCCAATGCATACTCAAAATTAGGATTAAACATCAACATTAAAAAAACTGAGGTGTTATTCCAGCCCTCACCTCAAGATAACTGCAGAAACCCTCCTAATATCCAGCTGGGCGGAGAATCGCTGCAAAACGTAGATCGCTTTGCATATTTGGGCAGCCACCTTGCTTCTAATGCCACCATTGACGATGAAATCCAGTATCACATTAGGTGTGCAAGTGCTGCTTTCGGTAGACTTCATTCCAGAGTCTTTGATAATAAAGATTTATGGCTGGATACCAAAATCTTAGTATATCGGGCCATTGCCTACCCACTCTCTTATATGCGTCGGAGACGTGGACGACATACCATCGACATATCAAAGCACTCGAAAAACTGCATCAAAGACTCTTACGAAAAATTTTAAGAATCACCTGGCAAGATCGTCGGACCAACACCAGTGTCCTGGAAGAGTCTGGTTGCTCTAGTGTAGAGGCTTTGATTGTTAGGAGTCGTTTGAGATGGGCTGGTCACGTTGTAAGGATGAGCGACCAGTCCTATCCAAAGAAAATATTCTACTCTGAGCTAAATGTGGGAGCTAGGAGGGTTGGAGGACAGAAGAAACGGTACAGGGACTGTTTGAAGGAGGACATGAGGAGATGCGGGATTGATCCCACAACATGGGAAGCGAGAGCACTCGAAAGAACAGAGTGGAGGAATGAAGTGGGAGGTGGTATGGATAGGTTTGAGGGTGAACGGTGTCGTCATGCCGAAGACCTGAGAACAGCAAGAATAGTACGCCGCGAAAACCAACCACGTGCACAATTACCAAACAATAACGCATGCCCGAAATGTGACAGAATATGTGGATCGCACATTGGACTGTTTTCTCACATGAGGACACACAATTGAAGCCCTGGAAATGCGCATACTCGATTCGAGTGACGGCCATGATGAACCTCTCCTGAATTATTCATAAACCGACAGATCTGTTTAGTTACAACAGTTAAAAGATCAGCAGTTGAATGAAAACCATGAAAACCATCATGAACATCACTAAAGATGGCCAGACTTTCCAGAAAATGAACAAATTTGCCGTTGAGCATCCTTTCAAAACTTTTCTAATAACAGAGAGGAGACTAACAGAACGATATTTAGTTGGGTTAGACCGATCACCAGCATTTTTAAAGATAGGGACAATAGAGGATTCCTTCCAACAAGAAGTGAAACAGGACTAAGACAAACAGTGATTGAACAATTTTGAGAGGATAGAAGAATGTTCAGGAGCACAACGCTTGAGAATGACAACAGGAATTGAATCAGGACTGGTTAAGATCAGAAAGAACCCTAGCAACCATCTTTGGAGTGATCAGGACAGAATCAAGAGACTTATCAGTGTTCAAAGGAAAATCAGGAAGAACAGCACTAGAGTCATCAAGAGAAGAATTGTCAGAAAAAAGAGAAGCAAAGAGATCAGCCTTATCCTTAGAAGATGAAATAACCCGAAGACCATTAAAAAGAGGAGGAATAGCAGACTTACCACTATTAACAACGCTATTGTAGATTCTCCCAAAATCAACCTTTTGAGAAGAGATAGAGTCACAAATCCTTTGAGAATAGCCAGACTTAGCCTCAGAGATTGCTCTCTTGCAGGCATTGTTGGCTCTTCTGTAGGATTATCTAGAATTCTCAGAACCATCCTGACGATACTGATTAAAGTAATGGTTATGATGGGCAATGGCAAAAACACAAAAAGATGAAAACCAGGGAGGAGAATGAGGTTTGGTTTGAAACTTACGATGAGGAATGAAGGTATTAATTCCAAAAGTCAGTAACGTCTTTAGCAGCAGCATTCAGAGACATACCAAAGATAGGACCCCATGGAACGTCACATAGGAATCTGCAAAGCCCATCCCAATCAGCCTTCCTGTAGTTAAACGTCTTCCTATGGAAAGGACGATCAATAGAAGACTTCATCTAAAACTCAACCTCAACATCAACAACAGCATGATCAGAAGAACCCAATGAGAAGAGGAAATAGAACATGAGTCAGGAACAGAAGTGAGAAAAATATCAAGTAAGGATGATTGATGAATATCATTATCAGGAAAACGTGTAGTGAAGGTTACAATTTGGGACAAGTCATGAATGAGAAAAAAAGTTAAGACAGATTTCACCAGCTAAATCTGTGCAGTTAGAGTGAGGAAGCCAGTCAGAATGATGAGCATTGAAGTCACCAAAAACAAAGATGGAGCTTGATGGATGAATTTGCAATGCATTATCGATACTGTCTGATATAGCATCAACAACAGAGCAGTCATTGTCAGAAAGAGAACGGTGCAAAAAGAACAAATAGGAAGTGGAGTGCAGCAAAGACAACCTCAGACAGATAAAAGGACATCCATGAGATTCAAGGCTGGATACACGTGCAATGGAGAGATCCTTGCAAAGAAAAAGAGCAAGACCATGCAAATGCATGGAAGAATCTAAGCGAACAAGAAGAAAATAGCCAACCATATGTAGATCGTTGCTATCAATAGAAGCATCCAGATTAGTGTCACAAAGAGCACAGAAGTGAGGAGATTTGCTCAAGAGAAAGGACTGAACATCAGGAAAGTTTGACCTGAGATCTCTGATGTTACTATAGGAAATAGTAAGATGTTTGTTGTGTGGATTTGTAGAAGGCATAACAATAAAAAGGGAGAGAAACATAGAATAATTTCAAGATAGAGACCCCCACGACCAGCATTCAATTCCCTGGACTCTAAACAGGCTAGCTAAAAAATAAACCCTTCAAGAGCCTAATAGGGTTACTAGGCTGGCTGAAAAAAACTCTACCCCTAAACTGGTTATGTGGCTAACCAGAAACCAGTGTTTTTTATCGTGACACAGTCACTCTCCAACAAAGGCTAAAGATGGCCTTATCCCCAAGAGGTAAGACACCAGCCTGGCATTTTAAGAGCCTGGGAGACAAAAGTGACCAGGAACTATACAGGGCAATGGGGGAGGGAGCTCCCTGAAGTATTTACATACCCACAGATATGTTAAACTACAGTGTCTCTCCTTGTTTGCTTTATTATTGTTATTTTTTTTAGTAGATCTGATAGTATACTCGCAAATATATAACAATAATAAATATTCAAAAGCAACTAATAACAACACCCCACTGAAGCTTTACAGTAAATCTGATTGTCAGATGTGTATTTCTGTATACACCCGAATGCGAGCTCAAATGAGCAAGTATTCGAATTTGAACGCTAGATTTAAACACTTACTTTTCAAAACTATTTCACATGAAAATCACCTCACAAAATTATCCGATGTTACAGAAAATATTTCTTGCTTAGCTTTGATTTCATTTTCAGATCCTCGACATGACCATGCGACCATTTGAATTGAAATTATCCGATGTTATGGAAAATATTTCTTGCTTAGCTTTGATTTCATTTTCAAATCCTCGACATGACCATGCGACCATTTGAATTGAAATTATCCGATGTTATGGAAAATATTTCTTGCTTAGCTTTGATTTCATTTTAAATCCTCGACATGACCATGCGACCATTTGAATTGAAATTATCCGATGTTATGGAAAATATTTCTTGCTTAGCTTTGATTTCATTTTCAAATCCTCGACATGACCATGCGACCATTTGAATTGAAATTATCCGATGTTATGGAAAATATTTCTTGCTTAGCTTTGATTTCATTTTCAAATCCTCGACATGACCATGCGACCATTTGAATTGAAATTATCCGATGTTATGGAAAATATTTCTTGCTTAGCTTTGATTTCATTTTCAAATCCTCGACATGACCATGCGACCATTTGAATTGAAATTATCCGATGTTATGGAAAATATTTCTTGCTTAGCTTTGATTTCATTTTCAAATCCTCGACATGACCATGCGACCATTTGAATTGAAATTATCTGATGTTATGGAAAATATTTCTTGCTTAGCTTTGATTTCATTTTCAAATCCTCGACATGACCATGCAACCATTTGAATTGAAATTATTCGATGTTATGGAAAATATTTCTTGCTTAGCTTTGATTTCATTTTCAAATCCTCGACATGACCATGCGACTATTTGAATTGAAATTATCCGATGTTATGGAAAATATTTCTTGCTTAGCTTTGATTTCATTTTCAAATCCTTGACATGACCATGCGACCATTTGAATTGAAATTATCCGATGTTATGGAAAATATTTCTTGCTTAGCTTTGATTTCATTTTCAAATCCTTGACATGACCATGCTACTATTTGAATTGAAATTATCCGATGTTATGGAAAATATTTCTTGCTTAGCTTTGATTTCATTTTCAAATCCTTGACATGACCATGCGACCATTTGAATTGAAATTATCCGATGTTATGGAAAATATTTCTTGCTTAGCTTTGATTTCATTTTCAAATCCTTGACATGACCATGCGACCGTTTGAATTGAAATTATCTGATGTTATGGAAAATATTTCTGGCTTAGCTTTGATTTCATTTTCAAATCCTCGACATGACCATGCGACCGTTTGAATTGAAATTATCTGATGTTATGGAAAATATTTCTTGCTTAGCTTTGATTTCATTTTCAAATCCTCGACATGACCATGCGACCGTTTGAATTGAAATTATCTGATGTTATGGAAAATATTTCTTGCTTAGCTTTGATTTCATTTTCAAATCCTCGACATGACCATGCGACCATTTGAATTGAAATTATCCGATGTTATGGAAAATATTTCTTGCTTAGCTTTGATTTCATTTTCAAATCCTCGACATGACCATGCGACCATTTGAATTGAAACTATCCGATGTTATGGAAAATATTTCTTGCTTAGCTTTGATTTCATTTTCAAATCCTCGACATGACCATGCGACTATTTGAAGTGAAATTATCCGATGTTATGGAAAATATTTCTTGCTTAGCTTTGATTTCATTTTCAAATCCTCGACATGACCATGCGACTATTTGAATTGAAATTATCTGATGTTATGGAAAATATTTCTTGCTTAGCTTTGATTTCATTTTCAAATCCTTGACATGACCATGCGACCATTTGAATTGAAATTATCCGATGTTATGGAAAATATTTCTTGCTTAGCTTTGATTTCATTTTCAAATCCTCGACATGACCATGCGACAATTTGAATTGAAATTATCCGATGTTATAGAAAATATTTCTTGCTTAGCTTTGATTTCATTTTCAAATCCTCGACATGACCATGCGACCATTTGAATTGAAATTATCCGATGTTATAGAAAATATTTCTTGCTTAGCTTTGATTTCATTTTCAAATCCTCGACATGACCATGCGACCATTTGAATGGAAATTATCCGATGTTATAGAAAATATTTCTTGCTTAGCTTTGATTTCATTTTCAAATCCTTGACATGACGATGCGACCATTTGAATTGAACTTATCCGATGTTATGGAAAATATTTCTTGCTTAGCTTTGATTTCATTTTCAAATCCTCGACATGACCATGCGACTATTTGAATTGAAATTATCCGATGTTATGGAAAATATTTCTTGCTTAGCTTTGATTTCATTTTCAAATCCTCGACATGACCATGCGACCATTTGAATTGAAACTATCCGATGTTATGGAAAATATTTCTTGCTTAGCTTTGATTTCATTTTCAAATCCTCGACATGACCATGCGACCATTTGAATTGAAATTATCCGATGTTATGGAAAATATTTCTTGCTTAGCTTTGATTTCATTTTCAAATCCTCGACATGACCATGCTACCATTGTAATTGAAATTATCTGATGTTATAGAAAATATTTCTTGCTTAGCTTTGATTTCATTTTCAAATCCTCGACATGACCATGCGACTATTTGAATTGAAATTATCCGATGTTATGGAAAATATTTCTTGCTTAGCTTTGATTTCATTTTCAAATCCTCGACATGACCATGCGACTATTTGAATTGAAATTATCCGATGTTATGGAAAATATTTCTTGCTTAGCTTTGATTTCATTTTCAAATCCTCGACATGACCATGCGACCATTTGAATTGAAATTATCCGATGTTATAGAAAATATTCCTTGCTTAGCTTTGATTTACTTTTCAAATCCTTGACATGACGATGCAACCATTTGAATTGAAATTATCCGATGTTATGGAAAATATTTCTTGCTTAGCTTTGATTTCATTTTCAAATCCTCGACATGACCATGCGACCATTTGAATTGAAATTATCCGATGTTATGGAAAATATTTCTTGCTTAGCTTTGATTTCATTTTCAAATCCTCGACATGACCATGCGACCATTTGAATTGAAATTATCCGATGTTATGGAAAATATTTCTTGCTTAGCTTTGATTTCATTTTCAAATCCTCGACATGACCATGCGACCATTTGAATTGAAATTATCCGATGTTATGGAAAATATTTCTTGCTTAGCTTTGATTTCATTTTCAAATCCTCGACATGACCATGCGACCATTTGAATTGAAATTATCCGATGTTATAGAAAGTATTTCTTGCTTAGCTTTGATTTCATTTTCAAATCCTCGACATGACCATGCGACTATTTGAATTGAAATTATCCGATGTTATGGAAAATATTTCTTGCTTAGCTTTGATTTCATTTTCAAATCCTCGACATGACCATGCGACCATTTGAATTGAAATTATCTGATGTTATAGAATATATTTCTTGCTTAGCTTTGATTTCATTTTCAAATCCTGGACATGACCAAGCAACCATTTGAATTGAAATTATCCGATGTTATGGAAAATATTTCTTGCTTAGCTTTGATTTCATTTTCAAATCCTCGACATGACCATGCGACCGTTTGAATTGAAATTATCTGATGTTATGGAAAATATTTCTTGCTTAGCTTTGATTTCATTTTCAAATCCTCGACATGACCATGCGACCATTTGAATTGAAATTATCCGATGTTATGGAAAATATTTCTTGCTTAGCTTTGATTTCATTTTCAAATCCTCGACATGACCATGCGACCATTTGAATTGAAATTATCCGATGTTATGGAAAATATTTCTTGCTTAGCTTTGATTTCATTTTCAAATCCTCGACATGACCATGCCACCATTTGAATTGAAATTATCCGATGTTATAGAAAATATTTCTTGCTTAGCTTTGATTTCATTTTCAAATCCTTAACATGACCATGCGACTATTTTAATTGAAATTATCCGATGTTATGGAAAATATTTCTTGCTTAGCTTTGATTTCATTTTCAAATCCTCGACATGACCATGCGACCATTTGAATTGAAATTATCCAATTTTATGGAAAATATTTCTTGCTTAGCTTTGATTTCATTTTCAAATCCTCGACATGACCATGCGACTATTTGAATTGAAATTATCCGATGTTATGGAAAATATTTCTTGCTTAGCTTTGATTTCATTTTCAAATCCTTGACATGACCATGCGACCGTTTGAATTGAAATTATCCGATGTTATGGAAAATATTTCTTGCTTAGCTTTGATTTCATTTTCAAATCCGCGACATGACCATGCGACCATTTGAATTGAAATTATCCGATGTTATGGAAAATATTTCTTTCTTAGCTTTGATTTCATTTTCAAATCCTCGACATGACCATGCGACCATTTGAATTGAAATTATCCGATGTTATGGAAAATATTTCTTGCTTAGCTTTGATTTCATTTTCAAATCCTCGACATGACCATGCGACCATTTGAATTGAAATTATCCGATGTTATGGAAATATTTCTTGCTTAGCTTTGATTTCATTTTCAAATCCTCGACATGACCATGCGACTATTTGAATTGAAATTATCCGATGTTATGGAAAATATTTCTTGCTTAGCTTTGATTTCATTTTCAAATCCTTGACATGACCATGCGACCGTTTGAATTGAAATTATCCGATGTTATGGAAAATATTTCTTGCTTAGCTTTGATTTCATTTTCAAATCCTCGACATGACCATGCGACCGTTTGAATTGAAATTATCCGATGTTATGGAAAATATTTCTTGCTTAGCTTTGAATACATTTTCAAATGCTCGACATGACCATGCGACCATTTGAATTGAAATTATCTGATTTTATGGAAAATATTTCTTGCTTAGCTTTGATTTCATTTTTAAATCCTTGACATGACCATGCGACCATTTGAATTGAAATTATCTGATGTTATGGAAAATATTTCTTGCTTAGCTTTGATTTCATTTTCAAATCCTCGACATGACCATGCGACCATTTGAATTGAAATTATCCGATGTTATGGAAAATATTTCTTGCTTAGCTTTGATTTTGTTTTCAAATCCTCGACATGACCATACGAACATTTAAATTGAAATTATCTGATGTTATGGAAAATATTTCTTGCTTAGCTTTGATTTCATTTTCAAATCCTCGACATGACCATGCGACCATTTGAATTGAAATTATCTGATGTTATGGAAAATATTTCTTGCTTAGCTTTGATTTCATTTTCAAATCCTTGACATGACCATGCGACCATTTGAATTGAAATTATCCGATGTTATGGAAAATATTTCTTGCTTAGCTTTGATTTCAATTTCAAATCCTCGACATGACCATGCGACCATTTGAATTGAAATTATCCGATGTTATGGAAAATATTTCTTGCTTAGCTTTGATTTCATTTTCAAATCCTCGACATGACCATACGACCATTTGAATTGAAATTATCCGATGTTATGGAAAATATTTCTTGCTTAGCTTTGATTTCGTTTTCAAATGCTTGACACGATCGTGCGACTGTTTGAATTTAAATTATCCGATGTTATGTTTAATGTTGATGAATATTATGAGAGGATTTAAAATGATGAATTGAATGAATAAAATCTGATGACTCATGAGGACGATTTATGACAAGTGTTTATTTATATTGGATTTGAAGATAACCATGTTGCAGCCATCAGAAAAGTAATCTTGTGGTAACATGCTCATCTGTTAAGCAATTGATGTATTTACAAAGCTCAATTGATGTATTTACAAAGCTCAAAATTCAGGAAAATCAACGAATTATAATATTAAAACCAAAATTTGACTATTCATAAAATGAATGGATTTTTAAGCAAGAAACATGTATATGTAATGAACTTTATTCTAACAATGAAACTAGTTTTAGTGAACTAAAATGTCAAACCAAGAAATACAAGATTTCATCTAATCGAAATTTTTCCAAACACTTATTGCCGTGGCTAATAGCGCCCTACCTGAGAGTTCAACATTCAAACGGCTTGACCTAACATTTACAGGTAACAAATTGGAACAAATACATAGAAGATACTGCCAAGTTTTGTAAGAAAGGTGAGCTTCCTCTACCGAGTTAGAAAACTTTCCACACCTGCAAGTATCCAATATCTCTACAAAGTCACTATTCACCCATGCATGGAGTATTGTTGCCACATCTTGGCTAGTTCAGCAACCAGTAGTCTCTCCCTCTTAGGGTCCAAAAAAAAGCCTCTCATCTAATAGGTCTCACACTGTCTGCCAAGCTCCAGTTCCTGTCCCATCACCACAATGTTGCATCTCTGTGCATGTTTTACAAGTATTTCAATAGAATGTGATCTGATGAACTTGCCGCACTTGTGGCCCCTAAACGTAAATATCGCTGACAAACCCAACAATCAGCAAAATCCCACCCCTTCACTGTGGAGATCCCCAGATGCTGGAAAGCTTTCTACTCTAATAGCTTCTTTAACTGAGTAGCTTGCCTTTGGAATTCCTTCCCTGCTCCCTGTTTCCCCGACTGCACTAACATGCAGAAATTTAAATGTAATGTGAACAAAATTCTCGCTGCACAACCTCTTCACTTAGGATGCCCCCATAAATCTGGCCCCTAATTCACAGTAGCAACTTATGTCTCGGTGGCAATGTGCCTTGTTTGGGGTGAATTTAAGTAAAAAAAAGATTTTCTTCATTTATAAATATTAAATGTAAAAATGGATCAAATATTAGATTTATTGATGAGAAAATAACAGCATGATTATCATATTTTAGGCCTAATATTTGTTTTACTAATGAGTCACCATTTATGAGGCCAAAGGCCACTCGAGGATAAGGGTTAATGAGATGGATGGAGTGTCAGTTGAATGATAATGAATAGGAGAATTGAAAATGAACAAAATTTAATTACTTATGAACCCGGTTTATGAGAAGTGTTTCTTGGCATTGTATTTGAAGACGACCATGTTGTAGTATGCAGGGAAGCAATCCTGTGGTAATGTGATTCACAGATGGGAAGTTCTGGGAAAGAAACTTTGTTCATGGAAATTTAGCCTGGTGTTAGACACACAGAGGAAGAAAGTTATTTTTGGTTGTGGTTTATTTACCGCCGCTCAAAGAGGTTTGACACAAGGTCAGGTGGAGTTTTGAAAAACCAGCACACTAGGAGAAGTGCACTTATGGCCTACAAAAAATGCCTGAACAGCCTTGTCGATTAGGTAAGTATTTGCAGTTGCGATTGCAAGGCAAGTTCTTGCTGTGCATGTCTTACAAGGACGAACCAGAGATTGGAGCTCAGTCGAGCACCTTCCATGGAAATAACGGTACTGGTACAGCTTTTGAACCGAACAAAAACTGACTAGGTTAGGGTTAGTTTAGGGTTGGGTTAGGGTTAGTTTAGGGTTGGGTTAGGTTAGCGTAAGAAGAAAACTGTTCGGTTTTTGTCCGGTTCAAAACCTGTACCAGTATTGAAATAATGATAGAGTAGCGAACGACTTCTGTGAGAAAGGGGTTGCAGAGAACAGAAGAGATCATCTCACAGTAAATTGTGAAGTCGATTTTGTACTCTGTCAAGGCAAGAAAGAATTCTCTGAGCAGCACCTTCCCAAACATGGCAGCAGTACTCCATCTTAGGGCATATCTGACTCCTATAAGATACTTTTTTTTTAAATGCCAAAGATCAGGTTTCACACAAGAATACTTAAATATTAAATATATTGCAATGTCTTAAGAATAAATGCTCATTTCAATAAAATAAAATTAACTATTCTCCTTTTTTGCAATTTTATGATTAATTTTATCTTATTGAAATGCAAAGTGAACCTAGGGTTTTAATTACTCTACAAGTTGAAGTAAAATAAAAAAATTAATGGGTTAAGGAACACTACTTTAAACTGCCGGATCAAAAGTAACATATGCCTTGTACAGGATGAGCTCAAAAGTGCCACTCAGGGAATTGTTCAGAAAATTGACAATCCTTTCTACAATCTAACCATATTTGACAGAAATAAACTTCAGTCTATGCCTGACTTGTACTTGTTCAGTGGGGGGGGGGGTACTTCGGTTTTGATCTCATCCGTAGATGTGATCCTGAATGAGATCGACACTCACCGAACCTTAGCTACCCATAGATTTTTATTTGTAAGGTTATCTGAAAAAGTTAATGTTTATTAAAAAAAATCTCAAAACTTTTCACTGAACTGAAGGCATAATCAGGAATTCAAATGCTCCAAAAGGAGTTGTTAGCACCGTTTTGGGTATGTCGGCCGAATTCAGTGGAATCTGATGGTAAGCCTTAACTAAGTCCAGTTTGGAGAAGGTCTTACAACCGTGCAGAGATGAAGCAAAGTCCTGTATATGTGGGATTGGATAACGATCAGGTACCGTCATGGCATTGAATTGTCGATAGTCCCCAGTCGGACACCAATCTCCAAAGCGCTTCAGGACCATATGCAAAGGAGAAGCCCATGGACTGGAAGAGGGGCATATAATTCCCAGTTGCGGCATATGGTTAAACTCTGTCTTCACTGCTTTTAGTTTCTCTGCAGGTAAGCGACGAGGGCATGATAACACAGGAGCTCCTGTGGTCTCAATATAATGTTTTGTTGAGTGAGTTGGTTTGCTTACAACAAAATTCAAGTTAGTTAACTCTGGGTAGGAGTGTAGTAGGGTCTGGTATGTTTCATCGGTTGCAGCAATAAAGAATACCGGGCTGATAGATGGGGTGTTAGATTTAAAACCCGGAACAGAAAATTCCGTATTAGCGTCTATCAGCCGTCGTCTGCTCATGTTCACTAAGACATTAAAGTGGTACAGAAAGTCCGAGCCCAGAATGGGGTAGGGTAAATCGGCTACTTCTTTTCGTCTGACATATTCTACATTCCGTTGCAATTTTTAACTCGACTAGCAAAACAAGCAGCCATATTGGAAATATGTCAGAATGTCGCTTCTATTTATCTTCCTCCCACAAGGTAAGATATGACACAAGGTCGGGAAAGTGGAAAAGAACCAGCGTTCGAGAATTTGAGCACTCTGGCTGTTTAAAAATTGCCTGGGCAGCCCCGTCGGCATTCCCCGGTAGGGGCGCCTCAGACAGTAAGCAATAAACTTACTCCTCCCCAAAGAGGGGAGGCAAAGCCTGGGAGGGTGCACCTCCTAGAACTGCACAGGACCGACAACAATAGATCGGCCTAAATCCAAACCCAAAGGCCCAGACGATACCGGTTTATTAGGCGGGGTAAAAAAAAACGGCTTATTTGCTAATAATTCTTTTTTTCTATTTCATACATAAATTGGTAAAATTGTCGTTTCCCAACCAAAATGGCAGACAATAAATCGGCTGCAGTTTTTTTTACCTCACTAATGAGTAAGTAAACCCAAATAAATTGTTTGGAACTAATTTAAAATTTACCTTAAATAATTTAAAAAGAAATACAGCTTGGAAATTAGTCCAAAAGAATTTATTTGGGTTTACTTACTCATTCAGAAAAAAATCATAAAACTGCAGACGATTGATTGCCCGCCATTTTTGTTGGGAAACGACAGTTTTACCCATAAAATGAGTTTAACGCCAATACGTGTTCAGCATATCATAATAATAATAATAATAATAATAATAATAATAATAATAATAATAATAAGACGATACATGTTAGAAAACAAAACAAAACTCCCATCTCTCAGGAATGAAGTAGCGAAGAAGTTACAAGCAGAAACAGAAAGAGTAAACAGACTCCTCACACACATCCCAACAGAAACTATTACAGACCTAAACAACCTGATATATGCAGGGGCAAAATCGGTAAGTATGAAACTAAGAAACGAAGAGAATGGACAAAAGAGAGGACCGACAAAACCTGGATGGGAAATCAGACTGGAAATCCAGATCACCAAACTTCGGAAAGAAGCTAAAACCGTGAACAGAAGGAAGGAGGACATGAAACGATTAAGAAGCAAAAATCAGAAACGCAAGGAAAAACTAAATGAGAAACATGAAGAAATAAAACAAAGGATAGCAGCAATAGAAGGAAGACTGAGACGATACAGGTACAAATCAGAACAGAGCAAACAGAACAGGACCTTTGAAAACAATGAAAGCCAGTTTTACAAAAACGTAAATGGAGAAAAAACAACGACAGAGCAACCGAACCCAACAGAAACAAAACAATTCTGGAGCAAGATATGGGAAGAACCAAAAAAGCACAACAAGAATGCCCAATGGTTGAAAAACATGAAAGATGAACTGCAAGAAATCGAAGAAGGAACCGAAACAGAAATCAACAAAGAAACGATCAAGAAAACCCTAAGAAAAATGGCAAACTGGAGAGCACCAGGCCACGATGGAATACATGCATACTGGTTTAAAAAATTCACGACCCTGCATGAAAGAATAGCGCAGAAACTGAGCGGATGTATCCGCAAAACAGACATACCAGAATGGATGACGGAAGGAAGAACAACACTAATACAAAAAGACCCCAAAAAGGGAACGACCCCCAGCAACTACAGACCGATAACATGTCTACCAATAATGTGGAAAATTCTCACAGCACAACTGAGAGAACAAATCTACCAATCCCTGGACAAACGTGGACTGCTCCCCGAGGAACAAAAAGGATGCCGGAAAGGACAAAGAGGTGCACATGATCTACTATACATTGATCAAAAGACTCTGAAGGAGGTGAAGAGCAGACAAAAGAACATAACCATGGCATGGATTGACTACAAAAAAGCCTACGACAGAATCCCCCAAACATGGATAATTGAATGCTTAAAAATATACAAGATACCAGACAGGATTATTAATCTCATCCAGAAAGCAATGGAAACATGGAGACTAAAACTGACAGCCGGAGGACAATACCTGTCTGAGATAAAAATACAGAGAGGCATTTTTCAAGGAGACTCTCTATCACCACTACTGTTTATAATAGCCATGATGCCACTCAACTACATACTCAGAAAGTGTGATGCCGGATACAGGTTTACGGATACAGAACAAAGAATAAACCACCTGATGTACATGGATGACCTTAAACTGTTTGCAAAAAACAAAAAAGAACTGGAAAAGCTGATAAACACAACCAGGATATTCAGCCAGGATATCCAAATGGAGTTTGGAATAGAAAAATGTGCACTGCTAGAGATCAAAAGAGGAAAACTGGAAAAGACAGAAGGTATAGAACTCCCCAACCAAGAGGAGATGAGGGCGCTAGGAGAACAAGATAGTTACAAATACCTGGGAGTTCTGGAAGCAGACACAATCAAATATACAGAAATGAAAGAGAAGATTGGAAAAGAATATCTACGAAGAACAAGGAAACTCTTAGAAACTAAACTATATAGCAGAAACCTAGTAAAAGGGATAAACACATGGGCTGTATCACTAATAAGATACTCTGGACCATTCATAGGCTGGACCAAAGAAGAACTCAGGCACCTTGACCAAAGAACTAGAAAACTAATGACTATGCACAATGCACTGCACCCAAAAGACGACACGGACAGACTCTACGTGAAAAGAAATGAAGGAGGTAGAGGACTGGTAAGTATAGAAGACTGTGTGGAAGACACCAAAAAAGAGCTGGAGAAATATGTAACCCAGAACACGGAAAGACTGATCGCCACAGCAAGAGACACCAGCCCAACAAACAACCCCGGAAGCACTGAACCCAGAAACAAAAAGACAAGAAAGGAAAAGTGGGAAGAAAAACAACTACATGGACGCTTTATAAGACTCACAAGCGATGAAGCCAATGAAAACAGCTGGGCATGGCTGAGAAAAGGAAACCTGAACAGAGAAACGGAATCTCTGCTGACGGCCGCACAGAACAATGCGATTAGGACAAACTTTATTAAAGCAAAGATAGATAAAACCCAGGAAAACAGCAAATGCAGATTGTGTGGACAAAGAGACGAAACGATAAATCATATAATAAGTGAATGCAGCAAGCTAGCACAAAGGGAATACAAGAACAGACATGACAGCATGGGGAAAGAAGTACACCGGGAAATGTGCAAACAACTGAATTTCGAATATGCAAGAAAACGGTACAAACACAAACCAGAAACTGTACTAGAAAACGAAAAACACAAAATCATATGGGATATGAATGTACAAACAGACAAACCCATAACAGCAAGGAGACCGGATATGATAATAATCAACAAGAAAGAAAAATCCTGCAAAATCGTGGACTTTGCCGTTCCAGCAGACCACAGAGTGAAGATCAAAGAGACGGAAAAGAGAAGCAAATATACTGAACTTGCCAGAGAATTGAAAGGAATATGGAACATGAAGAAAGTCAGTATAACACCAATAATCATAGGAGCACTAGGAACAGTCCCCAAAAACATGGAGAAAAGACTAGGAGAAATAGGAATCAAAGGGATAACTGAGACCATACAAAGGACAGTAATGATCAAAACAGCTACAATCCTGAGAAATGTCCTCGAATGCGGAAACCAACCCACATAAGCAACGAATGGAGAACAAACACATGGAAGCACAAAACAACAGAACCGGGGAAAATACAACCGCATGAGAGAGGCGCAAGCATAGGCTGACGCCACGAAAATTATGGACAGAGGGTCGAGGAGGGAAAGCGCAAAACCAGACCTCCACTGGAAGAGCGCGGACAGCTCTGGGACCTTGGGAAGGCTTGTTGCCACTCGGGCCCCAGAGGGGACCGATGGCCCTTATCAGCGGGAAATCGTTGGTAGGTGGCTGTTGCGATTACCGCAAGGTCATCAGCGGTGATGAACGAAAAGAGGTGGAGCATACTGGAGGCCTGAGGAGACTTGTTGTCACTCAGACTCCAGGGAATACCACAGGTTGTCGGCAGTGGGTGACCACTGACGATGACCAGTGTGATAACTCCTAGTGAGTAAATAATAAAACAATTTTTGAGCTAGTGCACACCGCGTTTCTGATAAAAGTATCACGTCGGGAAACGACGGTATTACCAAAAGAGTATCCTGAAAATTTTTGTGATTAAAAGTGAGTGTGAAAAAAGTAAACAAAGAAAATTAAATTAAAGTGCGCGTCGGCGTTTATTTTTTTTTAATTCGTTTCATTTTTTAACGAATCAAGTTTCAGTTTTGAACGTGACAAACGTAACGTCATTGAAACGGTTGAAATGATTTAAATTTCAAAAGTCTGATTTAACAGAATAATAAAAAAAGAAAACGGCGTATTTAAATTTTAAAATTATTTTAATAATTTCAAAAAATATATCCTGTTTTTTTTCCAAAAAATATAAACAAACGTCGACGCTGGGTGTGATACGCGTCGCTCAAAATTATTGGAATAACATATTTGAAAACTTTTAAACTGTATAAATATTAATCACAACAAAAACATATTCACAGATCAAATTGCATAATTGAAACTTAATTTATATTTCTGTGAAAGTTGGTGTTACTGTTGGTAAGTTTTGTTTGAAAGTGAAACAAGTTTTCTTACTATTCATAAAACAATTTAATTAATTGAACAAACAATAATTAACATCTCATCAGAATTTAAAATAAATACAAAACATCGATTTTGGTTAAATGTTAAAATATAATCAAATATCCACATGTTGATTTAATAATGCAATATTTTTCATTTGATTTTAATTATTTATTTTTTAATTATAATTAAAAAAAAAGTATTTAAATAAATATTGATAAAAATTATTTAAGAAAAAATACAAAACAAAAAAAAGTAATTTAATATGTATATTATCTGATCTTCGTCGTTTTCCGATGAATTTCGGACGAATGAAACTGAAAGGCAGAGGGGGTTTGGGGGAGTGGGTAAGTGACTCGATATAAAAAGCCAGCACCCTTCAACCCTCATTCCCACTTTAACCAAACAATCCACCCTAACAACTCTCTAAGTTCGCTTCCCCTCCGCTTTCGAAAACGAAAAACGATAATTTAAGGTAAGTTATTTTTGGTTTTCTTTACTTATATTTTTATTCCAATAAGACTGTCTTTTAGAATTTGTCCATTTTTTTTTCTTATTCATTGTCCTTAATTGTTATCTTGAAACTTTTTCGTCGTCTGTTAAAACTCTTAGAAAAATGTCTGCTCTTGAACTTTAGCTTTGAAATGTTCAATTTGTACAATTCAAGTTGCAAAGAAACTTTTTCAATGGATTAAATTCCGAACTGTTCTTGCTTCTCTTGAATAACATCCTCAGTTTCAAAAGAAGGTTTGCATTTAAATGAAAACTTGCTTCCAGAGTAAAAGATATTGAAGATTTAAGATGGCTGTCATTCAAACATCTTGAATAAGTTTTATAATTTATTAAATACTATGGACATCTTCCGTTTCCTGTCCAAATGTCGGACAATAAATCGGCTGCATTTTTCCTGATTTTTTTTTTTCCGACCTCATAAACACAAATGAATGTTTTTGTTTTTTTTTGTATTTTGTTTTTTTTTATATAATTTGGTTTATATAACCAAATTGTTCTTTTTTTACTGAATTCCGAACTGTATTTCCTTTAAAATAAGGTAAATTTTAAATTAGTCTAAAACAATTTATTTGGGTTTACTTACTCATTTGAACTGCAGCCGATTTATTGTCCGCCATTTTGTCTGGAGAAACGACGAATTTACCTAACTTATTACATCATAACGTATAATGTATTGATTACATATTAAAAGGTTCAATTGAAAGAATTTATAATTAAAATGCAATCCAATTTGCTGGAATATTTTTTTTTAATGAATTAAATATCAAGTAAAACATTTTATTTCCTAAATTAAGATTTATCACTTTTATGAACAAGTAAAAACTACATTTAATAACATATTCCAGTTTTTACATTGACTATTCTCTCCATATAATGCCGCAAATACGTCCGTGCCATTCGTGCTCGTATAGATAGGCGGGAACAAGGCTTCACTCGTTCCGAACTGTCGTCTCAAAATCCTTCCACCGTCCGACATCTTTCAATTGGACATTTCTATGAGACTTAAATCTTATACCTATTCGACTTCTCCATTTTTATAACTTAATTTTTAATTGAAATCTTGGTTATTCGGAACAGTAATCCAGCCCTGATTTATACTTTTAGCTTTTGTAAGTATGGATGTCTGGAAAGACAATTTCGGTGCTTACTTTCACTAAGACTTAAAATATTTAAAGAAATTTATAAACTTGCGTGTTAGCTGAAAATGATATTGTACAGAAAATTCATCCATTATTTATTAAATTATAAGAAAAATAATCTTGCGTATCTTGACGTTTATACGTCAAGGGAGATGGCTAAAATTGAGTTTTCAGAAAACTCAAAATGGCGACCGATAGATAAAATGGGCTTTTATAACGACAGCTAACAGAACGAAAATGGGTAAATAAAACAAATAAGCAACAAATAAATGTTACAAAAGGCAAGATAAGTTATTCTAACCTGGATAAGTTTATTTGTGTTTTAACTTATTTAAAAAAAAAATTGTCCGTGTTCAAAACAAACCTGTTGTCCACCTGTTCAGTTAGAACGAAAATAAAATGGCTGAAATTACTTTCGATAATCGCTCAAAAAACGAAAATTAAGCAAAATACTGGTAGAACATCACATTTTCCCACGATTGGTGACATTTATTGGATGTTTTTCTAACATTATTTTTTTTTTTTTCGATTTTTTTTTCCCCCAATTATAAAGGATCCCCGTGCTGGGCTCATGAACAGCCCTTTTGTAACGTTATAACTGAACTGGTGGACACCGGGTTTGTTTTGAACAAAAAAGGTGCTTGTACAGAGAAGCGTACATCGTACATATGAAAAACTGAAAATCGCAGTTCCAATTAAATTAACCGGAAAACTTTGATATACTTATGTATCAAGCAAAAATAGGTTTGTATACAAAACTATCGAGTAGTTCTAATAAAAAATAAAAATCCGTTTAATCGAATTCGGCCATTTATTCAAGCAAAAAACACTAAATTCAGGGGGAGATAATTCTGTCATTAACAAGTAATAAATCAATTGCATTCACCATAATACGATGAAACTGATATATTTTAATTAAAATTCCACTCGATTATTTTCCCTACTTTTTGGTGAGGATACTTATTTAAATCTGCTGTGTAAGTATATAATACTGTTTTTGTTGTCTTCGATATTAAATACGGACGCTTCTCTGTACAAGCACCCAAAACAAATAAACTTATCTAGGTTAGATTAACTTTCGTTTTGTAACATGTATTTGGTTTTTTTTACCCTTTTTTGTTTTAGCTGTCGTTATAAATGCCCGATAATCGTTCTTAATTTAATACTGAATGAATTTGCGTAATTTTTGGTAATTTCAGCTACCACGTAAGTACAAATAAAGTTTGTACACTTTAGCTATTTAAAAAAAAAATTTTTTAAAAGTTGTAAGTCATGTCGTAAGCACTTGTACTTTTTTTTTACAGTAGGACATGCGCTAAAAGTCCCTCGGTGTCGGTACTTTCCGTCGGTTTTACGTTAAACGCCGGAAAGCCCCGAAGCGAGAAGAATAAGCAGACGACATCTAAGCATTAAAATGTATGAAACGCTGAACTTGCAAACTGGTTGAAACGCGATTACAACATGAATTTTTACATGGTATCAATGGCTGTTGAAACTTCTGAAGGAACGATAAATTTCTGAAGAAAAAAATGTGGAGATCCATGCGAGATAGTTAAGCGAACCAAACTCGCGATAAATACTCTTGGCGATACCTTAACGCCAAATGCAGAAGCTGTACTTTTTTCCAACCCTAATTCATAACCCTGCCCCAAACCTAAACCCTAACGAAATCCACGAAAAATAGCAAAAAAACGTTAACTTTTCACTGTTATTATCAGTAATTTTAAGTTATGTTTAATAAGGAAAAAAAAAAACGTAAAAAAAAAACTTATTTGAATCTTCGTAAAAAAAAAAATAAAAATAAAAATATTTCATACATTTTTTGCTTGTTTTGTCTAACTTGTAAATCCAGCTTCGTAAGTCAACGGATTTTCCATTCGGCACTGTCCGGCGTTTAACGTAAACATCCGGAAAGCACCGATGCCGAGGAACTTTAGCGCGGGTCCTTCTGTAAAAAAAAAAAAAAAGTACCACCGTAATCTCTTGTAAAAATCTCAAATCTATGCCAATGACTTTTAAATAATTACATAAAGGGTGCTTATCCAGATTAAGGGAGACATTCGATAAAAATAAAACTGAGAAATATGTTTGTACGTACCTGTCACGGGCTGAATATATCCTTTACCAAAAGTCACTTAAATTAATCAAGTAGTTTTTATTTTATAAATAAAGATTAAATTTTATCGATACACGAATGAAAGGAAAATACGGCCTCCATTAAAACATATGCAAGGGGGTGGGAATAACCCTATCTATTGCATACGGGGTTGATTTGGGCATCATTTCTGGTGGTGTGGGGGCAAAGGTTATGACCAGAGCGCATTCGTTTATCGATTAAAATAAATTTTTATTAAATAAAAACTACTTGATTAATTTAAGTGATTTTTTGGTACGATATATTTAGCCCGTGACGGGTACGTACATCAGCTATTTCTATGTTTTATTTATTTTATTTCGAATGTCTCCCTTAATCTGGATAAGCACCACATAAATTTAACATAATGGTACTTATGCAGTTTAGACATAATGTTATTTAGAACCTCATTCTTAACAAGGTTTAGATTAACTATTCTCTACTTTCACCTGACAATTTAATAAACAAGATACCGTAAAAATTGAGTTTAACTTGAGAATCGTAAGAAAATAGTCCGGTCCGTAAACTGCATAAGCACTTAATGGAATAAAATAAGTTCAATTTAAGTGTCGATAAGTCACGTGATCACATGTTAAAAAAAAAAGGTGCAAATAATTGAGAAAAACGTACTTTGCTAGATTAGGACCCACGCTACCCCTAACGACGTGGTCAAAGTTAGCGTGGGTCCTAATCTAAATAAGCACCGAGAAAAACAATTTGAAAGTTTCGTTATCTAAAAAAAAATCCATTTTGGAAACTTTTCGTTGCACAAGAACTATTTAAAAACATTTGCTTAAAAATGGTTCCTTTGACAAAAAACATTTAATTAATAACAGTTGTTAGCTATGATTTGTTCGTTCTTTATTTTTATGTATTTTGTTTGCAACTTTTCTTGAATTTATCGTCTGGCAGTTTTCGACTCGGCAACACTCGGCCGCTTCCGTAACATGGCCGAACGTTGACTACGCGAAGTCACGGAAACGCGGGTCGTTCTCTATAAGAGTACCATTTTAACTAAGAAATAAAAATTAACAGATGATAAATTGTTTTTTGCCTGAACATTTTTTAGCAGTTTTTCTTCCTGACAAAAGTTTGTATGTGTCCAAAATATGAATTTTTTTTATCTATTAATACTAAAAGAATAAGTTAATAAAATTAATGTCGTGGGATTTTTAAATTTGCCTTTCCCAAAATTTATATTTTTTTCTGTATTTAGAAATTTAGGTGCTTCTGCTTCTGCCCCGACATGTTAGGCCTCTCTTTAAAAAAAGCTAAAGAAATGTATAAACTATCTACTTATGTGGGAGCTTAATAGAAGACGATACAGTGTATCGGATACACCAACAATTACGCAAATTCATCCAGTATTTATTAAATAAAAACGATTTTTATCATTCGGTAGCCATTTTTGTTAAACCAGCAAACAATTTGAGTTAACTCCCTTGTCTATTTCAGAAGTGCAAATGTCTAACGAAACTTAGGATAGTTTTTTTTTCTTTAATAAATACTGGATGAATTAGCGTAATTTTTTTCCTGTACAATCTTATTTTCAACTAATTCGTATGTACATAACGAAGTTTATACATTTTAAATATTTTAATGTCGTGGCTAAACGGAAGCACCCAGTTGCCTAATGGACATCCAGTCATCAACGGCGATTTGAACCGAACGCTTTCCAGACTGGCAAACGTTGCCGAACGAATTGAATGCACCAGAAGTTTTTTTTGTTTTTTTGTTTTTTTAGCATGTCTAATTGTTTTATGATCTCCGGCAAATTTAGAAAGCCATTCTTAACATGGGAAAGCTTTGTTAATTTGGATTAGGTTTTCTGCGTTCTTAGTCGAAATTGCTTACGTCACGCATGCCAATTTCTAGATGTCCATTCGGCCACAGCACCTTATTTTCTGCAGTAGCACCGGTGGCGAATGGGGTACGGCCCACAAACATCGCGACAGAATTGGCTCCGATCGACAACTGTTGCGATATTATTGGTATTTTGTGGCAAATCACATGCCCATATACATAAAGGGTGCGTACGAGCTGGCTTAAGGTGGGTGGCCCCCATCACGGAAAACACCCTGATAGGTGTACAAACAAAAGGATGCATCTGAACATACTACACAAATGTTAGTTACCAATCACAGCCATTGAAGAGTTGATATTTTGTCATTCAGATTATCTCGTAAGGCTCCAGACACCATTTCTCCCCCCCCCCCCAACTGCGATCTAATCCAGGAGTTCAACAGGAACAATTGTCTTCCTCCTAGCATTGATATTTTGAATTTGCAATTTCCGCAATTCAAATAAAACACGTGATTAAAACACAATATTTTTGTCAAATGTTTTGTCGAAAAAATTGAAGAAATAAACAATTATCAAAATGAAATTGTTCGAGAAAAAAATGTGGTACTCTTATATAGCGAACGCACCGCGTTTCCGTGACTTCGCGTCGTCAACGTTCGGTCTTGGAAGAGTTGCCGAAACTAACCAATCAGGTTGTAAGCAAGCAGACGATCACTTTTTGGCTGACTTAATTTCTACGGTCTGCAGCACGTTGAATCTCCCGAAGGACTAATTGAGTTCTGTGTCAGCAACGCGCACTTTAGCGCTAGAAGTGCGTTGCGTTGCTGACAAAAAAAAATTTTAATTCATGCATTTTTTTTTTTTTAAATAATAGATAAAAATATAACTTTAGTAAAGATGTGTTTTCAACAAATAATACATTTTCACTAGTATTTTAAGAAAGATACTTTCATTATATTCCGTGATCGTTGATTAATAAATACTGAAAATTTTATTAAAATTGGTTGATTTCCTGAATTTTTACGTGAAGGGAGGGTCAAAATGTTTTTACATTTTAGGAATCGGCCATTGATTTTGCACGTACCTATGGTTTAATAAGTTCTTAAATGTTAAAAGAAAAGAAAATTTTGACAGTGCTAAGATTACGCTAAACTATAATTTAGCCGTTAAAACTTAAACTCTAAAGAAAAAAAAAAAAAAAAATGATCTTCCATAAATCAACTGAAGTTTGGGGGGGGGGGGCACATTTACTTGTAAATTTTTTTATTTTTTTTTCAGTTTAAAATAAACAATTACATCTTGTAAATTGTAAACATTTTTCATAGGAAATTAAAGAAATTTCTATGAAACTTAAATCTGCCTATTCGACTTCATTTGTATAGCTTAATTTTTAATTGAAATATTAAATGACTTAATATTCCCTAGCAGTTGCCACTAATTGGCTGTATAAACAAAACCGAAAACCGAAAATCGTAAAAACGGAAGGTTGGCAGACAATATAAGACGATGAATACGGAAAGAAAAAATGCATATATTTTTATAAAAACAAAAATGAACAAACCAGAGCTGAACAAGTAAACTTTTCTTTTTATTGTTTTAGTGGGCAAAATGAACCATTTTGAAAAAAAAATTTTTGTTTTTTATTTACAATTAGGCAAGTTGTTTGTTATATTTTTTGTTGGGGGGGGGGGGGGGGAATTCGCTTCCTTCCACATCCTCTTGACGTGGTTGGTGCAAGCACCCGTTGTCGGGTCCACAAAATTCTCGCTGTGGTTCACCGTAAGGTGCTGATACCCCTCCTCTCCTAACCTGTTATACGCCCTCCAACAATCGGATACTACCGTGTGGTCCCAGGTACGACGTACTGTTTGATTATTGGAAGTGTTAGGGTTTCGGCATTCCTGTTAGGCACTGTCACCAGGAAACCCTAACCCTTCTCTGGGGGGTTGTATCCCCCCGAAGACCCAGACAAGCGGCTGGAGAACCCGTCCAACATTGTTTTTATGGCGGTTAAATAGAGACTCGTCTATTTCCACCGTATGCCCTGGCCCTCCGAGTCGCCGAGGGTTGCGCGACAGATGTTCCATGCAGACCTCCCGCAGAAAATTTTCAGTCCACTTGTGTGGTTGGAGACAGTATGCCGCATTTCTTGCGTAGGTTCTTCCCTGTTGCCATATCCTAGGACCACAGGTAGATTAGTTTTAGTATGGTTGATATTTCCATTCTGGATCGCGAAAAGAATGTCCTTACTGCTGGAAATTCGTTTTGCTTAGCGATTCCTTCCAATTATCGGCTGCTTGCTATAAACTGCTTTGCAGCAACCTGATTGGTCAGTTTTTTTTCCAGTTTTGTCTACAGCCTCGTTTTCGTCTCGGCAGCTCTCGGACGCTTCCGCAACCTACCTGATCGCTGCGGCCGAGCAGTCATGGAAATTAGGCGCATTCTCTGGAGTAGTACCGTTTTTTTCCGGCGGTTGAATAGACTCGTTTATTTTCCACCGTATGCCCTGGGCCTCCGGGTTGCGCGACAGATGGTCTGTCCACCTCCCGCAGAAAAATTTTCGGCCTGGCACAACTGCTGAAAATTCATTTTGATTAGCGGTTTCTTCCAACCTTATAACCTGATTGGCAGCAACCTGATTTGTCAGCTCTGCTTCAGCCTCGTCTTCGTCTTGGCATCTCTCTGGCGCTTCCGCGACCTGCCTGATCGTTTCTGCCGAGCAGTCACAGAAATTAGGCGCTTCATCTGTAGTACCGAAAAATGTTCTAAACAATAATTTGTCAGATTTTAATTACATCAGTTAGACATTTTAGAGCTTAAACATCTATTTTGAAAAGGTTTTCCCAATTTTTCAAAATATTTGAATATAATTATAAACCTAACTGTTATTAATCGTAAAAAAATGACATCTACTTCAACCGAATTTGTGCTTTTTTTTTATAGAATGTTTATTTGATCGAGGTAAGAAAGTTTCCTGACAGTCGAATTATGGAATATCATAATAGACAACGTCAAGTCGTGAGGAAAGTTATCGCTTTAGCAAATGCACATGAAATTAAGAAATTTAAATCATCAAAATTCTGGAAATCAACCAATTTTAATGAAAATTTCAGTATTTATTAACTAGTTTAGGAATTTCGCGGGCGTTAGCAAAATTATAAATTTCTTGGTAACAAAATGGTACAGAACACATATATATAAAAACACGACAAGGGGGAAAGAAAAAATAAGAGGTTCGATAGTTAAAATAGTTTTAACATTAAAATGGGGTTGGCAATGAAAATGTTGCAGAGATCTAATCGACAAATACTTGCGTCAATTTGTGGAGACAGAAATTCAGAAACAATCTTTGTCTCCATATGACAGCACATTGCTGAAGTGTACCCTGTCGAAAAGCTTTCTTCTACGTCCTCTAACCTTTTTATTTCTCTGTCGTCTGTGCTTAATTCCACAAAAAATTTGCTAAAATAAAACTGTACATAACCCTAACATAGTAGGGTTTTAAAGAATTGGCCAGATAAAAAATTGTTTGCTAAAACAAATCATAGAAAAAAACTGCTATCAGTTGTTGCACCATATTTTCTTCACCGAACAAAAATAAATATTCATGAAACTTACCACATACGATGAGTGCTTTGTACCAACATGTTGAAAGTTTCTTGCCTACATGTTGAAAGTTTTCATTAAATTTTTTGCGTTGAAATTAACATACGATACCAGTTTCTAGTGTTTTAACATTGCCTTGTATTTGAACACAAAAACCGAATTTTGTGTTCGGCACATTCCGGCGGTTTACGTAACCTGTCAGAATGTGCCGATGAAAACGTGGTGCGTAAACTGCATAAATACCAAAATTTGTTACCATCCAGACTTTAACCCCTTGGTGTGGCTGAATATCCCCATATTAAAAACTATCTTTGTATCCAACTTGTTTTCGTGAGGACATGACTTGTTTTTTCCTACTTGGCCTATAACTTCAATTTAAAATATAAAGTATTTTAAGTTTTAGTCAAAATTTAATTTTGATACTTGTAAGGACTAGGATCCTAGAGGATGTCAGCCAGTCCCGGAAATGACTGAAGCAGTTTATGATTTTAAAGTAAAAAAAAAAGGGGGGGGGGGTCAAGTTAGGGTTAAAAAAGAATTTAGCCCCTCCAAAAAGGTGGCTTTTAAATCATAAACTGCTTCAGCAATTTCTGAAACTGACTCCATAACTGAAATTTTCTGGGTGGCCATTCCTTACAAGTACTTATGATGATCCATGTCACTTGTCTGTCTATTCCCTGTTTTGCTCTCTATTTAAATGCCTTTTGTCTTGTAAATCTCCTCTGCTAAACTATAATGTATGTCTATTGTCTGATTCTCTGCCACCATCCAGATGAGTGAACAAACCCTATCTCGAGGCGAAAACGGACCAGATTCCAACGATGATGCCCAGTTCAGCGTAACTCGTAGCGCTGAAAACTCCAACGATTCCTTTGTTTCAGAGTCGATTCTTCCAACTTTCTACCAACAGGGGGGTGAGACTTATTACATTTCGCGCCGATGGCAAGGCCAGACAGATGCCACACCACTTCCTCTCAGAGACTTAGAACAGGCTACTCTCACTAGCAGGTATGTAATGCTTAAACTCTTCACTTTAAAATTAGCCTTCAAATATCTAAAAATGAAAAAAATATGCCTCCATTCAGATCAATAACTTATTTTTTTTTATCTTTCCAGAAAAGTTTTTCAAAAAAACAATTTAATGTTCTCAAGAACAGAAGAATTGAGTTTTGAAAATTCACGCTCTCGCAATTATGTGACTGATTATGAAATATGTCTGTCACCTGGTAACAATGTTTCAGGTAAGTTTAACCATCTTAATGCCACTTTAAAACAAAAGCAATGCACAGAACATTTATACCATTTAATACATAGATATGCAGATCAAATTGTTCAGTATTTCATCTGATGGCATCCCAAAATCCTTATGTGATGCTGAAATGAGACAAACTTTGATAATGTATTTAAAATAAATTTTCATAGCTTAATATTGAGCTTACATGGAAAAGAATTAAATTTATCGGAGACACAATTTTGAAGACAGTTCAGTTGACGAATCAACCCCAATTTTTTTTTATCTGAAAAAATATCAAACTGTCATCTGCCAATTTGTTTAAATTCTCAAACTGTCATTTTAATCAAACTAACCAAATAAATACATGAAGGGAACCATTTGAAACTGAAGAAAAAAAAAAAATGTTAGCTCATTAAATTGTCTTCATTTAAAACTGAATACAAAAGTTTTCCAATGAACATTTTAATTAAAAATGTAATGTCCATTTTAAACTTATTTTTTATTTTCCAGATTTACAAAAATCTGAAGTGAATGTTCAACGCTTACTTAAGGAAAACGTAAAGCAAGTGGAACCGGACTCTGATGATGTTTCTTGTGCAAGGTTTCTGCAAAAGGCAGCTTCTTACGGCATACATGTAGAAGATCCAAGGACTCTTTCGGAAAATTCTGAAGAGCAAAAGAATACCACTGCTTTAGAAGCTCCTCCATGCAATCTTAGAGAATCTGTGAATGGAACTGAAACTGAAACTCTGTATGGTGATGGCCTGATGAATTTAAATTCTGACTTGCAATCAATGAAGTTAGAGAGATCTCCGGAGACCGCTGCCTCTTCCTGGATTCCCAACTGGATGAATGACAGTTTTTGTTTGAAAGACTCTTATTTTTCAACTTCCTACAACTCTAGTACCGACCAATCTGGTACAAATATGAAAGAATCTTCTGTTGGTTTTGAACAAGATACTGGTGAGAAGGCCACAAAACCCGCCGACATTTCTGGAAATAAATCTGAAAATACTTTCAATCCAAACGTTTCTTTCACACCAGACAGAAGCTGGTCCAATACTTTCCTTTTTGATTCATCTTCCTCTCCCCCTTCCTCTCCTAACTGTGAAGGCTTGTTTGTTAAAATGAGTACCCCTTCGAAGTTTGTTGGGGCTGTGGCGAGAGATCGACCCGCTAACATAACAAATGTGTCCACTCAGACAGATCTTCTCTTCAATCCGAGCTTAGATGCCCTTCCCAAAAAGGAAATGTCTACTCAAGGAAACCAAACGAGTGTGCTGTTAAAGGATGCTGCAGTCAACACCCGACAGTTGTTCACTAGCTTATATTCGGAGCCGATATCTCCAATTGGCTCGTCTCTTTCTGGCAAAAATAAAATCAATGTCTCTGTAAGTTTCCAAACCTTTCTAAATTTTGGCGATTATGCAGTATAGTTAAAAGGGGAGGGGGTGAAGAAAAACGGGTAACAAATGACTGTTACCAAATACCTGTATAATTTTAGTGCGTGTTTGCTGATTGTAAGATATATCTATGCATTTGTTATTGTCGTTTAGCCAAGCAAGCAGTTTCCAACATGGCCACCAATTTATTTTAGGGGGGGTGGGGGTCACAAATTTCAGATAATTTAAAAAAAAAAAAAAAAAAAAAAAACTTAGCCTAATCTGATTGGCAACCACACTCTTGACTTGGGCTTAGTTCCATCAAAAATATTTTTTTAAAGCTTGAAATTTGTGTCCATGTTGGTAACTACGTTTGCTTAGCTAAGCCAGTAACGATAAATGTATAGATAAATATTACGATCGGTAAAAACGCGCAAAAATTATACAGGCAAATAGAAAATTTTTTTTTTTTTCTTTAGCTGCATTGCACAAGTGTCAAAAGATATTTACTTATTTTTAAAGTTAAAAATAAACGCCTCAGTATTGGCTTTGCTTGCCTAAAAAAAATGTAGTCCCTTTGTCTCTATCATATTCAGTTTAACGTTTGTTTTAGATGCTGGCATGTGTTGGATGGCTTTTAGAAATTGACTTTCAAACTAACCTATCTATGGCCAAGTCTTTATCCGTCTTTTAAATTCATCCTTATCGCTTCCCGTGATTTTCCTGACCTTCCCCTGTCAATCAACTCTGCTACCTCAACTGTTCTACATCTACTAACCCAAACACTTGCATTTATTCTTTCAATGTGACCAAATCAAGTCTCCTGTTCTGCATGCATCTCCATATACTGTTACTTCATTATTCCATCATACTTTAGAATAATTATCTAATTATCTTTTCTCTTTTCAGAATACATTTGATCAAAATCTGAATCCGGATTCTTGTGTCACCGATAATTATTTCACTGAACAGTTTACTGATATTGTTCCTTCTCCTATTCTGCAATCCACTGTAAGGAACCCGTATAAGATGGGCTACCCTGATGTTTCGCCTCTCATAGACACTCCACCTCCGTCCCCTGAAACCTTGCACTCTGATAACATTCTTTATGGCACGACAGTGAGACCTTCAACTCTTGATGTAAATGAAATGAAGTTGGATAGCGGTCTTTATCGTTTGGTTCTTGATAATCTCCTCCGTCAATATCCTGGTTTGATAAAGACTCCACATGAATTACAGCGACTGGCCCAAAGAGAAACTGCGTATCGGCAACTTCATAAATCTCATCTCAACTATACTTCTCCTTCCTTGACTGAAGAGCCAAGGGCTATTACCAAAACCAATCCGTCCTCAAAAGATCTCTCTAATAGCAACCAATATCTTCCAAATTTTTCCGCTCTTTCAAATGATGTCAACTCTCTTTCTCCAGAAGAAACTCTTTTCAGTGGAAACAACCAGTTCCCTTCAGATGTGTCAGATTTCCGCTATCCACCATATAGCAACTTTCAGTTGCCACTTCCAGCCAAATCTGATTGGAATTCTAAACAGCTCCCGGAGATTTCTTCCAGGAATTCTCAGTTTGACTGGGGGATAGGTTTTAATCCTGCTGTGACCAAGCATGATCTGATAGATGCTGATAATACACTTCACGGCTCTCCCAAAATGATCATGAAGAGGGTTGAAAACCCTGTTTGGAACCCTACCCGTCCAATATCAATTAATGGTAAGAATTCTTTAAAATCTTCCTTTTTCTATTATACACTGATGACTAAATAAATCACTAGCTAAAGTTGTTTTTTTTTTTTGTTTTTTTCTAGCAAAACCTTCCAATTTGAAATATCAAAATCCCAGCCCAGAAGATTTACAATTATCAAATGACTTTCAGACTAACAATTGGCAACAAGTGAGTACTTCATTTCTTTTATTTACTAGGTTTACTTAGCTGTTTGTAAAATCTTAATAGCTCCAATTAGATTTTAATTTAGTCATTCTTTTGTTACTAAATGAATAGCATGTATTAGTATTCTTGCATTTATTTCTCTACTTATCGAAGTTCTAATCAAGTTTTCCTGTAGAGATTACAGCATGTTTGTGGAACTCTGTTCCAGCAGCAGAAAGACAATCTCTAAAATATTTTAGGGTTTTTTTGTTTTTTTTTAAATACTTGACCCTGGTTGGTCAATGCTATCAAAATATTCCATCTTTATTGGTTACCGAAACCGGACTTCAATCAGATTCTCTCTGCAAGCGGAATGGACTCTGGTGACGTTTCTTGTACAAATAAGGTTTCTGCAAAAGACAGCTTATGTCATACACGTAGAAGGTTCAAGGATGCTTTCAAAAAGTAAAATTTCACTGCTTTGGACCTCCTTCAGGCAATCTTAAAGAATCGATTGTCAATAGAACTAAAACTTCATATGCAGATGGCCTTGGAGCCAAGCACTTGTTAGACATTGGCTACATAAGCAAGAACCTGAACACAGCCAGTGGGTAAACTAACTCTAGCCATATGTTCTTGACAGATGACACGGTAGTCATGGACTACTAAACATAACCGGTTATACAATCTTACAAATTCTCTCACTAACAAATTTACACATACAATTTCTTCATCTAGACACTGAACTCTTTACTTTAGTATGTTCAAACAAGTAGTAAATGTTACTCAATATATTTAAGTATGGCTAGACTTGTGTAATTTTAATATTGCCGTATGAAAACATTGGTTACGTTAAGAGTTAATCTCTTAATGGAGTGACTGCATTTATACACTATAGTAAACCTGTAGTTTGTTATTCAGGCCAAAAGGTGTATTAATCTTTCAATATCACTTTGCATTTTCTGAAGTGTCTAATAAATGTTTTTACTACTGAATGCATAATTTTCTTGCTAATCATGTTTTTATAGATTATCCGCAAAAAGAAAAAATTTCCCTTTGCTATTGAACAAAACAAACCAATTTTCTCTAGTAAAATTGATGCAAACACTAGAAAAGGAAACTATGAAAGGCTTGTGCAAGTTATCATGGAAAGACTACAAACTACTGACAGGTAAGAGAATGCATTTTTAATTTTATTACTGTCACTGAAGCAGCTTATGCTTAAAATGATTGTTTTCAATTACAATCTTTATTTTCTGCACACATTCTAGTCTTCAATGTCTCACTAACAAACTAGTTTAATCTGTAAATTTTCTTTACAGAGCCATGGTTGATGAACTTATTAGGGAAGTTAGACGCCGTAAAAATGGGCTTGGTGGTTTAACCATGAGAGAAATAGTCCACGAGGCCAGAGCAATTCATCTTGAAAAGAGCATAATCTATGGCGGTTCTCCAGTAAGTAACAATTTCTTTTTAATATAGGTATTTACCACTTCAGAAGGTTAGACCCAATGTCCGGTAATCCACTATGACTATGAAATTCCTACAGCTACATATCTCAAACGGAGCTGTTAAACTTGAAATAGTGATATGGGACAAAAAGGAGAAAGTAGCAACCCTAGTTGAGGTCAGTGTTCCTAATGATGCTGGCTTAAACAGAGCTGAAGGAAAAAGATAACGAAATACCAAGGTCTTACGAAAAGAAACTGGAATCTTAGATCTCCATCATTCTAGTAATTATAAAAGCAACCAGACTCATGGTAGAATTTCAAAACCTACCTGTTGAATATACCTGGTAAACCAAGTGCAAGAGATACAAACAATTGCACTTCAAGGGACGGTTAGAATCTTAAAAAGATCTCTCGGTTGGAATCTGAAATAGCAGGTGAATCTCTGGCATCCGGTAGGATGCCCAATCCCCAACAAAAAGATAAAAAATTGGAGAAAATCCAGGTACGGTTTCGAAAAGCCAGTGCACTCAAAGTGCCTACAAAAAATCTGAGCATCCCTGTCTGTAGGGGGTGCCTCAGAGAATTTGCAATAAACTAATCCTCTTAAAGAAGGTAAAGCTTGGGAGAATGGATCCCCTAGAACTGTACAGAATCGTATCTCGGATCCAAAGATGCAAGGTCATCACTTAGTGAAATCACTCGGACTCTACTGGACTGATTATCGATAACTTCTCGACTGGTATGACATCTATTCAGAACTCTGCCAGGGAAATGTAGCTTTAGGATAAAATAGATTCTATTGTTAAATGGGGGGGGGGGGGGGCGCTTATTCCCTTGTGAGCTATTTGTTTAGAGATTAACAAATCTTGAAATCAGTTGAAATCTTTTTTATTTCAGGTGAAAGATGAACATCAATGTGTTCTTTGTGTTGAAGAGTTACAACTGAAACCACAAAAGCAGCTGGAATGTGGTCATTATTTTCATGAGGAGGTGAGATTGTGACTTTTCTTTTTTTGGGGGGGGGGGGGGTCTCGATTTTTTTTTTTTTTTTTTTTTTTTTTTTTTTATTTCTATTCCTGTGGACATGCTATTTTTATACATTTTTTTTTTTTAATTTTATTTTCCTTTAGTGTATAATGGCCTGGTTGTATCGACACAAGAGATCCTGCCCAACATGTGGACAACTGGTTTTCTTTCCTGAAAACTATCCAAAGCTTGCTTAAGCTTTGAATTTGTCTTTCCATCTGATTGGCGCCTTATCACATGGAGTATTTATTTTGTTCGTTTTTACTCGATTTGTTTGCAAATTTACCATAAATCACTACTTTACCAAACTTTCTCGTTGGGGACCCTTCAAGAATGACTAGAGTTGAAAATAAGTCATTTAAGAAACAAATCTTGGTAGTAATATTTCGAATTTTGATCACTCTAGATACTGCTTGGATTTGTTTCTCCTGGGGTTTTAGACTAGATCAGTCTTTCCCCCCCCCCCCCTTTAGAAGCAATGCCCCCCCCCCCCCTCCGTTTCCCTTGGATTTTTTCTCTGCTTTGAATCTAACGACTTTAAATTTGATTCACCCCCGTCCTCTAAAAGCCATAATTTTGTTTACTAGTGTAGACAGCAGCGTTGCATTTTGACAACCTGAACTTTTTCTGTCTCGCTAAATTGTTTTGACTGTATTCATATCTTAAAAAAGGTAATTTTACAATCCCTCTCCTTCTCCAAAAAGTTTGCAGCCAGATTGTGGTTTCAGCTTTTTTGATTGAATCTTAAGCAAAAAACTAAAGCTTTGCTCATTTATCGACAAAATAGAAATTTTCATTTAAATTGCCATGAATTTAAAAACGCTACGGTGTGTGTTCTCGTTTCTTCTTGGTATTTTCTGTTTTCGTAACGATTTAAATCCTCCGTTTGAAACTTAATACCCGCCTCCTCCTTAGGTGTACGTTATTTTATCCGATTTATGGTGATTTTATTTATTTTTCTTCCCAAGGCAAGGACTGCTTACGTAAATTCACAAGCTATATTACCGATTGTAGTTGTCAGTATTGAATAAATCTTGTTTCAACTTTGACTTTTATTTATTTTATTTCTACTCGTCACATTGAAATAGTTTCAAATTTCAGTTTTAAGAGTATCTGTTCTGATACTATACTTCGTCTTTTCTGTTTTTGCTTAGTCTAAAAAAAATTCTAATACAATTTTTATTTTTGTCTCAATCCCAAATCCCCTCTTCGGGAGATGGATTTCCCCACTTTACAAATGGACCATGTCTAACTCTTCCCTCATGGGCAGATAAATAAATAGAACTCTCCGTTCCCCAGGTTGAGAAATTTATCTATTTCAGCCTCTTTTTTTTTTCTCCCCAATTGCGCACTCGCATCCCTGAATATTATACAAATTCATGCACACATGGCGGAGTTATCAAATGTAATATTATACTACAAAAGGTAAGTATCTTTAAAACTGAAGGCAAACTAACAATTTAATTTCTCCTTGCTCGGATGTGTAGAAAGTATATCCGGATGGCAGAGCTATTGGGGTTGTCTAATTTTTACCTTGGTGATATGATTAAAGCAGGTGCTAATGATTGCAAGAGTTAGGAGTGGATGACAAGTTCAGGACACTATTACTAACCAGTGTCTACCAAGGGAATTTTATAGATGGATGTTTCTGAATTTTTAAGATGATTGATAATTTGTATAATTTTGATTTCTGACTACTGTTCTCATCTTCTCATCATGTTATCACGTTTCGGCTGCTGTAACCTCCGACCTTCGAACTCTGGACGTAATGTTGACCATGGTGCAGTGGATATAGTACAAAGTAATAAATTATCTGATGGTTCAATCCTCAGTGCAGCGATATGAAGAATTGCGAATTACTGAAGACTTCTCCCAGTCATGGCTGACGAAACGAGAGCATGCTACCCCCGTGAATTAAATAAAGGGTTCTGTTCGAAATTCCGTCCAGATTCCCGCATTTGACAGAAATATTCTAGAATTTGAAAAGATGGACCTGAATAAGGCCGTAGGTTACAGCGGTCAAAACGTGATAACACTCGATGAGAACAGTAGTCCGAATAATCTAATTATACAAATTAAGGATAGATGTAGAACAGTTGAGGTGGCAGGTTCAGTTCACAGGGAAAGGCCAAGTAAAACCTGGGAATAAGAATGGACTTGAAAGGGAGAAAGATCTGGCCAGAGATAGGTTAGATTGGAAGTCAATTTCTAAAAGCCGTCCAACACATGCCAGCATGTAAAACATGTGAAATAGAATATAATGCTGATGATTCTTCCTCTCGACCCAAAATTCTTAAGTTTGACAGCGTTAAAAGATTGATATTACTGTCCATGGTCAGTATTAAGCTTATTTTAGATATAGCTCTCTTAGATGTAAAAGGTGGACTGTGAGACAATACTGATGATTGGTAACGATGGTTGTAACTGGTCAGAAATTGATTATTTAAGATGGCGGCTCAAGTTTTAAAAACTACTTTAATCAGCTGTATTGTCTTCCAGACGGGTAGTTCTAGGAAATTTGCTCATGGAAACTTTAGTTTTAGATAGAGAAAAAAAATTAATTAGTCGTTGTAGTAAGACCAGTTTTTATTTTTTTACAGGAACCATAGATTGTAGCTGTCAGGAACCTATGAAAATAACGATACAGAAGAGATGTTGCTAGTCTGCTGTAAGAAAGTGGCGGTAGGGAAAAGGGGTCCCCCCCCCCCCTCTAGATTTCAAGGTCTGTTTTGTACTTTGTGGGATCGGAGCACATTCTGTGGAAGTACTTATAAAACAAGCACAGGGATGCAACATTGTGGCGATTGGAGCTTCATAGATAGTCTAACTTTAGGTTCTACACTTTTTTTTTTATACCCTGTCCAAGAGACTTGTGATTAGTGCACCAGTCCAGATGTGGCAACAATACTCCATGCATGGTGGCTTTATAGAGATTAAGAGGTTGTTTGCTATTCACCATTCTGCCTCTAACAGACAGCGTCTTCCGAATGTATCTACTTTTGACCCGAAATCCTAGATGTTCGGTTTTTCTTAGCCTATTTCCACCAGAAACTAAATACATTCTTTCAAATTCTCTATCTTGACCCCTCCCTCTCCCTAACTGCTCATGGTGTCACTTCATCTGTGTAACACAATGGATCACTTTCATATTGTCATTCATTTCCTAGCTAATCTCTCCTGCTTGTGGGAGTAAGGTCCATCTATAGTATGATGGAACCTTGAAATTTTCCAGAAAGTAATTTTTTTTTTTTTTTTTTTTTTTTAAAGGGAGGGGTGGATATTTTCTGTGCTACCAGTTTTAGATTTGAATGAACCATTTGACTTCACTTCCGAGATAGCATTGTCTTTGTTTAAGGTAATTTTCTTGGAAAGTCTATAAGGAGGTCTAGATGATGGGATACCATGACTGATGTGGAGCTACCAAAAGAAGAATACACCTTTCTGACACTTTTTGAAAGACCCGGTTAATCAATATTGGAAGATGGCTAGTGTTTTAAGGACATGCGTTGCATTGATAGAGAAATGATATGATGATACAATGAATGCGTAATGTTAGTCTTAAAAACCATGCTTAGATCTGATGTCCTCGGAAGATTAAATCTGAACAATATAGGGAGATGTGTGTTCAGAAGAGTAGGCTTTGATAGTATGGCCACATTTAAAGAATGGATGAGAGTTCTTGTGTTGCAATATGTAGAACAGTTGAGGTAGAAAGTTCAGTGCATGAGGGAAGGCCAAGGAAAACCTGGGAGGAAGTGATAAAAATCAACCTTAGGGATAAAGATGTGGAAGTCCATTTCTTAAAGCTGTCCAACACATGGCAGCATGTAAAACTGACGTTAAACCGAATATGATGATGAAATACACATCTGTCCAATTTATTTGTAGAACATCTGATGCATATAAAGCAACCATTGATGATGAGGTTGTGTGGATGACCAAACCTCATGAAAGTAGTCCCTTATTCACGGGTTACAAGCTTCTGCTTTGCCTCTTGATAAATGGTCTTCCCTGGAATGTGGGTTGCACAAAGGGGACATAAACTGCTGTCTAGTCAAAGACTTCCAATGTCAACTGACAAACATGAAGAGATTTTGTGCCCCCTTAAATGTAGGATATTATGGAATATCTACATCTGAGAAGTCTTTTCCAACCAATGTAATAACTTAGCCCTGTTAACCGAGTCGCGTTTTTCTGGTGACGTCATTGATAGTGGGTAGTAAGAACCACTGTCAATGAGGACCAGAAGTGCCGAATTAACATGCATGTGTCCATCTGTTTTCAACAAGTAATTGGAGCAAGCAGACTCACGACCATAGGATTAATCATTCACTTGGAAATCATTGTTAATCTGTTTTATTTATTGTTTTTTTTACAAATGTATTTCCTTTTTCTTAGACGTCAAGTGCATAAGAAAATTACAACATAGCCTCCAGTGATTAAGGCATTGCATTAAAGTTTGATTTTCAAGTCTTAAAAAATAAATTAGAATTTTATTTCGGGATAAAAATAGAATTTAAGACTAATAAGTTTCATTCTAAATGTGTGTGAAAATATAACGAAAAGCGAGATATGCAAATAATATATTGTAAATAAACAATTACAAATCTTTACTGTTTTTGCAAAACGATCTAATTTATTTCAAATGTTCTATTAATTATTTATCTTGAATTATTGATTTTTGTGTTACTTTACTGAATACGTTTGTTTTGTTTGATTTATTAAGTTAAAAGAAAAAAAAAACTTTTAATGAGAGCAACTCTTATCAAATTCAGCTGAAATGTTCATATAAAGAATAAAACTGCCTAAAACCAAGCAATATTTCCATGCAGTATAACTGATACCCGTATCTTTTCATTCGATGTAGACCAGAAAGAATGAACTTATTTAAAGAATGAATATTAAATCCGAATTAGTTTTCTTTAAAAAAATTTCATGTTTTAAAAATCAAATTTATGACAACACCATTTTATTAAGTATTAATTTTGTTTGCTGTATAGCATATGTAAATAACATGAAATAATACATTTGCACTAAGATTTTTAATGAAGTAATGGATTAATTATATTGTGATCGTTAATTAATACTGAAATTCTCATTAAAATTGGTTTAAATGTCCATAGTCTGTTATGTCATTTTCCAGTGCTCTTGCCTGCTTATATTACATTGATCTTGACTTTTCCCTCTGACCTAAGGTAGCAGCCATACAAGTGCAAGATAAACGGCTTTTAGCTCAGGCCAATTAATAGGGTTCCATCTATCATGTTCCACCTTCTGAATGTTTTAAATGAATTCTGGCCCTTGTGCATCTCTATAGAAAACCCCCTTAAAAATTTTCCTTAACCATTCTAGGTGTTAATAAACTGCTGATGGAGATTAACTTTTTGATATTTTGTTGTCTTTGAGAAATCAACTATGATCGAAGATACAGTTGGATTGGGCTCATATGCAAACTAGCCTGGGGAATTGTATATACATGTCGGTTGAATGATGAAGAATATTATGAGAGGATTAAAAATGAATTGAAGGAACAAAAGTGGATTACCTTAAACTGTGACAAGTACTTGTTGACATTGGATTTGAAGATGACCATGTTGTAGTTTGCAGGATAGTAATCCCATGGTAACATGTTCAACAGATGAAATTCTTGGAAAGAAACTTTGTTCATTGAAATTCCGATAATTTTTATTTGTCTTAATGTCTGAAGAGTATTAGCACTTAATATTTAGTTTACTCCCAAAATAGACTTTTTTTTTTTTTTTTTTTTTTTTTTTTTTTTTAAAACATAGTTCACCCCAAACAAGGCAGGCCGCCACTGTAGACGTAAGGGGCTACTGAGAAAAAGAAAAGGGTAGGGGGTGGTCAACCTAGATTGGGATCAGCGCAGCGAGATGTCTGTTTACATTAGTTTTAAACTTCTGAATGTCTGTACTGTTGGGGAAACGGGGCAGGGAGGGAGTTCCAGAGGCCAGCAGTACGAGGAAAGAAGCTATTTGAGTAGAAGGCTCTCCGACATCTGGGGACCTCCACAGTGTATGAATGAGATTTAGTTGATTGTCGAGTTAGTCTAGTGAATTTACGTCGAGGGGGCACCAGAGTAGCCAATTCATCAGAGCATAATCCATTGAAGTATTTGTAAAACAAGTACAAGGATGCTACATTGCGGCGATGGGACAGAAGCTGGAGCTTGGCTGACAGTGAGGGACCTATTAGGTTGGCGACTCTTTGTTGGGCCTTGTCAAGGAGGGAGAGTCTAGAGCCCAGATGTGACAACAATACTCCATGCATGGGTGGATGGTGGCTTTGTAGAGATACAGGATAATGTCAGGTGTGAGGAGTTTACTAGTATGGTAGAGGGAGCCAACCTTCTTTGCGGCAGCCTTGGCAATGTCTTCAATGTATTTGTTCCAATTCATGTTCCCTGTGAAGGTTAGGCCGAGGAGTTTGAATGATGAACTCTCAGGTAGGGTGTTATTTGCCATGACGATCGGTGGTTTAAAAGGTTCCTTGAAGTTATTGAAGGAAAGGAGTTTTGTCTTTGCGGCATTAAAAGTTACCAACCATTTATGACCCCAATCCACTACAGCCTGGAGGTCATTTTCTAAAGATTCAGCCATTGCATCGGATATAATTGCGTCGGTTTTGCCAACATGGCGAGAGTAAAGGGTGATGTCATCAGCAAATAAACCAATCTCAGACTCTATGCCATCAGGGAGATCGTTTATATAGATCAGGAACAAGGGTCCAAGGATAGATCCCTGGGGTACACCAGCATTTATGTCATGTTGCTTAGATGGACGGCCATCAGGGACAACCTGGATTTTTCTTTTGGCTAGGAAGGATCTAATTATATTAAGTAATTGCCCAGTAATACCGTATGATCGTATTTTCAGGAGGAGCCCTTTATGCCATACCTTGTCAAAGGCCTTGGATATATCAAGCGCTACTGCCCTAGCTTCACCTGCCTTGTCGAGTGTATGATACATGCGTTCAGAGATGACTGTTAGGATGTCTGCAGTAGATCGTGATTGTCTAAATCCATACTGGCGGTCAGAAAGAAGTTTAGCATTAACTAAGTGTCGTACTATTGCTAGATTGATTAAGGATTCAAAGATTTTAGCAAAGATCGGCAGCAGACTGATTGGGCGATAGTTCTGGGGATCGGTTCTATTTCCAGAATTCTTGTAGACTGGTACCACAGAGGCAATTTTCCAGCTATCGGGGAAGATTCAGCTAGACACTTATTGTAGAGTTTGGAGAGGACAGGGACCAGTTCAGCAGAGCATTTCTTTATTACTATTACAGGTATAAGATCAGGCCCTCAAGCTTTGGAGGTGTCAAGGTTTTTTATGATGTCTCTAACCTGGAATGGGGTGATGACCAGGTTATCAAGTGTGGCTTCGGTCAGCAAAAGGAATTCGGGGAGAGGGTGGTTATCTGAGTCCAAAGTAGAGTTAGAAGCGAAGCGCTGGGCAAGTAGTTCAGCCTTATCAGTGGCCGTGCAAACGACATCATTGTGGTTTGATAGTGGGGGAATCGTTGATTGACCATTATTCACTACACTATTGTAGATTTTCCAGAAATCACGAGTACCTAATTTCTGTGACTGGATGCGTTTTTCTGTTAACCTATTAAACCTTCTCTTCGCTTCACCTATCACGGCCTTGCAATTATTTCTTGACTCTATAAATTTATTTCTATTAGTAGCTGACTTATGTCGGCCGAATTTACGGAATGCTTGTTGTCTCTCAGAAAAAGCAGCTGCACATTCCGAGGTGAACCATTGAGGAGAGTGGGGCTTGCTAAAGTATTTTCGCATGGGGACATAGGCTTCAATGCCTGCTTTGACCCATTCAGTTAATTCGTTTGCACACTGATTGGCAGGGAGTGAGAAGGTTTTCCTCCATGGGGCGTCACTGATGTGATCTCTGATTGACTCAAAATCAGCCCGCTCGTAATATCTTGTTGTTTTGAGCAACGGTTCATCAGACTGATACTCTACCTTAATTGGCTGGAATCATCTCATACATAGTAGTTTTGAAGAATAAAAAATAAGATGCAAGTTGATTCGAACTGTTGACCTGGGTTACAAAGGATTTATTTTGAGATTCATGTGTATGATTTACCGGTTTGTGAAAGAATCTAGAACTCTCTTCAGCGTCCACATCATTTGTTGTCAGTCATTCGTGACAACAGATGTGTTCGAGGCAGTGTCGGCTGGAGACTTGCAGCACTTGATCAGTTTGACCATTATATTTAGAGGCTTTCTAGTAGTATCCTCGTTTTTTTTTTTTTTTTTTTTTTTTTTTAATTTTATAGATTTGAGCAACTTTGTACTCCAGGTGTTCCGTGAGTGAACATGTTTGTAGTGAAGTGTAAGATGGCTTTGAAAAGGTTAAGTGAGAGCTCTTAGAACAGTGTTATTTAACATGCCTATGAGCCTTTAGATTTTATGGAATTAAAGTTATATCTTATTCATGGCGTAAGCTGCTCGAGTAAGCAAGGAGTCAAATCATAGACATAAAAATGATGGGATTCAACTTTTATCAAATAATTTCTTGCTAAGAATCAGCGTTTGATTTATTCTAGACTTTAACACATTTACAGAGAACTAAGATGACCTGTGTTTCAAAGCTTACATTATGAGAAAAAAAGGTTTGAAACTATCAGGAAAGCGTTTACACTCTGACTTCAATAGGATAGTCTTAGCTAAATTTCACTGCATTAATATGAAAATAATAACCGACTTGTTGCCTCAGTCAAAAATAATGCAGCTCACAAATCACTAGACGTTTTCTGTCATTTCTCCTTCCTTTCTTAAACTCCTTTAGTCAGCTGATTTCAGACATTATTCCTATTGCAGTGCAATAACCAGTCATTCTGTTTCTCATAGGTTGAGTTCGATCCTTACTAGTAACCTATGATTTCAACATTTCTTTAATTTTTAAACTACATGCCAGGCAAAAACGGACCCTTTTATGGTGAAGATAAAGCAAGTCAAGGTCACTTCCACTGCTCGATTCGGATTCAGGATCATCACGTCTGCCACAGAACATTTACATCAAGATAATGAAGTGCTTTTTATTATGTATCAGAGGGGACCAATATAGACGTGCAACAATTAATACAATTTCTAGATGGATTGTGTTTACTATTACATGTGTGAGATTTCGGATCAACTTAGTTTAAAGGATACTAGCTGTTTCTATCCAGCATTGCACAGGCGACTTCTAACTTTGATTATCCTACTAGCTAGAAAGATATACTAGGCGAAATAGTATTAACAGAGTGAGGGGGAGGTAATTGCTAACTCAACCACATGGAAAAAATGTATTTAAAAAAATACTATTTTTAATGAGTGACTGAAAGGACACCTGAGTGTAAGAATAAAAACTCCCCATCATCAAAATATGACTAATAAAATATCAAACCGGATTAAATATTAAAATCGATTTGGAATATTTCTTTTTAACATGGACCAATATTTGCCATAATTGACTTGCAAAACAGAATTACCTATCTACCGTATATTAAAGCTATTAACATTAAAGAAATGAATAGAATGGTTCTACTTAATATATAAGATTAGAGCTCATGATACAAGGGTTTTGTTTAATGAAGCTTCAGTAGTCTTCAGAAAACACATTTGTATCTTTTTATCTAAAAGATGTTGCCGGCACTAGGAAATTTTGCAAATAGCATCCATCTTAGTGACAGTCAGAATTGCAAAAGATTTAATCAATTTGAGACACTTTAGTAACAAGCTCAAGAACTCTTGACTAAAAACCTCATAAAAAAACTAGGTCGTCTAATGCAACGTTCGTTTTTTCGGACAAAACTAAAAACCTATATGAAGTTAGTAAAGATATACACAAGAAATTAATCAGATAAGATCAGAGAGCTAATTGGTAATTGTTAGTGATAACTAACAAATACCAATTAGCTCTCCCGAAAACTTATGACAATTGTTACGGGAGCAAACGTAACAGTAGACAGACAGGAGAGTGAGGAACAACAAAACACGGTGGGAAGGGGAGATGATAGTGCAGTGTGAAAAAAAAGTAATAAAAAAACAAAATACTTGGTATGTAACAAGCAGACGACAATGAATTGAGGAGCAAAGTTTGTAGAGGAAAAAAAAAAAATGGAAAGATAATGTCGGAGTTGTACAATATATATTTTGTCCTGTTAGATAAAAAGTTTACATGCCTGGGAGTATAACATTTTTTAATGCATTGTTTATTTCAAGAAAATATGAAACATCAGTGTTTAAACATTTTTTTTCTATTGCGAGAATTGTGATTGAGCGATCTAACTTATCGAAGAACAGATGGATCTAACAATAAAGTCCTGCTTAACTTTATGGAACTTTGGATCAATGCCTCACATCCCATCCAAAGAAAAACTATTCTTTTCCTATGTGTTTATTTTCATTTTCTTTCTCTTCTGTTATAAGATATTAAATTGCTTATTGTAATCATATCCATGTGTTCATCTTTCTTCTGCCAATTATCATATCCAACTTGTTCTTACCTGCAGACATCCTTATTGAATTTTGGATCATACTCCAAGCCAAACGAATTCTGGCAAAAATATAACTATTTTGTGTCCAGTATCATCGGCAGTTACACAATATAAACGAAGCGTGCAAAACTGTAGCAACTAAACTAAAAACAGACAATAGTGAAAACTTCCTACAATCCAACTATATTTGGTAGAAATAAACTTCTGTCTGTCTGACCTGTCCACCAAGTTTCGGTCAAAAGTCTCTTTGTTTTATTATTAAGAAAGAAGCAGCAGCAGCCAGTAGTTACAGCTGCTGCTTTCAAACAAATGTGCACGGCTTATTGCAACTAACATTCATGACGTCAGACATGGTGTAATAAATATATTTCTTTCTTGATAATAACTATGAAATGTTTCCAGTGATAAGAAAGCTAACAAGACAGATTTTTTTTTTCTAAGAATATAGAGTTTAAAATTGTATAACATTTACTTTTTTTTCCCTTTGTATCTACTTACTAGCAGGTACCCAGTGTTTCTTGGGAATGGAGAACTTCTGTGTATCACTTCTCCCAGCCCTGAACCCCATGTTACCATGTCTATTATTTTTTTAATTTCTATAATTTTCAAGTTATCTTTTTTTAATTCTTTTTTAAAAGAGCCACCACCATCACTCAGGCAAATTGATTTCTTTTTTTTTACATATCTTTATGGTCTTGTTTAAAAGATAAGCCTTTTTTATAAAAATGTTTTAGAGTTCATACAGAGGGAAAGAGGTGACTGCTCTGTCTTTCTCTCACTTCCTCTCCTTTCTCCTCTCTTACTCCCTCCTTTCCCTTATCTCTCTCTAGTGACACTAAATTTTCTTTTTATTGTTTTTAAAAAAACTCCTCACCAAATACATACAATCGCTCAGGCGAATTGAGTTCTTTCTTTCCTTTTATTTAGTCTTATTTAAAAAATGAATTTATATCAAAATTACAAAAATGTTAATATTTATCTATTTATATGAAGAAATTTGAAAATTTTTGTCTCGTATTTACAAGAAACTTATGAATGAAATGTTTATTATTTCAAATTTTGGTTTCAAGTAGCGAACTTTACGAAGCGATAGCGAGTTTTTTTTTTTGTTTTTTTTTACATGATTCACCCCAAACAAGGCAGGACGCCACTGTAAACGTAAGGGGCTACTGAGAAAAAGGAAAAGGGGGGAAGGATTGGTGGTTCAGCTTAAATTGGGATCTGAGCAGCTAGATGTCTGTTTACATTAGTTTTAAATTTCTGCATGTCAGTACTGTCGGGGAAACAGGGGGCAGGGAGGGAGTTCCAGAGGCCATCAGCACGAGGAAAGAAGCTATTTGAGTAGAATGCTCTCCGGCATCTGGGGACCTCCACAGTGAATGAATGAGATTTAGTAGAATGTCGAGTTAGTCTAGTGAATTTACGTCGAGGGGGCACCAGAGCAGCACACTCATCGGAGCATAATCCATTGAAATATTTGTAAAACAAACACAAGGATGCTACATTGCGGCGATGGGGCTGGAGCTTAGCTGACAGTGAGGGACCTATTAGGTTGACTACTCTTTTTTGGACTTTGTCAAGGAGGGAGAGACTAGTAGATGATGCACCAGCCCAGATGTGGCAACAATACTCCATGCATGGGCGAATGGTGGCTTTGTAGAGATACAGGATAATGTCAGGTGTAAGGAGTCCACTAGCACGGTAGAGGGAGCCTTGGCAATGTCTTCAATGTATGTGTTCCAATTCATGTTACCTGTGAAAGTTAGGCCAAGGAGTTTGAATGATGAACTCTCAGGTAGGGTGTTATTTGCCATGACAATCGGTGGATGGAGAGGCTTCTTGTAGTTGTTGAAGGAAAGGAGCTTTGTCTTTGCGGCATTAAAAGTCACCAACCATTTATGGCCCCAATCCACTACAGCCTGGAGGTCATCTTCTAAGGATGCAGCCATTGCCTCAGATATGATCGCGTCTGTTTTGCCAACATGGCGAGAGTAAAGCGTGGTGTCGTCAGCAAATAAACCGATCTCGGACACTATGTCATCAGGGAGATCGTTTATATAGATCAGGAACAACAAAGGTCCAAGAATAGATCCCTGGGGCACACCAGCATTTATGTCATGTTGCTTAGATGAACGGCCATCGAGGACAACCTGGATTTTTCTTTTGTTTAGGAAGGATCTAATTATATTAAGTAGTTGCCCAGTAATACCGTATGAGCGTATTTTCAGGAGAAGCCCTTTATGCCATACCTTGTAAAAGGCCTTGGATATATCAAGCGCTACTGCCCTAGCTTCACCTGCCTTGTCGAGAGTATGATACATGCGTTCAGAGATGACCGTTAGGATGTCTGCAGTAGATTGTGCTTGTCTAAATCCATCTGGCGGTCAGATAGAAGTATAGCATTAACTAAGTGACATACTATCGCTAGATTGATTAAGGATTCAAAGATTTTGGCAAAGATCGGCAGTAGACTGATTGGGCGATAGTTCTGAGGGTCGGTTCTATTCCCAGTACTCTTGTAGACTGGTACCACAGAGGCAATTTTCCAGCTATCGGGGAAGCAAGATTCGGCTAGGCATTTATTGTAAAGTTTAGAGAGAACAGGGGCCAGTTCAGCAGAGCATTTCTTTATTGCTATTACAGGTATAAGATCAGGCCCACAAGCTTTAGAGGTGTCAAGGCTTTTTATAATGTCTCTGACCTGGGATGGGGTGATGACCAGGTTATCAAGTGTGGCTTCAGTCCGCAATGGTAATTCAGGGAGAGGGTGGTTACCCGAGTCTAAAGTAGAGTTAGAAGCGAAACGCTGGGCAAGTAGTTCAGCCTTATCAGTGGCCGTGCAAACGACATCATTGTGGTTTGAAAGTGGCGGAATCGTAGATTGACCATTATTCACTACAATATTGTAGATTTTCCAGAAATCGCGAGTACCTAGTTTCTGTGACTGGATGCGTTTTTTTGTTAACTCATTATACCTTCTCTTCGCTTCGCCTATCACGGCCTTGCAATTGTTTCTTGACTCTATAAATTTATGCCTATTAGTAGCTGACTTATGGCGGCCGAATTTACGGAATGCTTGTTGCCTCTCAGAAATGGCAGCTGCACATTCCGAAGTGAACCATTGAGGAGAGTGGGGCTTGCTAAAGAATTTTCGCATGGGGACATAGGCTTCAATGCCTGCTTTGACCCATTCAGTTAATTCGTTTGCACACTGGTTGGCAGGGAGTAAGAAGGTTTTCCTCCATGGGGCGTCACTGATGTGGTCTCTGATTGACTCAAAATCAGCTTGCTTGTAGTATCTTGTTGTTTTGAGCAACGGTTCATCAGCTTTTGGACGACTTTTTAGCGTGAGTTGGCAAAGCCAGCTAGTTAGTCATATAAAGTAAAACATCTTTGCTTATGGATGTTCGGCAGGAATGCAGATCGACTCTCCCCCCCCCCCCTCCCAAACAATATTTAAAAATTTTTTAAAATAAAATTAATACCACTCTGTTAAATACTTTATAAAATATTAGTTGAGAAAAGGTACTTGATCTTGGTTTTGGGGTTAAAAATTCTTAATGTGTGGGTCCCAAATTATGTGTTGAAGGCAGTCAACCATTGGTTGATTTAGTCATGTGTTTCACCAATTGAAAGGCGTGACTCACAAGTCTACTTCCTCTTTTCCCATTTCACAACTGACCTTCGTAATAGCAGCGCATTTGTCCAATCTCTTACCTTTTCCCTTTTTCGGTTCACTCGTCGAAGTGGCAACATTCGTTTGTCCACTGCACTTATTTTTCTCCAGGCAAGTTTGTTAACATGGGTCCTTCCTACACATCTGAGGTAAATACACTTTTGCATATCTCCACGCATTAGGAATTTTCAACACATGTTAAATATTCCGTATATTTACTTGTGAACATAAATAAATGAACTTAAATTTTTTTAATTGATGCAGCCTTCAGCCTGGATGGGTGGAAATGGCTTTCTTTACTCGCTCGCATGTGAGTTAAGGAAGAACTTTCTAAGCGAGATTGACTTCACAAGTGGTCCCCTCCCCCTAATAAGGGGAGATGGTTTTGACGATGTTAGTTTTGTTTTTCAAAGTGGTGTCGTCGTCGGCTTCCCACATACAGTGCCTGTTTTTCCCAAATGGACTCATCTGGTACCGATTAGGCTCAACTTTGATAATCTAACAAGAACCAGTGTCTCAACAGGAGTATGCTGTATATGTGGCATATTGTTATAAGCTTGGTTCTGATTCTTTTTTTGTTTACCTCTGTTATCTAGGTATAAGGACTATTAAGGGACCAATAACTAGCTTATATTGGTATAAGGCCTGTTTTCAATTGCATCCTCTGGCGGAGACATAAGAAATATAATCAAACTTCGGTTCATGAAAATCTTGGCACTGGAACAATTCATATTTCGCACAAAAATTTCAAGCCGGAAATTCCTGTTTTCTAACAAAATTTCAATTCCTGAAACACCGACAGCAATCCGTCTGATCTAACGTTAACAGTTCTGTGCAGGGTTGTCACTCTTAGGTTTTTAAATCCAGATCTGTTTTTAAATCAATCTGGGTTTTTATTTATTTTCTTAGCAGGTATATATTACAAAATATGTAATAAAATAGTCAAAATATACACTAAAAATAGTCTTAATTCATAAAAAGTTCACAGAATATATTTTTTATGAATAAGGTTTTATAGTTAGTATTGAAAACAATATAACTGATGCTTTATAATTTTCTATATTAACCCATTAAATATCTAAAAAAAAGTCTATACATAAGAATTAACGAATTAATCTCTTACATTATTTTTAATGGAAAAATACTATTCAATTCTCAGGACGAATTATGTTTGAAAACCAAGGATTCACTGTATAGTATAGGTTTTGTAAGTATTCTAAAGACACTTAGAACAAAAAAAGAAATAATGGCTGACATGTGTTTACTAATTTGATACAGTTATTCAAATTTTTAAACTTCCAAATAGAAAGTCATTTCTGGTTGGAATTAAAGTCAAATATTATGGTTCTCTTGTACGCCTGAACCAAAGTAAGAGACATTTTCTTGTGTTCCCAAGGCAGAAAAGAACCCTCACGTGCAGTTGGACGGGAGAAAACAAATGTTTTCCTTCTTTATGTTAAGCCCTGAAGTTGATGAGATTCTCTTTGTTTATGTTGTACTGTTTCAAGTGAATCTTTTTAAACGTCTGGAAAAAATACAAACAAATATTCTTTACAAATAAAAAGGAAAAAAAGATATATATTCTTGAATGTTGTTGACTTTTTTCTTTCTTTTTACTTAAAAAGTAAAAATAGGGAAAACAATGAACAGATGTTGGGGAGGGACACAGTAAAGTTATTTTTGTTCTGTTAGGTTTTGAAAGACACGCATACACCACTGGGGAAGGGTGATTCTTTTCTTTTTTTCTCTTTAAAATAAAATGTTGATTATAAAATAAATAAATTAATCCAAAGAATTATGTAATTTTTTTTTTTTTTTTTTCAAATTACAAAATATTAAAATATTTAGAGTAAAATTTAATTTTAATTTAGTTGCAAATCCAGAAAACTGGATAGCCGAAGATGATTGTTTATTAGATGGAAATCAAAAAAAAAGAAAATGTTCACTTAAACTGGATTTCACCTTGTCATAAACTCTTCCTTACTAAATATCAACACTTGATATATTACCCCCCCCTCTGAATATTATTCAAACTTTCATTGATTTTTTTTTCTTCTTTTTAGTAGATTTGTTCTGTGTTCTGCAAAAAGTTTTAACTTTGAAAGCCTAAGATGAGCATTTCTGTTGGTCTATCACGCTTAAGCCTTAAACTGCATTTCTGTTGGTCTGTCAGGCTTTAGTTTCAAACTGCATTTCTGTTTGTCATACTTAAGCTTCAAACATAATTTCTGTTGGTCTGTCATGCTTAAGTTTCAAAGAGTATTTCTGTCAGTTTGTCATGCAGTACGCATCTTCAAAAAAAGTTATGTTCTTGTTATAATTCTTCTACACCATCATCCTCAAATTAAAAAAAAAGAAAGAAAAAGCATCTGCTTAAAATAGATTTCTTCTGGTCATATTTATGCTTCGTCTCTGAATGGCCACACGTGATAGTATGTTATAACACACTCCATTAAACACAAAAGTTAAACACTCAATGATTTCTTGTCAGTAGATTTTTCTATGTGTGGCAAAGAAATGAAAAATTTTAGATTTTAAAATCTCCTTTCCTACCCTCCCAGATTAAAAAAAAAAACAAATAAGTTTGGTTGTTTTACAGGCAACACAATAACAATTTACAGAAAATATGATGAGGCAATAATTGAATCATGGCATACAATATATATATATATATATATATATATATATATATATATACACAAAAACATTTTATGAATTATTCCAAACTCTTCCCTCTTTCAATGTCAATACTTCAATAATACGTCAACTCTTAATCTTCATACTTTGTTTCAACCAAATAGGTCATCAAGTTCATTTCCAATCGAATTTGAAGACGACAATCCGTTTTGCGTATTGACATTACTTAAACTGACAAATTGGTTCTGATTAGTTGTGCCCATACCCATTGGAGAAAAGTTAGCCCCACCCATGGGCTGTGCTCCCATAATAGGCATCTGCATACCTTGCCCCATCATCGGGCTCGGCCCCATCATCCGCATGCCACCGCTACCACCTCCTCCCATGCCAAGTAGGCCCATACCCGTTGGGTTCATACCTATTCCTGGCATCGAAGAATTTGGTGACTTTTTTGCCATTTGGTTCAGCGATGGTTTTGTCTGCGATGACGACGTTGGTGACAGGAGATTGTCAAACGCCGATAGGTCAACAGGTTTATTATTGATGGGAGCTGCCAGAGAATTAGTCCTTTGCATCATCATTGCTCCCCCTCCTCCACCGCCAGCCATGTTACTCCCCATACTGCCTGATAGGGATGTGCTCATAAAGGCTGGATTAGCGGCAGGTGGGGGGTTCCATGTAGAATTAAGAGTGGTCGATCTGTGTAACTGGTTCAGGTTGTTATTAAGCAAAGTCGAAGTCAAATCTTTCGGTTGCTTGCTGCTACTGCTGCTGAGGCCAACACTACCACCACTACTGGCACCATTTCCAGCAATGTTGTTATTAACACTTTTTCTGTCCTTCATTGAATTCGGCACCAATGGCGCCTGTTTCTTATATAATTGCTGCTGTTCCTGTTCATGCGCCAACCTCTGTTTTTCCTCAAGACTCAAGTTCACCTGAAAACAAAACAAAAATAACATTTTATTAGAGAATCTACATCAGGGTTCTCATATGCACAACCCTCAGGCGGATTGTCTTTCTGCAGACTATGAGGGGAAATTATTTAAATTTATAACAACAACAAATGAAAATTGACTAGTCAGAAGCAAAGTTTGATTTGTCAGCTAAAATGCTATTTGGGTCTGACTTTGAAAATCTGACAACTTTATATGTTAGATTTATTTTATGAAAAAAAAATTTTTTTTAAATTAAAAATTGTGTTTAGGTCACTTATTTTACTTTACCCCCCTTATCATTTCAAGGACGAAATACCTGTAGACGAAACTTAGTGTCATCTCTTTGTAAAGGTGGTCACTGAGTGCAAGTGAAATTGTTTTTGTTTTTATTAAAAGAAGATTTTACATACCTGTTAATAAGCTTTGTTACAACGTTATATTTGGTCTATACTAAAATATTGGGTCGAAACATGGATGATGGTTAAGAAAGACAAAACTAATTCAATCCTTCGATTATTGTGTTACAGAAGAATGTTAAAAATTAGTTGGAATGAAAGAATCAAAACTCAAAAGATGTTTGATCTATGAGTCTGGAAAATACGATACTGCTTGACCAGGTGATAAAACAAGGCATCCATCATCTGGGTCATATTATCCGTGGTGATAACATCCTAACAAATTTGCTGATAGGAAGAATTGCGGGTAGAAGAGCAATGGAAAGACAGAGATATCTGGATTGAGAACCTCAAGAAAGATGTTAACCTCAACCGTAACTCGTTTAAATTTGCTGCAACAGAACAATGTTCAAAGAAATGGTATGCAAACTGATTGTCCCAGATGTGACTTGAACCGACACTGTTAATAAGTTCAACAGATTTGCCCCATCTCTTCCTTACTTTTGCATTAATAACATTGAACACCAATTGAAAAAGGCAGTCAGACAATTTTTACGGTAAAAAGGGTCTGTTATAGCTCATCTCCAGGGAAGAGAAGTAAACTATACTTCCACCCTTTGTGATATTATGGAATTCTCCCCACCCTCACAACTAAGGCAACTAGGAGAGATTAGCTAGGAATCTAGGAATGACTAAAAAGACATTAAAAACAATGGGTCCATTTAACTTCACAAACCAGCGATTCCATTACAATGCCCCGTTAACAGCCTCGGAGTGAAAATGAAGTATTTGGAAAGATGTTGAAAAAACAACAAAAACAAAAAAAAAACAACCACAGATCACAGTGGACTGGGGGGTGGACATTAGGCAAAAAAGAATGTCGGAGGAATTGCTGATGTTTGGTGTTTTTATAAACTACTCTATATTCCTGATTCAACAAAAAAAAAAGTAAGTCAAATCGTTAAACGGTTGAAAAAATATGCAACATTGAATTCGTGATATTTCGCATTTTTCTCCAGCTCACGCGAAACATCCACGATTTTTCCCCAAAAAATTATAATTTTCAGATTTCCATGATTAAATTAAAAAAATCAGTGTGGAATTACTTATTATTGCATATTTTTTTGATTTATTGATAACCATTTGTGAAAATGCAAAAATAAACCACTTTGGGACCCAATTTGTCGATTTTTAGCTCTTTTTATGAAAGAAATTAGGAAAATTTGAGCTAAATTTCCCTCTTTTTTGGCTCAAATTAGCGATAAAATTCTATATTCATCAGAAAATAACTTGTAAACCGGGATAGGGCACATACCAAACCATATATGTTTCTGAAAGCTATGGAGGTATAGATTATGAAAAACCAAGCAGATCTATGTGCCCTATCCCGGATTTTTCAAAAAACAAGCCGGAAGTTTCTCGCTTGTGTCACGTGTGGACTTGCTCCAAAGAGCATTACCAAAATCTCTCGACTCCTGATCAGGGCAACGAGTAAGGAGTAACCCCATCAATTGGGAAGAAGTCACTTTCTCCTCTGCAGCCACTGCCTGAATTTTTGCCCAGATATCATCGGTTCTTCTCAACAACTGTTTGCGGCTGCCCAACTCTTCAGGAGGCCTTTTCCTGGATGCAGTTTGCGTCGAGGGGTTCTTGTAATAGCGGAACACAACATTTTCAGCTTCACCTAGTGAGCTCAGCTCATCCCAGTTAACAGCAATCCGTTTATCTGTATATCGTCGTTTCTTCAGCGAATGGTATCTTTTGAGCGACTTCTTGACCTCGTCTTTCTGCTCCTCTGTTAACTGGATGAGATACTTTTGCTCCAGCAATTGAACACATGCGGTGATGGATAGATGGTCTCTAGTTTTTGCATCTTCTACAGTAAACACTTGGAAAAGTGCGTTATCGCTGACCGCTTCCATTTTTGATAGTAACTCTATCTAAATAAACAAAACAAAGATTTGAAAATTCTGTAGTGATTTCCTGTAAAATGCTTTGACAGGAAATTAAAGTGTGTAAAAAGGTGTGCAAATGAAAGAAAAGAAGTGTGTCAAATACTACTTCATGTCACATGTTACCAGATTTTTTTTGATTTTTTAGAAAGGCCCTCAGATTTCGCTTCTAATGAGCCCTCACTAGGCTTCTATGATCAATTTTGTGCCAAGATATGGCCAAAAATGTGATTTGGGGCCGTTATGCCCAAATATGGAAATTCGGCCCCAGACCCCCGAAAAATGGATTTTATGAATTTTTTTCTGATTTTTTCCGAAAAGCTCTTGAAATTTCGCTTCTAACGAGCCCTCAAACAGCTTATATGGACAAGTAAAACTAAAGTTATGCCCAAATGTCCTCTAAAAACCTGTTTTGGCCCACTGTGCAGATGTCTCTAATTTCTGGCGAAAGTAAGCTGAGGAAAACACGGAAGTCTTTCATTTCCTGTGAGGGGAGTATAGAAAAGAGACTAAGTGACTAAGAAGGATCACGGCAAGAGATAGTCAGTCTTAGTTGAGATTTAGAAAGCGAGAAATGGAGTTAGCTCGAATGTAGAGACACTAGCGACAAGACACTAACATCACACACCCGTGTTTAACAAGTTGCTTGTATACAATGTCTGTGTTGTGTTTATTATGTATGTAAAACTTTGGTCTATGGCTTTGTGATCAGGCGACTGACAACACTAGAATTGTGACACTGCCAATAAGAAGATGATGAAGAACCACAGCACATACATTTGAAGTAAGGCGGTCAGTCGGATGCACGGGCATAGTTGCACACTTTCATATTGGCATGTTTCATTTGAGAAAATGTGCTTCAAACAATGGGCCTCTCTGAACGTTATGCCCCACTATTTGAAAATGACTCCATACTCTGATGACAGTGACTGCTTCAAACCTGCTGAACCTCCCCCAAATCACATAATTACCCCTTTTGTGTTCTTAAAACCCCTGATTTACATTGAATGCCAAAAAGCAATCTTTTTTAAATTTTGGTCAATCTGTTCATCATTTTCAATCCTCTCATAATATTCTTCATCATCAAACCGACAATCCATCTATCCCATGAACCTTATCCTCGATTGGCTTTTGACCTTGATAAGTAGTGACTTAGTAAAAAGAAGAAAAAAAAGGTTCAGGTTTAGCAATTAATTTAATCGTTATAAAGATATGTTGTTTGCTACTTGTGGCCAGGATTAATGATGCTCTTCAACTGCTTTTCTCTTAGACTGACTGAAACATATTCATACATGCACAAGAAGACAACAATCATCTTAAGAAATATATATTTATATATATATCTAAGTTTATCTATAGATCCATTTTCCATAACCATGAGTTGCTTCCAGCTAGATCATGTGGCGCCTAAGTGCCTCAATCTATCCGGACTTTACATGATGATATTCTTCTAAATTCTAAACAGTTTATATCATTTCAAATCCCTACTGTATCTAGTCAAATGACTTAACTAACAAATCCGCTGCATATTACCGCCAAGTAAAAAGTGGACCTTGGGTTTGCTTTCACCAGCTTCGTTACTCTTGCTTCGTTACTTTTGCTTCACCGATTTTGTCCTTTCATCCTCACATTCTATGAACAACGTTTCTGACAAAGGGGAAATAGTTGTGTTTGGGTCAGCTGTTTTTAGTGGGTGGTATGTACAGATTTGAACCCTCTTTTAGTATTCGTCATCATTCAACTGTCAATATATCGATTTCATTTTCGAGTGGTTTTTGGTCTTGATAAGTGGTGACTCGTTTATTTATATATATATATATATATATATACTTTCACATTTCATCCCTGTAGGGAATTTTCAGGCTAAATACATTTTCATAACTTACTGCCTAGCTCTACTCATGTATTGAGCACTGTTGAAGTAAATACTGAAAATCGGTACATAAAGTATATATCTCCTTATAAAATTTTATGTGGATATATGAAATAATAATTATATATGTATATATATATATATAACATCTTTATAAATGCCTTTTATTTTGGCTTTTGAAGAGTAGCGTGTAATTGTGTTTAATTGTAGCATATTGCAAAACAATTGTAAGACCATCGTCAATTTTGCCATTGCAAAAATATATTTTTTACACTAACCCTAAGTTTGACTGGCTCTTCTACCACACGCAATCATCACAAAAAGCCCCCCCCCCAAAAAAATAATAATAACGTACAGAATTCATCTCCAATGGAAAAAATGGTTAACTGCCATGAAACTTTGATGGCCCTAAAATGGAGAATTATTATACGTTGAATTTATATGCAAAACTGATCCCCCACTCTAAATTCTAAAATATTATTTTGTTGTTTCTTTTTCCACCAAATTTTTCATGGTATTCACGTGTAAAATAGAAGATATTGCTTTTTCTCTCTAGCCGTCTCTTTATCTTTCTCTCTTTCCCACCCCTTCATTTTTCCGTCCATCTCCCCAACCCTCTCTTTCTCTTCCGCTCAGACAAATTCCTCTCTCATGTTTTAATGTGTTGAAAAAAAAATAATATAATTCATTTACCGGAGCTATTTAAATGTAATACTGTAATCTTACATTTATTGCTCCTGGAAAACGCTGAATAGAACAAAACACAATGACATTCTTGATGCCGGGTAATTCCATTCTCCCCCACTTGTTTTCACAATAATATTAAGTGAAATGATGTTGATAATGATAATAGTCCAAAGAGATTTAAATGTAATACTGTAATTTACATTTATTGCTTTTGGACAAATCCAAGTAGAACAAAAGATTATGTTACCCCTCCCACACTTATCAAATTTAATACAGTAATGACAATTTTATTGCTCCTGCACAAGTAGAACAAAGGTTTTCGTCCCCCCCCCCCGCCTCACTTGCCAAATATAATACTGTAATGTTAGTAAGGAGTCCTTCACAGCACTGCCAAAAGTAAGGTTAAAATCAAAGTATGAAGAGAAATGATGTTAATGACAATTTATTTTCTCCCAGACAATGCCGAGTAGAACAAAAGTTTCTGTAACCTCCCCACCCTTAATTATCAAATATACTACTGTAATGTTAGTAAGGAGACCTTCACAAGACTACCAAAAGTAGGGTTAAAATCAAAGTATGAAGAAAAATGATGTTGATAATGGTTATTGCTCCCGGGCAATTTTTAGTAGAACAAATAGTTTCGGTCTATTTCTAATTTCTTGCCCCGCCCCCTCTCTATTTCACAATAATATGAAAGTAAATACTGTTGATAAAGACAATAGTTTGAAGAGAGTTAATATATACCCGGACAACGCCAAGTAGTCAATTCTTATTCCCCCCCCCCCATTTCAACATATTAAGAAGATACCTAATGTTGATAAAGTCAATATTCCGAAGAGATTTACTATACATCCCTTACCAAAAGTAACACTGTAATCTTACAATTTTTTTATGCCAAACAACGCCCAGTATGACAAATAGTCCCAATCAGTTCCTAATTACTTGTCCCCACTCCTCATTTCATAATAATATGAATATAAATGATGTTTATAAAGACAATAGTTCAAAGAAATTTAATATATACCACTTACCAAAAGTAATACAGCAATCTTACAATTATTTATCCTGTACAACGCGGAGTAGAAGAAACGATCCCGGTCAATTCCTACTTTATTGCGCCCCCCCCCCCATTTTACAGCAATATGAAGGTAAATGATGTTGATAAAGAGAATAGTCCAAAGAGATTTAATATATACGTCTTGCCAAAAGTAATACTGTAATCTAACAATTATTTATACACAGAATAGAACAAATGATCCCGGTCAATTCCTAATCTCTTCCCCCACTCCATTTAAGGGTATTAAGAAGCTACGTGATGTTGATGAAGGCAATAGTCCAGAGAGATTTACTATATATCCATTATCAAAAGTAGTACTGAAATCTTACAATTATTGATCCGAGAAGGGCTAATTCCTAACTTTTATTCTCACCCCCCCATTTCACAATAATATGAAGGTAAATGATGTTGATGAAGTCAATATTCCAAAGAGATTTAATGTATATCCTTTACCAAATGTAATGCTATAATCTAACAATTATTTATCCCGGACAACGCCGAGTATTGATTTACTCCTCTCCAGGAGTTAGGCACAAGGCCAGTTTTTATCCTACTCTCACAAGTAAGATGTGACCCAAGGTCGGGTCGGGAAAGTGAGGTTTGAAAAGCCAGCACCCGAGAGGTGAGCACTCTGGCCATGTAGAAGAAATGGCTTTGGTCAATTCGTAACTTCTTAATCTCATCCCCTATTTCACAATAATAAATGATGTTGATAAAGAAAATAGTCCAAAGAAATTTAATATATATCACTTACCCAAAAGTAATACTGTAATCTTACAATTATTTATCCCGAACAACGCCGAGTGGAACAAATGGTCCTGGTAAATTCCTAATTTCCTGTCCCCCCACTCCATTAAACAATAATATGAAGATAAACGATGTTGATAAGACAGTAGTCCAAAGATAATTCATATATACCAGTTACCAAAAGAAATACTGTAATTTTACAATTTTTTATCCCGGACACTTTGAATGAAACAACGAATACAAAATGAATTAAATCAATGAATGAAAACAATGATTGAGAATAGATTAATTACAAAATGAGTGAAAAATAAATGAAAAAGTGAATAAAAAATGAACGAAAGTGAATGAAAGAAAAAGAAATGAGTGAAAAAAAAACAATGAAAAAATGAATGAAATGATTGAAAAAAAAATGAATGAAAAAAAAGATAACCAGAATGAAAAAGGAATGAGAAGAAATTAAAAAGTTGAATGAAGAAAAATGAAGGAGAAATAAATGAATAAAAGTGAATGAAGGAGAAAAGGAATGAAAATATTGAATGAAGAAAAATGAATGAACAATGAATGAAAAAAATGAATTAAATAATTAATGAAAAAAATTGAATGAAAGCAAATGAATGAAAAGTTGGATGAAAAAATGAAGGAAAAAGTGAATAAAAGGAAGTGAAAAAAAAATTTATGAATATAACATGAATGAAAGGAAATGAAGGAAAATAAATGAAAAACCTGAAGAGAAAATGAAGAAAATTTTAATTGAAAAAAAAAAATGAATACAAACAATTGAAGGAAAAATGAATGAAAAAAATAACCAGAATGAAAAAAAGAATGAGACGAAATGAATGAAAAAATTGAATGAAGAAAAATGAATGAAAAATAAATGAAAAAAGTTAATGAAAAAATGAATGAATGAAAATACTGAATGAAGAAAAATGAATGAACACTGAATGAGAAAATGAATCACAAAAGATAATCAAAAAATGAATGAAAGCAAATAAAAAATATTAATGAAAAAGTGAATCAAAGGAAGTGAATGAAAATTTATGAAGAAAAAAATGGATGAAAAATTGAAGGAAAATGAATGAAGAATATGAAGAAAAAATGAAAATTTTGATTAAAAAAATGAACGAAAAAATTGAAAGATAAATGAATTAAATTAAAATAAAAATAATCAGAATTTAAAAAAAAGAATGAGACGAAATGAATGAAAAAATTGAATGAGAAATAAATGAGAAAAGTTAATGCAAAAAGGAATGAAAATATTGAATGAAGAAAAATGAATGACAAAAAGTAATAAAAAAATGAATGAAATAATTAATGAAAAAAATTGAAATAAAATGAATGAAAAGTTGGATGAAAAAATGAAGGAAAAAGTTAATGAAAAAAGTGAATGAAAAAATTTATAAGTAAAAAATGGATGAAATAAGATGATGGAAAAATGAATGAAAACCCAAAAGAAAAAAAAATGAAGAAAATTTTTATTGAAAAATAAATGAATGAAAAAAAAAATGAATGCAAAAACTGAATGAAAAATAAATGAAAAAGGAATGGAAAAAAAATCATCAGCACGTATCTTTTGTAGTTTCTGAACTTTTAGACGAAAACACATACACACAGATGTACACTTACCAAATGTAATGCTGTAATATTACTGTTATGACTCCCGGGAAATGCCGAGTACCTTTTCTTGTATAAAATAGTATAAGAAAACAGTGATGTTTTTTCTGGGCAACGTGGCCTATAAACATAACTGCTCTTTGCAGGATATTGAGCACTTTGAATTGACTAACTAATACCACTTACCAGATATTATCTATATGTGAATACGATAGCGTGTGTGTTCGTGTATCACGCTAACATCAAAAGCTTTGCGCATGCGTGCCGCACCTAGATTTCGAAAAGCATTCAAATCACCTAATTTTCATGATATTTTCAAGTATTTCCCTTTGGTGCAACAGTTAGCGATGTAGGATTTTGATGTCGGCCCGACTGGTTTATAGTTCGATCCCAACCAACCTCTAAGATTTTTTTTTTCTACATCGAAGGGGGGGGGGGGGGTAGGGAGAGGACGACCGGGAAGACACATTAATACGATGTTCATTTTTAAAAATAAATATACAAGTCAAATCTTATCATATTTTATTCAAACATGTATAGGTTAGGAACACGATAATTAATATTTAAAACATCATTTCGTGTAATTTACACGGGTCCCGCTAGTAATGTATTTTTACTATTATTACTCACGGGCAACACCATGTACTTTGTCTAGTATACAACATAATAACAAAAGACAAATAAGTTATTTCTCCCGGAGTACGCTGCATTTAAACACAGCTGCTCTATCTAGGATATTTAGCACTTTTGGTTAATGTATACCACTTCCCATATGAAATACTGTAATGTTAATATTATGACTCCCGGGCAACGCTGAATAGATTTTCTTGTAAAAAATAGTATAGGAAAATTCAGTGATGTTGATTTTTCTGGGCAACACGGCTTTTAAACGTACCTGCTCTATCCAGGATTTTGAGCAGCTTTGGATTTACTAACTCATACCACTTACCAGATATGATAATGTATTTTTATTACTATTATTACTCCCGGACAACACTATGTACTTTGTCTAGTATACAACATGATAACAAAAGAAAAATAAGTTATTTCTCCCGGGCGAGTTTAAACGCACCTGCTCTATCCAGAATATTGAGCACTTTTGATTATGTCTCCCGAGATCTTTATCCTGGGTAACACTGTGTTTAAACATGCCTGCTCTATCTAAAATATTGAGCACTGTAATGATCACTTTTGAGTTACTATTTGTTCTATCCAAGGTATTGACCACTTTGAATTATGGCTCCAAGAGTATACAAGAATATTAAAAAAAAGACAGTTCTTTACCCCGGGCACGACTGCGTTTAAACGCACTCGCTCTATCTAAGATATTCAGCACTTTTAAAATTAAGATGACTCTCAGAGCACTACTAAAACAAAGTTTCTTCCCTAGCCCCTATTTATTAAGGAGTGAAAAGATAAAACTTAAGAGACCTGCAGAATGATACTGAAACACCCAAAATAAAATCTAGGAAGCCTCCAAAGCACTCCTCAAATTATATATTATAGATTAAAATATGTCCTCTGATAGCGTACGCACACCTCCAGATCACTACTAAAACCAACCAACTAAAATTAAGGATGCCTCCAGATCACTACTAAAACCAACCAACTAAAATTAAGGATGCCTCCAGATCACTACTAAAACCAACAAACTAAAATTAAGGATGCCTCCAGATCACTATTAAAACCAACAAACTAAAATTAAGGATGCCTCCAGATCACTACTAAAACCAACCAACTAAAATTAAGGATGCCTCCAGATCACTATTAAAACCAACAAACTAAAATTAAGGATGCCTCCAGATCACTACTAAAACCACCCTTTCCAAGTTTCTTACTCCCCTTCATTTGAAGAGAAATGACATTAAGGAACGTTAAATAAAATAAAAAGCTATTTGCGGAAGTAATGACTCAGCATTTTCAAATTATTACATAATTACGTTAAAATTTGATGAAAAATGACCGAAAAACTTTACACCTTCCCCCCCCCCCCCTCACCTCGATGAAATCTGCTCCCTTAGGGATGGATTTAGAGTTTTCCTCAGTTAATTTTACATAAGAATACATTTTTGGATTTTATCTAGATTTTCTACCCTTTTTTCTATAGGGCACACACAGACATTGACTTTTATATATATAGATATATGTATACTGTCAAAACTCCAAACAAAAAAATTTACAATTTAATTCTTGATTAGGGAGTTATTTTGAGAGTTCATATACTTTAATGACACTGTTAAAAGTCACCTAAAATTAAAAAGCTTTAAATTACAAATATCAGAAGTTTTACTTTAAAAAAAAATAATATATATTATAAGCTGTACTGACTCGGCATTGTCTGGGATGCATTGAAGTCATTTTAGTTTTTAATATGTTTTTGTTTGCAGATTTTTTAAAAACTTATACAGCAAAAGAAAGAAATTTTAGTTGTAAGGGAGACAGCTCTTTTTATATTCTTCAATTCTTTTTTTTCTCCTGGGAGTTGCAATTCTTGATTTCCTCAATTTTCCCAAATAAAGCCGGGACACGAGTCCTGCTAGTATTTTATAAGTATTTACTGCCGTAAAAAGAGACTAAGTGCAATTTCAGCACCCCAGTTTTGGAGACCTGAAAGGAGAGTGTTTTGCATAACACTTTATTTGATATCACTCAAATAAGCCTAAACAAAACAAAGAGATATGCTGAATATTACTATTTGGATGATTCTACTTTATATAGAAGACTAACTGTACCAACCTGGCGTCGCCCGGGATGCAATAAAGCCTTTTAAATTTTTATTTGTTTGCACATTTGTAAACTTGTAAGCAGAAAAAGAAATAAAATTTTAGTTATAAAGTAGACAATTTTTTATAATATTCAAGGTGAAATGTGAAAAAAATATTCTGTGTAAGAATAATTGTAAAGAAAAAGTGCATTATAACTTTTTTTTTTTAACAACATGGACTAACGATAAAGAAAAGGAAATGGCTATTTAGAATGAAATATTGATATTTTAGGATGGAAGCGATTTAGGTTTGAAATCGAAAATCTGTCTGACTTAGTTTTATATATTAGATGTGTGGTGATAATCATCACTCTTTTTTAATGGTAAAGATTACTTGTTATTCTCTACATTTCCCTTTTTTAATAATTGTGTGTAAAAATAATTACCACCGCTTGGATTAAATTAACTTTGTCAAGTTGAAAATGCATATTTATTATTTTTTGTAAAAAATATAAATGGTTTGGGAATTTTTAATGGACAAAATGCTATTCTGAGATCAAATCAATTTGAAAATGTGTCTTCTATTCATATAAACTCACTTTTCCCTTTTTTTATATTTCGTAACCTCTCTCTCCAATCCCCATGATTCAGCAAGTCAACTGTCTCCAAATTCCACTCTGTATGGTCTTGTTTAATCACTTGCTTCTAAGTTTTCCTTGGTCAGCCAATCTTCCATGCTTCTGCAAGCGTTTATTCAGGAGGATGACCGCTCCACCTGACCATACCAGCATAACCAATTCATCATTAGGACAATCTCTGTGCTCGACAAATGTACTTCTTTCAGTAAATCAACTCACCTAACGTGTTGGGTTTGGTCAGATTTCACCTTGCAGATCTATCTAATCATGGATCTGTCATTGCGTTGCAGTCGGACGAGAGAGGACTAGATGAGGATCCAGCTTTAACTGCCATACATCATGACGCTCTTAACACAGCTGCTATACAACTTGCCCCAGCTCGTGATGCTATCAGAGGCAACAGCTCAAAAAATTGCACCCATGCTACCTTCACCCTTCTGGTTGTACTGAGTTCACACCCACCACCTGCGCTCAGCATATCTCGTAGGTAGCGGAGAGAGTCTACTACCTCCAGGGTGTTGTCATCTAGTACCATCTCTCTGTGTGAGGACAACCGTCATTAAGATGTGCCTGTCCCAGACATCTCCTGCACTTGAAGTTGTGTTTGAGACTAACTTATCTTTCTGGTCACTATACCTTTTGTGGACCCACAATAGGCACAGGTTACACTGCATTGCATTGAGTGTATTTATTTTAATTTTAAAAGCACAAAGCCATAGTGTTTGAGTGACGTCATATATGTTGTCATGCTAAAGTCATTCCTATCAGAGGTCAGACAAAACTGGGGTGATGAATATATATTTGGTGTGTAAGAACGACTCTTCTTCATGCATAAATTGAAGAAGCATCTTATGTCAACTGAAATGATTTTTTTTTATGGAAATCGCTCCAGACAAGGCATGAAGCCATTTGGTGTAAGGAGCTATAAAAAAAGAAAATACTACTTCAAGGTCAAAAACTAGCCAACAATAAATGTTAGATGGATAGATTCCAACCCAGAATACAGCAATTCTTCCACCTTTGTCAGAAACATCGCTAATGGAATATTAGGACGAAAAGACAAAATAAGGGAAGCGAGAGTTACGAGACTACTGAAAGTAAACCCACGGTCTATATTCTACTCTGCTAGGTTAAAAAATTAAGAAGAAAACCTTTTTGAGTTTGTACATGATTATTGGTTTTACCTTGGCCGGTTGATTGAGTGGTCGAACAGGATTGGTTTCTGATGTAATTTTCTCCATTGTAGTATCAAACTTTTGACCAGTGTCCGTTTTGATTGCAGATGTCAATCCTCCAAGGTTGAAATTTGAAAGGAACTTATCCATCTGCAAAAGAAAAATATATTAAATAGCGGACGATGATTAATAAAATAATTACATAATGCTTACATTTGGAGTAAGGTTATAACAACAATCGTAAAAAATTACAGCCTTTACAGAAAACTGTTTAAAATTCCTATGAAGAAAAGTTCAGTTAATAATAAATTCTTTGAAATATTTTAGTCAAAAAAATATCAAATATTTAAAGTGGTAATTAGTGCCATAAGGATAGACCAAAAGTCAGTGACTAATGTTTACTTTGAACTGGAAAACATGGGATGGCTCAGTTAAACCAAGTCTTTTGTATTACAAAGGATCCTGGGAATGTGGTGATTCATGATTGATGTAGTTTTAGGCTGTGAACTACAGGGAATACATGAAATCTGGATAACACACATCGGTGCAAGTCCATAACTCCACCGCCATGAAAAAAAATAAATAAATAAAAATGTTTATGATGTACGTACCTGTGACAGAATAAAAATGTTGTACACCAAAAATCACATTAATTGATCAAGTAGGTTTTTTTTATAAAGGAAATCATTTTTAAACGATTAATGTGAATTGTAGGCATTACGATTATGTACAAGGCTGATTCTAAACTCTATTTCTGAAGAGTACGGAAAACTTTGAAGTTTTGGAGTTATCTCGTAGATCGTCGTTTAGCCATAAAATTTAATTTTCTTTTGTAAAAAAAAAAAACTACTTGATCAATTTATGTGATTTTTGGTGTACGATATTTCCTTTCCATCACAGGTACATACATCATAAATATTTTTCTTGATTTTTTTTTTCACGGCAGTGGAATTATGGACTTGCCCCCATATATATATATATATATATATATATATATATATATGCATATATATACATCCACAGACAAACTGTTTAGCTGTACCGCAGCTCTTCAGTGTGGCTACACAAGTAACTCTTTAAGCTGGGATCGAACTTCGACAGTTGGTGATTCTAACCATTTGTCCATCAAACAGGCGACATGAGTAAGTAAAAAATCTCAATACTTATATAAACACTGTCAACTACTGGAGTGTTCTCCATATGTGTTTACAAAGTGATTCCAGAATTTCCGGATTTTTTTCCTAATCATTTGAAAAAAAACCCTGATTAGAAAGAATATAATTTAATGACAACAAACAAACTACCAGATCATCAAGTTATAAAATAATGAAAAACTTAATTTTACTCAAGAAGAATAGTTTGAAAGAGGAGACAAATTGGAAGTCAAAAGCAAAGAAGACATTTTTATTATTTCATTCAATTTCTGGTCATAGCATAGTCGTGAGAAGGGGGGGGGGGGCGTGAAGGCATTTTGTTTATTTTTAATTTTTATAATAGTATTTTTTAAAAATTGGGTTGTGTGAAAAAGCAGTTGCCTTGAATAATTCAATAATTTATTTTCATAAAAATGAAAACTAATTTTTCCGAATTCATTAATGTTCTGTGCAGAGAATTTCATTTCCCTCCAATTTTGAAATGTGATTTGTATTTTATTTAAAAATTTATATGACCATTTTCGATTCAAATTAAATTTTGAATTAACAATTTTCCTACATAGAATTACATGTCTATTAACAATAACATCACATCACGCTTAGAATTATTTGCTAAATCAACTGGAGGAAATTATTACTATTACCGACATAAATTATGTCGGTAATAGCAATTTAATTTGTTGTAAATAATGACTGCATAAAAATAATCCATGTTCAGCCATTACGTAAGTTAGTAGGTAAAGCCAATTAAATTGTTTTTGACTAATTTCCTAACTGTATTTCCTTTAAAATAATTTATGTCGGTAATAGTAATGATTACTCAATTTACAATTACATATATAAACAACAAAATGTTTCAATGTATATTTTTTTTATATGATATTTTCACAACTTCACAAATTCTATTTTTCAAATATATTTCACTTGATTTTTTCCTTCTATCAACAGACAATATACACACTAAAGAGGCATCAATTATCCATTTTTACTCATGGAAAATGTTGTTTTTTCCATCTTAATAATATTTCAATGGCAATAAAATAAGCTATAATTATTAAAACTGAAAATAAGAACATTTTAAGTTTTATTACATACTAGCTGTCCCTGTCCGGCGTTACCCAGGATTAAACAATGTATTAATGTCAAGTAATAGATTTTCCATATAAAAGAGAAAAAAGAAAAAGAAAAAGGGCATGGCAAGAGCCAAGATTGAAAACGGGGCCTTAAGACATTCAGTTTGATCCGCTATCATACAAGCTATGTATAGATGGTTGCTTATATGATAAAGCCTAAGTCTTAACAAATGTAATATGTGTTGCTATTGCTGCTTTTATATTTTTGTCTGTTTTTATTAAAATATCTCATCAGTGTAAAATAATTCCGAGTGGGATGCAATTTTATTTGACAGAGATTGAATAGAAATACTTGTTTTTGTTTTGAAAAACATAGGCCCAGATTCCACAAAGGAAACTGAAGAATCAGAATAAAATGATGAGTCTGTCGGCCGTACGCTGTACAATATAAATGCAAAACAGGTTGTTTTATATGATAGAGATTTTAAAAATAGCAGATATCTTCAACAACAGCTTTAAAAATATTATGGAAAACTCATAGTTAATATTATTAAAAGATTTTGTTTTTAATTCAACATCATGATTATGGCGATATCTAAGGTGACAAACTAGCCTTGTAGTAGATGAACTAGGGTTAATTTTCATAGAGAAATATATATATATTCTTTTTCAAATGACAAACAATGAAACATCCTTCTTTTAAGGGATATTAATTATTTATCTATTATTCTTTATACAGGGTGAGCCAAAATAAGGGTCCTATCTTTAAATTTGAATAACTTGAATTTGAATAACTTCCACAAAATAAAAGTTAAACTCACCAAACTTTATGTGTGTGTAGACTGACCCTTCCGAGATTTTTTGAAATAAACAAAACAAATTTTAGCCGAAAAACACTTCTTAAAACTTACAAAAACTAAAGTATTGTTTTTTACACTGTTTTGAGTTTTTTAAGCAAAAATAATGTTTTCTAAATGAGGGTACGTTCCTTAGGGCTAATACGGCTCATGCTTGCTTCGGAAGGGGTCCTTTACTTATTCTAAAAAAAAAAATTAAAAAAATCAATAAATAAAAAAGTTATGAATTTTTAAAAATAGGACCCTTATTTTTGCCCACCCTGTATAAACAATTTATTAGTCTTAAAATTAATTCATTATTGAATTCTTTGATTTATATATAGACTACGAACCAAAAGTGTTCGCAGGTATGAATTGTTGTGTTTCAATGGCAATTATATGACAGGTTTTAATTTTAAAAGCATTTTTATTCCTTATATTATCTAATCTCTAGATTTAATTTAATATTCCATTTTGTTGATTGTTTATTAAAGATTTACTCACTTCACAGCGAACCAAAAGTGTTTGCAATAAATCGTAAATTTTGTGAGAATAGTTTGTGGAAAGATTTTAACGCTTGAAAATAAAGCTAAAATCGCAGAATTCCTACCTAACGGTAAAAATACTTTGGAAGTCTAAAAAATCATCAAGCGAGATGAGCGCACAGTGAACAGAGTATGTAAAAGGGAAAAGTGCAGCACAAAAGCATAACGGAAGTTGTTCACATAAATTGTTGAGCAGAGATGTAAGGAAAATTAAAAGAATCCTCACAGTACAAATAAAACAATTTTTGAAATATCAAAGGCCACACAAAATCGTACTCTTGATAAGATGGCAAATTAGCGATGACCTACCGCTTGTCCTGTGTTGAGTGAAACTAATTGGAAGAGAATAGAATGGGCAGACAAGTATACAAAAACAGATTTTCAGATAGTCCTGTGGACAGATAAAGCCCTGTGCATCACTCGATGGCCTGGATGGATAGAAGAGAGGTTGGCTCATTGAAGGTGGAAGTCCTCACTTGCAATTCAGGCGTCAACTGGAAGGTGGAGGAGTGATATTCTGAGCTGGAATTGTTGGTGATGTATTAATTGAACCATTCAGGGTGCCTGAAGGTCTAAAACTGAACTCTCATAACTATTGCCAGTTTCTCAAAAACAATTCTCTGGTTAAATTCACAGAATGAAGATCTTTGATAGAGTCTTGTGTTGCAGAAGGATAATGTCCCTAATCATTCATCTTGTTTTACCAGCCAAGGATTTACAGAGAACAAATTTATGAATTAGCCCAGACTTAAACTCAATTGAAAACCTATCGTACATTATGAAACGTCGACAATGTCCACATTGCCTTAACTGGATCTTGCCGCACATTTTTTTTGCAGCTTCTCGACCAATTTTGTTGTATGAACACAATCAGAATGCCTGCTATAATCCTTCCTGCTAGCCTGTGATTCCAGATCACCGTCGCAATTCTCCAGCTCACATCTCACGGCCTTCAAAGTATTCAAGGAGCACCGAGCTGCAGCTAAGATTTCTGAATTTTTTAATTCTGCCAAATCCCATCCATACACTGTGGAGGTCCCCAGATGCCGAAGAGCTTTCAACTCCAAAAGCTTCTTTCCTCGTGCTGCTGGACTCTGGAACTCCCTCCCTGCTCCCTGCTTTCCTGACGTTACTGACATGCAGAAATTTAAAACTAATGTAAACAGACATCTCGCTGCAGCTCCTAATTAAGGTTGACACCCCCCCCCCCCCCCAACCTACACCCTTTTTTCTCAGTAGCCTCTAACGTCTAGTGTTTGGGGTGAACTATGTTAAAAAAAAAAAAAGAAAAAAAAAGAAGATCACTCTATTCCAATATTCCTGTACTTTTCAGTTGCCCAAGCTCTCTAGCCCCCTCCCCCCCAATAGTACACAGAAACAGCTATCTGTTGCACTTTACTCCTATTAAATATTTCAAAAATGGTTCTGAAATTCAAAAAATTACCAAATTTATCACGAAAACCCTGTTAATAGTGCTCACATATAAAACTGTAGGGGATTATTCTCGTTTTGAGAGAAATCATTTTGAAATGTTATCATTTTATCTATTTGAGGAAACAGTTTTGAACATATCAGGAAATATCAATACCTCTGAAGACTTTACAATGCAGTGATACTTTCTATTACTGTATATGCAAGTGAAACATGGACTATACGGCAAAGCATGAGAGGAAACTCAATGTCTTTGAAATGAAATGTTTAAGAACTATCCTCGGAGTAACTTTGCGAGATAGACTAAGAAATGAAGATATCAGAAAGAGACTTAATATTAACAGATCCATCAACAACATTATTAAAAAAAAAAGAGAGAATAACATGGTTTGGATATGTTTCTCCGGCTACTGGACTCCAGCTATGTAAAGAAATCATATCAAAAAGATTTAATTGAATAAAGATCAAGAGGACGACCACCAAAGAGATGGTTCAACCAGATATGGGTTGAGACTGGCATGTCGCTCATTACAACTGAAAAACTGGCCCAAGACCGTGATAAGTGGCAGACTTCTGTTTTCAAGCATGTGACGAAGCTCTTTAGAGTATGCACATAAATCAAATCAAATCAAATTTTGAACAAATTCATTGCAATCACAAAAGAAATCAAACTAGAAATTATGATAGAAATAATTAATTTAAAAAAAAAAATTTGTTGCAAAGAAAACAAAAAGTATTAAATGAAAATAAACAAAAATAATAAAAACACTAAAAAATTGTTTCATTAAAAACGTGTGTAGACAAACATGCTATACATAAAAATAAAATTACAAGCAAATCAATATGAGATTTGGTAAATAAAAAAAAACAAATTAACAGGGCAGATCCATAACAATCATTTCTAATATTTATTAATATTAGAAATAATTTTTTCATGGATCAGTTCTTGAAAAGTGAATGTCCCGATTCAGTGTCACAATATTATTTTGACATGGTACTTATTTATTTAGCTTTGTGCTATAAATTATATTTTAGCTGTGTGCTGAATTGGTTCTTGACAAGCTGTGCATAACTGAAACACAACAGTTTGTTGTAGGTCTTCAAAAAGATAATCTATTATTTATTAGGGAGCTTCTTTTTTTTTCTTTCGCTCCAAACAGTTAGTAGCTCTTGCGTTGAAATAAAAAATTCCCATCTCGAAAATGAGCAAGTAAATGTTCAGAGTTAAACACAAGGTCGATTTTCAAAATGGGGGAAAAAAAGGGGATACTGGATTGTGACAAAAATTTAAATTACCTCAGTCTAGAAAGATTTCTCCTACACTGACCGAGAACAGAAAAATTGAAATGTAGTATGAGAACAGATACTAGACTTTGCTCCTAGACAAAAAGCCGAGGAAAGTTTTGGGACTTCTAAGGTACTTATCACATAATTGTGGATGCAGTTTGGAAATATTTCTGCACCAGAGGGCGGGGGTAGAGGCTTCATCCGTTCTAATACCATCATGTGAATCGACCGATATGCCACTTTCAAATCGTATCAGATGAATTGCTATTTCCCACCAGCTATGGATAAACTGTGTACAGTGAATCGCTTACAAGATGTATTATTGTTTTCGCATTAAATAGCCCAAAAAGGGTTGATTTGTCATAAAAACGAATAAACCAAATAACTATCAGATAACAATTGGCATTTGAGATTTTCTTTTTCTAACATTTCCATTTTGTTCATTCGGCCGTCTTGTTAATATATTATAGTAATATAGAGTGATCCCTAAAAATATATTATAGTAATATAGAATGATCCCTAAAAATATATTATAGTAATATAGAGTGAGCCCTAAAATATATATTATAGTAATAAAGAGTGATCCCTAAAAATATATTATAGTAATAAAGAGTGACCCCTAAAAATATATTATAGTAATATAGAGTGATCCCTAAAATATATTATAGTAATAAAGAGTGATCCCTAAAAATATATTATAGTAATATAGAGTGATCCCTAAAAATATATTATAGTAATATAGAGTGAGCCCTAAAATATATATTATAGTAATATAGAGTGACCCCTAAAAATATATTACAGTAATATAGAGTGGCTCCTAAAAATATATTATAGTAATATAGAGTGGCCCCTAAAAATATATTATAGTAATATAGAGTGACCCCTAAAAATATATTACAGTAATATAGAGTGACCCCTAAAAATATATTATAGTAATATAGAGTGATCCCTAAAAATATATTATAGTAATATAGAGTGATCCCTAAAAATGTCGCTCATAAAATCGTTAATAACATGCACAACTCTTTCTGCAATCCAACCATATTTTGTACAAATAAACTTCAGTTTATGTCTGGCTTGCCCACCAAGTTTCAGTCATGAATGTCTAACAGTCTTTGCTCTATTGCTGTTCAATGATATGCTCGAAATGTGTGAAACCCATTCAGGATCACATTTCCTACTCATGAGACCATCACCAAAGTGTCCCCGCAGCTATTCCAATAAGTCAGTTGAAGTGTGAGGTTTGGTTGTTTTGTTTTACGGCATATCAACCCTTTTAGGGTTATTTAATGCTGAATCCAGTCATTTTGGTAAAAAGTTGTTATGCTTAACTTCTTTATATCTTCAATTATTTATTCATGGTGTTTGGTTTGGTTTGGTTGTTTTGTAGAGGAAAATTTTTGTTTTTAGCTTTGCAGAACATTGTTGAGTTTTGCAAAGGGAAAAGAAAAAAAACAATAACATCAATGTTTGGTGCATTTTAAGTCAGGAAGCCGGTATCTTCAGACAGCCTGATCTGGTAGTACCAGAGGAAGTATGAGGAGTTGCAACTCCACCAGAAGATTGTCTGCAAAGGCCACTGCACTCTATCAAGTGCACTGCATGGGTGGCAATATCAAAACATGAGGTCATTGGTCATGACTGGTTTGAAGATAAGAATGAACGATCAGCCATGATAAAACTGAGCCTTACTTTTTTTCTTTTTTTTTTACAATCGAATCACCGACTATCAAGGCCCACAGGCCACCTGAGGATAAAGGTTATTGAGTTTGACAGGTAGACGGTGAAACACCGAGGGGATTAGTAACGATGGTTGTAACTGGTCAGAAAGTTACTATTTAAGAGGACGGCTCAACAAGAATTTGTTTACATTAGACTTGAAAACAGCAATGTTATAGTAGTCAACAGGGAAGCAGCCCCGTGGCAATGTGTTCTACAGATGGGCAATTCTGGAAAAGAAACTTAGTGGTTAGTAAGATGTTTTGGGCAGACAAATAGATGTTGCGTGGGATGAGCAGTGGTTTCAACACAATCGTGCAAGAGAGGAGGAGTGTGTCAGAGCTATTAACAATTTTGCATGCTGTATCCAGATGTACTAGCAATGCAGAGGTGCACATTTGGAGCAGCAGATTGAATGGTGATGAAATAAAGACTGTTGGATATTCACAACTGAAACCTGGTGGAAAAGTCAGGCATAGACTAAAGTTTATTTAGAAAGGATTGTGAATTTTATTAACGATTCCAAGGGTGGCATTTATGGGGAAATGGCGTGGGGGTTTATCACCCAGTATTTAAAAATAAATTTAAAGAGAATTTTGGATACTTCTGCAGTTTACAGACCGTGCTATTTTTTTTAGATAGGATTTTCAAGTTAAATTCAATTTTTTAAACTGTTAGGTGAAAGTACAGAATAGTTAACTAAGGCCCCCCCTCCCCATGTTAAGAATGGGTTTCTAAATAATAACATTATTATTTCAGCACAGTCCGTAAACTTCAGAAGTACCAAATTTTGATAAAAAATTTTGGAAACATATTTGAAGGGATAAATACTTCAGTGTAACATATACAGTGACGGCTCATCCGTTTTTTACTGAAATTAATTTACAATATATTTTATACTACAATCAATAATACTAGAATATCCCTCTCTATGGCTGCAAAAGCATTGCAGCTGAGACAGTGTCAAAAGTGTAGAAAGCAATGACTTGAATGAGTGTATTAATAAGAAAGAGGGGGAGAGATAGAGTATATAATAGGCAAGCAATAAGTAAAGAAATAAAAGGCACTGTCACGTAAAAGTAATGGTGTGTGAGAAAGAGATTCCAATGTTTATTGAATGTAGGAATGAACGAAGGTGAAAATAAACATTCTTGCATCTTTTTTTTTCAAATCATAGTGTTAGGTGGCTACATATCACATAGAAATAAATATGAAAAGATTTTATATTTTAAAAGAAGAAGTAATTCTTTGCCCTCGTCCTCAAAGGGATTTTTAGAGAAGAGTTATGTCCCTTGGATCATTCCACACATCTAACATCTTGGATATGGACATGCCGGCCAGCGCTCTTCAATTATTACGTTTAAATTAATAAGTAATTCTTCTTCAGTTGTAAAAATGTTATTAAATATTATTGTTGATCATAAGGAAGAGTTTTCATTCAATTCATTTTTATATATTCGTCCCATATCTCAACCTCACTTCAATTACCAACACAGTCATATCACATAGTTATTAGTTAAGTCTTAGCTCTTAATAAAAATTAATTCTTATATTCGGTTGAAGTATACTGCTATATTTGCAAAGTTTCATTTAAACAATCTTCTTCTTCATTTAACGTGTCTCTTTCACATCAGATATGGGTTGCACGTTGCCCATGGCAGCACAAAGTTACCTTCTCCATGAAACTATCATTTACGTTGGTTTCGAAGTGCAATTGCTTGAGGTCATCCTTGACCCAGTCATTGCAAGTCTTCCTCGGCCTGCCTTTTTCTCGCTTGATTTGTGTTTACATCTGTTTATCCAACCAGAGCTTCATTCAACATATCCCTACCACTGTGGGCAGTTGCATCGCAGAGCTGACTCCCGTCTGGGCACCTTCATCCTCAATGGTAGAGAGTCAGAATTAACTCTCTCGTCAAGGCGTCCTCAGAAAGACCGACTAAGTGGGAACATAGCATTCACACGCATGTAGCTCAACCCCGAGTGACAAGTGAGAGTGAATGATAGGTAAAGATGGGAAGAAGCTTGTGAAACTTACCCCATGCAGTCCGTATACGTAAGATCAAACTTAAATCACATCCCTACCAGCACAGATCATATTGTCAACCATTATAATACATTTTTTTATGTTGTTATTTATTTTTTCCTGAATTTTAGAAAGCTTTTTTAACAAAAAATTTAAGTTTCTTTGGTTTGGTTTGGTTGTTTTGTTTTACGGTATCTGAACCCTTTTCGGGTTATTTAATGCCAGATCCGGTCATTTTGGTAAAAGTTGTTATGCTTCAAGTTCTTTATATCTTCAAATATTTATTCATGGTGTTTTGTTCAATTGTTTTGTAGAGGAAAATTGTTGTTTTTGTTTTTGGCTTTGCAGAACATGATTGAGTTTTGCAAAGGGAAAGGAAAAAAACAATAACATCAATGTTTGGTGCATTTTAAGTCAAGAAGCCAGTATTTTCAGACAGCCTGATCTGGTAGCACCAGATTAAAGTTTGTGAAGAAAAAAATATCTATCTTTTTTTAAACATACATTATTTCACACTTAAGCATGACGGACGTATGGATTGGCCAACAGACAGAGCCAATTATAAAATACATGGATGCATCTAAAATTACTATTTCAAAGTTAAGTGTGACAGACCAACAAAAATGTTATTTAAAACTTAAGCATGACAAACCAAACAAAATGCTATTACAAATATAAGAATGGTGGACTGATGGAGCCTCTTTTAGAAGTGCTTAGACACATCTAAAATAAGATGCATCCATTCAATGTGAGCATTTAGCCATTCAAATTCTATTTCAAACTGAATTGCAACAGATTGCTGATTGGACAGACAGAACCTCTTATAGAGATGTAAGGACACATCTAAACAATCGTTATGAAACATCTGAACAGTTTTACATAATCGGTTGTCATCATCATCATCATCATGTTTGGCTGTGTCCCAACTGCTGTTCTACACCAACACCTCTATCTTAAGTCTCTACCATCTTTTCTGTTGCAGTGACGTCTTCAATGGTTTGGACACGCGGCTCGTCATCAGGAGGAAGAGCTAATTCATGATGTAATCCTCCCTACTTCTTTTTCTGGGTGGCACAAGCATGTTGGTAGACTTGGCTGAACTCCCAGGTCAGTAGGTGGTCAGTCTTCACGGTGAAATCATGATTGGCTAGCCATCTCGTGCGACCTTCCTCAGGACCGCCGTAGATGGGCCGCCATAATTTGAGATGTAGTGCAGGAAGAAACCGGCTCAACCCGACCAGGGTGAATACCGTTGCAACAACAACAACATATTCTGTTTAACATCTGTTTTACATGCTGGCATGTGTTGGTTGGCTTTTAGAAATTGACTTTCAAACTAACCTATCTCTGACCAGGTTTTTATTTATTCCTCTTTCTCTTGAATCCATCCCTATCAGTTCTTCCCATGTTTTGCTTGACCATCGTTTGCCAGATGACCCTGCTACCTCAACTGTTTTACATCTACTAACTCAAGCACTCTCATACATTCTTTCAATATGACCAAAAAAATAAAGTCTAATGTTCTGCACACATCTCCCTATACTGTTCAGATTTAACCTTCTTCTAAGGTCATCAGATCTAAGCCTGTATTTAAGACTCACATTACACATCTATCGTATCATTCTCATATCATTTCTTTTTATGCAACACATATCCTCAACCCTCACTGGCCAAGTTTCACTTCCATACATACATACACATACCTAAGACTCTTACTTTGGTCGACAAAGGTAATTCTGTTTCTGGTTAGTAATGGCAGGTATTCTCTGAATTTACCCCATTTACTCATTCATGCAATCGCACCAGCTTCTCCTTGTGCTTCAATGGTATCACCAAGGTAACAAAATTTCTGAACAACCGCAATATCCTCACCATCGAAATATACTTTCTCCACAATTGAGTTCTCATCTGTCTCCATTGTCTTACACTTCTTACACACAAACTGGTTATCATCTTTCAACTTACTAGTAATTCCACTGCACTTCTTATGTACCAAACGCTTACATTGAATTGCTCCTGACTCCCTTTCCACAAACTGAGCAGGAGAACTTTCCTCTTTCTGGGGTCTTTCTAACACTACAACCACTGATCAACATTTTGGTTTTGGTAACAGTCACTCTCAGACCTTAACTTTCCATAGCATTCCTCCAAGTCTCAACCTACCTATAACTGCACTTCATGTGTACCCGATGCTAAAAGTACTACAAAAATACATGTCTAATTATGGATTCTTAAAAATATTTTCTCTTTTCTTTACTCTCCAAACACATTTGCGATTCAAGTTTCATAAATAATTAACATTTTGACAGTTAATTGTAAATCACGACTGTACATGTTTGATTAATAGAAGTAATTTCTCTGAAGTCGGTTGGAAACTCTCTTGTCGAATACTGTAATGTAATAAGTGTTCAGAGGGAGACATGAATGTTGAACGAGAGATGTGATACAGTGTTGGCCTAGCAAGCAAGAAAGGTGCTCCATTAAGCTCAGTATACCGTTTTTCAATGTTAAGCGTTTTATATAACAAGAAAGTATAAGAAGATTCTTCCTTTTTGTTTTTCTCTAACAGCAAGCAGCCAACAAGTTCATGGTTAATAAATCACTTCATAATAAAAAAAACATTTTTACCAGCAAAAATGAATTACAAAAACAATCAAGCTTTTTAGGTCGTAGCAAAATAATCTTCTTTTAAACAATAATTTGAGAAAAACAACATTAAAAAATAAAGTGTACTACGATTTTTTTGATTTTTTTCTATTTGTTAATAATAAATAAAATTTTAGATACTTTGCATATTTTTATGGCTATTAAATTGGAAAGTAAATCATATTTTTCATACGCAAGATACAATTCCTCAAATGTTGTTGAATAAAAGCTACTAAAGGAAGTGTCCACTCCAGAAGTGTCTACTGTCACAGAAGTAAGAATAAATTTGTCAGCAAGATGATAATTTGATGATTTCTCTCACTTTTTTCTCCTAGATTTGAAAAGCTCTCCACATTAAATAGACTTGCCATCTCAGACATTTCATCATTGTTGAACTCCTCTAAAATGGCTTTTAATTAGATTTGATTCATCCGATTTTATTTTACGGCTCATCAACCAGTGTTGGATGATTTAGGGATAAGAAGGTTATATTTACAATACTTCTTTTTGTGAAGGTGTTTTTGAAGTGTGTAATTTTGGGATATTATTCATAATGGGTTGCTATGCTATAAAACAAAACTACCCAAATCAGTGTATTGGAGTAGACATGTATGACAAAATTTTTGAGTCTAGATTGGTTTGGTTTGGTTTGGTTGTTTTGTTTTATGACATATCAACCCTTTTCGGATGATTTAATGCCGAATCCAGTTATTTTGGGAAAAGTTTTTATGTTTCAAGTTCTATATATCTTCCAATATTTATTCACAGTGTTTAGTTTGGTTGTGTTGTAGAAGAAAATTGTTGTTTTTGGCTTTGCAGAACATGATTGAAAGGGAAAGGAAAAAAAACAATAACATCAATATTTGGTGCATTTTTGGTCAGGAAGCCAGTAGCACCAGCCTTGAGTCTAGACACAGATAAAATTTAAAATATATCTATAGAAGAATATTGGAATCTTTCAGGCAAGAATGGTAGAAAGTGATTGAGAATGGTTCTTATAAAATAATTTGTAGAGAAATAGGATTTCGTTTGGAAGAGCAATCACTAAAAGAATCCAGAATACATCGACATTGCAACCAGAAATTCAAATGCATAAATAAATTGAAGAATTTTGACTGAAAAATGAAGACTTTCATTGAAAATTCAATAAGCATACATTGAAACAGTCTAAAGATTTAAAAAGTTTTAAAAAAACCTTTTCAAAATACATATATAATGGAATGTGTAGCGAGTCATGTTGTAATCTAGGATTTTGAGTATATAATTAACCCCAACCAAATTCGGATTGATTCACCCTCCCATAGCAAAACACTAATGTTACTCCTTCAGTCTGCTTGTCAGAATGTAATATATAAGATAAAAGAGATAGATAAAAGAGATAAAAATAGATAAAAGAGATAAAAATAGATAAAAGATAAATAACAGAAATTTAAAAAAATAAATAAAAATAGATTAAAAAAAGGTGAAATAAAAAGGTGAAAAAGAAAAAGATGAAAAAAAAGGAATTGTTGACTGTTGTTTTCTGCTGGTGACAGCAACAAAGTAGAATATTGTTATATTCCTTCTCCACTGATTGTCTAAATCATTCTATCTGGTGTCTGCACTTGAATGGTGAACCGGGTTACATCTTGAAATTCATTCTGGGGATGAATGGATGAACATAAACATGCTGAATATTCACAACATCGATTTATTTGATTCTGCAAATTTATCTATTTGACCCAGAATAGTTTTCTTCTTATTTTTACTTGTATTCACCCCAAACAAAGCATTTATCACCACGAGAGCGTGAAGAGTTATTGTGATAGAGGCCAGATTTATAAGGTAGCAACCGAAGTGGGGAGTTCGGCAGTATTATGTTAGTTCACATTACATTTAAATTTCTGTATGCTAGTACGGTCGGGGGAAACAGGAAGGGAATTCCAAAGGCAAGTGACCCGAGGAAAGAAACTATTAGAGTAGAAAGTTTCCCGGCATCTTCGGATCTTTACAGTGAAGGGGTGGGATTTTGCTGCTAGTCACGTAGGTCGGAGTTATTTTCATTGAGGAGGTACAAGTGCAGTAAGTTCATTGCAGCACATTCCATGGAAGTACTTGTAAAACAAGCACGAGGATGCAACACTGCAGTGATATGACAGGGACTGGAGCTTGGCAGACAGTGTGGGACCTATTAGGTTAGAGACTTTTTTGTACCCTGTCCAAGAGGGAGAAGCTTGTGATTGGCTCACCAGCTCAAATATAGCAACAATACTCCATGCATGTACAAATGGTGGCTTTATAGAGATATAGGATACTGGCAGGTGTGAGAAGTTTTCTAGCCCAATAAAGGGAGCTTACCTTCTTTGCAGCAGACTTGGCAGTAGTGTATTTATTCTAATTCATGTTGCCTGAGAATGTTAGGCCGAGGATTTTGAATGTTGGACTCTCGGTAAGGGTGCTATCAGACATGGCAATCGGTGGTTGGTAAGATTTCTTACAATTGTGAAAGAAAGGAGCTTTGTCTTAATAGCATTGAATGTGACCATCTATTTTTGGTCCCATTCTACTACAGACTAGTGGAAATTTTGTAAGGATTCAGCCATTGCCTTGGATGTGGTGTACATTCGATTTTCCCACATGTCAAGAATAGAGCCTGATGTAATCAGCAAATATACTTATCTCAGATGTGAGTTAGTTTCATCATATATTATCATCTTTCTTGGCCAATCAAAGCCTTTAGTATCTCTGTTTAATATCCAACACTGTGACTTCATGTCATATGTTGGCATTACAATTAAGCCACAACTTCAGCTGATTATTTGAACTTTATCATATATTATTTGAACTATCATTGGCATTTTTTATTTTATTTTCCCAACACCAGCCGCAACCATTTGAAACAGAACCAAAAAAAAAAAAACAATAAGCTCATGTGATTTTGTTTAATGGACAAAAATATTTATTTCACTGGAAGACAAGCTCAATCTTATGTTTCAGAATTTTTTTAGATAAGGATTGATAATTTGTATTACTTGGATTATTCCGACTACTGTTCTCATCTTGGATGTTATTTTCACAATGTTTCGGCCGTTATAACCTCTGACCATCTTCAGGTGCATCTCATCGAGCTCGAAGAGACTGTATGGAATTTCGAATAGAACCCTTTATTTAATCCACTGTCAGCCATGATCAGGTAAGAATAACTTCCAAAGTGAGAACAGTAGTCGAAATAATCCAAATTATCAATCTTGTTACAATACCTACTGGAAACTAGTAAGTCTTTAATTATCTGGTAAAATTAATACTTGCTAAAAGTGCAGTATAGTTAACAGCTGACAAATTGAAATTACCAAACACATTAAAATTTAATTTTCTACCGACCTGTATACTTTTAACGTTCTGAAACTATTTTCAAGTTTTATTTTATTTCAAAATTAGATTCTGTTCAAAGCTCTCTTTACGACACACAAGAAAAAAATGTCTGCTTGTCGCTTTACTGTTGGGGCTGCATTCCTGAAAAAAATAGTAAAAGAAAAATGACTTACCCTACCACTAACCCTAAGTCTGGGGGGGGGGGGGACTTACCACTCAGACTTAGAGTTAGTATTAAGATAAGTCATTTTTTTTACTATTTTTTCAGGAATGAAGCCCCAACAGTTAAGCAACAGGTGGCCATTTTGGCCTTGGTAAGTGGTGACTCTTTAGTAATATATATATATATATTCCCTCCAAGAAAAACACCAAATAACTCTCCATATTTCCCTGTCTACAATGATGCTCCAAGGCTGGAGTCACCAAAGGTGTTGAATCAGACTCTCTTCCTGGTGACTCCAACAGAAGTAACAAGATTTGCCTCCCCTTAGTCTTTCCTTTTTTCTATGTATCATTATAGAAGATGAGTGATGAATCAATCATTTATTGGTTGATTATGATCAAAGTTTTTCTATAAGCCGCATCCTGAGAAAATTTCCAATTTATTATCACACACCCTACAATAGTAATATCCAGTTTAGAAGATGAAGAAACCGAATGTATTCTAAATTTAAGCAAGAAATTTATTTAAGCTAATTTTTGAAAAACATGAAAACCAAAAAGTAAAATTAAACTAATCGAACAGATTTAAAGACAAACAAACATTGAATTTGAATTTAATGGCTTTTGTGTTCCTGCTTTATATTTTAGATTTTATCGAGACATTTTTGGTGATGGCGATGCGTTTGTTTGTTTGTGGATTCAGATAGTTTCTCAATTTCATCTTGATTAACAAAAGAGAACTGAATCCAAACTCACATGGCATCGCACAAGAGACACCATCCTCGAGTGTCTTCGGTCTCTCTGTACAACGGTTTGTTAGGACAACCTGACATGCGGATACTTCATCCTACAAGTAAACCCTGACCAAATACTTAAAATAACATAGTATTCAAAGGCCAAATAAGATCCCCTCGACACGGCTACACACTGGTTCATATAAGGAATGGTGCGCTTTCTCTTAGTGATGTTACCTCAGGTAACAGCACTAAGCTGGATACTGCACCAGACCAGATGAATTGTTGTCCTGGAATCCGGCCAAGCCAAGAAAAGACCACAAGAAAGATAAACTATAACATGGTTATATGGTCAATTGAGGAGAAGGAAAGTAATATTCTTTACTGAATTGCTAACTCAACGTTTGAGAGGGAGAGGAGAATCTTGATTGAACACTCGGATATCTATGGATCTCATCAAGAAATCAAGTGTTAGCCCCAGGAAGGGGCGGACCTCTTAGTTTCTGAGAAATTACTGAAGTAAAATGAAAAAACATTAAATAATGACACTCAGCGTTTGAGCTTAGGTATTTTACACAGCAAAGGTATTTACTCCTTCTGGTGTGGTATTTACCCTGGATAGGTTGAACCAGTTTCCTCCGTCAATGAGGAAGTTTCTAAGGAATATTAAATTCATAAGCGATCCTCAGTCTGGTGTATATCCTGGTCAAGGGAGATGATTTTTATGATGTTAGTTTTTAAAGTGAAGTATCACTATCTTTCTACATACAATGCCTGATACTGACCAGGTTCAACATCGCTTAACTGTGTGTCAATGTGATTATGTAGGTATCTACGGCTAAATACGGACTAAAATTGAGCATTAATGAAAGGGTGATACTCCTTCAAGGTGGTCATTCTGCTTAAAATGCAAGCAATAATATATATATATATATATTTGTGAGTTCTTATAAAAAAATATATATTTAAGTATATACTCCTTATATTATACTAAAATATTTCAAATTGCAAGCTCAATAAGATTGTATTACAAGCTTCAGAGCATATATAATTTATAGTTGCCTTTCAATGGCCATAGGAAAAATCAATCCAAAACCATAATTTTCATTTATCGTTTAAATTTCTTTATTTTCATATTTCAGCAAATACCTGTATTTCTTCTTCATCTCACAAAACAAAATTTTTTATTTATTTTTTCCAAATTTAATACTTATTCTTATGCGCGTTTCACAGCAAAATCAAGAGAAATATAATATCTTTAGTTTAACTTTGCTGATCATCAAAGATAATTGATTTAAAGAAATAACATCCAAGTACAATTTTTGAAAATATTTGGTGCATTTGTGACGTGAAAAGAATCTTTGTTTTTTTACTTCAAACGAAACATAGTCGTTAGAATTCAAAACATGAGGTGTGATTATGACGTGAAAAGAATCTTTTTGTTCTTTAGCCATTAGAATTCAAAATGTGTAATGCGTTTATGAGATGGAAGGAGTGCTTTTTATTTATTTTTTATTTTTTTTATTATCGATGTACAAAAAAAAAATTTTTTTCATGTCACAAACGCACTAAATATTTTCAAATATTGTACTTGTATGTTATTTCTTCAAATCAATCATCTTGAAGAAGTCTTGAAATAAAAACGAAACCCTGATGAATATATAAATAATTTTGATTTTTGCTTTTTCATTTTCCATCCTGTTGGAATATTATTTCCATAATTTTCATACTCTAATTTTTAAATTCCAAAATTCAAATTTTGCACCTTTCCTTGTTTTATTCCTATGTTGATGTCATAATCAAGTCTTTAGTCTGATATTATTTTTCTATCAAAGCCAAAAGCAACTCGAGGAAAAAGGTTAATGAAATGAACAGTATTTGTCCACTATAAAATACGTAAATACCTGTTTCATAACTAACACCATTGACAACTAACTGAAACTGAAGAATTTGTCTTATTACTTTACTATTGGGGATGGGGGATGAAAATTGCCTGTTTTAATTTATCATATAAAAACAAAACAAAAATAAATAAATCGTGTACGTGTATATACTAACAAAAAAAGAATAAAAAAACAAGCAAAGTTACGCATGCATGTATATTCATTTGTGGGTGTGTGTGTGCAGGCTGTGTTCACGGAAACATATTCTTCTCATGCAAATTTGGTTAAAAATTCATAAAAGATGCACGGACAATAACGCAAGCGAACTCAAACAAGGGCAGATAACAAAGAGTGTCATCATGTCTTACCTTGGGACGATTTTCTTGCTCAGACTGTTTTACCCCGATGAAAGGGGGGCAAGACAAAAGAAGTTAAAGTTCATTAGAACATTTAAAAAACGAAAAGAAATGAGAAGGTAGCAATTTTATATTTCAGTATATATAATATACATAGCTTACATTGACACTGACCAAGTTTCAACCTAATGATCTATTCAGAAACTATTGCCCTATCACAATTATTTGGCTCTGTTGATTTAAGCCATATACGTTGCTATTATTATTATAACTGTTCTATTTTAAATAGTACTGAGCACTCTTGGAGTCAACACATAGTAATTACCAAATTTAACACAAACAACCAAATTTTGTAGTCCTTATATAAATATTAAAATAGCTACAGGCTGGATATTATGAATATACCGATGGTTTCTTGCTGTGTTTTACATCAGTCGTCAGTGTTCCACCAGCAGCTATGAAATTACGAAATTTCATAATTTCCGGGCCGCTGATGGAACACGATGACTGCTGTAAAACCCATGAAACCATTGTATGTTCATAATATCCAATCTGTAACTATTTTAATAAATATCTTATACTCTTATTCTGCTCATTGAGCACTCTAGTCATTTTCTCCTATAGCATATTATAAAGTAAGATAAATCATAAATATATATGGAAAGGTAAAAATATAATAAATTAAAATGCCAAATCTTTAAATATCGTATATACTTGTGTGAAAGTCAAACCTTTTTGAAGATAAATAATTTTATTTCCAAAGCCAAGATAAAAAAAAAAGATTTGCTCCTAGTCAATCAACCATGCTTTAATTTCAAACTTACAAAACTATTACTTGTCTATCGGTTGATCCCAGTTTTTTGCTTACAAATTGAACCTCAAAAACTAAACCTATACATGGATATAAACACTATACAACATATGCTAAAGCCATTTATGCACGAAACCCAACTTTAGGTTTGAACAATTCAAATTTAGAATTTTATTTTTTTTAATATTTAACTAGTGGTATTTACCCAGCATTGCCTGGGTGGTGATCAAAAAAATATTAAACAGATGAAATAAAAATATAAAATTGATTTTATCTTCATTCAGACGTCGAGTGAATATCGCTAAGTAACTGTCACATAAACAAAGCAGACCGAGATAACTAATTGTTAAAACTAAGAGGAGAGACAATTACAAACTGACAATGAATGAATGCAATGCTAATTACCGCTACTACAATGATTTTCTTTTCAGTGTCAACTTATTTTAAATTAAAAAGTCAGTCTTTCCAAGAATTTTGTTTGTGTATAGTTCGCACAGCTAGTTGCTATGACAACCTACTTGGATCTGTTTAAACTGCTTGCTACTGCCTCGTATGGCTGATATGATTAATTGTTAAAATAAAGGGAGGAAAGACATTTACAAACTGACGATGCATGCGCGCAACACAAATTACTACTACTGTGATGATTTTCTTTTCAGTGTCAACTTATTTCATGGATAGCTGCTATAGCAACTAATTTGGACTTGTTGAAACTGCTACTGTCTCATACAACTTGCATCACAGACAACATTGTAAAAAGATGTTGTGAATAAAATTATTCCACATAAAGAAATAAATAGGTAAATATTTATTTCAAAAACATATAATTGGTTATCTGAAAGCTGACATAGAGAAGTACACAATTTTTCTTTTTGATTAATGACATAAGCACCTGATGCTGTGACGGTGATTAGTTAAAAACGGTTCCAGTTTAATAAGGCTCCAAGCTGGAATAAGTATTTTTTGAAAGAAACTTTAGCGAAATACAAGTTTTTATTTCCAAACAACGTGTTTCAAGAAAGTAAACAAAGAACTGACTATTTAGAATTAAATATGGATATTGTAGGACAGAAACTATCGAACATAAACTCTGAGAATCAAACTGGCTTCTTTTTATATATTAGATAAAATTGATTTTTAAAAAAAGTAGTCATTAATTTAGAACTAAATTCTTCAAATATTAATGAGAGCTGAAAATTTTTTTCAATTTTTATCAATATTGAGCAAATGTATAAAAGGATTGCTTCTAGTTCTTTAACCTTACTATTACTTATGCATGGGTTGACCCTCTGATGTTTTTCCATCAAATTCTGGAAATAACAACCATAATTTCCAATTAGATCTTGACCCAATTTAGCAAAATGGATCAGATACATCCCAGAATAATACACAAAGAAAGTCAATGTATGCTTCCAATTTGAAATCACAGCACTCATAAAAGTTGCAAAACTTTCAAATATCTAAGTTTATGATTCCAGACCGAATGTGAGACTCAAATTTGTCATCGAGGTCAATAGAGGTGGATCACACTCAGTCACCAACTAACTTGTAGCTTTTATGTACATTTTGAATTTACCGGCTCTGTTATTTATATGCATTTTTCCCAAATTCCAAATGGCAGACTCTGCATACAAAATGTTGTGGCTTTTTTTATCCAGGTAACTGACTTGAGCATCTGTCACAATTTAACAGATTCCTTCATATTTAGCCCAATGCAGTGCATAGTTCTTTTGAACTTGGCACAAAAGATGGTTTCCGTAATTGACTTCGATGACACAACACATAACTTTGCTTAAATAAAATATTGAAACATAAAATTTTAATTATTCAGACTATCATTTTCTCAACATTTCGCCTGATGTAACCTCCAACCTTCTTTAGGTGCATCTTTTCAACGCAGAAAATATTATCAAAAATAACAACCAATAGTAGTCCAAATTATCAATCCTCATCTAAAAACTTCTCAAACATTAAATTTTAAGTTGAATTCTCTTCTTTAATAAATACACACTGTATGTTTGTATCTTTTATCACTGATATTAACATATTTAACAGAACTGGTGACGTTTTATTTGCATTAAGATTTTTAATCTTATGTTTAATAAATGTTTGTGCTGTGTTATTTTTAATTTAATTTTCTTTTAACATTTATATATATGAAACTCAAAGAATAAAAAGATTAAAATCAAAATATAATCATACTAAATGGTATGTCTAGAATCCTTATTCCAATTTTGATCAAAATTCATTACATGATTTTGGATTCAAAAAAATGTCTAAAATTTAAGGCACAAGCTTAAGGGGTCTTAAGAAGAAATTGAAATTCAGGGGATCTTGCTTAATTGAATACTCAAATAGGAAGTTGTGCTCATATTATTCCCCATAAGCATTTATTTTCATGTAAATGGGTAAAAAGAGGGAAAATTCAGATACCTATGATTTTTGTGAAATTTTTACACTATGTATTAGATATCGATTAATAAATATTCCCTAAATTTCAGTTTCTTTGGAGTAATACTCCAAAGAAACTGAAATTTAGGGAAATTAAGGTAACTGAATTTTCCCTCTTTTTACCCTCTTACATAAAACTAAATATAGTCCACATTATGATCCCCTATGCCTAGCAGCTGTGTTCCAAAATTCATAATGATGTGTTCCGGAGTGAATCCTGTACATACAAATATACGAACATATACACATACCTAACTTTATATGAACAGAGATAAGAAATATTTCTTTTGTTTGTACAAAAAGAATTTAATTTAACATTCTCTAGATTCAGCCATAAACATAATTTAATTAAGCAAAAAAATATTAGTCTATTTAGATTTAATAGAACAAAAAAAAATAATTAAGTTTAATTTTAGCTTCTAAAAATAATAGCCATTTTCTTTAAAGTGTGAATTAAGTAAATAAATAAAAATAATAAATTTCAATAGATTTTATAAGATACTATTTATTTAAAAGCCAATGTCATCAGCAACCATTTGTTTATATCCGAATCGTAGCCTTATTCTTTCTTACTACAAATTATTTGTCAAGTGTAAATGAAAGCAGAAACTATAGAATTCAAGTAAAAATAGGTTAGACATTCTTGTAAGCTGTCGGAAATCCTATTTTTAAACCAAAATGGAAGTGCTCATCACAATAGAAACCACTCATATGATCAAAATGGGCATAAACGTTGGTTTGCTCTATGCAGTCGTTTAAAAATGGTATTTTTCTGCATAAAGTTAGAGTAATGGAAAATTCCTTTAAAAGTGAAAAGTTTAAGGTTAGAATTATGTGTCAGTGTATTGCATCAGACAGGAAGTTGCCAAAGACACAGTAGATAAGCAGAGAAGATCTTCCTCTTCTTTTCTGGACTGCAAGGGAGGAGGTCATGCTTTGGGGAGCTGCTCATTGGGGTTTTATTTACTCCTCCCCAGGAGTTAAGCACAAGGCCAGTTTTATCTTACTCCCACAATTAAGATGTGACCGAAGATCGGGTCGTGAAAGTGGGGTTTGAAAAGCCAGCGCCCGAGAAAGTGAGCACTCTGGCCATTAAAAATTGCCTGGGCAGCCCTGTCGGCATTCCCTGGTAGGGGCGCCTCAGGCAGTAAGCAATAAACTTACTCCTCCCCAAAGAAGGGAGGCAAAGCCTGGGAGGGTGCACCTCCTAGAACTGTACAGGACCGACAACCCCCAATAGACCGGCGTAAATCCAGACCCACAAGGCGGGATATTGTATATTGGGAAATAAAAGAAAAACCCTGAAAGCCTTGTTAAATCCCAAATGATTTTGTGCTCTTATCATTTACAACTGCTGCTGCTATTAATCAAAATGAATCGTGACAGAAAAACATCGGAAGAGAGAGGAGATAGAACGAACTACTGCTATGCGTCATCTACACAACGCGACTTTAACTGCGTATGTGATGAGCCACCATCCAGATAATCTGTTTTGTTTGTTCATATTACATTATATCAACCCTTGCTGGGTTATTTGATGCAAAATACTATCTATTTTAAACTACTGCAATCATTTCAAAAACTATCTATTTTAAACTATTACAGCTATTTAATTGAACAGAAGTCAATATAAAGTAATTGCAGGTTAATACCTTCTCTCAACAGTATTAAATAAATTGCATGTTAATTATACTTACTTATGACAGAGTTTGTTTTGATTCAAAGTTAACTGTGTATATATGTAGCGAGATTGCATGTAGGTGTGTGAAAATAATGTTAAAAACGGTATTTTCCACATAAGGTTGAAATAGTGGAAAATTCCATCTGAAATCAAGTTAGAGTTAGAGCTACGTGTAAGGATATTTCGTTACAAACGAGAAGTCAATAGAGACACGTAGCAGATAAGCTGATGATATCTTTCTCTTTTTTTCTGGACCACGAAAGAGAACGGTCAGTTTGGGGACAGCTGCTCCCGTTCCACTAAGAAAAAGAAAAAGCCTAAAAGCATTGTTAAACCTCAAATGATTTTGTGTTTTCATTATTTAAAACTGCTGTTATTAGTCAAAATGCATCACGACAGAACAACAATGAAAAAGAAGAGAAGAGAGAACCGCTACTATGTGTCATCTACACAACGAGATTCAAGCTTTCGCTGTCCGGATAATCTACTAGGATCCATGAATTGGTCCCTGTCTGCAGTGCTACAGTATGTGATACTCCAAAATGAACAAACATCTGTACATCACATTGAAAGTTAAAATAGAATAAAATTCTTTCTTTCTTTATCAACCATACCACATCTCCAACGACACTTTTACTCTTTTTCAAATAGCATATGTTATGATAACCAGACAATCACATTCTAACAAGTCTGATGTATTTGTTAATAAGTGCAATGGATCAGACAACAAAATATGTCAAAGCAAGCAGTAAACATACATCCATGGCGTGAAAATAAAGAGTACATGACTTAATTTTATGGTATTAAGTTCTTATTAAGTGATGCAAAAAATGTTTGAAACTAGTTCAAATTTAGGGAATCTGCACAATTTTGTGATTTACCTGTAGTTCAAATTTCATTACAATTAGAAAGAAATTAGAGGGATTTAGGCTTCTCTGTGAAACCCTTTATAATATATTAGAAGAATACCTGTCCCAGAACATACAAATAACCGGTAATACCACTTTTTTTTTGTGGTATTCGCCCAGTGTCGAGCATTCCACCTTTCACTGAAAGTGGAAGTTTATGGGGAATACAAATTCACATGCAGTCCCCAGTCAGCATGTATATCCCGGTTTGGGGAGATGACATACAGCACCTAGTATTTTCAAATGGTCACCCATCTTGTACTGGCCAGACTCAACATTGCTTAACTTCGCTGATCTAAGGGGAACCCGTGTGTCAACGTGGTTATGCCGTATGTCCCAGGACGTGTAAAATTAATTTCCCGAATAGAACAGTTTTGTACCATTTTTATTTCCCTTGACAATCATCATACAATTAAAAGTAATTCCCTCTGAACAGAAACGTGTTGTACCACCTTTATGTCCCATTACAAAAATTAAATTCAAGATATAATGATACTAAACCTTATGTATAGAATCCTTATTCCAATAGTGATCAAAATCCATTAGATGATTTTGATTCTAGAAAATGTCTAAAATTTAAGGCTTAAGCTTAATGGGTCTTGAGGAGAAATTGAAATTCATGGAATCTTGCTAAATTGGTGACTAATGACTATGGATCAAATTTAAAAATAAAATCTGAAATATTTTAATTTTAAAATCGGTTGTGCCCATATTATGTCCCCTAAAACCCTTTAAAACACTCCAAAGAAGTTAAGAAGTTGAAATTTGGGGAATATTTATTAATTGATGTCTAATACCATTGTTAACATTTCACAAAAATCGGAGGTATCTGAATTTGCATAAAGTTCAATTAAACTAAATATAACCTACATCACCCACCCTTACCTATGCTCCAAAATGCATAATGATTGGATAATTAGTTTAGGAGTGAATCCTATACATACAAATATTTAAACATATACACATACCTTATATATATATATACATACATATAATCTGTTGATATTTTTGAGAAATTGTAGTAAAATATTAAATGTGTTTGTGCCAGACCCCAGGCTGGACTAAATATTGAATCTTTTATCTTTTAAAAGTCAAAATATAATCCCTGTGGAAATGAACAGCTGATTTTCAGATAGGTAATGGTGAACAGAAATGATGTGATAAGTCCCGTAAGTTAGTCATGGCGGTGCCCTGTTCATAAATATGGAATGGAGACACACAAATCAGCACAAAGAGCAGATGACAGAAATGTGTAATGAGAGCAAAACAATGACTTTCACCTGTCCCTAGAGATAGGAAGGGAATGCGTTTGTTTATTGTCGCTTTTTCTCTCTCTTTCCTTATCTATATTTAAAATAAAAATTTAAAAAAAAATATCTTCACTTTCTGCTGATAAATTCCAGAGAGAAGAGGAATGAATGCAGACAGAACCAAAATTCTAGATGCAGAATCAACCCAACACATAAAAGACATTGAAGCATTTCCCCCCCCCCCCCCCCCACAATATTGGTGCATATAGGTGAACCCCTTGTTAGACAAAATGGACCATTCTCTCTTTATATCAATCTGATGCTTTGCTAAACATACTGTTTGGGTGCATATCCTAAGTACTAATAAAATACCTCAACTCAAGAGTATTCTTTCGCAAACATATGTCGACCCTATAGATAATTCACAGTGTAGTCATATTATTCTACCTTTAACAACAGCAAATTTGCCATTAGGATCCTTTGTTTTTCTCATATGTAATATATATTAAAACAAAGTTTCCCAAACTTTTCCTAACTGCCTCCACCCCCCTGACAGGAATACTACAAATAGATAGACATGTTCTTATTCATCCAGTTTTTGTATTGAAGGGGTGCTGTGAGTGTCTCAAACTCTGGGATGAGCAATACCAGGCAACGTCTCATGCAGTCTAGTCGAAAGAGTTGGCACCAGTTAGATTGCATGCAGTCATACTGCTTCTTCAGGGATGTGAGTATTGATTTACTCCTCTCCAGGAGTTAGGCACAAGGCCAGTTTTTATCTTACTCCCACAAGTAAGATGTGACCCAAGGTCGGGTCGGGAAAGTGGGGTTTAAAAATTGCCTGGGCAGCCCCGTTGGCATACCCCGGTAGGGGCGCCTCAGGCAGTAAGCAATAAACTTACTCCTCCCCAAAGAGGGGAGGCGAAGCCTGGAAGGGTGGACCTCCTAGAACTGCACAGGACAGACCCATAGACCGGCGTAAATCATGCCCCGAAGGCCAAGACAATACCAGTCTATGGGGTGCAGTATCCATCGGAACAGATACTACACTTTGATCTTAGCCAAAAGGCCAAGGGAGGGATGTGAGTAGCCAATGGCAAAAAAAGCTAAAATCGAGATGAATCTCCCAGCCTGGGAAAAGGGGGGGGGGGGTTCAAATAGATCCAAATGATCAAAATATAGGATGTAAAGCTCTAGTAAGATTCAACAGAAATCAGTCTTTGTTTTAAAAAAATTATTTAAAATAAAATTTGCTTTTTATTGTAATTCAAATATTCTGATTTACAAAAAAGCAAAATTCCACTAAAAAGCGGATGTCTCACATCCCTGCTTCTTAAATACTCGTGCCAGGTCTTCCATGATTTACAACGCTCCCAAGTGCTTAGGATATCCAGAAGTGTTAAGCTCGCAAGAGTGCGTTTTTTTTTTAATGGTTAAAAGATATACATTACAAAACTGAAGACTACTTATGAAAACCAACAAACTAGACGTCTGTTGTATAACCTGGTTGGCATGTCAAGTCAGCACAATACAAACAACGTTCAGACTCAGACTTTAGACGATCAAATAAAAAACGTTTCGAGACCTTCTCAAATTTTTTTCTACAAGTTTCATAAGTGTAAAATGTCCTAAAATTAAAAATATATAATGTTGCTTTTATTCTTCCTTAACGGACCCAATTTTCTCTCACCTTTTGGCCTGATCCCCCCCCCCACCCAAGAAGAAAGGTACTTCTCACTTTGGGAACCCCTATACTAATGGATTATGTTCTGAATTTAAAATAAACGAAGATGTGCACATTGTGAACAGTCATCAGATAAGCATAAACTTTTAAAAATTATTTTTTAATTTAATAACTAATATTGCCATAATGGTTAGAATGTTATGGACTGGAGATCGAGGTTCAATCCTTGGCCGAGTCATAGTACTGATGCCTCCTTGCTAAACACTCAGCATTATAAGGTGAGGATCAATGGTAAGTGGAGCAATCCAGGGAAAGGAGTAGCATCTTCCCCTACATCTCGTTGTAGTAGCCAACGAAGAGGGAGGCTTCAGGTCACCCTCGACTATGGTCAATTCATTTTTTTTTTTACAACTCATATAGAGGAAGAAATGCAATGTTTTATATATATATATATCCTTATCCCTTGTTAGATAAAATGGACTATTGTTCTTTTATATTTTACTAAAACTATTCAGTTGTAATTTTATCCTAAGTACCAATATAAAAAAAATATACTCAGTGCCTTCTTTAGATAACAATATAACAAAATGTGACATTGTTTCAGATACAGACACCAAATCTCCATTACAATAAGATGTAATGGTAATACAATGATTTTATTATGACAAAATAGCAAAAGTTATCTTTCCAAATGAGAGATATTTTTAATTAAATATAAGAAATTTCATAAAGATAAAATGCCATGCAATTAGTCTAATTTTTTTTTTTTTTCAATTATATTTTTATAAAAAATGGAATGCAAACATTGCAAAATAGTTTTAATGTCCAAATCAAAGAAAAATTTTTTTAAAAAGTAGCCATTTTTCATATAGACTCGATTTTTGTAGTCAACCGAGTTTGAGAAAAACTGTTTTAGAACTTACCATCGTTTCAGGGTGAATATTCTGTGAAAGTTCAGGCAGTAAATTCTTTTCATCTTGGACAGTCATTTTGCTGATTTCTATTGTTCTGTTAAAATACATTTAAATCGAAAACAAACAAAATTTAGTTCAGTTTTTTTCTGTTTTTTTTTTTAAATCAAAGGAAAAAAATATGAAGGCATATAAACCAAGTTCAGAAATAAATGAGCAAATGTAATCTCACATAAAAAGCAGATACTTTACTTTGATCATCCTTGCCAAAAAGAAAGATAATGAAAAGCAATATGTTGTGTGTATGTATATATATATATATCGTTTTCTTTTTTTCCTTTTTCCTTTCTATACTGATTTATACAATATATTTTCTTTTCTTTTCTTTTTTTAAACTTTCCAGTTTGGGACATTTCCTTTCTTTCTTATTTCTTTATGATTTCAATTTCAGTTTTAACCATCGGCATCATTTTTTTCATGTCTAGCACCTAGCCTCCCTAAACCCCAAGAATCAAAGGAAGAAAAAAAAAAGAAGCAAAGTTAACAATTAGTTTTTTTTTTCTTCTTTGGGTCATTAAAAATACCTTCTTTTTTTTCAACTCGCGATAGTCATTCCTATCTTATTGAACAACAAAAAAGCATTACAAGACTGACATTGGAAAGCAAATAGCAAGTCAGACAACTTGCACGGGGTGAAATGAATTTGAAAGAAATTTTCCACTCTAAATAAAAAAAACAACTACTTTAGGTCATGAGAAATGATAATAATAATTTATATATGAAAAATTAAATTACAGACATAATTCTATGATTTTATATGAATGTTAGTGCAAACACTGACAAAGCATATTTTTCCATCATTTTTGACAAAGGATGTATACTAGTGGGAGAATATCAAACAATATTGTAACTGTTACTATGGTAGGGGTGGGAGAGCAAACTAAAAACAAAAGATGACTCTTAAGTTGGTTTTTATAAATCCAATACCGACTTCCTACCTCAGAGGTGAGAAGTCGTCTGAAAAAAATCCAATTTCCAACTGAACTAATTCTGATGCCACTGATGACTAGCAGAAATCATAACTAGTGATGGGACGATTCCAATATTTTTCCTGATTCCGATCAAATTATCGATTCTGTTCTAAAATCTCGATTATAAAATCGCCTAAAAAAGTAGAATTTCATTTTTTGGGGGGGGGGGATCTAGCGGAGAATCCTTATCTACTTTTAAATGTAGATATAATTTTCTTTTTAATTTGACAAACTTTTTAATGGTTTTCCTTTATGTATTGTACCCAAGATTTTGATAAACTAATTGTGAAGTTTTCATTTATATTTTTCAATTGTGCCATTTTTTCCTATTCATCGACTCGTGCCATTTTTACCGAGGCATTTTATTAAAACCAGCAATAGAAAAGTTTTAAACAAAAAAAAAAAAATTAAAAGAATCGTTTTTGGAATCGAAAATTAGGCTAAAATTTTCCCGATTCCGATGCCCCAAAAAGTTTTGATTTTTTTCAATTCTCAATTCCAAGTAATCGTCCCAACACAAATCACAACATTCTGTTTTGGAGTTTCAGAAAATGTCTTACTTCTGTTCTTGTTGCATGGAATTGAGTTGCTCCAATTTACTGCGTTGTTCCGTTTCCACTTTAGCAATCATTTCTTTCAGCACAGAAATATATGCATTAAACTGAAAATAAAAATATAACGTTTGACTATAATAAAACTGTCAGACTGCAATGTTTCTAGTATGAAATACTAATTGTGCATTTATTTAAACAGAAAAACATTCGGTTTTCTTAGTTGATAATTTTATAACACTTCATTTTATTTGTTAGATAGTAAGAGACGAGATAATCGAAAGTTAGGGACGGAGGGTGGGGGGGGGGGGTAGCACCAAACGGAAGTTACGCAAATCACGTGACTTCCAGTAGGCCCACTCTCTTTCTCCCATCCAGCGAAACTCGAAGGAGAAAAGATGTGTTTTCATGTGCGCTGCTCCGTTTGGATGGAACGAGTGATGTCAAAGCTATAAATAAGCATCTCATCCATCTTTCTCTCTCACATACGCGCGCAAGTTATGTGCTGCCTTTGAATAAATCGTTGTTGATAAACTAACCAACAATCGTTGGCATGTTGTGTATCCAACTTTAATTCCAGCGAGAATATCCCCCGATGGAGACAATCGGGAACAAAGGACCTTAGTCACGAGAGGAGCAAACAGTCATGAGGGTAGGAGTCAATTGTGTTGTTATGATTTGTGATCACATTCATAACAACGCATGTATTTTATTTGGTTGTGACTTGTGAGACATTTAGACCTCCCCTCGGAGGGGAGGTAATGTAACATTTATCCGCTCTCTTACAGCAAGGAAATGTTCTATTAAAAAGAACAAGTAGAAAAAGTAGCTTATTTTTTCATAAAGGTCAACATGTCTCGTGTTACCATTTGCTTGTAAAATCAAAGCTTCCTTTAACATAAGAGTCTCATAAATGGATGCTAATTCATTATATAAGACTATCATCTACAGATCATCATTTGCAACATGATTAGAATCTAAAAGAAGAAAACAAAATAGCTGAACAACCCGAAGATTTTGCGTTTCTTGGCTCAGTGGTTGCAGAATCCTCATCTGACATTAGCAGAAGAATAAGAATATCAACTTCTGCATTTGGACGTCTAAAAGAAAAGATATGGAGCTGAAAGGACATATCAACGCCTCTGAAGTTAAAACTTTACAATGCATTGATAGTTGCTATTGCTGTATATGCAAGTGAAACATCGACTATACTCAAATACTTGAAATAAATGATAAGAACTATCCCTCGAGTAACTTTGTGAGATTGACAAAGAAATGCAGATATTAGAAAGAAGCTTGATATCAAAAGATCTATCAAGGATGTTATTCGAAAAGAGATTTACATGGTTTGGACATGTTTCCCAGCTACCAGACTCCAACTATGTAATAAAATCATATCAAGAAAATTTAATTGAAGAAGGATCAAGTGCACGACCACCAAAACGATAAATGTTAATACTGACATGCGTTCCTGACAGCTGAAAGACTGCGATAAATGGCAGAATTTTGTTCTCAAGTATGTGGCGAAGCTATCTGGGGTATGCACATAATTAAAGTAAGTCAAATTATAATCTATAGATCATAATTTGCAAACTATCATCTATAGATTATAATTTGTAGTATATCATTATCTCTTCATCATAATTTTTAACACAACTGTCATATGTAGATTATCATCATATTTGGTTTAACATCTGTTTTACATGCTGCCATTGCTTAAGTTGTGTGACAAGGAGAAATCTAAGATGGCTAGAAGCAATGCTGGGATAAGCAGAGAAAGACTGGTGTCATTTTTAGAGTTTTCCTTCTCCTGAACTAGTTACTCTACCTAAGGCGTGAGAGTGGGAGGTGACGGTGGTTAAGTGGATATCGACACGGACTGAAGACTTGGGTGTTCCAATTTCGAATCCAGTCGGTTCCACAGTACCACTTTCACTTAAGGATGTTGGCAACCTTCTCGTGGTCCTTCCCGTAAGTACTCGATGTCTTTCCAGAAAGATCGGAGAAACTAATGCCAACACGAGAATCATCTGATTTACATGAAAGAAGAAAAAGGTGTGAGAGTCTAGCCTAAAAGTTGACCCATATCTAGTAGAAGAGATGGATTGATATATTTCCAAAAGGTATTAGAGAAACTTATGGCACCCATCTAAGTACTGACAGGGTTCAACGTTGCTTACGTTTAGTGATCCGACTAGAACAAGTGTTTCAACATGATATAGCTGATGCATGTATGGTGTCTATATCTATGCTACACGTGTTAAGCTTTCACTTATCAATGCATATATAAACCATTGTGTCGTCGTCAAGAACTTAGGTTCTATTCGTCTGCTGATGAACCCACTCAGACACCAATGTTTATAAAAAAAAGGTTTATTACAAAGAGAAGGACAGTCACAGAAAACATCAGAGAGGCAGGCCACTTTCGTAAGCGTGGGAAAGACAGACAAATAGATAGACAGATAGCTCATTACCCCTCAGAGCAGATTGGGATGAGCAAACGATGAGATGAGCTGATCAACCTAACAACAATGATGCCTCGACAGACAGCTATTAACAGACAACGTTTGGGCGTCTTTTTGTACACTGATGGTATCACATACACCCAGAGCAACAACTGATTTATACACAATGTATCAGAGTTTGTGTTCTTTCTTGTGAGTCAGCACTGTTTTTTTTGTATACTTGTAAACCAGTGCACGTGCTCTCAGCGATTGTCAGTGGTTAGACCAGACCATGGAGAAAGAAGAAGAACCCTCCTCCCCATGGACGATGGCACCTCATACACGTCTTTCCTGCTTGAAATTTCACAAGCCAAGAGGCAGAAAATCTCCATCCGGAAGTCACATGATTTCATTGACCTCCGTGCTGGGGTCACCTCTAACCCTTAGGTGTCATTCAAACTTTTCTATTCAAACAACAGCTCTCATTATGTAACACACATACTGAGGAGATGATTACAACTAACTATGTGTAGTGATTGGTTTAACAGTGTGATTTTCCAATTATTGTTTTCTGTTTGAAACTGCTTAATTCCACAGTGTTCCACACAGTGCGTCAATATAAACCAAGATAAGGAGACTTCCAATCCAACAGTTTAAAATGCTGATTACAATTGACCATTTCAAAAAAATTCCAATAAAATTCTTACCTGGTTCAGATTAAGGTTATTCTCTATGCAGAGTGGCATGAGGAAAGGAATCACTTTAGTTGCCAATATATCTTTGGTGATTCCTAATTTTGTATGAGATAATGTCACTTTAAAGATTCCTAAAGAAAAAAGAAATCTAAATGAATACATGCGGAAGTTTTCATTTATCACACCTATATTACCATCAAAATGGCTCATTGTTACTTAAATCAATAATACAACATAGTTTTTTGATATACTGTATATATAATAGAGAGCAAAAAACACAAACACACATATTTCTATGCTTAATTTGCATAACTATTGTTTAAACAGTTTATAATAAATTGATATTTGTTTTTATTCATTTGTAATTTTATTGGCCTATTGTTCTATATATATATATGCAATAGTTTGTCGATATTAACAGTAATATATTAAAGTGATTTAATAAAAAAAAGGATAAATTACGAAAACTTCTTAAATTATCTTTATTAATTTTCAAGGGAGGTAACTCAAATGAAAACTATTAGTTTTTAAAATTACAATAAATTTATATTCAAGATATGCAATGTAAAAAGAATAGTTAGAGATAGATTGGCAGGTAGATTTTGCTTGTGTCTTTGGTTTTTTTTTTCACTTTTCGGTGCTTATATAGAAAAGATATGCACATATGAAAAACACATTTCCAAATAAAAACTCTTCTTTATACTTACGTATCAGGCAAAATAAGTATCCTCAAAACAAATTAGGAAAAATTATTGAGTAGATTTTTTATAAACGTAAAAATCAATTTTATTGTATTTTGCAGTGGGTAGAGCCACAGCCGTCGTAAAGGAGGCCAGAGCATTGGAAAATGACGTCATGCTCTAAAGTAACAAACAAGATCTGTCGAACAGTCAGACTATGGGCATTTTGACCCCTCCTTTCACTTAATTCATCAAAATTCAGGAAATCAACCAATTTTAATGAAATTTTCAGTATTTATTAATGAACAATCACGGAATATAATCAATCCATTACTTTATTAGAAATCTGTGTGCAAATGTATTATTTCATGTAATTTGTGTGGGCTAGACAGCAAACATAAAATTAATACTTAATAATAAAATGGTATTGCCATAAAATTTTTAATATTTAAAACATGAAAATTTTTCAAAGAAAAATAATTTGTCATATTCATTCTTTAAATAAGTTCATTCTTTCTGGATTATTTTTAATGTTTGAGTTGATTGTTATGACAACCTGGTCTACATCGAATGAAAAGACTAGTATCAGTTATACTGCATAGAAATATCTCTTGGTTTGTAAACACAAAAAAGAAGACAAATCCTTATTCTTAGGTAGTTTTATTCGTTATATGAACATTTCATTATCATTAGTTTAAACTGAATAATTTGATAAGAGTTGCTCTCATTTCCCAAAAAAATAACATTTATTGAAATAAATTAAAATGTATTTTTTGTTGTTTTTGTTTTTGTTGCAAAACGAACAGTTTATTTACAATATAGTAAAAGTTTGTAATAAATTAAAACAGTCATGTTTTTTTTGTTTTTGTTTTTTTGTTTTGGGGGGGGGGGGGGATTTTTTTCCAAACGGACAGTTTATTTACAATATATTATCATTTGAATATCTTGCTTATTTTGTTGGATTTTCGCACACATTTTGAATGAAACTTATTAATTAGTCTTAAATTGTATTTTTTATCCCAAAATAAAATTCTAATTCATTTTTTTAAGACTTGAAAATCAAACTTTAATGCAATGTCTTAATCGTTGGAGGCCATGTTGTAATTTTATCTTATTTTCTTTCCCACTTGACATCTATAAAAAAGGAAATACGTTTGAAAAAAAGAACAAGTTAACAATGATTTCCAAGTGAATGAATAATCCTATGAAGTGAGTCTGCTCGCTTTGATTACAGATGGATGCATGCACGTTCAGCGCCTTCAGGCACTTCCGGTCCTCATTGATAATGGTTTTTACTCCCGCTATCACTGACATCATCAGAAAAACTCGACTCACTTGACAGGCTTTATATTACAACGGCCGTGGTAGAGCACACTTGGGAAGATTTCGGTAAAACAGGGGAGGTAACTCTAACAGGTCTTAATTCCAAGTTGTAAAGATTTTAAAAGTTTGAAACAAAAAAATACTAAACAATTAAAGATAGCAAAGTAACAGAAATTTATAGAAATAAAACTAACATGAAATAAATACTAAACAAAAAATCAGAAGATATAAAAATATTCTTTAATTTAAAATATTCTTTAATTTGAATTTTAATTTTCACAAATTGTCAAACGGGATATATTTCCGAAATTAGCTGAAAAATACTTTCGAGTGGATTGTTCTCAAACTTTTATCTCCACATACATTCAGCAAGGTATGATTTAAAGTCGATCAAGTTTGTGGGTTCCCTACTAATAAAAAAAGTCTTCCATGTTTAACTTGTTCATATCCTTTTTCAGAGGAGTTATGACCTTATCAATGAAACGGTGAAAAAAAATCACTTTAATGTATATATATATGATGAATATTGGTGCTTATGCTGTTCAGCGGCCGTATGAAAAAATTATTTTTTTATAAAAACAATATTATATACTTATTCAGCGTTATATTCTTACTCACTGTACAAAAAAGTAGAAAAAATTATCCACTTGAACTTTAATTACAAGTATTTTTCCATTATGCGTATCATAACAGCGATTCATTCACTAAGACTCCATCTTCTTTCATAAGAAGATTTCAAGGGCAGATAATTCGAAATCTTCTCAAGAAAGAAGATGGAGGCTTAGTGAATGAATCGCTGTTATGATACGCAGAATGGAAAAATAGTTGTAATTAAAGTTCTAGTGGATAATTTTTTCTACTTTTTTGTACAGTGAGTAAGAATATAACGCTGAATAAGTATATAATATTGTTTTTATAAAAAAATAATTTTTTCATACGGCCGCTGAACAGCATAAGCACCTGAATGTTTTAGCACTACATACAAAGGTTTAAAAAGAAAGAAATGATTTGGAATCATACCTAATATACTCATGAGTACGCCTGGTTCTCGAGAAGGGATTTGTGGAAGCAGTGGAAAGACTTCATCGAGTACATACCACTTGTCCATGTATTCTAGTAATTTACCAAGGCACACCAGACAGCCAACACGAACCTGAGATATGGAGAAAAACATATATATAAATATCAACTATGGATTCATTTAGAATACTTTTTTTTAGTTTATATACATAATATTAATAATAACAGATATATGTTAGTAAAAGAAAGCAAATGTAATTTTTAATTTAAAAAAAGGGGATGTTGTCATGTAATAACCTAACAGATATTAAATAAGTTCTTTTACTGTTGCTATTGGCAACTGAAATCATGGTAAATGAGTAAGAATTAATTAAGGAAAACTAATAAGTTTACGACTATAGTATCCTTCAGAGATTCACAGGTTCCTTAAAATATGTTAATTTATATTAAAGTTACAATATTACCATTAAATAATCAGAACACATTAAACTACTTAAAAAAAAAACAATTTTTTTTTTAAGTGCAGTAAGAAAATGAATTCTTAATATAATGAGGATTTTTTTTTTTACTAATGACCACTTATTATTGACCACTCAAAGATAAAGGTTAATGAGATAGATGGATTGTCAGTTTAATGACGAAGAATATTATAAGAGGATTGAAAATGATAAATGGAGTAGACAAACTTTGATTACTTTTGGGAACGGTTTATAACTAGTATTTGTTGACATTGGATTTGAAGACGAACATGTTGTAGTCTGTAGGGCAGCAGTCCCATGGTAATGTGTTACATAGATGGGAAGTTCTTGGCAAGAAAATCTTTTGTTGGTACATATTTAAAATCAGAAAGTTTTTGTTTTTTTTAAATAATGGATAAAGCATCCAAGTTTCTTTAAAAGAAATTTCATAGATAAAAGTTAATAATTATTATTCCCAATTCAAGATGCAAAACCAACTTACTGAAAGACTTGAAGTTGCTAAGCACATTTTCTTGATCCTTGGTACAATGGAATTCTTCAGGGACGTATAATCAATCAAATTTGCAAATGTCGGCGTGATGTTTAAGACCAATTCCTGCAGAAAACAAAAAGAAATAAAATGGTAAAATGAGTATTCTTGTTTTTGAAGATATTGCAACACAAGTAGGGTGACTAAAAAAAAAAATGCCACCGTAAGTAAAATTCATCTTTTCTGCTCCAAATGTGTAATTCTGCATTGCAAGTACATCTGGATACGACTGATTTGGGCTGTGATGACCTTCTTCAGTTCACGAATAGTCTTGAGGATTATTTCAAGACATTATCTTTGATAGTGATATTTAGTTGTGCTATTAATAGTTATAGCTCATCGTGGTTTGCTTAGTTTCACTGGATTATCTTGTGGGGATTTTGTAATTTTGTCATAAGTTTATTTAGTTTTTGTTTTTTTAAATGGGTGAATTTTGTTTTCTTGTAGATTGTGTTCGGTTGTGGTTTTGGTTTCTGTTTCCATACCTTCCAATTCTTTGAGTTGGTTTGTCTCTAGTTCTGGATGTTGATCTGGATATGAGTTTTGTTGTTTCAAGTTGGGTTTTTTGGTGATTTGGTAGTTGTTTTTTTATTTTTTGGGTTTGCAGTGTTGTGGGATTTGTTGTTGCATTTTCTGTTGGGTTGTCTTTCTTTATGGTGTCCAGTTTGTTGTTTCACTAAGATCTTGCATATTCATTTAGCTGAGTCTGTTGGGTAGTGGACTTTGTTCGGCTGTGTTTTGTGATAAGTTTGAATTTGTTTTTTGTTTTTTTTCTGTTTTGGTTGTGTCTCAGTCATCTGGGATTGTTGATGAATGTTTTTTGGTTGTCTCTTTTAGTATTTCGATTAGATTTTTAATTCATTAATCAATTTATACAGTTTTTCCTTCGTATCTTCCTTTTCCTTGTTTTCTTTTTTTGTTGCTATGTATGCATAACTAGTTTGTTCTTTCTCTTGTGTTTTTCCGGGCATCGGAAAGATGTTTCTTGTACATTTTATTTCTGTTATTCTTTTTTTTTAATTTGTCAACATTTCACATTCCCATAACTATGCGGAGTATTGTCCTTTATAGTTGATGCAGTTCATCGCCTGTTCATCTCAAGGATACAGGAGTGACATACTGATCTCAATGAGTATTTGCAATTTGATCTTTTATTTGTAGATGAAATATTAGATATCTTATTGTTTATCTCATTGATACGATTGATCCTTGTCATCACCGTTTAAGTTTTCTTGCATGAGTGGTTTATTTTGTTTTGTTTTTTATGTGGGGAGCTGTTTTGAGTAATCTCTTCTTTAAGTGGGTTTTATAAACCTTAAGGCATGTCATGACTAATTGTCAGAATCAGGCCTTTCCGTCTTGCCCAGATAAAAGCCAAAGTGGCAGATTAAAGTATGTATGGTAACTTTCTTGGGTCATAGAGTGCTCAACCACCAAGATCCTGGTTCCAGACATCACAGTAATAACTCATGGCGAACAAGTGACCCCATTGGGGAAGGGGGAGCTGATTATATAATATATCTCAGCAAAGCTTATTACTGAGACACAAGGCTAGCACCAGGTGTGCGTTTTAAACTATAATAGGAGTTATCCACCTTAAGTTTTAAAATATGAAAACAAATAAAAATGAAAAATAAAAATGACTTCACTGCATCCCAGGCATTACTGGATAGATACAGCTAGTAAATTAATATTTTAAATATTATATGGTATTCATAGCCATCGACCAATGCAGTCCAGCCGGTATGAAGAATGAAAACCAAGATGGCCACTCAGACACGGGTTATACATAGGAATTCAAAATGAAACTATATTCAACAGGAAGAATGGACATAATGTTATTGTTATGGTGTGATGGTGATCTATCCTGTTTCGTGACGATATGGACTCATATCGACATTATGTATAGAGGAGCCTACGACGAAGATCGAGCAGTTTTTCTGTAACATACTATTCTGTACTTTTGTAAATACGCACTCTTGTAAAGATACCACCATGTTGTCTTATTTATTATTGGCCCTTCAAGGTTACAAGAGTTATCTTACCTGAATCTGAGGATCATTGGATTCAAGAGCATGATAGACCATAGGCAGTACATGATTTTTAATGTCTGTGGCACTCGTCTTGCTCAAAAGCAAAGTCATGTTTTGTAGGAATATTAACAGGATCTACAAATAGAAATAAGAACAAAATAATTTAACAGAAGACAATATAAAAAGTTGGTAAATAATCTATAGATTGTGCGCGTTAATTGCAACCGGTGCTTATATAGATGAGGGCACATATGAAAAATGCATTTCTAAATAAAAACTATTATTTATACTTACGTATCAGACAGAAATAAGTATCCTCACCAAAAATTATGAAAATAAATACAAATTATCGATCCTCATCTAAGAAAATTCCGAAACATAATACCAAGCAGACGTTTTTAATACTTTATTTGTTTTTCAATTGTTTTTTTACTAATAAGTCACCACTAATCAAGGCTTTATCCATTATGGAAGGTCTTGACAGCTATTTGTTAAGATTGGATTTGAAGAGAATTATGTTGTAACCTCCATGAAAGCAGTCCCATGGTAATGTGTTCCACAGAAACTCTGATGTTAGGCACGTGGAGAAAGAAAGAGAAGTAGTAGTTGTAGGAAGGTGAGTTTCTGCTGTGAATATCGTTTGCTTTGTTTAGTTATTGCCTGATGATTGTTAGGTACGTGCAAAAATGGCCGTCTCTTGTACGGACTATGCTTATTAAAAAGCGCTTATCATTAATTATGCTTTGCTTAGTTATTGCCTAATGATTGTGATATATCGTTATTGTATTTGATATAAACATGTCTGCCTTCTCAACAGAAAGTCTAAAAATTAAAAGTCAATGAAATGATACAATATACAAATTGGGGTGTTGTGAGTCTTACCTGTACAGGTTTCTGTAATTTGAACATAGGGATGAGTTCGGGAAAGATGAAGTGTAGATATTCTTTATCTGTCGACTGTTCAGCCACATAGAGAATACTGGGGAGGACAAATGGAATCATGTCGGGATTGATACATTCTTTGAACAACGGCGGTAAAATTCGCTGCTGATTGACCCTCTGCAATCAGATTAAGAAATAGAAAAGTATTCATTAATAGGACAAAGAATAAGCAAAGACACAAGCCATTGTTTGAATAAGTTTGTACTTATAGCTGAATACGTTATTCACAAGAGTTGAGTAATATTGTGACACAGTGAGTAAAATTAGATTAATTAGTGGAATAATTAATTTAATTTCTCATTATACTTCCCAGCATGTCATATGCTTCAAAGTTCTGAATAATAAAGGGTGTTTCAATCCAACCATTCCATGATAACAGAACACTACAACAAAAAAGACCATACTAAAAAATAAATGGACCATATGAACGCATCAAAAATAATTTGCCCCTGGAATCATTTTTTCATTACTTCTGCTTTTTACGAACAATAAAAAGTCTATCCAAAAATAATTTGCCCGTAGAATTATTCTTTCGTCACTTCTGCTTTTTACGAACAATAAAAAGTCTATCCAAAAATAATTTGCCCGTAGAATTATTCTTTCGTCACTTCTGCTTTTTACGAACAATAAAAAGTCTATCCAAAAATAATTCGACCATAGAATTATTTTTTCGTCACTTCTGCTTTTTACGAACAATAAAAAGTCTATTCAAAAATAATTCGACCATAGAATTATTCTTTCGTCACTTCCGCTTTTTACGAACAATAAAAAGTTTATTAAAAAATAATGCGGCACTTTGCCTTTCTCTTTCGTTCACTTTCTCCGACCAACGCATCTGTCAAAATCACGTTTGTCCTGTTCTTTATATCGGCGAAATCTCACTTATGCTAATGAGCCGTCTACGACATAAGCCAACACCCGCAACCGTTTACTTTCGAAAATTAAATTTTTCGTAAGTGGGCATTTCTGGGTTCGCACTGACAGTTCTCCTCTGTACAAGCAGCAAACCAAACGTTGTCTCTTTGATCGACGCAGACAAGTTTCTTCGTTCACAGCGGTCAGCTGCTTCTCCTGCTCTCCGCTACACCATAGTAAAAAGTAAAAAGACCTTACTAAAAAATAAAAGGACTATACTAAAAAATACAAAGATCATAATAAAAATTAAAAGGACTTTACTAAAAAAAATAAAAATAAAGGTAATTTTTACTAATATGAGACATCTCTCATCTCTGAAGAAGGGTATTCTACCTGTGAAAATTTAAGACCAAAGTTTAGAAAAAAGAAAAATTGAATAAAAGATATTTGCAACTTATCTGTGGCTTATAATGGCTTTTTGCTTGATTTTCAAATTTAAACAAAAATGCTTCAAAGAACTTTCCCATTCTCATTATATATTTTTTTAAATCGACGATATTCAAATCTCGCCAAAATGTTGTTACAAAAACCAACCAAGCTTTGGAGATTATGTTTCATGTCGTATGTCAATCAAACAGGGGCCTTCAGCTATGTTTTGAAATAACCGATGCCGTAGAGTGCTGGAGGTCAACAGGTTAATAAAATCAAATAAGCAATGACATAAGGAAAATAGAACAATAGCTTCCTAATATACTGTTCATCTGTAAGCATGTGATTGACGTCCTATAATTAACTAATTTGCATATTGTTTTGCAAAAGAACATCTCATTAATTTACTATTCGTTTTGATTGTTTTCTAATTCAATGATCGTTTTCATTTTAATATAACACAGTTATATTTATGAATATATTTTATATTGTGGATAAAGGGTTAGCATTTTTGGGTAAAAAAGTTTTTCCGATTCTTTCTGGTGAAATTACTTTTTGGTTTCTTCAATTTTCCCAGGCAACGCCAGGACACGGATCCCACTCGTATCAAATAATTTGACGCAGCTTCACATACCATTCATGGGAGATAATTGTTCAGTTGTCAGCAACGTTCTATACCCGAGATCATCACGGTTTTGGGTTTTACATCTTTAGAGAACTTCACACAGGCAACCCAGTTAATGCTGATCAATTATTAGCTTGTGACCCAATGGAAAGCGACAAGATTGTACGAAAACTTAACAGAAATTGACTTATATAACTTATCTTAGCAAACGGCCAATCCAATCAGATGCAAGCAATATATCCTCTTTTTATAGAAAAATAGTAGTCTCCAAATGGCTGTTTGGGAATTTGGCACAACGGATAAAGGCGTTGTTTAACAATCAGTTCTAAGTGACAGTCTTTTAGAGGTTGATAGTTCAATCCTGACATAATAAATAACATTTCTACCCGACCATAGGTGATGGAACGAGAACAATCTACCCCCATAGATTAAATAAAGGTTTCAGTTTTAAATTCCATATAGGGTCCCCGAGTTTGATTATTAGGTTATCAAGTTCAAAAAGCTGCACACGACTAAGGTTTGTGGTTACATCGGCCAAAACGTTGTGAATAGTAGTCTGAAAAATCTAAATAATCCAAATGACTAGTTTTTCATTTTGATTTTCCAACTGATGATTGCGAGCTGGTCAGATTAACAGTTATGCATATATTGTTTATCATATAGTTTATCATATATAGCTCGTCAGATTAACTCTATACAGTTAAGCTGTTTTCAATTCAAGCATTGAGTTTATACATTCAGATATTACATTTTATAAAATGTTAAGAGAAAGAAATACAATATTAAGGATATAGATTATGCTTTCTTCTTTTTTTTTTCATTACTGGTTTGTTTGTCGAATGTCAGAAGAGATCAAACATTAAATACTTTGCACTGAAGGAAATTGAAGATCGATTGCTATAAGTACCTTTGGCATCTTGGCAACTATCTTTGGTAAACCTTTGAAGAATTTGGATTTTTGTAAATTGTCTCTTTGAAACAATGTGTCTAAATACTGAAGGGTCATGGAACCAACATCTTCAAAAAATGGAATCTGAAAAGACAAAAGAAACAGCATTATTGAAACTAGCAAATATATGCTTCCTCCAATTGTATAATTTTGCTAGTATAAAAATTAAAGTGGTCCTTTTACATTAAAATCGTATTTCATATGCATAGGGACAAACAATATCGTGTACATTAATATTAAAACAAAATCACCCGTCACTGAAAATAGTAATTTAACTTAAAGTAACCTGAAAAAAAAAATATTAATGACACATAACAAAAAATTGTACATTTCTAAAGAGAAAAGATTAAATTTTGTTGATATCACAAATTGAAATCGAAAAAAGAATTTCACTATATTTACCCATTTTCGCACACTAAGATGACTCGTTTGTGATACCGATTAGAACGGAATATTGCAAAAAGATAGGGTTTTTATTTTTATTTACTTACCTTAGTCAACTGGTGTGCATCTGGTCGTACAGAAGGCTCTGCATTCAACAGCAATTTGACATGTTCACGTACTGCTTCGGGAACACAACCAAGAAGAGACTGCCGCATATGACGCAGCTAGAAAAGAAAATTTTAAAAACATGAAAAGGAGATTGCCTTTGCCCATACCTGTCCGCTTCCTTCCCATATATCAGTAGTTCTCAACCTTCCAAAAAATGTCTGACTCAAAATGTGCATTCATACTAACAATTATAACTAATACTAACATAATAGCATTTAACACAAACGCTAGCGGAGAGAAAATCTAACATGACTTTTCAGTAGCAATGGCAGATTCACACTGTGTTATTTGTGGCTCTGGATCCAGTTTGTGTCTCCAAATATGTGGTGTCAATTGCTCCCCCCCCCCCCCCCGACTCTGAAATCTCCCCCCGGGGAGGGGGGGGGGGGAATTCCACCCCGTTTGAGAACTACTGCCATATATGATCAGATTGTGATAGTCTTGTTAAGTATTACTTGGCAGTGATATACGAGACCTGTCTAAAAAGTATCTGACCTTAGGCCAGCAAAATATTTCAAATACATGACGGGGTTGGAACCCTAATTCCCTTCAAAGCTTGCACACATTTAGCCCACCGATCCATCCACTGTCGGAAACACATCTGGAAGTCTTCTTTTGGAATGGTACTCATCTTCGCTGTCGCGTTCCGCATAATCTCTTCTCTAGTCTCAAAACAGGAACCTTTCAGTGGCGGCTTCAATTTTCAAAACAACCAGAAGTCGCAAGGAGCCATGTCTGGAGAGGAGGGAGGTTGGCGAACGACTGGAATTCCATGTTTGGCCAAGAAATGTTGGATCAATTGGGATGAATGTGTGGAGGCGTTATCGTGATGCAGTTGCCAGTTTTTCGCCGCTCACATGTCTGGTCTTTTGCACCGAACTGCGTCACAGAGACGCCAGAGAATATCTTGATAGTACTCCTTTGTCACTGTTTGTCATTCCGGTGTGTATTTATGATGCACAATTCCACGGATATCAAAGAAGACAGTCAGCATCACCATGATTTTGCTTTGCACTTGTCGTGCTGTTTTTGGCCTGAGAGACTCGGGATGCTTCCATTGCGATGACTGTCCTTTTGTTTCTGGGTCGTACCCGTACACTCATGACTCATCTCCAGTTATCACGGTGTTCAGAAACTCAGGATCAGTGTTGGCGGTTTCCAGAAGGTCCTGTGCAACTTGAAAACGGCCACTCTGTTCAAATCATCACGCAAAATTGCATGTGCAGAATCTTTACTCACTTCGACCTCTTGGGCGATCTCCTGCACAGTTGAACGACGATCTTCCATCACCAAATTTTGCACCCTCTCAACAACAACTGCACTCCGAGCAGTTTAGGGCCTGCCAGAACGCTGATCACTTTCTGCTAATGTGCGGCCATTTTTGAATCGGTTGACCCACTCCTTAATCTGTGTTACACTGATCGCATCTTCTCCAAACACCTGCTGAATCTTACGAATTGTTTTGCTTTGAGAATCACCAAGCTTTTGACAAAATTTGATGCAGTAACTTTTGCTCAACACATTCAGTCATCTTGAGAGAATTGGTAATCTGACGAACACGTTGTGTAGCACCACACTCAGCGACTGACAAGCAGCGACTATGCGCAGGAAGGCAGTGATAAAATTCACACATGTGCATGAAGGTGTCTTCCTTCACTGTGTAGAGTGGTGCCACCCTATCGTCTCTATTTCGCATGGAAAAAATAATGGTCGGATACTTTTTAGATAGACCTCGTACTTGTGAAGAGTTAAGTTTTTCCAGGTGAAATGGGTTAATAGGCATGATTTCCGTGACTTCGCATCAGCAACGATCAGGCAGTTGTCGAGACGAAAACGCCAAGCGCTAATGGAAGACTTACAGGCGATAATATAAGATGAATAAATTCAAAGAAAAAATACATAGATAAAAAGATAAAAACCGAACAAACTGTAGAGTGGGGGGTCAAATGAACTATTTTCAATCAAATGTGTAGAAAGAAAATTGTTTTTTTTTATCAATTTTTTCTTTTTCATTTGTTTCGCTGTTTTTCTTTTCTTTTTTTTGCTAACATAAAACAAAGAAAGAAAGAAAAATGGGTTAGGGTTCCCATTAGGGTTAGGGCTCCCGTTCTTAGCGATAGCCAAGCCCTGCATTCAAACTGTCAAGCTCTAACTGGAAGATTGGCAGATGCTAATATAAGAGGAATAAATTCAAAGAAAAAATACATAGATTAAAATCATTTTTTTTTTTTTGTGAAAAAAATTTTTTTTTTGGGGGGGGGGGGGTAAAATTTTGTCAAAGAAAAGAAAAGATATTATTCCGTCAGCGCTCGGGCGCTTCCGCGACATGCCCGATTGTTGTCGACGCAAAGTCATGGAAATCAGGTGCATCATCTATAACAGTACCTGATTTTTTTATGAAGAAAAATGTAATGCAAAATCCTGATAGGAGTTCTTAGACGCCTATGGAGATTGGGGATGGTCCAGTTCCAATCAACAGCTAGCTAAGGAATGGAGCCCCATATTTAAAAAAAATGTAATATAGTTTAAGATAAAATTGTTTTTTCTTTTTCTTTATGAGCATACCAGCTACCAGAGAAAAAAGGGTGAACAATATGAATAGTCGCCCACTGAAGGGACATGTGACACTCACTTCAACATTCCATATGAAATGTTGGCTGAGGGTAATTAGACAGATGAGAATTCCAGAAAACATTTCAAGGATAATATCAGAGACAACACACAAGAATCAATTCCAAGTAATAATAATCTGGATTGCTTTAATAACATATGTTAAATATTAAGGTGCATACATGCACTGGTAGATATATTAACTAGTATATCTGCCACCAATTTGGTCGGATGTTCTGTAGATGGAATGATCAGTAGAGTTCAAATGCTTGGCTCTGCCTGTAATAAGCTCAAATCGTGGGAAAAGAAGTCAATGATCAGCGGGAGTAAGGGGTGGTGAGCATTTCATCAGAGTCCATAGAGGGGATCAACCCCACTGCCAAAGTCGGCAGAATGGTAGGCACCTCCTTCACAATCCCCCCTCCCCTTAATCAAGACGGCGTGGGTATTCTCATTCTTCAGTAAAAAAAGTTGCCGGCCATTAAGTCACATCTGATGAATCTCGGTGGTTCGTACGAGATGAAATAAATTATAATACAAATGGTTGAGATGTTGCTTTGAGTTTTTTCTCCTTAACTCTATAATATATATATATATATTATAATATAATCCTTCACTTCATCTCTCCCAAAAAGCAGTAGTGCTAATATTGGTTGGTACCACAGAAAATGACCATTGATGATCTGGAAGGATGGAAAAATCGAGGAGGGATAGCACCATCCAGATTGCGATTGAAAAGGAAATGGAGAATACTGGAATTTTGAGGAGATTTATTGTTACTCAAATTCTATAGAGAAGTGAAACATCAAGGCTAAAAGTCACTCATTTGTAGCTGGTAAATAAAATTGAGTAGTGTCGAGGAAATGATGTTAGAATGAGAAAAAAAAAGATGGCAACATGGTAAACATGTGAGGCGCCGAGCATCGCCGAATAATTGGAAATTAAACAAAAATACAGCTAATGAAATATACAGTTCGGTTGAACATAAAAGTTTTTACCCAATTGGTGACAGCTATTAGCTGTATTTTTGTGTGGTGACCTGTTGACACTACTTTTTTTTTTTATTTACATACAAAACGTTTTAAAATAAGTTAAAACAAAAAAAAACTTAGCCATGTAGATAGAAGAATAACTTATCTTGCCTTTGGTAACATTTATTTGTGTCATATTTGTTTTTTTACCCCTTTTTTAGTCTGTTGACTTCAATAAATAATTCCCTAAAATTCAATTCGAAAAAATACAATGATAGAAATATGTGAATGACTCACTTCTTCTGAGTTCTTTTTGAACTGTGATATGTCATCATGGCACTCATTAAGTGGCTTGCCATTGTTGAAAATGGCAAATATGAGGGCCCCCAAGGAAAACATGTCACTAGATTGGCTGCAGGACATTGTCAAGGAATACTCCGGTGCAAGAAAGTCCAGGTGGGGCTGGGCGACTGGAGGAATGTCACACTCCCATTCTTTAAACTCAAAGGATGGCTGCTAGAGAAAAACAAAAGAAAGAGAAGCATTTAAAGAGAAATCAACAGAAAAGATATCAAGTCTACAAAGTAAAATTTCATGAAAAATTATCAAAAAGATATCAAGTCTACAAAGTAAAATTTCATGAAAAATTATCAAAAAGATATCAAGTCTACAAAGTAAAATTTCATGAAAAATTATCAAAAAGATATCAAGTCTACAAAGTAAAATTTCATGAAAAATTATCAAAAAGATATCAAGTCTACAAAGTAAAATTTCATGAAAAATTATCAAAAAGATATCAAGTCTACAAAGTAAAATTTCATGAAAAATTATCAAAAAGATATCAAGTCTACAAAGTAAAATTTCATGAAAAATTATCAAAAAGATATCAAGTCTACAAAGTAAAATTTCATGAAAAATTATCAAAAAGATATAAAGCCGAACAGACAGGTAAATTGAGGGAAAAGATACATATGACATCACTCATTTTATGTTTCGGAATTTCAAACTATCCCTGTTAGATAGCAAAGGCCATGTTTGGATGGAAGGGTTTGAGTGACACCTTAAATTTCAGAGGTGACCTCAAAGTGGAATTCGATGAAACCATGTGACTTCCGGCCGGGGGATTTTCCTGTCTCTTTTTGGCTGACAACTTAAGCAAGCGGAAGCTAAACATGGCCGTTACTCAAGGAGCCCCAGCGAGGGTGGAGGCAGTCGTGTACAATGTAGCTAGGTGTCACAAGATTAGCGATTTATCTATCTGTCTGTCTTTCTCTAACTCGCGCACAAGTAGACTGTTGCTCTAATGTTTTATGTGACTATCTCTCTTTTTAAATAAACCTTTCTTATAAACTAACACGAGAGTGCGAGTGTTTTATCTACAGATGATCAACAACCTGGGTTCACGATGACAACACGGGTGTATAATGGTTTATACACCCATCAGTAAGAGGGCATATATAACATACCTACAAGCATTTATTTTTGAAAATTAGACTTTGTTTTACTTATTGTAGGCCTTGTATGTCTATTCAGCTCTCAGTTAATGTTTTTGTCGAAAAGAAAGCCATCACCTTTCTCACGCCAATCATTCGTCTGCGACAATTAATTGAACAGAGACTAGGCCATTGTGACGGCCTTACTTTCTCGCTTAGGAAGTTAGTTTATAGCTGACTGCCTGAGGCACCCTCACCAATGAATGCCGATGGGGTTGCTCCGATAATTTTTAAGGTGCTAGAATGCACCATCTCTTGTGCACTGGCCTAGTCTCCCCACCCTCCGGCCTTGTGCCACATCTTCCATAGTCATTAGACACCAATTAAGTAAGATTTTCTGAATTTCAATTTCTTCTTAAGACCCCATAATTTTAAGCCTTTAATTTTCGACATTTTCTAAAATCAAAATCACATAATGGATTTTAATCAAATTAATGAATTAATTTTACCTGTTCTGGGACAGGTATTCTTCTGGTATAATATATATATATATAAAAATGGTGTTCTAATTTACTATTCTTAGACATTAAAAGAGTAAATGTGATGTCTTATTTACATAATGAATTTAAAAAGCAAGTTTTTGTATGGTATTATTAATTTTTCCTTTTATTTTACTTTTATATAGATATATATATATATGCAACAGCTTTATGCATACATTTTTATGAGAAAGTCATTAAAAGAGGAGAAAGAAAATAACAGTAATCACTTTATATGCATTCATAAAACTACTAAATATTTGCATCAAGATGTGGCCCTATGACTGACTGAGTGGTCACGCTACGGTAAAAACAACACAAGACAAGTCGTAGGGATAACTTAGTCATGCTTGAAGTGTGTTTGTGTGTGATACCGTCGAATCTAGGGACCCAAATGTTATCTGTTGATCGTTGTCCGGTCTCATCAGCCCCAGTGACAACCTTCTTTGTCACAGGCTGAGATCCTTCTACCTTGGGCTCTGTTGCCGATCGGCCCCAAGATCATTCTCTCATTGTGCACCGTTGAACTCACTTTCTGATCTGCCCCGAACAACCAGTGTCCCACAAATATATTTACTTTCATCTGGAAATCTGATACATTTCGACTTCCTTCAGCTTACCGCCGGAAACTTGCCACATCCACTTTTTCCTCAGCTTACTTTCTCCATTGTCATCTGGCCACTCAGAAAGTTAACAAATAATTGTCATGGCATCACTGGTCTGTGGAGTTCAATGGATCAGCTAGTCTTTCTATTGTCATTTTATTTTCTAGCTAATCTCTCCCTGTGTTTCTGATTCGGGGGGGGGGGGGGCAGTCTATAGTATCACACAGAGGGTGCATATATTTACTAATTTCAATAATGTGGTATAGGTAGAATCATGTTATATATATTTTTTTTAAATTTTGATATACCAAGTAAAGAAAGTCAGAAATAAAAAATCTGTTTACTTACAGTCTGATCTGCAGTATTTGAGTTTGGAATACAAAAATCAAAGCCGCAGAGTTTCCAGGCACCATTCCGGTTGACAATGATCGATTCTGGGCAAATGTTATGGTGCATCATGTTGACATCATTGTGAAGGAAAGCCAAAGCTTCAATGAGCTAAGAAAGAAAGAGGAGGGGGGGGATATTTTAATATAGGTTGAAATTAAAATGAAATAAAATAAATCAATTCCTGTGGCAGTAAAGGGCAAGAAGGGGAAGCAAAAATGTTGAGAATGGCAATATAAGACAACTCTTTGCTCAATTCTTCTTGCAATCAATCTAAGCTTGTTTTACACTTTCTTCCACTCCTTCTTTGCTCTCTTTCTATCCTCTTTTCCTTCAACCTTGGCAGCCACAACACTAATCAACAAAAATAATTATCTATACTAGATCTTTTTATACCTATGTTTTCTACTAACAATTCCTTGCGTTTCTCCGCGTTCATCTGCCTGTCTGTTTATTATCTATATATCCCGATTTATCGCTCTCTCTCTCTCTCCACCTATTCAGTTTCCTTATTGGTACCATAGTAAGTGCTAATCTTTCTTTTCATACATCCAAACCACAGGTATAGTACTATATATATATATATATATATATATATATATATATATATATATATAGATTTAGATTTTTCACTTATAAAATAGATCATTCAGTGAAGACCGGGGTTGTTCCAATAAAAAACAAGCTCGATGATACTCGATTACAGAGTACAGAGCATTTATATGTGATTTTATGAAGGCTTACCAAAGCATTTCTTTCAAGACACCAATGATCACCATTAAAGATATTTTTTCTTACAAATACTATTTATTCAAATTAAATGTTTTTTCCTACACGTGTTTCACTACCAAGCAGTTACTTGCTTGGCAGATCATCAGGGAAAATTAAATGTCTGGAATACTGGTTTCAACTGCCGACAAAACACAATGTGGCGTTGTAATAGTTGAGGTCACTTAAGAAAAGAAGAGGAAAAAATAAAATAAAATAAAAATAAAAATAAAAGTCAAACTTAAAAAGCAAGGAAGAATAACGGTAAGAAAAGAAAGTCCTAGAAAAGTCTTAGAAAAGTAGCTTGTGCATTATTTCTTCCACCAAGCCAACAAGCAAGTAGTCGGTCCCAAATACATTCAATAAAACCACAAAACCGGAACAATGTGCGATAATACACTTTCACGTTAGCTGAATAAATCCCCCCCCCCCCACACAATAAAACAAAAGAACTAAATCATTCAAGTTACCGCTCACAAGTTACCATTCCAATCCAATGATAGTATGGGAATTCTAAATCCAAACTTCTCACAAAGAAAAGTCAACACAAATGTTCGTCCGAGTTCAAAGAGTCTTATTTCAATTGTTGATTTATTACCCTTCGAAATAAACACACGACGAGTTGAATGTCAATCTCGCAGAAAACTCCCTTCCATCAAGAAAAAATCTTAATATAGAAACTATTTATTCAAAATACTGTTTCTAAAAATATTTATTATTAAACCTATTCCTTATAGAAATTAATCATCTAGTGTCTGGGACGTCATTTTACAATTTGTGAAAATATCCTTCATTTAATTAACTGCCGAATTGTTATCGTTTTGTTGTTTAACGAAGCGAAAAAAACTATCCCGCAGAATTTGTTTTTAAAAAAAATTATTCATATATCAAAAATAAACTGTTATTATAAAAAGGCCTTCTACAAAAATCTAGTTATTATTTTAAATCATTTAAAATATTTCCTTAACGGCTGTGTCTGTTTGTAACTCTCTGTGGAGAATATTATTCTATATTCCATAAATAAATGTTACAACGGAATATCGTTATCAGAAATCTATTTTCTATTTTGAAAAAAAAAACAAACTTTTTATTAATGGACCGGTTTATTTTTTTGTCAACTTTACGGGAAAATATCACTCTTACTCATTAAATGACAGGAGACTTTATTATTACTAATTTAAAATCCCGTACAAAATACTTTTTTTATAAAATTCAATTGTTTCTATTTTTAGAAATTAAGTCCGTGTCGGCATGCATGTTTTTAAAATTTATTTTTTCCTTAAGTAAGAAAAGTAATTAAGGAAAAAATAATTTTAAAAACATGCATGCCGACACGGACTTAATTTCTAAAAATAGAAACAATTGAATTTTATAAAAAAAGTATTTTGTACGGGATTTTAAATTAGTAATAATAAAGTCTCCTGTCATTTAATGAGTAAGAGTGATATTTTCCCGTAAAGTTGACAAAAAAATAAACCGGTCCATTAATAAAAAGTTTGTTTTTTTTTTCAAAATAGAAAATAGATTTCTGATAACGATATTCCGTTGTAACATTTATTTATGGAATATAGAATAATATTCTCCACAGAGAGTTACAAACAGACACAGCCGTTAAGGAAATATTTTAAATGATTTAAAATAATAACTAGATTTTTGTAGAAGGCCTTTTTATAATAACAGTTTATTTTTGATATATGAATAATTTTTTTTAAAAACAAATTCTGCGGGATAGTTTTTTTCGCTTCGTTAAACAACAAAACGATAACAATTCGGCAGTTAATTAAATGAAGGATATTTTCACAAATTGTAAAATGACGTCCCAGACACTAGATGATTAATTTCTATAAGGAATAGGTTTAATAATAAATATTTTTAGAAACAGTATTTTGAATAAATAGTTTCTATATTAAGATTTTTTCTTGATGGAAGGGAGTTTTCTGCGAGATTGACATTCAACTCGTCGTGTGTTTATTTCGAAGGGTAATAAATCAACAATTGAAATAAGACTCTTTGAACTCGGACGAACATTTGTGTTGACTTTTCTTTGTGAGAAGTTTGGATTTAGAATTCCCATACTATCATTGGATTGGAATGGTAACTTGTGAGCGGTAACTTGAATGATTTAGTTCTTTTGTTTTATTGTGTGGGGGGGGGGGATTTATTCAGCTAACGTGAAAGTGTATTATCGCACATTGTTCCGGTTTTGTGGTTTTATTGAATGTATTTGGGACCGACTACTTGCTTGTTGGCTTGGTGGAAGAAATAATGCACAAGCTACTTTTCTAAGACTTTTCTAGGACTTTCTTTTCTTACCGTTATTCTTCCTTGCTTTTTAAGTTTGACTTTTATTTTTATTTTTATTTTATTTTATTTTTTCCTCTTCTTTTCTTAAGTGACCTCAACTATTACAACGCCACATTGTGTTTTGTCGGCAGTTGAAACCAGTATTCCAGACATTTAATTTTCCCTGATGATCTGCCAAGCAAGTAACTGCTTGGTAGTGAAACACGTGTAGGAAAAAACATTTAATTTGAATAAATAGTATTTGTAAGAAAAAATATCTTTAATGGTGATCATTGGTGTCTTGAAAGAAATGCTTTGGTAAGCCTTCATAAAATCACATATATATATATATATATATATATATAAATAAATATGTCCACGGAAGTATTTTTAAAATTGCCCAAATTCTCAAAATTACTTCTGAATAAGTGCGCTCCAACGACAATTGAACTAAACATCTCTCTATTGGATTTGCTTCATTCTTGAACTTTTTCTATGCTTCCTTCACGAAAACCCTTCTTTTCCATCTGCAAATCTCCTTTCACTGGACACCTCATCAACGGACATTTACCAACTGGACAGACCCCATTATATTTTTACACGCACTTTCTCACTCTCCATTACTTAATATTTTTTCAAATTTTGAATTTTGGCTTTTCCACTGCCAACTTATCTATGTAATTCCTCTGATGATAAGATTTTAATCTTTGAAAAGCCTTGGCTTAAGGAAAGAATAATAAACATATTTTTTTACCGAGTACACCTTGCATTGAACAATCGAAGTTGAAATAAATTTGTCATTCATACATGTTTATCCCTCTTCTCTCATCTATCTTATATATATATATATATATATATATATATATATATATATGTGTGTGATTTTATGAAGGCTTACCAAAGCATTCCTTTCAGGACACCAATGATCACCATTAAAGATATTTTTTCTTACAAATATTATTTATTCAAATTAAATGTTTTTTCCTACACGTGTTTCACTACCAAGCAGTTACTTGCTTGGCAGATCATCAGGGAAATTAAATGTCTGGAATATTGGTTTCAACTGCCGACAATACACAATGTGGCGTTGCAATAGTTGAGGTCACTTAAGAAGAGAAGAGGAAAAAAATAAAAATAAAAGTTAAAATTAAAAAACAAGGAAGAACAACGATAAAAAAGAAAGTCCTAGAAAAAAATGGGAATTCTAAATCCAATCAGCCATTGAAATAAGGCTCTTCGAACCCGGACGAACATTTATGTTGATTTTTCTTTGTGAGAAGTTGGATTTAGAATTCCCATACTGTCATTGGATTGAAATGGTAACTTGTGAGCGGTATCTTGAATGATTTAGTTCTTTTGTTTTTTTTGTGGGGGGGGGGATTTATTCATCATTGTGCCGGGCGACGTGAAAGTGTATTATCGCACATTGTTCCGGTTTTTTGGGTTTTTTTAATGTATTTGGGACCGATTATTTGCTTGTTGGCTTGGTGGAAGAAATAATGCACGAGCTACTTTTCTAAGACTTTTTCTAGGACTTTCTTTTTTTATCGTTGTTCTTCCTTGTTTTTTAATTTTAACTTTTATTTTTATTTTTTTCCTCTTCTCTTCTTAAGTGACCTCAACTATTGCAACGCCACATTGTGTATTGTCGGCAGTTGAAACCAATATTCCAGACATTTAATTTCCCTGATGATCTGCCAAGCAAGTAACTGCTTGGTAGTGAAACACGTGTAGGAAAAAACATTTAATTTGAATAAATAGTATTTGTAAGAAAAAATATCTTTAATGGTGATCATTGGTGTCCTGAAAGGAATGTTTTGGTAAGCCTTCATAAAATCACATATAAATGCTCTGTACTCTGTAATCGAGTATCATCGAGCTTGTTTTTATTGGAACAACCCCGGTCTTCACTGAATGATCTATTTTATAAGTGAAAAATCTAAATATATATATATATATATATATATTATAACTAAGTTGAATTCAAATTTCTCCTCTCTTTTTCTACTATGACAGGCCAAATAAATGGAGACAATAATGTTCAAATTTTTAAATATGGGTCAAGACAAGCTTCTAAATGTTCTATATTATAATTTACTACAATAAAACGAAATTTAAATTATTCAGAAAAATTATCTATCTGAATTTTAAATGGTTTTCATAATTAAAACACTTATGAACGATTGCAAAATAATAAATGTCATAAAGTTGCATTCTACTTAGTTATAATATATATAGTGAACTTTGTTTTGTTTTATATTATTTATAATTATTGAACAATTCAATTATATATTGTCTGTATCGTATTGATGAAAAAATATTGTGCTGATGAAGATTTATATAATTGTCAATCTTCTACCCTGCTGTGGATGGTAATAAAATTGAAATTTCAGAAACATATGTACACAAGAACACATATTGTTGGTGGTGAATTTTTTGGAACATGATCATTGCAAAATAATGAATATGTGATAAATTTGCATTCTACTTAGTTATAATATATTAGCTCTGTTTGATTCTAAGGGTTAAACATTGAGCTTAACTTCATCTGCAATATTTATTTGTATCCTAGGCCTCTGTAGCATTCATTTTGTTTTTATTAAAAAATTCATGTTTTGATTTCCTTGTGATACACCTAAACTAAACTTTTCACACACACACATATATATATATACACATATATATATATACACATATATATATATACATATATATAAATATTTGTACAAATTAAAAAAAAAAAAGTTTTTTTTTTTTACATTTCAGAGCATTAACTAAAAAAAAATTGTTATACATTTACTATATTGGGTTAGTAGATGCAGAACAGTTGAGGTAGCAGGTTCAGTTCACAGGGGGAGGCCAAGGAAAATATGGAAGGAAGTGATAAAAATGGATCTGAGGGGAAAGAGGGATAAATAAAGACCTGACAAGAGATAGGTTACTTTGGAAGTCAATTTCTTAAAGCTGTCAAATGCATGCCAGCATGTAAAACGGACGTTTAACCGAATATGATGATGATGATTAATATATGCAAATAAACTTAAATTATATTTAATTGTACAGAAGTTGATACAATTTATTTTGATGGGTGAAAAAAGTAATCCTACGATAAAAAAAATAATGTATCATCTTCATTTAATATTTTGTTAAATAGCTTTTATTTACTTCAATATCTTCCTGCAGTTTTTAATTAATGATTTGCAAACATTAGTATGTATTCTGTTCCATTCTGCCTGGCATATTGTCTTCAGATTTTTAATATTTGTTGATACTCTTTTTAGGATTTGACTTTTCAAATATTGCCAAAAGTTCTTGATTGGATTCAAATCTGGGGACTGACTTGGACCTGAACATAGCCACCAATAAAATGATCATATTGTCTTTTTAACTTACTTAAATGAGTTTGACATAGGGATACAAAATTAAAAATCTGTTTTACCTTTCCACATAAATCTAAAATACTTTGTCTAAAATAAATAAAGAAACATAAATATAAAAATATTTATATATAAAGATAATTTATAGAAGGCAATACATTATTTTCCGCAAGCCACTTTGTAGATTTTTCTGTATGCTTGGGATCATTATACTGTTGGAAAATTCAATCTGGAAATAGCTCATCACTCAATTTTCTTCTGGGATTTTTAAATATTTGTCAGCTTTCATTTTACCCTCTATTATTGATATTTTACCCACACGTTTCACAGAAAAACAGCCCCAAATCACGATACTGCCACCACCAAATTTGACAGTTGGTACAGTGTTCTTTGGTAAGTAGACCTCGCCATCTTTCCTCCACACATGATTCCGATAATTGTGACAAAACAACTCTTTAGTTTTGTCTGTCCATAAAACTCTTTCCCAATATAAACTTTCCATATCCTTATATTCTATAACAAATTTTAACCTTGCATCATCTGTGTCATTTCAATAGAAGTTTTATAAAAGGTTCAAGAACTTCTAACCTCAATAAGGACATCGGATCAAAGATGCTGATTCTAAATCTGCGGTTAGTTTGGCTCTTAGATCAACCGTTTAACTGTGATGCCGCAATGCACAGACAGACAACTGAGTTTTATATATAGAGAGATATTATCATGTGAATATGTTAACAGAGAGACACAACTGAGCTAAAATATTAGCTCTTCGAGAGAGTTAATAATTAGTAAAAGAAAGATTTTTTTACCTGTAACAGGCCGTATTTGATCTCTACCTCATACAGTTTATGCTCTTCAAGTTCCTTGGGTAGATGTGGTGGCAAATTATGATAACATTTCACAATATTTGCAAGGCTAGCAAATACTGGTTCAGTAGCAAATGCCAAGCTTTCCCTGAAAAAAAGTAAAAAATAAACATTGCTATTTTTTTATGTTTCGAAATTTTTAGATGAGGATTGATCATTTGTATTATTTGGATTCTTCGAACTACTTGTAATGAACAATTACGGATAATTTCCCTATTCTTAATTATCTCCCCTTTGGAGTACTCTCCTGTTCGTCTTAACAATATAAATAGCAGCACTAACATTGTACTGACAGTTTATGTTTCGCCAGTGTTCACACTAATATACATATTCAATTGATGAAATTAAAAAAGAAAGAAAACGTTTAAAACAGGTTGGTTAAAAAAGAAAAATGTATCAATCAGTATTTTTCAGGTCATGACTCACAAAGAGTCTAAAATGATGCCTGTGTTAGGCAGTTCCTCTTCTGAGACACAGGTTTGACTCCTGTATGAGTCTTATTTTATTATCCCCAGCCCTGCACACGAAATAAATCTTTTTTAAAACATTAGCATCAACAAAACAAACTAAAAAGAAAACAGCATAATACATAGTATACTGTCGGAAATAATTTCCAATATTAAAATGTGTGTGTGTATATATATATATATATAATGTATATATAATATATGGGTACGTTGGGATGTCCTCCTAACTTTGTTAGACTCCGTCGTGAGCTGCACGACAACATGAAAGTACGTGTCAAATGTGATGGTTTTGCAGTTGACAATGATGTTAAACAGGGTGATATTCCTGGACCCACTTTGTTTTCCATCAATTTTGCTGTAACTCTGTCATTAGCTTTCACTAACTCTGACAAAGGTGTGTATCTTTGATTTCGCAAATCGGGTCGGCTGTATAACTTACAGCGTTTTAAGACTTTGTCAAGGACATTCTCCACTGTTGTTCGAGATTTGCTCTCTGCAGATGATGTGGATCTCGTGGCTCACTCGAAGAATGATATGCAGGATATCATGGATCGTTTTACATGGGTATGTAGAAGTATGGGTGTCACAATAAGCCTGGGCAAGACAAAGGCTATGTTTACTCCAGCCCCTGGCAACCTGTATCAGGAACCGGATATATTTATGAAGGCCACAGACTATCTGTGGTAGATCATTTTATGTATCTGGGTAGTGTTTTTTTGAGGAACAGGTCGTTGGATGCTGAGATAGATGGACGTATCGAACGGGCTGGTGTGTCTTTTTGGTCATTTGAAGAAGCGGGTGTGGGCACCACGTGATGTCAGGCTGAAAACTAAGATCTTTGTGTATGAGGCCTGTGTGGTATCAACTTTGTTATATGCTTGTGAGACATCGACCACTTACAGAGCTCATATTCGCCTGCTAGAGCGTTTCCAGCAGAATTGCCTTAGGCACTTGTTTAACATCCGTTCAGATAGCTTTACCCCTGACACCGAAGTGTTGGAAAAGCTGCTGTTACAAGCATCGAGTCTCGTATAAGGAAATGCAGAATTTGTTGGGCTGGTTATCTTATGCATCTTAATGATGATGGACTGCACAAGCAGGTGACCTATGGGAAACTAACTGGGAATACTCGCCCACAGCATAAACCTCGTAAGCGATTCAAATATTGTCTCAAAGACGATTTTGAAGTGCTTCGGAATTGATGTTGGAGGATGGGAGAGGTGGAGGAAAACGATTTTTGAAGGCAGCAAACTTTTTTAAAAGAATAGGATGAAACACCAGCAGCAGAAGAGAGCAGCAAGGAAGAGACGGGACGTGACACCTCCAGCACATGAAGGAAACATGGAACAAGCATGCAACTTGGTAACTATGTCACGTGCAGGTTTGTTGAATCACCAACGAATGCATGTTTTGCAAAATCAAGCACGGACAAAAGGTGGCTTCATTTATGACATCCCCTCAGATCATCACAACACCTGCCCCATCTGTGGTAAGGTCTGTTAAAGTCTGGCAGGCTTGAAGAGCCACATCCACCCATCTCACTGAGAACCTTCACACTAATATCACATTGATACGCCAAAGGTGGTCATATTCGAAATCGAATAGACAGCCACCATATATATATATATATATATATATATCTATATATTAATACGCTAAGGTGTACGTACGTGTGTCACGCTTCCGGCAAACGCTCTGCGCATGCGTGCCGCACCTAGATTATTAACAACATTTAATTAGTCTAATTTTTGCATAATATTTTAATTATTTCCCTTTAGCGCAACGGTAAGTGACGTAGTAATTTTGTCTTTGGCCCGACTGGTTTATAGTTCGATCCCAACCAACCGCTACGATTTTTTTTCTACATTTCGAGGGGATGGGGAAGAAATAATACATTTTTTTTAATCACCTGGTCAAAAAGTACTTTTTTGTGTTGCTTAAAACTTAAAACTATTTTTTGTTTTTTATTTTGGCGTTTTTAGGGCATGTCTATTATTTTTTTTTTGTTTTTTGTTTTTTGAACGGACGTTAAGCAATATTTTTTTTCCAATGATAGTTTGAACTAAGTATTTATTTTTTATTTGCACCACTTCTTAAAGTGTTAAAACATTTATTTATTATTTTTGGATGGTAAGGGATCAGTATTTATTTTTTAAATGTTTTGAACAGACAATAAGCAATGTTTTTTTTTGTTTTTTTTCTCACTGAAACACCGAGAGCGTGGTCGAAAGAAAGAGAGAGTGTGTGTTCGTAAGAGAGGGAGGGGGGGGAGAATAGAGAAAGAGTGAAAACGCAATAAAAACAAATAAATAAATCGCAAAAAGTAAACTTACTAACAAATAGAAGGTGCTTTGTTACATTAGGACCCGCGCTAACTTTGACCCCGTCGTTAGGGTTAGGGTCAGTGAGGGGTTAGGGTTAGCTATAAAGTTCAGGGTCATTGGGGGTTAAGGTTAAAGTTAGGGTCAGGGCCAAAGTTAGCCCAGGTCCCAATGTAACAAACTACCAAATAGAGACGTAAAAAATAAGACAATGACAATGATATTGTATAGTTAACATCTGAGAAGTTAAGTTTCTTATTTTGTGTCACGATCTGACACTCCCATTTAATAAGATTTAGTATTTACTTTTGCCTCTGACAACGGGGGAGGGGAGTCGCGACCGATAGTGATTGCTGAAGAGACAGCTTTTACCCCGACAATCGAGTAATATAATAAATATATATACTTCCATCCCGTCACGCAAAATTTTGGTGAGTAAGATATGTGCATATTTCTAGCCACCGGATAATATTATTAACAGTAAATTATACAGATTGATGTAGAAAACACTGTGGAATGCCTTTTTTTTTTCAGTGAAACACAGAGAGTGCGTACGAAAGAAAGAGAAAGTTTGTGTTCGTAAGAGAGAGATAGAGGGAGAAGATAGAGAAAGAGAGAGAGAGAGAGAATAAACGTAATTGAAAAGTGAAAACGCAATAAAAACAAATAAATAAATCGCAAAAAGTAAAAAAAAATTTAACAAAAACGAAAGTGAGGAAAGTCGTGATTCAAAGCAAAATAAAAAAGAAAATCTAATCGGAAAAAAAAGTAACAAGCATAATTTCGTTTTATTTCGGAAGCCTGCCAGTTTTTACGGTATATCAACCCTTTTTAGTAGAGTGTCCATCGTACACGCGTTATTTGAATGCAAATTATTAATTTTTTTTAAATATTTCACTCTTATCCGAGGGGTGCTCATAATAAAACAAGCGTAACTTACTAACAAATAGAGGGTGCTTTGTTAGATTGGGACCCGCGCTAACTTTGACCCCGTCGTTAGGGTTAGGGTTAGGGTCAGGGAGGGGGTAGGGTTACCTATAAAGTTCAGGGTCATTGGGGGTTAGGGTTAAAGTTAGAGTCAGGGTCAAAGTTAGCCCGGGTCCCAATGTAACAAAGTACCAAATAGATACGTAAAAATAAGACAAGGGCAATGATATTGTATAGTTAACATCTGATAAATTAATTTTTTTTATTTCAAATATTTATTTAGTTATATTGTCAAATTCGTCAAACAAAAATGGCGTTCGCTTATTTTAGGTGAGGTGGTCGCTAATTTCAGACTTTATAAAAGGCTACATTGTCCGATTACAGTAGAGGATCTCTTTACATTAGCGGCTAACCCGAGATGTAGGGGAGGGCGCCACTCTTTCCCCAGGACTGCTTCATTGTCCTTGATCCTGACCTTATAATACTGAGAGTTTTAGCAATGTTTGTTTTAGTCTTTGCTATGACTCAACCGAGGATAGAACTCTGGTATCCCGTTTCATTAGCGGAAACGCTTACCAAATGGGCCGGTTTCAGGCTTACGGTATGTATTTATTTATTTATTTATTTATTTTATTTTTTAATATTTAATATTTAAAATTTCTTCTTCTTCTTATTATTATTATTATTATTTATATATTAATACGATAGAGTGTGTGTTATTTATTTTGTGTGTCACGATCTGACACTCCTATTTAAGAAGATTTAGTGAAGAGACAGCTTTTGCCCCGGCAACCGAGTAATATAAATAAATATATATACTTCCATTCCGTCACGCAAAATTTTTGTGAGTAAAATATGTGCATATTTCTAGCCATCGGATAATATTATTAACAGTAAATTATACAGATTGATGTTAAAAACACTGTGGAATTTCCACAGGGTCCCGCTAGTATATATTATTACGCTCCGATAAGTTGAGCCCTCTGAGAGGAATCAAATTGAAGATTCAAAATTAGCCATGTTGTGAAGTTCTCTCCCTTTAGAGCAGATCAGAACACTGTTAGAATCTCATTATCTGTGTTTACATTTTAAAAATATAAGGTGTATTTCTCTTGCATTTCAAAGCAAATTGTCACGAAGGCTTAGTGGTAAGAAGCCAGGATTCATAATACTTGGATCCAGAGTGTGAATCGTCTGACCGGCAGTACCATTACTTAATTCCATGCTGACAAGTTTAGTAACGTGAAACATATGTCTATGGGTATTAAAAATATTTATTTATTTAATTAATAATTTATATATATATATATATATATTGATATCAATCTTTTTATTTATACAAACATTTTTGGCTACTCATTTGCAGACATGTTTCAGTTCTAGCTGTGAGTCAGCTGAATTTATCAGAGCATTTTTAGTTTGAAAAGCCGGGAGAATTGAAGTAAAGATTTTCCTCTCATCTCCATTTGCTCCAGAATACATTCAACATATAAAATAAAAAGTGTCAATAAAATAAATTTTTTTAAATAAAGAAATACCAACCGTTATATTTTTTTTTTTAAATTCAACTAAAGCCATATCATGTGACCTCTGCTACTTGTAACACAAAAGTGTGTTAGAATAGTTAGTTTAATGGCAAGGTGATGCCTCCAGATTTTTTTTGTGAAGTTTCTTAAAAAAAATGAAGTTTTCAGAAGACAAACCACCAACAATTGATCAATTAAAGTCATTACTTGAAGAAAGTTTGAGAATAACCCCTAAGATTATTTAGTAACTGCATAGGAGTTCTTACTATAAGTTTTGGGCTGTTAACACCATCCATTGTAAAATGACTGAGTGAAACATCATCAAAATGTCACCAGAATTATGTAGAATTACACTGTGTTCCAATGAGTATGTCAATTTTGGCTACTGAACCACAATAGCTGCTTAAATATTGATCATATTTCTTGGAATTGTTTGCCTTTTATGCCTGCATTAGTGGGTCATTAATTTTTTCAGTAAAATGTGTCCCATACGCAACAAAGCTCGATTAGTGCATCATAATATACTGCAACAACCCTAAAACAAGTTAAAATGAAAAACACTATCTATACTTAATTAAAATATATAATAGTCGCTAACGCAACTTTTTAATTCCATTATGCAGGCAAGGAAGTTAGGCAGCACTTGATTCCTTAACAAAATCTCTCCTATATGCAACATATAGTTTCTGCTCTAATGGCTTAACCAGGGTCGATGAGATTTTCATAGTTGGATAGACCCCCTTACTAGAAGTGTTAATATACCTACCATCTAACAGTACCTATTTGCTATTCCAGGTAAATAAGCCATATCCCACATGCAAAAAATGGCCCATACACAACGGCCTATCATTCAAGTAGTTATGCTCATCATTCACATTTTGGTCGTGTTCTGAAAACCTATTGATTAATCACACATCTTTCTTCAATTTGCTTACATAAATTTTGCTAATTTCTCTAATCACAATGAAAATAATAAAAAGCACTCAATTCTTTGATAAAATCTGTCTCATAAGCACAACATATTTTGGGTCTTACAGGCTCAAAAATGTGGATGTATTTTTCTTGGTGAGATAGATCTGCAACAAGTGCGAATACACTAGACCATTGTTTGTTTGCTATATTAGGATACTGAAAGCAGATAATGTCCCATACGCAACAGTGTATCAGTAGGTAAAAATTGATGCTCACCTTCCACAAAAGAGTGTCACTTATGAAATGCATTCTTGTGGTAGAAAATCAATTATGCAGGAGCAAGAAGGGGATAATAAAACAATTTCATAGTTCTGTCATTGTCGAGACATGTCTCAACAGTGTACTGTCAAGACACCTAGTTTTGGGAGGCTGCACAATCGAAAATTCTGATGAAACAGAGAAATCACTTTGGTTTTGAAACTGAATTGAGAATCGATACTGAGAATCAGAATTTGACGATTTACAGATTTGGTGAGTTAATCTGCCTCATTCCGCAGAAAATGCGAGTAGTTTGCATGATTATCTGTTTATATTAGATCAGTTAAGTGCATTGGATTATTCATTATTAATTTCTGGGCTAAATGTAGATCAGCTTTTGTTGAATATCTGGAAGACTTATTGTAAGTTTTCCAGATATTCAACAAAAGCTGAACTACATTTAGCCCAGAAATTTTTGCTTCTTTGGAAGAAAATTTGCAGTGCTAAAATTCTAGAAAGCACTTACGAACACCAAGCTATTTATTAGTTATCTTCATAAGCTTTGATCTTTCTTCTTTTTCTGCCTTTCTGATTTAGGAAGACCGGTAGGGGAAACTAATTTTTCTCTACTCTATCGTTATTTCCATGAAAGGTGCTCGACTAAGTTCCAATCTCTAGTTCCTCCTTGTAAGAAATTCACAACAATATCTTGTCTACCTACTACAACTGGCAGGATCTTTCCCTTCTTCCTCTGTGTGCCTCATTATCATCATCGTCGTGGTAGTGTCACAGATCCTCCTGACTCTCTCACACCATCTTGCTCTATCCTCCATCACACCAGGTAGGTTTTTATAGATGCATCGTTAGTTTTCTGTCAATTGCTTGACATAAGTTCTCTGCAGTCTCCCCAAAAGAACTTTGCTGACCATTTTATCCTTAGCCCTACAGCAGCAGTAACCAGCACATCTCGTTCTCACTCTGATCAAAGCTGAGATCTGAGGAAGATGTCCATAGACTTGTGGAGTGTTGCATTTAGGAGATGTTAAGAGCAGCTCTTAGTATCCTGGTGTACACCCTGTCAAGTTTCTTTTCCAATCTTTTCGTTAAAGTTCAGGTGCTACTTCTATGTACAAGAACTGATGTAATAATGGCTTCAAAGTAGTCACGTTTCATCTTCGTAGGAAGATTTGGCTTTCAGATCGCTTTCATCTTGTCCAACATAAGCTTGACTGAATCACATATTTATTTCACTTTCTGCAATTGTATAACCACCATTAATTGAAACACTCTCTGCAATTGTATAACCACCATTAATTGAAACACTCTCTGCAATTGTATAACCACCATTAATTGAAACACTCTCTGCAATTGTATAACCACCATTAATTGAAACACTCTCTGCAATTGTATAACCACCATTAATTGAAACACTCTCTGCAATTGTATAACCACCATTAATTGAAACACTCTCTGCAATTGTATAACCACCATTAATTGAAACACTCTCTGCAATTGTATAACCACCATTAATTGAAACACTCTCTGCAATTGTATAACCACCATTAATTGAAACAGTCTCTGCAATTGTATAACCACCATTAATTGAAACAGTCTCTGCAATTGTATAACCACCATTAATTGAAACACTCTCTGCAATTGTATAACCACCATTAATTGAAACACTCTCTGCAATTGTATAACCACCATTAATTGAAACACTCTCTGCAATTGTATAACCACCATTAATTGAAACACTCTGTTTTACAGCATATCAACTTCTCTTGATTTGGTTTGTCTGTTTTATCACATAACAACACGGAGGTTATTTAATGGGAAAACAATAACTATTAAAATACTTAGTCCAGCTCAGACAATCGATAATATGAAACATTTTTGAATAATCAGCAAAAACATTTTTAAATCAGGAAAAGGAATAACTCATTTTTAAAATGTGCAAATACATAAAAATTAAATTTGGTCTGTTGGTTTAACAACATTAATAAGTTTTATTTAATGCCGACACAAAATACCTATTGTAAACATTTCATTGAAGACGATTAATTGAACGCAAGTTGCTATTTTACCCATAGTTATAATTTTTAAGCGTTATTTAATCATCTTCATCATATTTGGTTTAACGTCCGTTTTACATGCTGGCATACCAACCCTTTTCGACTTCGATCGGAGGATGATCTCTTCTGTTCCTTACAGCCCCTTTCTCACAGAAGAGATGTTGCTCTACTCTATTGCCATTTCCATGGAAGGTGCTCGACTGAGCTCCAATCCCTGGTTCTTCTTTGTAGGACATTCACAACAAGAACTCGTTTTACTACCACAACAAAAAAATACTTTCCTTTCTTCCTCTGTGAGTCTAGCATCAGGCGGACTTTCCACAAACTTGGAGAGTACAAAGTTGACCTTGGGTTTACTTTCGGCAGCCTCATAACTCTCGCTTCCTTTATTTTGTCCTTTAGTCCTCACATTCCATGAGTGATGTTTCTGACAAAGGGGGAAGAAGTGTTGTTTTCTGGATCGGAATTTATCCATATAACAATTAATCGTTGGCTAGTTTTTAACCTTGAAGTAGTATTTTTAGCGCCTTACATCAAGTGGCTTCATGCCTTGTCTGGAGCGATTTCCATTAAAAAAAAACAACCACAAAAAACAGAACTCCTTTGCAAGGGCTTCCCATCTGTGGAACACATTATCACTAGACTGTTTCCCTGCTTACAATATGGTCGTCTTCCAATCCAATGTCAACAGATTCCTTTTACGAACCGTCCCCACAAATATTCGACAAACTTGGTCTATCCCAGCATTGTCAATCCCCTCATAAGGTTCTTTATCTCTCAACTGACAATAATTCTATCTCATTAACCCTTATTCTCGAGTGGCTTTTGGCCTTGATAAGTGGTGATACAATAGTAAAAAAAATAATCATTGAAGATAAAACTACTATTTTATGTACAGGTGAAAAGGGGAAAGTGGGGGTTCATACTTTTCTGAATAGAGTGAACATGATCAATTTATATTGCACATTCTCATTCAATTGTTGCATCGGTAACCATTATACCAATGGAACTTACCCCAGTTCTACAAGTAAACCGATTCCTTTTCTGGTCACAAGATCATAACAGCAGATTGAAAAAGATACTCACCGAGATTCTTCCAGAGGATGAAGTACAGAGAGAATTCTTGGGTGCCGTAGACGTGTGAGCTGTGATACGCCTCTTTTCAAGACGTCTATGATGATATCTCTGTCTGGTTTATTGTAGCGCTCAAGCAATTTCTTTTCCAAAACAAATATGGCCACTTCCTGCAAAAAGAGAAAAATACAATTCAAAAGAAAAGGGCAATTTTAGTTCGACAATATAGAAATAAAAGGCCAAATTAATTTCCTGAAATAAAAGTAAATCTGTATAGTTATATAGTTGACCTATTTATCGCACTGACAGTGAGATTAAAAAGTCAACTTCCTATTAACAAGAGAAGAAAAACAGCTTTCTAATATACTCAATCATGTCTATATGTAGACACTCGAAGGTTAACCTATTTGCATAATACTTTACAAAATAAACTCTCATTAATTAACAGTATGAACATGCATGTGTGTGTCCACTGTACAGGCCGTGATCGTCCCACTCGCAAAGTTGTTGTTCGATTCAGTCGATGCTACAACAAAGGAATTCTCCCTTCAAATAAAACCACAACTCCAGTTTAAAAACAATTAACAAAGGTTTATTTTTTTGGAGATTACAAATTATACTTGTACTTTGAACAACAGGCTTGCAGCTGAAAGATGTTTGCACGACCAAATCAAAACATAAGTTCAATGAACACAATCCTTTAGCTAAGAACCCCAAAGGCCCATCTGCTTGGAGAGGCACACAGATTCAACTGACCCTCTGACATCCAACTCTAACTAACTGCCTCATGCACCGGAGGGCCAGCGCTTTAACTGCCCTCCCCTGCCCATAGGCTGGAATATATATACTTTTGACCGGAAGTCTTAGATTCCGGTCTTTCTCAATCATCCCCATTCGACCACCTAGAGGTTGACTACTCGAGATATCCACTAGAAATAATGGTCAGCCAGTGTCCACTCAAAAGGGCCTATCTCCAGACAATCTATGAACATTATTTTTCTCAAGTCGGTTGCTCTCAATATGAATCCTCGTTTAAAGAAACATTACTTTATTTCCGAAGAGAAATAAAATTATGGGTGGCCGGACTTCAAATCAGAGATATTTTCAATTTCTTCTGTGCCCTGTTATTCGCATGCATCGAAAACATGTAACGCTAAACATGTCGCCTAGTGCATGTTTACATTAGGCCCTAGGCCTAAAATAATATGCAATAAAGAGTTATCTCCCTTGCACCCAAAAAAGGGAGTTATCTGCTCTTGTAGATGGAGTCGGCCATGACAGTTGAGAGGTAAACAAAAGTGCCTCAAAGAACACTAACATCATTTCGCATCCAGCTACTTCTAACTAAGTTATCATCCAACCTGTGAAGTTGTTTAATAAATGTGTTAAGTGTAATATATATCAAGGACGTGAGTTGTCATTCTTAAAGCAGAAAGCTTAAGTCAAAATTTTCTTTCTTTTTTATTTTAACATAGTTCACCCCAAACAAGGCAAGCTGCCACTGTAGACGTAAGGGGCTACTGAGACAAAAGAAAAGGGGAGAAGGTAGAGGGGGGGTCAACCTAAATTGGGATCTGCGCAGTGAGATGTCTGTTTACATTAGTTTTAAATTTCTGCATGTCTGTACTGTCGGGGAAACAGGGGGCAGGGAGGGAGTTCCAGAGGCCAGCAGCACGAGGAAAGAAGCTATTTGAGTAGAAGGCTCTCCGGCATCTGGGGACCTTCACAGTGAATGAAGGAGATTTAGTTGATTGTCGAGTTAGTATAGTGAATTTACGTCGAGGGGGCACCAGAGTAGCTAATTCATCGGAGCATAATCCATTGAAGTATTTGTAAAACAAGCACAAGGATGCTACATTGCGGCGATGGGACAGGGACTGGAGCTTGGTTGACAGTGAGGGACCTATTAGGTTGGCGATTCTTTTTTGGACCTTGTCAAGGAGGGAGAGACTAGTAGATGATGCACCAGCCCAGATGTGACAACAATATTCCATACATGGGCGGATGGTGGCTTTGTAGAGATACAGGATAATGTCAGGTGTGAGGAGTTTACTAGCACGGTAGAGGGAGCCAACCTTCTTTGCGGCAGCCTTGGCAATGTCTTCAGTGTATTTGTTCCAATTCATGTTACCTGTGAAGGTTAGGCTGAGGCGTTTGAATGATGAACTCTCAAATAGGGTGTTATTTGCCATGACAATCGGTGGTTGGGAAGGTTTCTTGTAGTTATTGAAGGAAAGGAGCTTTGTCTTAGCGGCATTAAAAGTTACCAACCATTTATGACCCCAATCCACTACAGCCTGGAGGTCATTTTCTAAAGATTCAGCCATTGCCTCGGATATGATCGTGTCGGTTTTGCCAACATGGCGAGAGTAAAGGGTGGTGTCGTCAGCAAATAAACCAATCTCAGACTATGTCATTCAGGGAGATCGTTTATATAGATCAGGAACAACAAGGGTCCAAGGATAGATCCCTGGGGTACACCAGCATTTATGTCATGTTGCTTAGATGAACGGCCATCGAGGACAACCTGGATTTTTCTTTTGTCTAGGAAGGATCTAATTATATTAGTAATACCGTATGAGCATATTTTCAGGAGAATCCCTTTATGCCATACCTTGTCAAAGGCCTTGGATATATCAAGCGCTACTGCCCTAGCTTCTCCTGCCTTGTCCAGTGTATGATACATGCGTTCAGAGATGACCGTTAGGATGTCTGTAGTAGATCATGCTTGTCTAAACCCATACTGGCGGTCAGAAAGAAGTTTAGCCTTAACTAAGTGCCGTACTATCGCTAGATTGATTAAGGATTAAAAGATTTTAGCAAAGATCGGCAGCAGACTGATTGGGCGATAGTTCTGAGGATCGGTTCTATTCCCAGAACTCTTATAGACTGGTACCACAGAGGCAATTTTCCAGCTATCGGGGAAGCAAGATTCAGCTAAACATTTATTGTAGAGTTTGGAGAGGACAAGGGGCCAGTTCAGCAGAGCATTTCTTTATTACTATTACAGGTATAAGATCAGGCCCATAAGCTTTGGAGGTGTCAAGGTTTTTTATGATGTCTCTGACCTGAGATGGGGTGATGACCAGGTTATCAAGTGTGGCTTCGGTCCACAAAAAAAATTTGGGGAGGGGGTGGTTATCTGAGTCCAAAGTAAAGTTAGAAGTGAAGTGCTGGGCAAGTAGTTCAGCCTTATCAGTGGCCGTGCAAACGACATCATTGTGGTTTGATAGTGAGGGAATCGTTGATTGACCATTATTCACTACACTATTCTAGATTTTCCAGAAATAACGAGTACCTAGTTTCTGTGACTGGATGCGTTTTTTGTTAACTCATTATACCTTCTCTTCGCATTACTGGCCTTGTATACCAGTTTTTTTATCTTGCCTAGGGGATGCTCTTGTTTTTGTTGTTATAAATAAAGATGGGAACTTGCTTCGTCTTAGCATTAAAAAAGCTAACCGTGTTTAGTTTGTGTTTCCATTCTGATCGAGAAATGGCAGCGAGTTAGTAGAAGACGATGCGAAGAAGGGATATGGAAGCAATGAGCTGAAGGTTATGAAAAAAATTCACTGAATCGTTGTGTTTTGGAGGATCAGCATAGCGTTTTAAAAACAAATAAAAGTGAAAAACAGCAGAATTGATGTTCATGGGCACTTTGCGGAAATGGAACGATGTAAAGGAATATCGGAATAACTACATCAAACGTGTAAAGTTTTTTTTCATCATCAATCATATTGAGAATGAAGGTAAGAAAAAAGCTATTTTCTTATCGATTATCGAGGCAAAACACTATGCTGTGTTCAGAGGTTTAGCTGATAATCGTCCAGAAGGGAAAACGTTTGATGAGTTAGTTGAGCTGATGCAGAGACATGTTAAACCGGCACCGAATGTAATTCATGGAAGATTTTTGTTCAACACGAGGGACAAAAGAGATGAAGAATCTATAAATGACTGTGTAGCCGCATTAAGGAAAATGTCTGAACACTGCAAATTTGAAGAGAGGGTTGGTGAATACATACTAGACCACTTAGTCTCTAGAATTAAGGACGTAAAAATCCAGGAACGCCTACTAAGCGAAAGGGATCAAACTTTGAAGCAAGCTATTGAAATAGCAGTATCAATTGAATCAGCCTGGAAATATTCCAAATTAATGCAGGAAACAATTATCGATTATGAAAACCCCATACACAAATTACCGCTGAAACGGGAGTGTAACAGATGTGGTAGTACCTTACACATAGCGGATAAATGTACATTTATAAATAATGAATGCTACAGATGTTATAAAACAGGGAACACCCGCAGAAAGTGCAGGCAGCAACAGGGTAGATTCCCCAAAGCAACTAGAAGGAGCAATGCAATGAATGTAGTGGATGGAGACTAGACATGAAAAGGGATTCAGCATGGAAAGATTAAGTCTGGATGAAAACGAGGTAAGCCAAGAAAAATTGAATTTATACAATATTTCTAACCTACAAACGCAACCTGTAATGGTGGAGCTGTTGATACACACAAAAAAATGGTTATAATGGAGGTAGATACAGGAGCATCAGTCTAAATAAATTCAAAGAGCTGGGTTAGATCCAGGATTTGAGAAATGCTCAGTAAAATTGACAACCTATACTGGTGAGATAGTGAGGCCTCAGGGGACAACAGTTGTAGAGGTATCACATGAAGTCAAAGTGAACTGTCTACTATTACTGGTTGTGAAGAGAGGGGTACCAGCACTACTGGATATTGATTGGATGAAGAAGTTGAAGCTAAACTGGTAACGGTTGTTTTGTTAAACAAGTGAGACTCCATCAAGACTAAACAATTATTAACAGAAAATGATACTTTATTACAGGGAGAAATGGGATGCCTGGAATACTTTCAGGCGAATATACCCATTGATAAGGAAGCCAAACACAAATTTTGTCAAGCCAGGCCTGTACCTTATGTTTTGAGGGAAGGAGTGGAGAGAGAGTTAGATCGCCTGGAAAACCAAGGCATTTATAAAAGAGTGGAATACTCTAGATGGGCTGCACCCATAGTGGCCATTGTTAAAAGCAACAACGGTGGTGTACCCGAATATGTGGGGACTATAAGCAAACCATCAACATAGCCGCTCCATGTGTCAGCTACCCTATTCCTCGAACCAAAGATATATTTGCCACACTGAGAGATGGTGAAAAATTCAACAAATTGGATTTAAGCCACGTTTATCAGCAGCTGGAATTGGATGAGGGTACTCAGGTATTGTTGACGGTAAATACACATAGGGGTCTGTACCAACCCACAAGGTTACTGTTCGGGGTGCACAGTGCTACAGGTATTTTTCAACAGGAGATGGACAAAAGGTTGAAAGATGTTCCTTTCTGCAAGGTACGAGTGGACGACATACTAATTTCAGGTCCCAATGATGATAGTCACTTAAAGAACCTAGAGAGAGTATTTCATACGCTGAACAAAGCTGGGCTCAAATTAAAGAGGAGAAAATGTGAATTTCTCCTTGAGGAAATAACCTAGCTAGGATTCAAAGTTAGCAAGGAGGACACAGCTCCTCTACCAGAGAAAGTGGCTGCGGCAACAAAATCCCCATACCCAGGAATTTTACAGAACTGAAAGCCTATCTTGAGGCAGTGAATTATTATCATAGCCATTTACCTAAATTGTCCACATGACTGGAGCCACTGCACAGTCTATTGAGGAAGGGCACAGTTTGGATATAGGAACCTTCCAATAAAAAGCCTTTGAAGAGACAGAAAATGCTGTGTACAGCACCTTTTTGACCCATTTTGACCCGTTGAAGCCCACACTTGTGCAAGTGGATTCTTCTTCTTATGGTTTGAGAGGGGTGTTGGCTCATAGGATAAAAGATGGCAGTGAAAGGCCAGTATGTTATATTTTTGAACGATCTTGGATGCTGAACGGAACTATGCACACATTGAAAAAGAAGGACTAGCCCTGATTTTTGCAGTAAAGAGGTTACATCAATATTTGTTTGGGAACACCTTTACGATGTTCACGGATCATAAACCGTTGTTGGGTTTATTTGCAGAATACAAACCAATTCCAGCTATGGCAGCTGCTCGGGTATAGCGTTGGGCCCTGGTCTTCTGCATATAATTACATAATTACAAGCTAGAATATCGAGCTGGATTCCTCAATGATAATGCGGACTGTCTGAGTATTTTTCCACTGGAGGCTCAGGGAGAAGACATCTCTAAGTCCACTAATAAAATGTATATGATGGACCTTGTGGAAGTGAAAGTGGAAGTTGAAGTGGAAGCTGTGAGAGCAGAAACAAGGAAGGATCCGATCTTGAGTCAGGTATACAAATTCACAATGAATGGTTGGAACAGTGTCAGTTGAAGTGAGCCGTTAAAGCCCAATTTTAATAAATGGGAGGAACTGACCTGTGAAGATAGCTTGTTACTGTGGGGAAGCAGTATTGTTATTCCTCCTAAGTTAAGAGGAAAAGTGATGCAGCAACTACACCAAACTCATGTAGGCATTGTGAGAATGAAAGTGTTAGCTAGAAGCTATGCGTGGTGGCCAAAACTGGATGGAGATATAAAGTGGACCGTCAAGAAGTGTGAAAGCTGTGTGCTGAAACAAAAAAAAAACCAACAGAACTCCTATTCATTGTTGGGAGTATCCAAGTCAACTTTGGAAAAGGATTCACATTGACTATGCTGGTTCAGTATTTGGACACATGTTCTTGATAAGGGTGGATGTATACTCTATATGGAGGTTTGCATAATGAAGACATCCACTGCTACAGCCACCACCGCGAAGTTGAGGGGAATCTTTGCGACACACAGTTTACCGCTGCTGGTTCTGAGTGACAACGGCTTTGTTTCTCCAGTGATGAATTCAGTAGGTTTTAAACGGTCAATGGGGTTAGACATATATTCACGGCTCCTTACCATCCCTCCTCCAACAGGCAGGCAATGTGCATACATTCAAGGAAACAATGAAGAGGATGGACAAAGGCATGAAAACATCCCTTGAAACAAAAGTAAACAGATTCCTTTTTTAACTTCAGGACAGCTCTGCACACGGCAACTTGGATTCCTCCAGTTTAATTGCTGTTCAAACGGCAATTAAGAACAGCTTTTCATCTGTTGTAGCCGGACAAGCTTAGGAGAATTGTGTACAATTACAAAATGATCCAGTCCTCGTGAGGAATTTTGGCCCTGGTACGGTGAATGGAAGCCATCATTACGAGGCAGTTGGGTAATGTCAATTTTGAGGTGGAGAGAGAGATCATAAAAAGGACGATTCCATTTGCAGAGGAAGGTGTGACTGATGTAAATGAGATAACCTTGCCTCAATCTCGCTCACCAAGGACAGATAAATCTTGTTTCCAAACGTCTTCCAAAATGTTTTTTGGCAAGGGAGATAATTTTAAGGTAAAAGAGTTATTTCCCTTTAACATAGATTTTTCTAGATTATTTATCCATCTAACACTTTCCCTTTAAGCTTTATGCTACTAAGGTTTTTGTCAAGGCCTAATCTGCATTGGATTTGCACGATTTGGGATGCAAATTGACCTCCTTGGTAAAAACTTTAGTTGAGCCCTAGGTTCTTCCTTTTGCGTGACTAGAGTGCTTTGTTGAGGTAATTCAAATGTGTCAAATAGTATCTCCAGTGGGAAAATATCATTTTGCTGTTGGTTTCTGTGGGATATGAGGATTTGTATGTCGGACCCTGACAGAAGACTACACACTGACGTCATGAATCATATTTCCGGTTTGGCGCAAGATGTAACCTTATGTCCACTTCTCTTTACCATTTCGATAGTCATTTGTCAACACTTTTTTGGGGGATGATCTCTTTTGTTTTCTACAGTCCCTTTCCCATAGTAGAGACATTGCTAGTCTTTTTTCATTCTATCGTTATTTCCATGGAAGGAGCTCGACTGAGCTCAAATCTCTGGTTCTTCCTTATAAGACATTCACAGCAAGAACGCGTTTTACTACCTCAACTGAAAAGAATTTTTCTTTTTTTTGTTGGTGTGCCTAACATCAAATGGAATTTTCATGAACAGAGTTTCTTTCCATCTATGGAACACATTACTACGGGATTGCTTCTTGCTGGCTACGACATCAAATGTCAACAAACCGTCCTTAGAAGTAATCAAAATTTGTTCATTCCATTCATTATTTTCAATCCTCTCATAATATTCTTCATCATTTAACTGTCAATCAATCTTATTTTCCCTTATCACCAAGCAGCTTTTGGACTTGATAAGTGGTTTCATTAGTAAAAAGAAAACAAAAAAAAAAACAGAAGTATATTAATCTGTCTGTTAAATACAAATTTGCTATTCATCTCTCATTGTTTATTTTAAATTATGAGCATATTTAGTTTGTGTTTAAAACTGTCCCATATACGTATATGTATACATATATATATATACATATATATATACATATATATATAGGTTAAATTGATAGCTACAACAATAAGAGGGCATAAATTCATACTACAATCCAAAGTACTGTATACATAAGCAGCTCAAATGGTTTCTTTATCTTTGTATAAATAAAACTATCAGACAAGATCGTGTGTGTGTGTTTACTACTAGCTGTCCCTACCCGGCGTTGCCCGAGATTAAAAAATGCATTAACATTAAGTAATGGATTTTTTTTTAAAAAATGAAAAAAAAGATGGCAAAAGCCGAGATCGAAAACGAGACCAGAAGATGTTCAGTCTGATCCTCTACTATATGAGCCATATACAGCAGGTTGGTTATGGGAGAAAAGCTAAGCCTTAATAATTATAATCTGATGCTGCTGTTTCTATTGTTTTATCGGTTATTGTTGAAAAATGTCACCCTTGTAAAAAAAAATTACAAGTGGGATACAATTTTATTTGACAGAAATTGAATAGAAATACATTTTTTCTGCTGCTAAGAACATAGGACAAGTTTCCACAAAGAAAACTGAAGAGCCAGAAGAAAATATTGAGGTAGTAGGCCATAAGGTATCGATGACAATATATGCAAAATAGATTGTCTCTTCTTTATTATAGAGATTAATCGAATATTTATTGACATCCAAAATGAAATAAAGGTAAACGAAAACGATGTTTTTTAATTCTATTTTTAAAAAAAAATGTAATCATGACTATATTTTGAGTTATTTTTCTCTAAGCCGGCAATATGTCTCCGCCCAGGTGACACCAAGTAAATACAGCTACAAACAATGAATTACAGTAATAAAATCAATCTTTCTATATTTGAAAATACACATTCTAATAAAAAATAATCTCAGTTTTATACCTTACTAGAATACTCCGTCAATTCTTTTTAATAACCTCCTTAGCAGGAGGTTAAACACAAGGTCAGGTGAGGTTTTGAAAAGCCTGCGCTGTAGAAGTGCACTGGCCTACAGAAAATGACTCAACAACCCTGTCAGTATTTCCCGGTAATGGTACCTCAGGCGATTAGTAATAAAATAATCTCTTCTCAAAGAGAGATGGTAAAGCCTGGGAGGGTGGACCTTCTAAGACTTAACAGATCCGTACCTCAGCCCGCCAGAAGCAAGGTCACTGTCAGACTGATTGTCGAGGACGTATCCTCGATTGGTATGAACAACACCTAGTCAACCTGTGCCAGGTAATTTTTAAGGTGTTTGATGTATTTAAAATACATAGTTCGATCGTAATTAAAAAACAAAGCTTCATATGATGGAAATATGAATCCATTTTCCTCTAGGTAAACCCAAGTGTAATAAAGAAGAAAAAAGAAAGGAAGTAGTATATGGTTAAGTGAAGAAACATAAAATTATTCCGTTCACATACATGTCACAGCTTGCCTGTATTGATTTACCTTTAGTCAGGTGGAGAAAAAAAATCGAAGTTTCTGGAATAACTACAAGTGAAAGGACTTAAGAAGAAATAAATGTTTAAAACTTGACCTAAACAAAGAAAGCAAAATGCTTTTTATTTTTATTAGATCTTCATTTAACTGTTGTTATTGTTTTTTTTATAATCGTCATATTTCATTCAAACCAAATGATGAAGATAAAAAGCCATAAGTAAAAATTAATCAGTATCCAATTAATTATTCATTGATGTGTATGTGTCTGTACAGCTGGTGCTTCATCATTTCAGGCTTGATTTCAACTAGTTTCAAGATGTATCAAGGCCATCCTGAAGAAGGTTTTAAACTATATTGGACCTGGACTTGTTATGTATATCTCTATAGTTAAGACTTCATCATTTTAGGTCCGATTTCAACAATCTTCAGGATGTACCAATCATTCATTCTAAGGAAAGTTTTAAACTATATTTGACCAAAACTTCCTCATAGTTAAGGCTTCATCATTTCAGGTCCGATTTCAACAATCTTCAGGATGTACCAATCATTCATTCTGAGGAAGGTTTTAAACTATATTTGACCAAAACTTACTCATACTTCCTCATAGTTAAGGCTTCATCATTTCAGGTCCGATTTCAACAATCTTCAGGATGTACCAATCATTCATTCTGAGGAAGGTTTTAAACTATATTTGACCAAAACTTCCTCATACTTCCTCATAGTTAAGGCTTCATCATTTCAGGTTTGATTTCAACAATTTTCAAGGAGTATTATTAATAGATTTTATTTAGTTTTTATTACAAGTGCTATCAACTGTGGCTTGAATGTAGACTTCAAGCTTTTGTGAATAATTATTTCCATTTAATTTTACTTATTGAACTAACGTTGTAATGTTTAATAATTTTAATCATGAAAATTCAACAGAAAGTTTGATTTTACTCATTTAAATGTTTGCAATGAGTTTATTGATAACTAGCAGGGCTACCCAGCGTGGGCCGAACCACAAGCAATAAAATAGAAGAGGTTAAAAAGTGTGTGTAACATCTTTATTTTAAAACTTCTCTCTCCATCTCTCTCTCTCTCCTCCTCTGTTTTCCTCTCCCACCCCTGTCCATTCCCTTTAAGAAATTCACCAGAGCTTTCAGTTTTAAAGTCATTGCTCCAGGCAAAGCCGAATTACTTGCTTTCCTCCCTCTCCCCTTCAATCCTATAATGAAACACACTTGTTTATATTTATTCTTGGGCAATGCCGAGTTTCTTATCTCCCCCCCCCCGCCTCCTTAATAATATAATGAAACCTATATTTGTTTTAATGTATTCTCGTCTTCTACTTCTACATATTTGCTATATCAAGCATATACCACTTACCAAATGTACTAATGTATTACTACACACTCTTACTCTGTCTAGGGTATTGGGCACTTTCTGATTCAGCATATACCACTTACCAAGTGTAATACTGTATTATTACACACATCAGCTCTATCTAGGGTATTGAGCACTTTTGAATTCAGAATATACCACTTACCAAGTATACTACTGTATTATTACTACTATTGCTCCTAGGCAATGCCGAGTTTCTTGTCTAGTATAAACAGTATAACGAAACACATTGAAGTTATTGCTCCCGGGCAATTCAGCATTTAAACACACTCGCTCAATCTAAGGCATTGAGGACATTTCGATTAACATATACCACTTACCAAATGTAATACTTTATTATTACTATTATTACTCCCGGGCAACGTCATGTGTCTTGTCTCCCCTTCTCTCACAATAATCTGAAGAGAAATGATGCTGATGAGGACAATAGTCTTGAGGAATGCTAACGACTCAGCAATTTCTTTCTAAATTACGACATGATAACATTAAAATGTCGTTCTAAATGTTACCCCCCCCCCTCGACTAGTTCTGTTCCAGTTGACCTCCTAAAGAATGAATATTTTGAAAAAAATATGCCTATATTTTGCTCAAGGCACTGCCAAAAGACAATATATCTGTTTTTTGAGTGTCTTGTGTTTTGACTTTTAGATGGACACACAGACAGACGACTTTCCTTTATATAAATAGATAATAACTATAAAAAAATTTGTAATGATGATAAAAATGAATTCAACCAAACAAATTTCTTTTCATCAATTTAATTTTGTAATGTTTTGCATTTTATTCATTTAGCAATGCAACTAAACTATTTTGATTTGTGAAATAATGTCTGCTTCCCTCACCTGCACACGATTATCAAAATGGGGTAAATGCACTGAAGAAAACCTTGAAACTTATCGGAACACATAATCTTAAACGAGAACAGAGTGATTCCATTTTCTTACAGAGAACAAAGGTTGGCATGGGTGTTGTGGTTAAGAACTAGAAAATTGTGGTGGTGATAGACATGTGAAAATAGGAAATGGATAGCGAGAGAGAGACTTACAGTTCTCCCTGTGTTGACACGACTGTCACAATATCAAGAGACAGTGAGAAGGGGCAGACATAGTGATGAGAAAAATTAGACAGAATGAAAGATAGAGACTGATGGTCTCAGAGGAGGAGAAGGGAGGATATAGATAGATACTAAGGTGGCAACTGCCTTTGTCTGCCATGTTTAAAATTGGAATAAAATTTAATAACAAAGAGAGACCCAAAAAGGACTTTGTATATGATAGACTATGAAAGTCAACCCTCAACTTTACCAAGAGAAAACCCCGGCTTTTTGAAGATAAAGGAACAATCTTGCAAAAACATAAATAAAACTAAGAGATATTTTTTTCGTATTATTTTATTAACTCTGACTGAGCTCCAAACTGGCCACTACAATAAACGTTGATAGTCGATTATTTTTTTTTTTAATAATAGATTATTTTTGTAACTCTGATTCGTCTCGTAATTTGCTCAAGCTGTTGCCAATTGTTGTCAACCACCACCCACAAGTGTGAACAGGTGAGTGGATTTTTCCTGTGTCCTCTGCAAGTGCTACAAACAGGTTACTACGCTTGTTGGTAGAGATCTCCCGATTTCTCCGGCTAAAACACAACACATTTGAGATCCAGTCTAGAGGTGTTACAGATATAGAGTTCACTAAGACCTACTTCTAAGTAAAATCAATAAATAAAATAAATTACTTAATTTAGACAAAGAATATTAAAGAGTAAAAATTGTTACTGTTGTATTTGATGTTATTCACCCACCCCCATCCTGGGCAACGATGAGTAATTCTTCAAGTTACCACTCATCCCACAGATCTAACACTACCCTGGCTTTCATGTCCACAGAAGGCAGCTGCCAAATGTTGCAACTGTTGTGGCTTAATTTGTATTTTAATTATTTCAAGTAAATGTTAGGAAGTGATGTAATATTCCTGTTTATTACTCATGAAAAAATAATCAATTTTATTTTGTTATTTTTAATTATCTTTATATATATATATTTACTTCTTGAGAAAATTGTCTATTATTTCAACCTTCACATCCGCTTAAGTGGAGGTTTGAAAGACATGAACAGTAGAGAAATGGACCAATGTAAAAAAATAATTAGAATATCTAAATACTATAAGATAGCTAGATATAAAAATTAACCTAAAAAAAAACAGAAAACTTTCGAGATAACATATTAGAACTAAACCAGGAAACCTACCAGCCATACAAAAAGAATACACTATCTAACATTTAAAGTTATCTTGCCAGCTTTTCAAAGTCAGACTCTAATAGCAATCCGTCTGGCATATCGATACTTGATTCGAACTAGCCTACTTTTTTGTTTCTTCCTTCTACTATGTTACTACCACAAATATATTTTAGTTCATTTAAGTTTCTTTCTAAAAACATACTTATTCCGGAAAAGAAAGCTTTTAAAAAGGTGGAGACTTTTTTTTATCTTACTCGCTAAATATTCTTATACATTAAAAGGAAAATAAATAATGTACGAGTTATTTCTATTGACTTCTGCAAAATAAATGTTTTTCTATTTCTTCATAAACAAGTCAGTCATTTCTTTGTTTTTTACTCTCAAGAAACGTTGTGTAGAAACAGCTAGTATATAAATAAATTTTGACCATCCTCCAATGTACAAATATTTATAAATCGATGAGTATAAATTTCAGCAACGAATACCTTCTCAAATAATAACTAAAATACAACCAAAATATACAGAAAGATAGGCGATGTAGAAATAGAAAAATTATTTGGTTTAATCCACCATAAAATACATCTGTAAAAACAAATATTGGTAAAATGTTCATGAAACTAAATTAATAAACAATTCGCTAACTCCACTATATTACCCAAGCTATATAAATCTCTATAAAAAAAATCATTAAGTCTTTTCATTAAAAAACTTTTTAAATATTGAACTCCCACAAAAAAAACAAAAAAAAAAAAACAGTAAAGTATAAACAAATAAATATCTGATTAAAAAAATCTAATAAATATTTGATTACTAGCAGGGCTACCCGGCGTTATGCGGGAGAGTAGCAAGTAATTTATTCTTATAGATAACAATTGATTCCCTACTGTCGTCACACACGAGGTAAATCTTACTGCAAAAACTGAAACAACTAATCAACAAAAACTTACCAAAAATAACAACAAATACGCAAGTTAAATCATACTTAAAGAAAATACCCGAGTAAGGTTTTACAAACAAACAAAAAAAAATGCTAGATAAGTTTTGGTAAAAAAAAAATAAACTAATCTGCTTTCTGTCTCTTTAATCTGTAAATAGATCTGTGTGCCCATCGATTAATACCTATTTTAGTCACAAAAATATTAAGAATATTTTTTTTGTCTATTAAATTAAAAGAAATGCTTTCTTTTATTTTTATTATCAGATATTAAGATTAAGCCTACTCTTCTTTGTTCATAAAAATTAAATTTGCATACACGATTATTCTTTTCTTTCTTTATTATTATCAGTTATTATTAAGATTAAGCTTCCCTTTCTTTGATCATAAAAATAAATTTGCATGCATGATTAGTGAAACAAACCGGACACACATACGTTCACTTTCATTATGTAGATTAGTGAATAAATGCCCTACTGATGAAATAAAATGGCAGTATATATAACAACAGAGTGGTTGATGTTAAAAGTAACCCGACAAAGCATTAGTCACACAATAGGTTGACAGCATTTACAAATAGTTAATTATGCAGCTAACGGGCAATGCAATCCATTGTGCACATACACATTATGGACAAATAAATAATTATAATGGATTGTTTGAACAAGCGATTGAACTATTTGCAAACAAATGCATACAAAAATACTAGGGCTTAAAAATAAAATTTCTTAGTAAAAGTGTATAAATTTAATTTTATGTTTATCATGAACAAGAATACCCGTCCCAAGATGGGTAAAATTAATTTCCATGAACAGTTTTGTACCACTTTTATGTCCCCTTATAAAGACTAAAATCAAGATATAATGATACTAAACCTTATGTCTAGAATCCTTATTCCAATTTTGATCAAAATCCATTACATGATTTTAAGGTCTTACGAAGAAATTGAAATTATGTGATCAAATTTAATGCAAATCTGAAATATTTGAATTTTCAAATGCAAGATTGTACCCATATAATGCCCCCTGAAGAGCCTTTAAAATACTCCCTCAAAAAACTAAAATTTGGAAAATATTTATTAATTGATGTCTAATATCTATTGGTAAAGTTTCACAAAAAACGAAGGTATCTGAATTTTCACAGTGAGCTTTCACTCTCTCTTTGCCTCTTTTGCATAAAACTAAATTAAACTAAATATAGCCCACATTATCTGCACTTATGTCTAGCAGCTGTGTTCCAAACTTCATAATGATCGGTTAATTAGTTTAGGAGTCATCTTATACATACAAATATATAAACATACTTAACTTTATATAAGCATAGATCAGAGTAGAAAAAGCTGTGCACATTTATTTAGGGAAAAGTAACTATTCAGCAGTAATTGATTTTACTCAACTAATTTGCAAATATTTTCTAAATTCTTAGCTTTATATTAGTTACTGAGATATACAAAGAAACAAAACCAGTTTTAAATCAATTTATCACATATATAAAGTATAGATACCCCCCTACTTTTGTGATTAATATTTTTTTTACTACAAACTACATAATTAAATTTGTTTCGTCAGTCATGTATGCCAAATATTGGTCCATGTTAAAAACAACATTTTTATTTTTAGTTGATTTCATCGATTTTAATATTTAATCCTGGTCAATATTTTATTTTAATTTAGTCATATTTAGAGGTGAGCAACAGAGTTTTTACTCTCACAGTCAGAAGTCCTAATACTACCACCCAGATCACCAGGTACTAATTTAATAACAATTATTTTTTTTTTTGCTATTCATCAGGTACTACTCTCCCTTCTCCTCCCTTTTTGATAAGCAGCTGATCTACATTTGATTCTTAAGAGAGAGGGAGGAAAAGAGAGGGAAAGACAGTCTGATTTATGCATTTAAATAGTTTCAGCATTTCGTACTTGCCCCTATGGGTCAATCGGTTAGCATGCTATACTTAGATAGAGTTCGTAAAGTGAGAGTTGGTGTGTGTTGAATGTCGGAGATTGAAGATAGCCATTTCGTTGCAGCGTCTGTATTTATCTGACTCGGCTCGCTTGCGATGAAGAAGAAAAAAGGTCACCATATAAAAATACCAACAATTAAATCAACTTTATTTAACAGTTACTGATCAATTTGCGTGCCCAAATTCAGGTTGGATGGAAACGGAAATGGCTGAAAGTCGCACATGCGCAGAAATGTTCTATCGTCCATGCCGCTATGTCAGTCTGGGCATAACAGCATATGTGCAAGAGATTACATGTTAGTACCACAGGAAATCAATTTCAATCATGTAACTGCTACAAGTTCAAATCTCACCCTTAGATAATTATTTGTACTCTGATTTTGTCAAAAAAATGAACTTAGGCATTTCAAATTACAATATTAATCAGTTTGTTTACAGAAATTAGGACTCCATGTGATGCCAGGAAAGAAATATATATATATTTACTTGAAAATGGATGATGTCATAAAAGTTGAATTGTCTGGTCCTGTGCAGTTCTAGGAGGTGCACCCTCCCAGGCTTTGTCTCCCCTCTTTGGGGAGGAGTAAGTTTATTGCTTACTGTCTGAGGCGCTTCTACAGGGGAATGCCGACGGGGCTGCCAAGGCAATTTTTAAATGGCCAGAGTGCTCACCTCTCGAGCGCTGGCTTATCTAATCCCACTTTCCTGACCTTGTGTCACATCTTACCTTGTGGGAGGTAGATAAATAACAAAAGATGAATAGTAGTTGCTAAAACTAGTGTTTCTTGGCCTTTTGGCTAAGATCAAAGTGTAGTATCTGTTCCGATGGATACTACACTCTATAAACCATTATCGTCTTGGCCTTTGGGCCTTGATTCCGTCGATCTGCGGGTTTGTCCTGTGCGGTTCTAGGATGTCCACCCTCCCAGGCTTTGCCTTCTCACCCTTTGAGAAGGGGTTAGTTTATTGCTAATCGCCTGAGGTGCCCCTATTGGGGAATGCCGACGGAACTGCCCAGGCATTTTTTGTAGGCCAGAGTGCTCTCTCTTCTGGAGGACGCTGGCTTTTAAAATCCCACTTTCCCGACCTTGTGTCACATCTTACCGCTGTGGGAGGAAGATAAATAAAACACTATAAAGGATGAATGGTTGTTACCAAAGTCATACAGAAAAAGCAGCAGCAGCATCCATAACTATTGGCTGTTGCTGCTCCTTTATCAACCAATTTCAAAGATAAGAAATTATACATTTAATAACGAGGGAATTTAAAACATGAAATTTCAGACAAAATGGAATGTTTAGTATATGGAATACTGGATAAGAATGTAACCAGGCTAGTAGTAAAAAAAAAAAACACAAATACATCTATAAAGCAGAGCTGTATATAAGGCTCCTTTTCTTTTAAATAAAGCTTTGCTATACCAAAGACCAATGTCGTCTGAATCGATTGAAATATCGGTTCTGCTTTACAGATGTATTTGTGTTCTACTTCTACTAGTCTGTTTTCATGTTTACCAACTATTCCATGTACTAAACATCCCATATTTAATAATATTTATAACAAATTTTATAACAAATACTGTGGTCTGGTTTGAGTCTGCCGTGTCTACGTATCTGACTTGAATAAGAAGGAAAACACAAACGTCTTCTCTACAATAATATAAATATTTTTTTTTATTTAACTGGAACAAGAATACAGGAACGTAAAGAAGTTGAGTTGTTAGGTCGGCAGGCATCATAGTAGAAATATAATTCCAGTTTATTCTTAAGTTTATTCCCGCTGCTCATCACCATGATGATGATGGTGAGAGGAAATGCCATGTTTGTCTACATTGAAGTTTCGACTTGAACTATCGTATTTGGCACACATCCAGCTTTGGGCGGAAATCAGCAGGTTAGGAGTGTGCATAACAGTGATGCACTAATCATCTATGTATCAATGCACGAGTTTGGAGGTGCCTGGTTTTCGCCAACCAAATCACAACTTATTATTACGCAAAGGATTGCGTGTACATATAAGAGAAAATAGACCTTTCGTCATGTAACTGCTACAAAATCACAAAACTTTAAGAAAACCACTTTTTGGATAACCAATTTTAAGGGAATTACATGTGTTTGAGAGCGGGAAATGTTATATGAAAATCAACACAAAAATAAGGAGTACAAAAGGCACATGTTCATTCAAAAGAATTGTATATATACTATAAACTGGTGACTCACATAATTAGGAAACAAAGAATGTTTGTTCAGAGTTCTTGCAAAACAAAAGAGGATTCATCATTAGCTGAGCTAAGGACGAAGCTTTAGTCGACAAATTAAGTGCTGTGAAATATCCACAGGAAAGAACAGTCGTAAACAAAATCTTACCCCACTCAAAACTACAAAATTACATTTGATTGAAAGTTATTTTATGAGAGTAAATGTTCATTTGATAATCAGAGTTCTCATTAGTAAAAATTCTGAGTGAAAAAAGTTACGAGTGTTAGAGATGAATGTGTTTCAGTCAGCGTATATCTGTGTGTAACAGTGTAAAAGAATTAGGCATTGTGTGCATGTATTTTTTTTTTGTTCAATTTTCTTATATTTTTGTTTTTGCTGGGGATGAGGCATCCTATCGGATGCCAGACATTCACCCGCTATTTCAGAGACTCCAACCAAGAGATTTTTTTAAAAGATTCTAACTGTCCCTTTAAGTGCAATTGTTTGTATCTCTCTTGCACTTGGTTCACCGGGTATATTCACCAGGTATTTTTAAAAATTATTTTTCATGAGCCTGGTTGCTCCTATAATTGCTGGAATGATGGAGATCTTCTTTTTCTTCTTTTGTCTACCTTTTCTTTTAGCCCATTAGCACCCATAGACCTTTTTTTTAGGACCAGAAGGATAATTAACCATATTTCAGCAACATCTGTATTTTTCAAACATATCTATAGTTAGTCATAAAGATTGGAGTGTCTTTCAAATATTACACCTACTCTCTGATGTATATTAGCAAAACTGATATCTAAGTTTTCAGTATACTGTGGAATCTAGAGTGGAAGGATACAATCAGTTTCATCTATTATTCAATAAAAAATTTTTTCGTAAGTCTTTATAACCAACCCACATTTATCTATATAGTATAAATGAATGCTATAACTATCCTATAAAGTAATTTTGCTCTAATAATTTTGCCCTAAAATAAGGACTAAACTATAAATGATGTTTTTTTCTTAGAATATGGTAATAATTTTTTTTTTTTTACATATTTAGTATCAAATAATATTGTATTTACAAAAGATTTTTCGTAATAAATTGAATAAAATTTTTTTGCCATTAATCTTCTTTGTTATCTCTATAGTAAAAACATTTTTTCACCTGGCTTTTACATATTTGAAGAAGGTATAAATGGTGCCGAAACGTGGTATAAATTAAATGAAACCTATATCACGTAAGATTTTCCAGTCATTATTCATATCATACTGTCAGAAAATTTCCCCCCTTTTTTTCTACATATGTATTTATTTAATTAGTAAAGCTGTCTGTCCATTTTATCTGGCGCCATGGTAATCTTTAACTTAGTTCATGCAGATAAGTATTTTTAGTTACTATTGTTTGTACAAGATATGCACGTTGGAATAAGCCGACTATTTTAAGACCTTTACATCTGGGTTATTTTGTTATTTATAACTACTTACCAAGTTATATCAAATATAATTAAAAGGAAAAAAAAAACGTAAACAGTATCAAATCTTTCAAATAAAATCTGATATTATAGTACCCTTACATCATATTAGTTCACCTAAAAAGAAAAACTAATTTCTACTTTTTATTTAGTGATTAGAAGTAAACAGTCTGAAAAATTTGTCCGTAAAAATAAATAAAACAAAAAAAAAGATTATTTTAGAATTTAGAGTGGAGGATCACTTTCACATATAAATTTAACATAAAATGCTCACCTACTTTATTTTTACTTTGATTCACCCCAGACAAGGCACATTGCCACTGAGACGTAAGATGCTACTGAGAATTTATAAGGGGCACCCTTAGTGAGGAGTTGTGTAGAAAGATGTTTGTTCACGTTACATTTAAATTTTTGCATGTTCGTACAGTCGGCGAAACAGGGAGCAGGGAGGGAATTCCAAAGGCTAGCAGTTTGAGGAAAGAAGCTACTAGAGAAGAAATCCCTACCGCATCTGGGGACCTCCACAGTGAAAGGGATGGGATTCAGCTGATTGTCGAATTGGTCAGGTGTATTTACATTGAAGGGGGCACCAGAGCAGTAAGTTCGCTAGAGCACATTCCATTGAAGTATTTGTAAAACAAATGCAACATTGTGGCAATGGGACAGGGGCTGGAACTTGGTGGATAGTGAGGGACCTATTAAATTAGAGACTCTTTTTGGGACCCTGTCCAAGAGGGAGAGAGTAATGGTTGGTGTACCAGCCCAGATGTGATAACAATAATCCATGCATGGGCGGATGATGGCCTTGTAAAGATATAGGATACTGGTAGGTGTGGGAAGTTTTCTAGCACGATAGAGGGAGCTCACTTTTCTTACAGTAGCCTTGGCAGTATTTTCTATGTATTTGTTCCAATTCATGTTATCTGTGAATGTTAGACTGAGGAGTATGTAAAGTTGGACTTTCGGATAGGGTTCTATTACTAGCCATGATAATCGGTGGTTGAAAAGGTTTTTTTATAATTGTTAAAGGAAAGGAGCTTTGTCTTAGGAGCATTAAATGTTACCATCCATTTATGTCCCCATTCAACTACAGACTGGAGGTCATTTTCTAAGGATTCAGCCATTGCTTTGGATATGTGTGTGTTCGTTTTACCCACACACACGAGAATAGAGTGGTGTCATCAGCAAATATACCCATCTCTGATACAATTTCATCAGGGAGGTCGTTTATGAAAATCAGCAACAATAAAGGTCCAAGGATCAACCCATGGGGTACACCTGCATTAATGCCATGTTGTTTGAATGTACGGCCATAGAGGACAACCTCGATCTTTCTTTTGGCTAAGAAGGATTTAACTACGTTAAATAATTACAATAAATTAGTATAGCCAATTTCATTGTCTGTGATTGTATCCCTTAAGTCACTTGGAGAAATGTGACATAGTTTTGGATACAGACAAAAACAACAAATCTACATCTATTACTAATGGAGATTTGGTATCTGTCTGTTTGAAGCCAAAACTATACTGTGACTTCTATTAATAGTACTATATTTTAATGTTCAATTCGGTTTACTATACTATTTCAGACTAATGGAGTACCTTTCAGTGCTCAATTCAGGGCGGGATAATGTTGTATCTGTTTTGTTGTAATGAGATCGTCCTTACAGGCATTAACTTCTCCTTAAGGATTTGGATAGTGTAGTATCGTATATGTTCATTTGTCATGATACCCTCCTCCCAGGCATTACCTCCTCCTTTTTTTTTTGGGGGGGGGGGGTGTAGTATCTGTTCTGTGGTTATTATATAATCCTCCCAGGGATTACCTTTTCCTTTTTTTTGGAGGGAGGATAGTGTAGTATCTGTTCTGCTGTCATGATATCCTCCTCCCTGGCATTACCTTCCCCTTGGAGGGTGTAGCGTACATCAACAAGAAATTGTCGCAATCAACTCTTCATCAGCAAATTCAGCACTTACATTATATATACTAGCAAAAATATTTTTGCTAGTTATAATGAAATACTTTAAATAACAAAAAAAAAGTTACATATTAACATTACTGATGAATGATTGCATAGGTTCAATGTCACAGAACTTTAAACCAGGCAGAAAGAGAAAGAACAACACTAATAAATAGAAAGACAGAGAGGGGGGAAGAAAATTGGAAGGGAAATACCCAGAGTGTAATGATTAGGGAAAAATCCAGTCAGGAGAGGGGGAAGGGAGATCAAAGGACTGAAGGGGTAACTGGAAGACAAGTTACGTTATTATTTTCAATTTATTTTTTAACGTTGCTGTTTTTCAAATTTGTGTGTGCAATATTGTGTATCTCTATGCATATAAAGAAAAAAGGCCACTTGTTAATATGGTGGGTTTGATAATATACTTGTCTTTCACAAAAAAAATGAACCTTGAAAACTTTAATGAATGAAATTTTTGTCCTATTATCAAATTGTGTTTCTGTCGGTTTTTACATGGTTCAAATCTCACTTTTTTTAATTGATTTACTATTAAAAGAAAACTATAGATTGATCTCTAATGTGCTATGAATCATATTAAGAAGAGTCTATGTGTTAGCTCTTAAAAGAATCTTATATGAACAGTCAAAGTTGTGCTTCTGTGTCATTTGTGCATGTTTTTCTAAGCGGTAATGGGATTGTGCCCAATTATAGCTTCCATTGTGATTAATTTTCATTTACCACAAGATGACATTTCATTTTTAAGGATTTTCACTTGTTTGAAGCCTGCATTTTTAGTTACACACTGTTAAATTTGGCTTCTGCACCAATAGCGCACGAGACGACAAATTTTCTAATTTCAAATAAACTTTGAACGGTCATAATTCGGTGAGTAATTGTGCTACCAAAATAAATTTGGTACCATTGTTTATGTCTTGCAAAGATCTATGTATCCACATTAAAAGTTTTTAGATATAAAAAAAAATAAAATTTTCGTTTGGGATACCTAATAGGAATTGCAGTCATTTTTAAACCGGAAAGAATCACAAATATTCATTACAGATGAGTTTAAAAGAATATTATTCATTCTTGAAATGGCCATTACACCATAACAAATATCCAAAGAAAATATGGTAGGAAGTGATGAGGATGGATTTGAGAGAAAGAGGGATAAATAAAGACCTGGTCAGAGATGGGTTAGTTTGGAAATCAATTTCTAAAAGCTGTCGAACACATTCCAACATATAAAACAGACATTAAAGTGAATATGATGGTGATAATGATGATGATGATGATGATGATGATGATGATGACGACGACGACGACATTCCAAGGGTTCTGTTTCTCTGCGACAAGAAGGATTTCCAACAAGAAATATATTACTCATAATAATAATGTGTGTGGAATGTGTTTGGTCCACTTACCGTTGTTGACTATGGAATTGGCCAAGAAATAAGCCCTTCAAGAGCCTAATAGGGAAAGAAAGGGATTACAAGGCTAGCTGGCAAAAAAAATCTACCCATAAACTGATTTAGTGGTTAACCAGAAACCGGTATTTTTATTGTGACACCATCACCATTTACTTTTTTGTATACCTTATAATATACTCGCATATATATATATAACAATAGTAAATATTCAAAAGGAACTTATCTCAACATCCCACTGCAGCTTCACAGTAAATCCGATTGTCAGAAGTGTATTTCTATACCACATGTCTGTAGTTACTAACAAATGTCAGTTAGAATGGATATAGTATAGGGAAGAAAACAAAATTTCAACATTGTTTTAATATTAAAATGAAATGCATAAATTCAAATCCATGTATATTCCATGATAAATGCCAGTATACTGAAATCATATGCCCTTAATAAGGTTAAGATGAAAATTCATATACACTAAATATACAAAAGCAAGGAAATGCCCAAATTTTTACACTTTTATTGTCGTTATTAAGGGTATGACTACATATCAACCAAACCATTTCATTATCACATCACTACAGTATAAATCTCTATGCATGAGTAGATTAAGTGTGTGAGGTGCGCTGAAGAAAAATTCCTACTAGTAAAATACATAGCCCTGTTGTGCTCGCATACCCTTAATGACAATAAAAGTGTAAAAATTTGGGAATTTCCTTGCTTTTGTACATTTAGTGTATATGAATTTTCATCTTAACCCTATTAAGGGCATATGATTTCAGTATACTGGCATTTATCATGGAATGTTACTACTTTTGTAAAGGCTATGCCTCAATACAATGGTCATTTTTTATGGTTTTTTGGAATTTTCTGGAAAACTAAGGTATATGGTAAACTGAAATTAAAATGCCATCAACTAGACCCTAGAACCTCTATCTCTGCCAAAAATCAGCTGAATCCATCAAATAGTTGATGAGATACAGGGTGGCACATACATACGTACACACAGATAACATGATTTCATGATTGAACTTTCTGGATCTCTGGGTTGCCTTGACTAATGATGCTGAAATTCTACACACTTATAGAACCTATCAAATAAAAATTTTGTGCAAAGTTTTAACTAATTTGGTTTATTAGTTTTTGAGTTATGATTGATCAAAGAAATGAGATTTCCAGCATAGGCCATCCGTGACGTCTATTACGGGATAGAGCGCTCTCGCGCCTCCCTTGATTTATTCATCTATATAAAAGTCTGGATCTTGTTTGTTATAAATACATGGATACATACTATCTTCCCACCATCCTTACACATACAATAAAAAAAAAGTTCAATTTTTAGAGTATCATCTGACAATTTTATACTTAAACATTTTTTAAATAAATAAATGTAGAAGGGGGGGGGGGCACAATTTTTATCATTTAGACAAATATTTAATTTGATTGAATAAATTTGTTAAACAAAAAATATTGACACTAATATCGAATATAATTTAAAGATTTTGTTTTCTACGGTTCTTATAAAACACTTTTCTGCCGTTAAAAGTAAGTTTAAATTACTATTTACTAAGTGTAAAATTTATAACTAGCAAAAAATATGCTCCCTCCGATCACATATTTTTGCTAGTATATATATATGATCATCATATAATATATATAGGTAACTAGCAGGAAGACCCGACGTTGCTCGGGATTAAATGGGAGATTACTACTATGTACTTTTTCACTATGCTCATAACACTATTGTTTTTACTGCTCCCCACCCTCCTCTCATTTTGCCTTCTAATATAGTCAGAAGAAGTTGAAATGTTGAAAAACTCTCTGAATTAATATCTTATATATATATATATATATATATATATGGTTTGAATGTCATTAAAATCGGATATGCGTATTTGAAGTTTTAAGGGTCATGGGTCACTTAGAGGTGGGGGTATGTAGATATTTGGCATATAGAGAGTAATATAGAGATTTGGGACAACTTCCATTGTCTTCCCCAGAAAATGTTATACATATGATTTAAATTTCATCAAAATAGGATATATTTGAAGTTTTATGGGGGTTATGCCCTTATAGCCCCCTTAGGGGTACACTTAGAGATTCGGGAACACTTCCATTGTCTTCCCAGGTAAATTTGACATAAGAATACACTTTTAGATTTTATGTTGATTCTCTAATCTTTCTTTCTATAAAGAGAACACAAACATCACACATTGAGTTTATAATATATATATATATATATATATATATATATATATATATATATATATATTATATATATATGATCATCATATAATATTTATAGGTAATATATGATCATCAGATAATATGCTAGTGCTTGAAGACCCGGATGCATGACCGGCAGATTCAGCCACATTAGCTGTAGGTGTAAACTTGGTTGTTGCCAAGGGAACATGCTATGCTATTCTCACAAGGGAATAGAGGCACTGAATATATAATCTTCATTAATATGTTCTTTAATTAGCCAATTATCATTGATTAAATAATAAAACCATCAGGATTTTCAGTGAGGTGGGAAAAATATCACTTAACACAAAATTCAAAACAAGCAATGTATCAATTTGCGTGTTTAAGTAAAACAACATTATTTCCATTTTAAGTTATGGATTAATTTGCTCAGGAAATTAAATTTACCCACAAAGCAATTAAAAAATGGAGGGCATTAGTAATTGGCATGGACCCTCATTTGGGAAAAACATGTCCAATAATCAGTAAAAATAGAATTAGAACAAAGTCAAAATACTGTTGTAAGTATGGATGCCAGTTATAAATAAAAATACAAGAACATTTAAGGTTAACGCATGAAGAGACATTGGTGATAAAAAAAAAATACAGTACACATACAAAGAGATGCTAAAAACATTATAATTGACGCACAGAGACAACTTCTGAAAAAAAAAAACTTTTACTCACGGTCACTATTTACAGTAAAGTAAATTGCTTTAAACTTCTTTTAAATATTACAATTTTTTGTAACGCAAATATGTCACAAATTGGTAGGTAAATCAAAATAAATTTTTCACTAAATTCCCCAACAGTATTTCCTAATGATTACCAAAAAAACATTTGCAATTTTTATGCTTACCTGTTTCGTGGTTTTCTTGACTCCATTGTATACTTTCCATAAGAGTCCCGGTCCTGCACTTGCAATCTGACTGAGAACTTCAAAGTCTCTCGATAAAGGATTGCCCGGCAGCACATTGCTTACAGCAGTTTTTAATTTGTTGAACACGTCCATCTTATGGTACACCCAGTCAGATACTGCTAATTCTGTGAATAAAAATGTAAAAAAAAACATTAAATAAATTGTGTTACATAATGAGAAAAAAAGAAGGGGGAGGGACAAGATCTTATGAAGTGCCATCAAGGTGAGAATTGTCGGACAAGATGTTAGATATTGAGCAAATAAATCCACTAGTATATAAAATAGTTAGTTGAGAATAACAGGAAATGGAAACTGCTGGGGTTAACTTGGTGATCCCGAGGTTAAAATTGGTAGGCTATAGGAATATAATAGAAACAGATATGGCATCACATGGCTCAAAGAGAGAGTGTGATAGAGAACCGGAGAGTCCGTTTGAGAGAACACTGCGCGTGGACGTGTAAAATAATATGGGCTGACAAAATATAATTAATTAGTGATTTTTATCGCTCTCTCTGTCTCACACTCTCAAAGGTCAGTGATTTGAAACAAAGTTCAAGTTTAATAAATGTCTGTTGTCTTCTATCAGTCTTATTCGAGTTTTTGAACGTATGAAAGATGCTTATTCACCAGGTGGCATTCTTTCGGTCTGGAAGGATCATGCAAAAGCGTGTATAAGGAGAACATGCATCTACCAAGGTATGAATGCAATTTGTCAACTTTAATGTCTGTAACGATTAGGGCAACTTGGTTTTCTGCATGTATGACACAAGGTTGACACGCAACAAACGGTCGACTTCTTTTCCAGTAAACTGTCGAATGATACAGAATGTATTTTTTTTTTAACAAGTTAATCCAAATGTATCAAAGGTAAAAACAAAAAACACTCAAGAATAAAGGTTAACGAGGTGGATAGATTAACAGTCAAATGATGATGAATACTATGAGAGGATTGAAAATCTCCACATACCACCCATTCTAAACTATAATTGACCCAGAAAACAGCAATTCTTCCCCCTTTGTCAGAAACATCTCTTATGGGATGTGAGGACTAAAGAACAAAATAGAGGGAGCGAGAGTTACAAAGTTGCCAAGAGTAAACGTAAAGTCCACTTTCTACTCTCTTGAGAGTACTCATAAGTAGAACCGTCGCCCCCCCTCCACCCACCCACCATCTCGGTGTGGACAGGTGGAAAATTGGGTACAGATAAAAACTCCCATTTTTAAACAACTTTGGCTCACGCGAAAAAAGTCCCTGGCCAGTGGTGAAATAAAAGCTTTGAACTGTCATTATTGTGTTACTGTCTTTTTGACCAAATGAGAGGAAATGGTGACAGAAAGAAAAAAAATGGTGACACGCCCGTGTGACACACTGTTGCAGATAACGACAACAAAATCAAGAACGGTGCAACAATAGAATAATGACGAATACATCTTAATTTTATTTTCTGTGTCATAAAGCAGAACTGAAATGCAACATGTGTCGCATCCATACTTATTTTCCGATAACTTTTCAAAAGGTCATAATTTCTGATGTTTGGACGCGGTAACAGCACGTCTGTTTTGTTTGTTTCACAGCATATCAACCCCTTGATCAAGCGCACAATACTTTTTTGTTTATGGAAATCGCTTCAGACAAGGTATGAAGCCACTTGATATAAGGATCTAAAAAGTACCACTTCAAGGTCAAAAACTAGAAGTGTTAGATGGAGAGATTCCGACCCAGAAACCAGCAATTCTTTTCCCTTTGTCAAAAACATCGCTCAAGGAATGTGAGGGCAAAAGGACAAAATAAGGGAAGCGAGAGTTACGAGGTTGCGGAAAGTAAACCCAAGGTCCACTTTCTATTCTCCTTTCTTATTATTGACGATTAATTATATGCAATTAATTGAACATATGTTACTATTTTACACAGACTCAGAGAAATTGTGGTTGCATAGCTTTTCCCAGGGGATTAGTGCATAATTGGACACAACAGACTTGATAGGGTTTGAACTTTGCATAGCCGGTTCCATTAAACCAACCCCACACCCCACTAGCAGCAAGAGAAAACAAGAAAAAATAAAAACAAATAAAAGAAGAGAGAATAATCTATATTATAATTAAGCACTTATAGGCTCCGAAACTACTCAACAAAATTGCACCAGATTTGGCATGAAGCATCCATGAGATGCCAGGTGTATCATGGGATAGTGAAAGTGGAGGTAAATGTTAATACTACTACTGTTAATACTAAAGATAATAAACACTTATAGGCTCCAAACCTATTTGACAGATTTACACCAAATTTGCCATGAAGTTCCCTTGGGATGCCAAATGTATCAAGGATAACTAGTAGTTAAACTATCGACAATGCTACTAGTACTAATGAATACTTTCATAAGTATTGGACAGCATTTATCTATGATATAGGAAATATTTGTTAATAGATCTGTGGGTAAAATCATTAAATAAAAAAAAACAGAAAAAAAAAACGAATAGTCAAGATCAGAGGTTACATCAGCCGAAACGTTGTGAGAATAACATCCAAGATAAGAACAGTAGTCCAAATAATACAAATTCCATAAGCTCGTTTTAAAATTCAAACACATTGAAAATAGTACAAATTATTAATCCTCATCTCAAAAATTCCGAAATAAAAAAAAAGGGTTTTCTTGCCAATAAAAAGTATTCTTTCATATACATTATTAAGGACTTTGTTGTAACCATTTTGTTGTAGAAAGCAGATAGATCTGCTCAAAATGTTATTACCATTAACTGTACAAAGTGTATTTACTCTAAAGCTTAACAAATAAAAATAAAAAACTCTTTTTATGTCGTGAGAAGCGGATACATGCTTAGTGACTTCTCAGCATCATGCAACCCCTTGCCTACTCAGTTACTCAGTCTTTTTCAACAAAGCACATTTTTTTTTACCAATTTTCTCAATTTTCTTTTTAGCATTTTTCATAAAATATCTATTTACAGAGCAAAAATTAAACAATTTTAGTCGTAAATATGAAAACCTTACCCGCAGGGGATATGTGTGAGGTATATTTAGAGTATGAAAATCTGACAGCATGAATAAGTAAAAAACATGGAAATAGGAGGAAAAAAGCTAAAAGGACAAACTAATATGAACAAAAAGAAATTAACACAGGGTCATGATTTGATTGAATATTTTGCTCTAAGTACCGTTGTCATATTTATGCTGGGGAATCTCTGTTCCATTTGATGGTTATTGATAAGGTGCAGAAACGTATCTGTAATTTGATTGGCCCCACCCTTTCTTCTTCTCTGCATCCTCTCCCTCACAGATGTGATGTTCCTAGTCTTAGTCTTTTCTATAAATAATAATTTTAATAGAAAAGACTGAGACTATGGCATGTGTTCTTCAGAGTTGTCTGATCTATTCCATGCTTCCTTTGTTCCAGCTTGTTTGACTCGTTGGTTGAGTGGTCTTCATCAATTCTGTGTTTTGATACCTCATTGTAATACAGCTTCTTATTCTAGTAGCTTCTTTCCAAGAACCGCAGGCTTGTGGAACTCTCTTCCTGCTGATTATTTTCCTCCTATCTATAGCCTTGGTCTTTTCAAGACTAATGCCAATAGGCATCTCCTGTCTTTGCGATAATCATCTTTCATTCTTGTTAGCTCCTTAAGTGGCTTCATGCCTTGTCTTGAGCGATTTCCAGAAAAAAAAAGAAAAAAATTAAATTAAAAAATCAGAGCTTTGTCAAGAATAAACATGATGAAATAACAGAGTCAATATTTATACATTGTATGTTGTGGTGGGAGCATCAAGTCCTGGGTAGTCCTAGGAGGTCCACCCTCCCAGGCTTTGCCTTCTCTCTTTAGAAAGGAGTTAGTTAATTGCTAACTGCCCGAGGCTTCCTCACCTGGGAATGCCGACAGGGCTGCCCAGGAAATTTTTATGAGGCCAGAGCGCCCCAGTTCTGGGACGCTGGCTTATTCTCCTCACCTTTCGGCCTTATGCCACATCTTCCTGCAGTGGGAAGGAAGTAGATACTGAGTATCAAGTCTAACATATGTGTGTTAGCAGGGTAGGAGAGAGTGACACTCTTCATCCAAAACTTCCTTGAAAATCTGAATTTTTAAGTACATGTGGGAATCACACGCTCCAACTTAAGAGCCGGAAAACAGTATGTCTCAATAGAGCATCCCTTTAATATCAAAATAAATAACTTTGTAAAAGACCTCAGTTCTAGAATAGGTTGCTCACTGCACGTGGATGTTTTTTAGTATTCTGTCGACCAAAACATATGCACCACAGAATGCAGATTGCAACTGCATGTGAATAAAATCACTAAATGGACTGAGGTAAAATGGTTTCAAATTTTCCTAAAGCTAGACCTTCACAAAATGCATGACGAATTTCTGGACATTGTATTTGATAAGAAGTTGTCTTTCATCCCTCATATAAAGGTATTTAAGAATCAAAACATAACCAGGTAATCAATATGCTCAGAGTGATGGCTATCAGTAATCAAATTATACTGAAAGATTGAGATAAAAACTTTGGGAAGTCACTCCATACAAGGCATAAAGTCACTTGATGTAATTTGTTAAAAAGAATGAAAGATGATTATCGCAAAGACAGGAGATGCCTGTTGACTTTAGTTTTGAAAAGACAAAGGCTCTAGGTAGGAGGAAAACAGTCAGCAAGCCTGGAACTCTTGGAAAGAAGCTACTGGAATAGGAAGCTGTATTATAATGAGGTATCGAAACAGAAAATTGATGAAGACCACTAGACCAACGAATAAAACGAGCTGGAACAAAGGAAGCAGGGAATTCTGAAGAACACATGCCATAATTATATTGACTATGATAGTTTCATTTATGTTGTTGCAAGAGCCTCATACCTATAAAAATTGGAAAATATTCAATATCAGAGACTGAGACAAACATTCAGGGCCTTCAGCATATCGCCAGTGGAGAGTTTTTTACATATATAGAGAAAAGTGAATAAAGCTTCTCTAACACTGAGAAGACAAAAACTAGCACTTGAGCATTACAAAATTATTATCATATCAATTAAATCCTACTTATGACTATGTATTTAATACACAATACAAAACCCTTTTTGAAAAAAAGATAAATGCCCCCAAGCCATTCTGTCTCATTATCATGGAGCTTACAAGGTACATGGAGATAGACTCTACTCACATATGCTAATCAATCATCTCCAAACTTCACTCTGGCCCTTGAAACAACCAGGTTTTATACTTGATTAGACAAAATTCTCAGTGGACAAACAAATCCAATTACTTTTCAAGATGAATTTCAAAACAAAAGACCCCCATTCTGACTTCAAATATATATACATAGATGTCACCTGTGGCAGCGAAGAATACACTAAGTGATTGGTAAGAACTACATCAATTTACATTGTTGAGATAACAGCCATTGATTTGGCATTGAACAATCAAAAATAGCAGGACAAACAAATGCACGGTTACAGACTCAACACCCTCACTCGAGGCATTGGAAAATAAAAATATGTACAATTCACTAATTATTCAACTTTGTAACAGAATAAATAACCTCTGCAACATAAAAACGATCAGCTTCTGTTGGATACCGAGCCATATTGGGATTAATAGAAATTGAAAAGTGAATAAAGCTGAGATGAAAAATAAAAAATAAAATTTCCATACAGTATCAAAACTAACACCAAAACTCGATATCTAAAATCAACAATTAAAAAATTAATTCATGACAAATAAATGTCAAACTCTTTGGAATATCTGAACTGTTAACTTAAACCTGAAAAAAAAAATCCAACTGAACTACAAAAATTATAGAAGAGTGAGAAAAGAGATGGTAAATTTTGCCTGATTTCGCCGAGGCTACATTTACGTAATGCATTCATATCTGCTTAAATGTTGGCTGTTATGCTCTATTTAAAGTGGAATTTGTGAAATGTACTGATTTCAATAAAATCAGTACTAAACATTACTATGTGGGTGTTGGAAGTTGTTCCAACAAATGCAAATCATTTCTAATTGGTCCCCCGATTTATAAAATTGGGGGACCTATGTTTTGAGGCATTTGCGTCCGTCCGTCCGGATTTTTCTCCACAACCATCCATTGAATTTCTCTTAAATTTTGCATGAAGTTGCAACTTTTGTCAGGTTAGAAAGTGACATTCTCTAATTTTTTTTTTTAAATTTGGTTAGCCTCCCAGGGGGTCAAAAGGCCCCAAAATGGCAAAAAATGACATTTTTTGCCCCATAACTTTTCATCCATCCATTCAATTTCTCTGAAACTTGGCCAAAATATTGAGGCAATTGTTCCTAATAGAAAATAAGTATTGCTGACCTTGGAAAAAATCTGGTTCGCGCCTCCAGGGGGTCAAAATCTCCCAAAATTGCAAAAAATGACCCTTTTCTCCCATAACGTTTGATCCATCCATTTAATTTTTCTCAAACTTGGCCAAAATGTAGAGGCAATTGTTCTGGATATAAAATGAGCATCCTTGACCTCAGAAAAATTCTGGTTCGCGCCCCCAGGGGGTACAATGGGGGTCAAAAATGCCCCAAATTGCCCAACTTTATTGCATTTTACACTCGCCACATCGAGTCACATATAGAGGGAGACCACGCATGCACGGCTTGTTGAAGTCCTACAGAGATTAAAATTGTAAAAATCGATTTTAGTGCGGTCGCCATTTTCCAAATATTCAGACATAAAAGTGTCCAGAATAAGAAAAAGACACAAACAGTTCTTCACTAACGGAGAAAAAAATGGCGACTGCACTTACATGGAATTTTACAACTTTGAACTCCGTAGGACTTCATTTAGAAATAATTTAATGTCAACATGAAGAAAAGTTTCATTCTTTGTATTTGTTGGAAAAACTTTATTCTAACATGTCTGGCAAGAATGTTGATATTGGATCATTTATGAAACAAATATTAAGAGAGACACAAGTAATGGACATAATATTGACACAGTAACGATAATGGACATTCAGGTTTTACATGAGTAATCATGGACATTAAGGCTTTATATTTCAACATATCTTTGTTGAGTTACGTATTTAAAGTATTAATTAATCCACTTGTAATTTATTAAATAAAGTATTTTGGACAATGTAAGTTTAACTTAATATTCTACAGATGACATGGAAGAAACTTTTCAAGCAGGTCAAACCAAATGATATTTTGGGATTTTTAAACAGCTGTTTTTAATAAATAATTGACTGGTTTTATTGTTTTCTAATACTTTGGTTTTATTTTTCCTGTCTTGAATAATTATCAGATTTCAGGATTTTTGTAACCAGTTCATCTCTAACAAATTGTACATCATCAACGACGAAAATGACAACAGGTCTATTTGTTAAATCAGGCCACAATTAATCCTCTGATGAGGGTGGGGTCTGATTGTCTAGTCTCGATCTAAGTTTTCCTCTGCATTCTTGTCTTTGGTGAGGGCTGACAAAATCCATAAGCATAGCTTTCCAATCACATTTCACCACGTCCTCCCAAGACAATTTGGGTCTACCAGTGGTGATCTTCTCTGCTGACATATTCAACAGTCGGACTTTAGCAGTCCAGCCATTGCTACTCTCAACGTGCCCCAACCAATGCAATCTGCTCTTCTGCATGATGTCCGCAAGGCTTTTCAAGTTGACTTGTGTGAGTAAAGATTCAAAAGGTATGCTTTGTTCAGGGTTCACCAAACAGATCCATCTGACCATTGTCTTGTCGTTACAGTGCAGTTTTCAGTGTGCTAACAGAGACAGCCCAAGTTTCGGAGTCATACATTGAGGGCAGTATTTAATTTAATGTAAAAATGGATATGGGACAAGGATACAATTTAGGGTCCTTTACTTTTGTATCTATGAAAGCCCTAAATAAACAAACTTTAATAAGACTAAAATAAAGTCTTGAATAAATTGTTAATTTAAAAAGGGCAAGTGAAGCGCTTTTTAGCCATGGTAGGCTATCACCTAAAGATGGTGTCTCGATCAAACCACTGGTCCCCATCACCAAACTGGGTTGGCATCAGGAAAGGCATGCAGCCTATAAAATTTTTGTCTCAATGAAGGAAATGACTTCCAAAGAAAATCTGTAACATTTCAAGTTATGTAATTTAAATAATGGCCTGGCCAAAGATAAGTTAGTTTGTATGTCAATTTTCTAAAAGCCGTCCATGTAAAACGGACGTTAAATCAATGATAATGATGATGATGATGACAAATATTAATGTATCCAATAATGACAACACGATTGCAATTAAATAGCCATTCTAGTTTTTATCTACATTATATTATTTGTCTAACCTTGTGATATTGTCATCTGAACACTTGATTGTTAATTAATAACACAAGCTTGAAAAAGGGGCCCTGTTAAAAATTGTTTTGATGAATTTATATAATTTTTTACCGGTGAGGGTTGAGGACATGTGTGGCATGGAGAGAAATGATATGAGAATGAATACTATGGATGAGTAATGTGAGTGTTAACAGGCTTAAATCTGATGAGCTCAGAGGAAGATTAAATTTGGACAGTATAGGGAGATATGGGTAAAACAGGAGACTACATTGGTTTGGTCACATTAGAAGAATAGATGAGAGTGCTTGGGTTAGTAGATGTAAAATAGTTGAGGTAGATGGGTCAGTTGGTAGAGGAAGGTCACGGAAAACATGGGAGGAAGTGATAAGAGTGGTTTGAGATAAAAAAGGATAAATAAATACCTGGGCAAAGATAGGTTAGTTCGGAAGTCAATTTCCAACATATACCAGTATGTAAAACAGACGTTAAATCAATGATGATGATGATGATGTGGTAATTTGTTATATTCAGCTTTCACTCATTGATCATCAACCTTGTGACCTCGTCTATCAAGAGGCTTCATACTATTTACTTGTTTTTACTTATGATGTGAAATTGTATACTTTATTTGTCAGAACTAGCATGGCTACCCAACATTGCCAGGGGCATGGACAACAAAATAGGAGAGTTAAAAAGTTTGTTCGTTCGTTCGTGCGCTCGCGCTCTCTCTCTCTCACCCAATTACAGAAGAGATACCACATTTTGATCCTAGCCTGAAGGTCAAGAAAGTGTATTTCAGTGAGAGTTGCACACCAAAGGTCAATGAAAAAACAAAAAAAGAAAATCGTTCTTAATGTGGACCCCACTCCTGACTAATTTTGTGTCTGCTATACAGTGTGTCCAAAAGAATGAATATATGTGTCCATATTCTGTTCAAGGCAATGCTGAAGAAGAATACATCAGCTTTGTGAGTGTGTCTTGTGTAGTTTCTGACTTTTAACTGGACATACAGACAAGTGTATGTCTTTATCAGGTAACAGTGTTCTATGATAAAGACATGCACGAGGGCAGATACATAAAAGACAATGCCATCAAACCAGACATTGTCATCTGGAATAAACCTGAAATGACTGCTCTCATCATTGATGTAACCATCCTGAATGACTATGGCCACAATAGAGCCGAAGGCGAAAACATAACCAAATATCAGGACCTCAAGAATGACTTAAAAACAACATGGTCCCTGAAAAAAATTAATATCATACCGATTGTGGCAGGGGCAACTGGTCTAATGAAAATAATCTAATAAAGTACTAAGATACAATCCATGGAAAACCAAACTGTAGGGAAGTATAGGATTGAGACTTATCCCAATCCTATAAAGTTGACTAAATGACGACGTGCGCCCCCAAATTCCAGCTAAAAACAAAATCAGAATTTTTCTTGTTTCTTTCATGTTTAACAGTAACTGAACTAAAATAATTTAAAAAAAGAGACAACTGCCCTTTATGTAATAAATGACTACTCAATCTTTACTCAAATACATCAACCATTATGAAAAACCACTGAGCGATTCAACAAAAATGTGTCAGCCATTGGAATGTGACAACAGGATAATCAACTGCTAGGAGACCCTTAAAATAATTTCTATTAGACCTTTATCAAAAATACTTAAGCTGGAATATGGAATCGGCTAAGCCGAGTTCAAATTCAGTCAAGTCTACTGCATTCACTTAAACTGTAATACCAACTGGGTAAGGTATGAACCCTCTCACACTAACCATGGGTAAAATAGCAAATTGTATTTAATTAATTGTTTAAAATAAGCATTATTTTGGGGGCAATTAATAACCCCAAAATGGTTATGCCGTAAAAATAAAAAAAACATATCAAGGGTTATCGACATAGAAGAGACGTTGCTAGTCTTTCTCTACTCTATCATTATTTCCATGGTAGGTGCTTGACTGGGCTCCAATCTCTAGCCCCCCCCCCCTGTAAAACATTCACAGCAAGAACTCGTCTTCTGTCACCACTGCAAAAAACTTTCCTTTTTTCCTGTGTACTTAAAACCAAGCAGAACTTCCATGAACATGGTTACTTTCCAAAAACTTCCCATCTGTAGAACACGTTACCATGGGACTGCTTCCCTGCAGACTACAAAATGGTCGTTTTCAAGTCCAAAATCAACAAATATTTGTCAAGCCGTCCTCTTAAGTAATCAAACTTTGTCCAACTCGTCCATCGTTTTCAGTCCTCTTATGGTACGGTTTATTCATCTGACTAACAATCTCATTAACCTTTATACTCGAGTGGCTTCTGGTTTCGGTAACTGGTGACTCATTAGTATAAAATAAGTGAAAAAAACAAAACGAAGTTATTGCTGAAGATTTTTGGCAAACAACCCATCTTTAACACTAAGTGTACATTTTGTGTGTCTGGGAAATTTCTGATGTTACTTTATAAAAATAAAACAAACCAAATCTATTCAGATTTTTAGAATCACTAACAATTTTGCGCAATTTACCTCTAGTTCTAATATCCTACAACACATAGATAAAAAATATTGTATATCTATTTATTTTTTCAATGGCTTGCTTTTACAGTTATTCTTTTAATGGCTTGCTTTTACAGTTATTCTTTTAATGGCTTGCTATACAGTTATTCTTTCAATGGCTTGCTATACAGTTATTCTTTCAATGGCCTACTTTTACAGTTATTCTTTTAATGGCCTACTTTTACAGTTATTCTTTTAATGGCTTGCTATACAGTTATTCTTTCAATGGCCTACTTTTACAGTTATTCTTTTAATGGCTTGCTATACAGTTATTCTTTCAATGGCCTACTTTTACAGTTATTCTTTTAATGGCCTACTTTTACAGTTATTCTTTTAATGGCTTGCTATACAGTTATTCTTTCAATGGCCTACTTTTACAGTTATTCTTTTAATGGCCTACTTTTACAGTTATTCTTTTAATGGCTTGCTATACAGTTATTCTTTCAATGGCCTACTTTTACAGTTATTCTTTTAATGGCCTACTTTTACAGTTATTCTTTTAATGGCTTGCTATACAGTTATTCTTTTAATGGCTTGCTATACAGTTATTCTTTCAATGGCCTACTTTTACAGTTATTCTTTTAATGGCCTACTTTTACAGTTATTCTTTTAATGGCTTGCTATACAGTTATTCTTTTAATGGCCTACTTTTACAGTTATTCTTTTAATGGCTTGCTATACAGTTATTCTTTCAATGGCCTACTTTTACAGTTATTCTTTTAATGGCTTGCTATACAGTTATTCTTTTAATGGCTTGCTATACAGTTATTCTTTCAATGGCCTACTTTTACAGTTATTCTTTTAATGGCTTGCTATACAGTTATTCTTTCAATGGCTTGCTTTTTCTTGTTACAGTTATTATTTCAATGGTTTACTTTTACATTGACTTTTTAATGGCTTGCTTTTACAGTTATGTTTTAACGATTTTCTTGTCATTACAGCAAGTTGTTTTTGTTGATTTTAAATGTTTTTGAAATCAAACCTCCTACCCTTTTAAAAATGGTTTAGGAGACAATTTGTTTTAGCTCTAATGTCAATGAGATTTAAACTATAGTCCAGTTCATTGTTTATTTTCGTAAAAACATTTTGCAGATTTTGAAGACTACACATTTTTCAAATTATCAGAGAATCCACAAGTCAATATGCCATTTGCACTTGTATTGGATTTTCAAAATGGTTGCCACAAAATACATGTTCTGTGCTATCTTGACGTCTAATCAACCTAGACATATAATCAAATATGCTAATCCGATGTTTTATGAGTCAATATGTCGACGAGGGAGGAATCTATCAGGCATGTGTGAGCAATGTGATGATGTATGGAAGTGAAACCTGGCCAATGAGGGTTGAAGACATGTATTGCATGGAGAAAAATTATATGAGAATGATATGATAGATGAGTAATATGAGTCTTAAACTGACTTAGATCTGATGACCTCAGAGGAAGATTAAATCTGATCAATATAAGGAGATGTGTGCAGACAGGAGACTTGGTTTTGTCACATGGAAAGAATGAGTGAGAGTGTTTGGGTTAGAACAACTGAAGTAACAGGGTCAGTTGGCAGGGAGGGAGTCAAGGAAAAGATGGGAGGAAGTGATAAGGATGGTTTGAGAGAAAGAGAGATAAATAAAGACCTGGCCAGAGATAGGTTAATTTGGAAGCCAATTTCTAAAAGCGGTCCAACACATGCCAGCATGTAAAACGGATGTTAAACCGAATATGATGATATATATGATGATTGCAACTTCTTTAGTTTGAACTTATAGGTGAAAAGCTGCTTTTCTTAGTTACCAGATTGGTCTGTAAGACTAATGGATCGGATCTAGTTGCTCTGCATAATTCAGGAATGCATGCTTTTATAGATCTTCATCAGTGTTCTAAATGTCACTTTGAGCATCACAGTTCATGTCATTTTCACAGTTTATGTTGTGTCTCCTGCATGAACAGCTCGACGTTGTGCAATGAGCTTTACACTCACATATGACCAACTCTACAATGACCTGTGGTGTCGGTGGAACTTTTGCGATGGTAGATAGTATTTTACCATCATCATTCTGATAATAGCCATGTTCGAGTGTGCTGAACAGATATTACTCCTGTTTCGGAATTTTTGAGATGAGGGTTGATAATTTGTAGAATTTGGTATATTCGGACTACTGTTCTTGTCACAACGTTTCGGTCGATGTTTGTCCGCAAGGACCCGTGGCGCAGTGGATATAGTACTAAGTACAATTCAGTTCTAAGTGACAGTCATCTGAATGTTGATGGTTCAATCCTCAGTGTGGGTGATACGAAGAATTGCGAATTACTGAAGACTTCTTCCCAGTCATGGCAGATGGAACAACAATGCTACCCCTGTGGATTTAATAAAGGGTTCCGTTCGAAATTCCGTCCTGATTCCCGAAAGATTCCCGAGTTCGACAAGGTTCACCTGAAGAAGGTCGGAGGTTACATCGGCCGAAACATTGTGACAAAAACACCCAAGATGAGAACAGTAGTCCGAATATACCAAATTCTACAGATATTACTCCATCACAGGACTTTTTGTTGTTAAAAATGTAAAATAAATGTCTTTTATTTATTATTAATTCTTCAGTTTTAAAAAAGAGTTTTCCTAATTTAATTAAAAAAAATGAAGATGTTTTTCAAAATTGAAATTGCTTTTTTGTCAGGTCTTGTGAAAAATTAAAATGGAGTTTTCTCCTGCACATTCGGATCACATTTTGCAAATGCACCCATAAAATTATAACTTTCCTTCATGTAATAGATTAATTCTTTTTTGTCTTGTTTAGAATTCAATTTGTTTTATGTAACAACAACAGCATTCGCGTTTATTATTCTATGATTGATGTTATTTAGAAAAAAACAAAAAACAAATGCTTAAAAAAGTTTGACTATTGTTTTTTGTGGGTAAAGTACAGAATAGTTAACAGTCATGAACTCGTAAACAAAATATAAAACAAAAAATAATTTACAGCAAATAAAGTAAAATTAAATTCTCTACCGCCCTGTATACTTTTAATGTATGGAAACAGGTGCTGGGGCACTGTATCCTCTTCTGTGTAAATTTCTACCACCCTTTCCCTACATGGCAACTGACGCATGTTTGTTTTATTTATTTATTTTTTTCCAAATAAATTGAATTGAAAGCTGTTTTATCAACACACAAAAAACAACAATGGCCACTGATATCTTTGTTTAAATTCACTAAACTTAACTGATTAGATGTGGTTTTACGAAGGTTTTTGTGTGTGTGTGGGGGGGGGCACTCAGAGTTTGTGATAGAGTAAGTAATTCTTTTTTATTATCCTTTCAGAATAACCCCCCCCCCTCAAGTTAAACGATTATCTCGTGCACAATCTTGGTTTTTGTGTGTCGATAATACAGATTTAATTGAAATAAAATTCTGAAAAAAAATAAAAAATTTGTATAATTTTCACATGTTAAAAGTATACAGGTTGGTAGAGAATTTAATTCTATTGCATTTGGTATAAATTATTTTGTTTTTTATTTTTTGTTTAAGAGTTCTCGACTGTTAACAATTCTGGACGTTTACTTTTTTTTTGTTTTTTTTTTAATGTTTTTTGTTCAAAGCGTAAAATTAAAAGTTTTAATTATTTACTTACTTAAGAAAAGAATATCATTTTAGTGATTATTTTTTCTTATTTATTATTTCTTTCCCATTTCCTTTTATTTATAACGATTCCCCAAATAAGGAAGAAAAATGGTTGGATCATTCTACTGCTCCAGAAGGCATCTCACTCCTGACACAATCCTCTACCTGTATAAGAGTCAAATTCGTCATAAGATGGAGTACTGTTGCCACATCTGGGGAGGTGCCACTCAGAGCACTCTTTCCTGCTTTTACAGAGTACAAAACAGACTTCGAAATCTAGTGGGGGATGTCCTCTTCTCTTCCCTACACCCACTTTCTCACAGAAGAGATGTTGCTAGTCTTTCTCTGCTCTGTCATTATTTTTATAGTAGGTCCTCGACTGGGCTCCAATCTATGGTTCCCTCCTGTAAAAAAATCACAACAAAAACTCGTCTAACTACAACCAGTGTCAATAATTTTCCTTTCTTCTGCTGTGTACCTAAAACTAAACGGAGCTTCCATGAACAGAGTTTCTTTCCTAGAACTACCCATTTGTGGAGCACAATACTACAGGGCTGTAAATAATTTTCCCTTTTTTTTGTGTACGTAAAACTAAACAGAACTTTCATGAGCAATTTTGTTTTCTAAGAACTACTTGTCTGTGGAGAAACAATACCACGGGGCTACTTCCAAGCTGACTACAACATGGTCGTTTTCTTAGTCCAATGTAAACAAATTCTTGTTGAGCCGTCCTCGTAAATAGTAAAATTCTGCCTAATTTCTACCAATATTACCAATCCTCACGCTGTTGTCTAACCGTCCACCTGACAAACTCATTAATCCTTATCCTCGAGTGGCATTTGGGCCTTGATAAATGGTGGCTCTTTAGTGAAAAATGAACAAATAAATAATAATAGAAATGTCAAAAAGATACATTTCCTTGATAGTCGATTTAAAACAAGTTTTCAGTTGTTTATTTTTATGTTTTGAGGCATTTCCGTCCGTCCGGATTTTTCTCCGCAACCATCCATTGAATTTCTCTTAAATTTTGCATGAAGTTTTAACTTTGGTCATGTTAGAAAGTGACATTCTCCGATTTTTTTAAAAAAATCTGGTTAGCCCCCCAGGGGGTCAAAAGGCCCCAAAATGGCAAAAAATGACATTTTTTGCCCCATAACTTTTCATCCATCCATTCAATTTCTCTGAAACTTGGCCAAAATATGGAGGCAATTGTTCCTAATAGAAAATAAGTATCGCTGACCTTGGAAAAAATCTGGTTCGCGCCCCCAGGGGGTCAAAAGCCCCCAAAATTGCAAAAAATGACCCTTTTCTCCCATAACGTTTGATCCATCCATTTAATTTTTCTCAAACTTGGCCAAAATGTAGAGGCAATTGTTCTGGATATAAAATGAGCATCCTTGACCTCAGAAAAATTCTGGTTCGCACCCCCAGAGGGTACAATGGGGGTCAAAAATGCCCCAAATTGCCCAACTTTATTGCATTTTACACTCGCCACATCGAGTCACATATAGAGGGAGACCACGCATGCGCGGCTTGTTGAAGTCCTACAGAGATCAAAATTGTAAAAATCGATTTTAGTGCGGTCGTCATTTTCCAAATATTCAGACATAAAAGTGGCCAGAATAATATACAGTATCAAAACTAACACCAAAACTCGATATCTAAAATCAACAATTAAAAAATTAATTTATGACAAATAAATGTCAAACTCTTTGGAATATCTGAACTGTTAACTTAAACCTGAAAAAAAAATCCAACCGAACTACAAGAATTATAGAAGAGTGAGAAAAGAGATGGCAAATTTTGCCTGATTTCGCCGAGGCTACATTTACGTAATGCATTCATATCTGCTTAAATGTTGGCTGTTATGCTCTATTTAAAGTGGAATTTGTGAAATGTACTGATTTCAATAAAATCAGTACTAAACATTACTATGTGGGTGTTGGAAGTTTTTCCAACAAATGCAAATCATTTCTAATTGGTCCCCCGATTTATAAAATTAGGGGACCTATGTTTTGAGGCATTTGCGTCCGTCCGTCCGTCCAGTTTTTTCTCCGCAACCATCCATTGAATTTCTCTGAAATTTTGCATGAAGTTGCAACTTTTGTCAGTTTAGAAAGTGACATTCTCTGATTTTTGTTTTTAAATTTGGTTAGCCTCCCAGGGGGTCAAAAGGCCCCAAAATGGCAAAAAATGACATTTTTTGCCCCATAACTTTTCATCCATCCATTCAATTTCTCTGAAACTTGGCCAAAATATGGAGGCAATTGTTCCTAATAGAAAATAAGTATCACTGACCCTGGTAAAAATCTGTTCTGGATATAAAATGAGCATCCTTGACCTCAGAAAAATTCTGGTTCGCGCCCCCAGAGAGTCAAAGGGGGGTCAAAAATACCCCAAATTGCCCAAACTTATTGCATTTTACACTCGCCACATCGAGTCACATACATGCGCGGCTTGTTTGTTGTTTTTTTTTTTTTAAATATTATTTCTATCTGACATTTCGATGCGGATGAAAGTGTAGAGTTAAAATCAAATGTGAATAGAATTGAACAAAAAAAATGGTGTCTACAAGTTGCAAGTTTGTGCATACTCAAGTATGAGTATATGTTCCCTGCGTGAGCATGTTGTAATGTACGTAGTTCTTCGTCCTGTTGAACCCCAGATAAGTTAAGGTATCTTCTCTTCTTAGCGAGTTGAGTGAATGAGTCCGGTCCTTTTTTTGGGGGGGGGGGGGTCATAGAGATTCTCCAAGATACTCCCTCACTTTTATTTTGACTTTGGCCTCTTCAATTGTTGTTTTTCTCTTGGAAGGACCCATCCACTCTCAAACTCCAGCCCTATTTAATCCCCCCTCACCACACACGGCGTAAAAAACAAGAAAACAGTGAGCGGTGTATTTTTTTTTAGAAAGGCTTGGCTGAGAGGATCTTATTAACCTGTTTTGATTTGGTTTCTTTGTTTTTGTTTTTTTTTCTTTTGGGAGTGTTTTTTAATTGTCTCACTCCCCATCATTTTTCAATGACATTGTATACATACACACGCACATTATACATATATATATATATATATTGTAAATTAAATTCAATTAAATACATTGAGGATATTTTAAGTAAGATCGTCTGTAGAGTAAATGTGGTATTGTGGTGAATGGTAAAGAACGAAAGTGTGGAACTCTGTTCCAGCAGACGTCCTCCTAAATAATTAAATTCTTCCAAATTTCCATCACAGTGTTGTTTCACCATCCACCTGACACTCATTAACTCTTATCCTCGAGTAGCCTTTAGGCCTTCATAAGTGGTGACTTCTTAGTAAAAAAAAAAAAAACAAGACAGAAGTAAAATAATTTCCGTAAAATATTTCATTCTTATTGGTTGAAATCCGATTTCGGTAACCAATCAGAAGTTTAGAATAATACACTCATGTTAGGAGCCGAGTACCTGTTATATGCTGGCTATTTAAGGGAGGACCTAAGCACAGTCAGCAGTGAGACTAAACCTACTATCACAAATCCTTGTTGGTTATTTCAATAGCAACGTAACGTAAACCAATTACTACTAGACTTCTGGTGAGTAAACACAAATCCAGCCTTGGCCACTAAAACCAAGAGGCACTCACACATAAGTTCATGCATAAAGACTAAAGAAAAGGCACGCATACATATACACACTGCGAGCTTACTTCACAGAACTTACACACTGTCATGTGCAAACTAACACGGCAGCAACTTTTTACATATTAAACAATTCCTTCTTCACTTAGAACATTCCTGGACACTTTGAACTCTGATTATCAACTCTTTACTTTTAGTTGTTCTAACAAGTCGTAAATAAAATTGAAATATTTATGTATGGATAGACTTTGTCATCCTTTTGCTATTGCCTCATCGTCCGCATTGATGACCTCGATTACAAAGGTCCTCTACAAAGGAAACAATGCTTATACGAATCGGTCAGAATGCATCTAGTTAAGAGTACGATAGACAGAAGATGACCACAGGTCTCCCCACCAAACTCCTCGCACTTTGATCGTTTTGTGCCTAATTTGTAAATGAGCGGGGAAATAATTCAAAATGTAGTATTTGTTCAGGCAGGGGATACCTCTCTCTCAGGCATTACTTCTGCCTTTCGGGACGAGGGGGATAGGCTTATTGTCCTCATTCGATAGCCCTTGACAAATGCAACGAGAGACTTTCACGGACTACTAAACACAACACAAACATGTACGCACTGTTAAATAAATGCATGTACACAATTCATACACACACACTCTCTCACTAACAAAACAGGCACGATACATACACAGATCTTCATGTCTACCGGACGTCGACAAATCATTGCAGAAGAGAAGATATAAACCTTTTTGATTTCCATGCGAAAAGCAATCCAGGAAGGGAATGTTGATTGAAGCAGTAGCGAATGTTATTATGTATCGACTCTGGACAAAAGCTGAAATCAGCAGTTTTTTTCAATCAATCAAAACGCAAGAAATATTCACTCTTGAAATCTTGCACAGAGTATAAAAATCCAAACACAGCGTTTTTCTTTCTCTCTTTCCTGTTCTTCTTTCAGAGACAACGCACGTGCACACATCACAATCCAGTCTGTACCTCTTTTGGGGCGAAGGTCCTCAACAAACGCAAACAGACTTTCACAAACTACTAAACACAGTACACGCGTGTATGCACTGTTAAACAAACGCATGTACAGAGTTCATAAACACACTCTCTCTCACTAACAAAACAAGTAAGCTAATACACACACACACACACACATCTTCATACCTACACATTCACACATATGTAAACACACACAGTAAAAATGAACATGTCTGCTCAATTTCTCCTTACACAAAAAAAACCCTCTTTGACTCAGAAACGTTATTTGAACACTTTGAGCTCATTTCTGTACAAACTCTTTATCTTCCGTTGTCTTAAAAAAGTTGTCAATAAAAATTAATTGTTTTGTATGGATTGTTATATATTCACCTACCGAGTGTGTATATTTCTTTCACACATGCGTGACGTTGTCGATGCCATTATTGTTCTGAACCCAGGTTGTTTTTTGTCTGTTGATAAAACTCACTCCGACATTGGTTGTTTAGATTATGAAAGGTTTATTTTATTTATAAGACAGAAAACATCAGAGAGACAACTTCCATGCACATGAGAGATAGATAGATAGATAGATAGATAGATAGATAGATAGATAGATAGATAGATAGATAGATAGATAAATCGACAGATAGTCCGCCCCGCTACACCTGACCATCTTTTGCTCGTTGTCACCATTTTGGGGACAGCACACAAACATGTCTTTCCTCATTGAAATCTTGCCGGTTGAGAGAGAGAAAGAGTGCCTCGTTCGGAAATCACATGGTTTGCATAACTTCCGCCCGGTGTCCTTCTCTGACCCTTGACCTCTAAACTTTTACACTCAAAACACAACTCCTACTATGTAACATTGATAGACTTTGTCATTTCTTCATTTGATAATGTCCTATTCTCAACCAGTCTTTTATTAATTTACCGGTTTAGGTACAGCTAGTATTATGTAAATAACATTTTAAAGAAGCAGACGACATTTCAACATTTTTCGATTCCAGATTGGACGATTTCACTGAGGGAAGGCGAACATAACAGTAAATATCACTTTCAAAACAGATCTACAACAAAATTACATCTTCTTCTATTAAATAAAGAGCAGTTGTCTGTGTGTATGTATGTATGTATGTGTGTATGTATGTATGTGTGTGTGTGTATGTTCAGTTAAAAGTAAAAAAAAACTACAAAACAAACAGCCACAAAGTTAGTATTTTTTTGAATAAATATTGAATAATATCTAAAGTTTTTAAAAAATATTTATCCTTGGGGGTCAACTGGGCAGCTTTCATCAAAGGAGTCGGTTTTTCAGCCATTTTATGTACTAATTTGGAAAGAATATGCCGACTACTTCCTTGAGGAATCTATTATATAAAGGAGAGTTGTCTCTTTTTTGTTTCATTTTACTTCAGTTGAAGTTCTCAGAAATCAAGGGGCCTCTACCTGGGGCTAACACTTGATCCCTATATAAGATACATAGATATTCGAATATTCTATTAAATTTCTCTTTTATCTCTCAAACGTTGAGTTAGTAAAGAAGTTAAGAACATTAATTTTAATTTTCCTCTCCCCAATTGACCAGTTGATTATGTATATCTTTCTTTTGGTCTCTTGGTCTTACCGGATTCCAGAACCAGAATTCATCTGGTCTGGTGGAGTATCCAGTTAAGTGTTGTGACTTGAAGTAACATTACTTAGAGAAGGTGCCCTATTCCTCGTATGAGCTAATGCCAAGGGGATCTTATTTGGGCTTCGAATACTATGTTATTTTGAATATTTGGTCAGGGTTTACTTGTAGGTGTAAGTATCCTCATGTCAGATCGTCCTGACAAACTCTTGTACAGAGAGACTGAAGACACTTGAGGATGGTGCCTAGTAGGTAATTCAAACTTCTCAGTTGTCTGTGTGTGTGTGTGTATGCCAGAGAGGAATTGGCTGGGCAGAGGAAAAAGAGAGGGTTGGGGAAAGAGAGAAAGATAGAGAGACGGATCGTAACATAGAAGTTTTAATAGAAATATGTTACATTTTTACCCCAGGGAAACGCCTGGTAGCCCAGCTAGTTTCAATATATTTGATAAATATTTAAATCGATTATTGCTTTCGTCTAAAAATGAAAGCTTTTTTTTTTTGGTAAATTTATAGATTAACATCCTCAGCTACAACCTCCCCCGAAAACAAGATTCTACTTTTTTGGAAGTGATTACATGTGAACACCCTGAAAAACTTGTCCGAAAGAAAAAGAAAATTATTTTAGAATTTATATTGGGAGATCAGTTCCGGGTCATTTTAATTTTTTAGGTTATCGGACTGACATCCTCCATTTTATCAACAAACGGCATAAACACAAAAACAGAAAGCAATGCAAATTCACTTCAACAACAAAAGCTCAAACTGAGGCCATAAAAATCAGCTCCCAGAGACAGTCTAACAAAAAGGCGCAAAAAGCCAAAAATGTTGATCACGTGGCATGCTATGAACTACGTTAGCCAAACTACTGTGAAACAATATAAAAGCAGACCGCGCAACAAAATCTGCCTCTTTCTTTCTCTTCCCTCTTTTCTCTCGTACACTTAACAGAGAACATTAATTTGGCTACCCCTCGCCTTTTGGACTAGAGGGTGCCAGTGCGTCAGCTGACTACTAAACACACACCACACACATACACAAAGGCTTAAACTCCTATTATCTTCAACGCAAACAACCACACGCTGACAAATACACAAACACATACAAATGCCTAAACGAATTATCAACTCTCATGCAACTCTCGTACAACCACGAACAAAAGGCGACATGTGCATTCAAACACTTCGACACATGGATACACTACGCACATACATACACCTTTATAAATCACAGGCATGAACATTTACCGCTTCTCTAACTGGACACTTGGAATGAACACTTAATGCTCTGTAATGTGTAAATATATAAATATTTTGTGTTACTTTTAAACTACGTTTTATTCTTCCTTCAACTTATGCATGCTTTATCTTTCATTCAACTTTCATACATGTTTTATCTGTTTTTACTCTTTTAAACATTTTTTTACACAATCAAAATGTAAGCGTGGATCTTAGCATATTCACTAAGACACAATATCGTACTAAGCTAAGGTCTGCGCTCCTACAAGGTCTGTTAACTAATTTTTTTATCACTAACCCTAAGTCCGACTGGCAAGATCGTAAAACCACACGTAATCGCCTAAAAAAAATTAGACCCCCCTACACACACCAAAAAAAGACCTACAGAATTTATCTCTAATAACAAACAATTTTGTTTTTTACTCTAAAACGCTACAATGGCTCGGAAATGGGGGTGAAGTCATTTTCTGTTAAATTTATATGCGAAACTGATCCCTCACTCTAACTTCTAAAATATTTGTGTATGGGTCTAATTTTGAGTTTTGTAATAAAAAAAATTACGTATAGGCGATGAAAATGGTTTTATGTTGTTTTTTAAAATAATATTAATAGTATTTTGAGTCAAAATCTACTTATTATTACCCATATAATCGGAAGAAAAACATGTTTGAAATGTGAAAATATGCTACAAAATAGCATAGAAAATGCTAGAAAATGGACGCAACGAAAAATGGAATGGAAGTACGAAACAAAACTAGCACTTTCATTATGCCAGAATAGTATTTATGAAAAAAAAGGTGAAAGACATTTTAATTTTTGTCTTTTTATTGAGTTGTGAAATCAAGAAACTTCTTAAATAAATTATTTTTATCATTAATTACAAGAGTTCGTTTCAATACTCCATGCTTCACAATCCACGTTTTTGTATGTTTGATGTCGCTATTGCATGTTTTAGACGAAAAATGTCTTAAAACGGCTATTAATAAGTAGATTTCTACTCGAAATTTATTATTATTTAAAAAAAAAACATAAAACCATTTTCATCACCTATAAATAATGTTTTATTACAAAACTCCAAACTAGACTCTTACCAATATTTGTTTATTTTTTTCTTTCTGCCAAGTTTTTTAGGGTGTTCATGTGTAAAATCAATGGCCGATTCCCAAAATGTAAAAACATTTTAACCCTCCCTTCACGTTAAAATTCACCAAAATTCAGGAAATCAACCAATTTAATGAAATTTTCAGTATTTATTAATCAACGATCACGTAATATAATGAAACCATTATTTTTATTTAAATCTTAGCGAAAATGTATTATTTTTTTAAAACAAAATACACCTTTACTAAAGTTATATTTTTATGTATTAATAAAAAAATGTTTTTATGAAAATAAAGCACTGTAGATGTTTAAAATTCAAAAAAAATTGTTTAATGAAATAATTAAACAATTTTTTTTGAATTTTAAACATCTACAGTGCTTTATTTTCATAAAAACATTTTTTAAATACATACATTTATATATTACGAAAAAGGCCCCTAAATTCTGTGTTAATAAAATCACTATAACTCGAAGAAAAATGTATTTCTTGAATTGGCAATGTTATCTGTAATGAATAATTACGAGTAACTTTCCTTACTCTGACTTATCTCCCCTTTGGAGAACTCTCCTGCTTCTACTAACCACTATAAATAGTAGCACTAATACTGTACCGACATTGTGTGGCAATTTTTTGAGATTCAGCTCACTCTTCATCTCTAGAGTGAAAATTCCCACCTTCCGACCTTGTGTCACATTCTACTTTGTGGGAAGTAGATAAATAGCTGTGTGCTGAATAAAGCTTTCCCAAGTTACGCCTGTTCTCTTTAGTTATTACAATTTATTCTGCACACAATCAACATGGAACAAGTAATGCGCCCACAACGGTTCGACGTGGAACCTGACACTTCTAACTCTGAACAACGTTGGACTCATTGGAGAGTGACATTTGAAAACTTTTTGCAAACGTTGCATGCAGAAAATCCACTACGACCGATAAACAAATTCGGACTACTAACTAACTATGTATCTCACACAATACACAAAATTATTATGGACTGCAGCACTTATGAATAGGCTATAGAAACATTACACACCACTTACCGAAAGCCCAAAAATGAAATATTTTCGCGATATTTACTTGCTACACGGCGACAACAAAATGACGAATCTTTGGTGCAGTTTTTAAAGGAATTACGAACTCTTAGCAAGGACTGTAATTTCCGGGTAAGACATTCGAGACGAGCACATTATGGATGCTTTTATTAACGGACTCCATAATGTGCAGGTAAGACAAAGACTACTCGAAAACAAATGTCTGGACCTCAGAACAGCTTACGAACAGGCTTATACGTTCGAAATTGCCCAACTGCAGTTGGATACGGTCGGTGCTGTTTTGAACAACACACACTCTTGTTATTCGGCCCCCTCTTGTGTGCATTCTTCTCCGGACCAGGAAATTCCGGGCACTGCAAACCTTTCGAAGTTGCCTATCACCGCTGCTTCCACAGGTCGTAAATGCCACTTTTGTGGGTTAAGTACACACCTTCGTTTTTCTTGTCCGGCCAGAGATGCTAGGTGTCACAAGTGTGGGAAATTGGGACATTTTTCTAAGGTGTGTAGGTCTACCAAAGATAATGTTTCTAAAAATTCTATCGCCTCTCTCATGGTAGCTACTATAACAGCTGCGTCTCCAGACTCCCTCTCGAAAAGTATAATGCGGGTTAAAATTAATGGCGTTTCTACTGATGCATTAATTGACACCGGCAGTTCTAGTAATTATATTAATTTTAATATTGTAACAGCTAATAACTGGAAAATATTTTCTTGTTCTACTCGTGTGTCTATGGCTAATGCTTCTTTATCATCACAAGTAATTGGATATTGTCTGGTTAATTTACTTTTAAAAAATATTTCATACAAAAACATCAAACTTTTGATAATGAAAAACCTTTGCAGTGACGTGATACTGGGCACGATTTTCTTCAGCATCATTCTCGTATTGAGATTCCCTTCGGAGGACCCAAACCAGCCCTTAGCATTTGTGGTTTAACAGCAGTCAATGTTCAGTACCCATCTCTCTTTAATAATTTATCTCAAGACTGCAAACCTGTAGTGATGAAATCTAGACGCTACTCACTTGAGGATAAACAGTTCATAAAAACCGAGATTACGAGAATGCTTGGTGAAGGAATCATTGAAATGAGTGAGTCTCCATGGAGGGCACAAGTAGTAATAACATCTTCCGAAAACCAAAAAAAAAAAAAGACTAGTAATTGATTACTCTCAAACAATAAATAGGTTTACTCTACTGGATGCGTACCCACTACCACGGATAGATGAAATTATAAGTGAAATTGCTAAATATAAACTGTATAGCACACTAGACCTTAGAAGTGCCTATCACCAAGTGGCTATCAAACCAGTCGATCGACCCTACACGGCTTTTGAGGCAAATGGCCGCCTCTACCAGTTTAAAAGAATACCATTTGGAGTAACGAATGGTGTTGCCAGTTTTTAGCGAATTATGGATAAAATAATTAGCGATGAAAAATTGGAGGGCACTTTTGCCTACATTGATAATGTAACAATATGTGGACACAACTATGCAGACCATAATCGTAATCTGAAACGATTTATGGCGACGATAAAAAAAATACAACCTCACACTAAATAACGATAAATGTACTTTTAGCGTAGACACCATTAATTTACTAGGATATACCGTAAGCAAAGGATCTATGTCACCAGACCCAGAACGATTGAAGGGACATTCCATGTCAAATCATCCAGTAAAAGATCGAAATATCACCCCCCCCCCCTCAGAACTTTTTATCCTTTTGACCCCTGTAAGATATACATAAATTATAATGAACTGACAAATTTCAGACCCAGCAATCAATGGGAACCTTGTTTTTGAGGCCAACCAAAATAAGGCCCACAAGCCGAAAAACGACTGTTGCAACGTGTCGTGACGGGACTGCCCATCGTTACAAGATTGTAAATTCTTTGAAAAGTATTTAGTTTCTGGCCTAGAAAATTGCACCTAGTAGGGTTTTTTGACTGAGGAATCCAAAAATCAACCTTAGAAAGCCAGGGGAGTTCATCTTGTGGGACTTTCTTGCACATTTATATGCCGAGAAGCTTCCGCGGGAAGCCCTAAAATTGCATAACTTTGGGGGTCAACAAAAGACAACTCTAGGTGTCAGAGGTGATATCTGTTTTAATATTTAGAAAGCCACAAGATAGAACATTCAGAAAATATATAGGTTCATACTCGGTATTTTATTCCTTCACATTGAAATTTAACGCCGAAAGTTGAGAATTTTCAAAAAATCGTAGTTGAAAACGCTAAATTTTCATCTAATGTTGATAAATGTAAGAAACTTGTATGGCTGCCTGGGTGTAATTTAGAGGTATATATGTGTTATCTTATCATTTAATATTTCAGTGGTTAAATTATGTTACTTTTTGACAAAATTTCAATGCCCGATTGAAGTTATGTGAAACCTCGTCCAAAAGATACCAAACTAGCCGCGCATGCGTAGTCCCCCTCCACGAGCGCACACTTTTTTTTAAAAAATAACTAAGTCCAGGTTTTTTGGACAAAAATTGTTTTCAAAATAATAACAAAACGATAAAGTCTAGCTCCTACAATAAGAACAAAATCATTTTTCTTGTCAAAAATAAAAAAACGTGAAAATCATGATATATTATCCATAAAAAAAATCAATTTTGGAAAACAGTTTTCCAAATTTTGTCGAAAAACGAGAAGTCCACCTCCCCCATTTCAGGGGTTCTGTGAGGAACATTGATTGGATGGATCAAAAGTTATAGGGCAAAATAGGTCATTTTTGTCATTTAGGGGCATTTTTGACCCCGGGGGCCTAATGAGATATTTAAAAAATCTGAGAATGTCATTTTGTAACCTGTCTGAAGTTACAACTTCATGCAAAATTTCAGAAAAATTGAATGGATGGTCGCAGAGAAAAATCAGTATGAACAAATGGACGGACGAACGGACACGCCTCAAAACATCACTCCCCTCAATAAATCGGTGGACTAACAAGTCTACTCCATATCTCGAAAATGTTGAAGAGAATAATGAACTAAAATAATGAACACAAAAGAATAATGAACATGAAACTAAATTGTTACACATGTCATAAATGTATTGCTTATATGGGTAAACTGGTTTTCATTGATCTTAAATTGTCGTCCACTATTTGATGTACAATTGGGTGGGTCAATTTTCATGATGAATTTTCCAAACGGCACCCATGCATTATCCTCTCTACGTGGCCAGTGAAAGTTATTGTTCTGGGTTGGACCATGAGGATGCATGAATCTGCATGTGACGTCTTTATTTTCCAAATTCACTTGATCAATAAGGACTATCCACCAGTACCCATCAAACAGGCATGCTGCATAGTCGTTTGGTTGAAGGAGCTTCTCCATCTCCTCTGATGAAGGCATCGTCGAGAAAGTAGGGTTCTCGATCATGTAGCTCTTGTCATCACTGAGCTGTTTACCCCAAATTGAAGTAGATGATGCTGGCTCAAAGTGATGACAGCTTCGAGTACCTGACACTGTGTTTCCTTCAGCATATCGCTTGTCCATCCTCTCCCGAACAGCAACCATATCCTTTTTGTAAATTGAAAAGAAGAGGATTCCCTTCAGCTCCTCCTGACATAACTTCTCCACTGCCTTGAATGTCAAGATCTGGTCGTTAACAGGTCTCTACAAACTGGTTTGTGCCATCTTCCGTTTGACTGTACCTCCTATGTCATCGCAAAGGGACTTCCCATGGCTAGTAGCAAAGAAGGACCACAAAGCTTGGAATCCAAAGTCAAGATTGTGGTTGCAGAGGTTCATAAAGTGTTTGTAGTTCTTGTACTGACCTGTACACCCATCACTCCAGTACTCGAGACGTTTGATTTGAGGAAGATTCTCTTTAATGTAATCACATACCAGCTGTTGAAGTTGATGCACGAAATTCGTATCGTGAGTCAGATCATCTGAAATTACGCACAAACATTTGTGAACAAGTTTGTTCTCAGAGTTCTTGTAATAAAGAACCACAGGATGTAGGGTACACTGTTCTTTGTTCCAGTGATACCCCTGCACTTCATCCTGGACAATGAAGTGATAATTCTCTGTGAAATCAAGCAGCAACAAACAAGTTTCACCATCCAGCTCATCTTTCCTTTTCTTTAAATACCGAGCTTGACTCTTTGCAATGTACGAATGTTTAGTGATGCAATCGATTTGGTCAACCAACAAGTCAATAAATTCCTCTACAGGACATGAGTATGTGCGTAATGTTGTACTGTCAGTGCTGTCCCACTGAACAAAATCTATATCGTCTGTAATCTCAAATTTTGCAGTAACATGCTCGCGTAAAGAACTACTTGTTGCAAAATTAGAACATCGATGGGCCATGCATTCAAGCTTCTCTGGATCACACACTATCAATGATATCATGATTTTGTATCTGGTGTTGATCAGAGGGAATTTTTTAGGCTGTTCCTCTGGATTTTCTTTTGGTTCTCCATCTCTTTCAGCTCTTTTTGCTCTCTCCCTCCAATAAGCCCGTTCTCGTTGCTTAATTGTACGATTGATCACATTGCAATAAGCATCGACCATCAATTTAGTGTTTTGATGAATTTGACAAACACACACAGAGTGAGAACCAGATGAAGACACAGTGACACACCACTTAGGACGCAATTGGCAAAACTTGGAGAGGCCAATCTTATAATGAGGGTACGTCTCCTTGTATGCACAATGGAGCTCCTTGAGATTACACAATAGAAGGCGCTTTTGTTTGTGAATGTTCCTGCAAAATCTGACCATCATTGGTATGTAACTTCATGTAAAAATCATAAAAATCTAATGGACGGTTCTCAAGAAAATCCCATCTACAACCAAGTGTCGCAAAATCCATTTTGTGGTCATTAAAAAGCTATAATTTACAAAAATACTGTTTTTGGCCCCTTGAAAATGCATTTTGTCATTTATAGATCATCTCCAAATTTCATCAGGCTATTCATTTTGCCATATAATCTGCATAATAAATATTACAAGCCCGTTTGACAAATCACTTTGACAAATGCTGCGAAATCTAATTTATAAGCCAGAAAACCCTAAAATTTGACAAAAATGCAGTTTTCATCATCCCAAAATCTACATTTTTTGTGTTTCAATCCTCTTGAAATTCTGATATCTCATCATTCCTGTCATGGGGTTCCTTTAAATCCTTTTAGGCGATATGTGGAAGGACTATTAGAGACTGACTGGTGTTGGTAATGTGACAAATTTGTGCATAAAAACTGAAAAACCGCAACTTTCGGCATTAAATTTCAATGTGAAGGAATAAAATACCGAGTATGAACCTACACATTTTCTGAATGTTCTATCTTGTGGCTTTCTAAATATTAAAACAGATATCACCTCTGACCCCTAGAGTTGTCATTTTTTGATCCCCAAAGTTATGCCATTTTGGGGCTTCCCGCGGAAGCTTCTCGGCATATAAATGTGCAAGAAAGTCCCACAAGATGAACTCCCCTGGCTTTCTAAGGTTGATTTTTGGATTCCTCAGTCAAAAAACCCTACTAGGTGCAATTTTCTAGGCCAGAAACTAAATACTTTTCAAAGAATTTACAATCTTGTAACGATGGGCAGTCCCGTCACGACACGTCGCGACAGTCGTTTTCAGCTTGTGGGCCTTATTTTGGTTGGCCTCAAAAACAAGGTTCCCATTGATTGCTGGGTCTGAAATTTGGCAGTTCATCATAACTTATGTATATCTTACAGGGGTCAAAAGGATAAAAAGTTCTGAGGGGAGTGGTGAGGGGCCTGGATGATTTGACATGGAATATCCCTGAAGCCGCTGCTAAAACTGCCAATACCTAATAATATGCGTGCCTTAAAACGAGCCCTTGGTATGTTTGCACATTACTCACAGTGGATTGCTTCTTTTTCAAGCAAAATTCACCCATTGGTACAAACGGACACTTTCCCTCTCTCGCACACAGCAATGGAGGCTTTTAAGAATATTAAAAAGGATATAGCCAATGCAGCAATTATGGCTATAGACCCCACTATTCCTCTGGTGGTGGAGACAGATGCATCTGATTATGCAATTGCTGCCTCTCTAAGACAATTCGGGGCGTCCGGTTGCTTTTTTTTCAAGGACCTTGTCGCGTTTAGAACAGCGACACTCAGCAATCGAAAAAGAGGCTTATGCTATAGTGAAAGCACTCAGAAAGTGGAGACACTATTTGATCGGACGACATTTTAGACTGATTACTGATCAGAAATCCGTCGCATTTATGTTTAACACCAGGACAACAAGCAAAATCAAAAATGATAAAATAGCGAGGTGGAAAATAGAACTGTCCTGTTTTTCTTTTGATGCAATCTACCGACCCGGTAAAGAGAATGCTGCGGTTGACGCACTATCGAGAGTATGTAGCTCGATACCCAACATGGATGAGCTTCGGACCTTACACAATGAACTGTGCTACCCAGGAATAACACGAATGACACACGTTGTACGAACCAAAAATCTACCATATTCTTCGGATGACGTAAAGAAAATGATAAAATCGTGTACAATATGTGCTGAACATAAACCACAATTCTTCAGGCCTAAAACCGGGACACTGATAAAAGCGACACAACCGTTCGAGAGAATAAACATCGATTTTAAGGGTCCATTACCATCCAATAATGGGAATCGTTACATTCTAACCGTCATCGACGAATATTCACGATTCCCATTCGCATTTCCTTGTCCAGACATATCAGCGAAATCGGTGATACGGTGCTTTATTTGCCATTTTTGGTGTTCCAGCCTACATCCATTCAGATCGTGGAGCCTCTTTTATGTCTGAACAACTCAAACAATTTCTTCACGAACGAGGAGTAGCCACAAGCCGGACGACGCCGTACCACCCTCAGGGAAACGCCCAATGTGAGCGCTATAACGGTATAATATGGAAAAGCATACAACTAGCGGCCGCAAACCGCAAATGCCCAATTACCCACTGGGAAGATCTTCTCCCAGAATCTCTGTATGCCATTAGAACGCTCTTATGTACAGCCACAAATGCCACGCCTCACGAGAGGTTTCTTCCATTCCAACGAAGAAGCTCTGCGGGAACTTCGCTTCCATCATGGCTCTCGAAACCTGGAACGGTTCTTCTGAGACGTTTCGTCCTTCATAGTAAGAATGACCCATTAACGAACCAAGTAGAACTGATTGAGGCGAATCCACATTATGCATTGATACAACATTCTGATGGAAAAGAATCGACTGTTTCCCTTAGAGACCTTGCATCTGCAGGGGATATACCTACACTCAATATAACCCCCGGGGAGACGCCTACATCTCAATACCCTTCCACCTTGGCTGAAGGTCAAGCTGCACCATATGACTCATCTACGGACTCAGTACAACCATCAGATATGGAGTCCATAACATCTGTAGAAAGTCAAGGTGCTCAGAACGAGCCAGAGGTAAACGATCATCCATTTGCTCCAAAACGAGCTCATTCCCGAACCGATTCAGACCCCCGTTTTCAGAATCACAACCACCCGCACCCAGAAGGAGACGGATTTATACTCACTCAGGACGGAGAGTAAAAATCGACCCCTGCGTATCGTCAGACTCAGAAACCTAGAGTCCTGATTCTACTCCCGATACCAGACTACCGAGGCGTTCCAACAGAACCAGCAAAAAGCCTGGTTGATGGAACGACTTTATTCCCTTATGATTGAAATAGAAAGGGGGTGAATGTAATCAATAATTACGAGTAACTTTCCTTACTCTGACTTATCTCCCCTTTGGAGAACTCTCCTATTTCTACTAACCACTATAAATAGTAGCACTAATACTGTACCGACATTGTGTGCTGAATAAAGCTTTCCCAAGTTACGTCTGTTCTCGTTAGTCATTACATTATCATTAAATAAAGCATTGTTTAATCAATATTTTCACACAAAAAATAATATAATTTAAAAAAATATTTCATGTGATTTTTATGATAAGAGTTTCTGGGAAAATATAAAATGCGATGTAATTATATTTTCCTTTCATACATGAACGTGTCATAATCACCGTAAGAATTTTTTTATAATCTTGAAAATAAACAAAAATTTTTTTAAAAAATGAGAATCACGATTATAACAAAAAAAAGGATTTTTAAAAATGGATTTCTACTAACGATTGACTTGGAGAGGTATGGTAGCTATTCTGTAATAAACAGGCAGGATTAGCTCACCAATCAGCACTCACTCCCTCCACACAGTCCTCAAAATTTTATTTTCAGAGATTCAACAATTTCGTTAATTTCACAATTCATCGTCAGTTATTTGGAAAGATAAAACGTAAGTTTGTATTTGTTTTGTCATTTTTTCATTGATAAATATTATTTAAAAAGTTTAAAACAATTATTTATTAATAAATAAATAGAATTAAAATATGACATTTTCTTTCAAAATTTAATTATATTTATTTATTAATAAATAATTTTTAATGTTTTAACTTTTCTTAAAACGAATATTGTCAGTGTAGTCATTGACTTTAATTTACTTTTTCACACTTAAAATAAAAAAAATACTCTTTTAGCTTTATTTTAAAAGAATTAATGTAATTTATCATTACGATACATGTAAGAAATTCTTACATGTGCCGTAATAATAAAGTAGTAATTAATTCTTTAAGAATTAATGTAATTTAAAATTACATTAATTCTTAAAGAATAAATCGAGTAATGTAATTGTTCAAGATTTTAATCAATCATCATGTAAAAATAATTAATAAAATTGACGCAGTTCGTAACGTAAAATTTTTACAAAATAACTATTACTGCAGTTTGAGCCTTCCATACTTTGAGATTTTGTAGCCATATTTTCTGTTTACAATTACAACACAGGGAAAAGATGTCCGAAACCTAACTTTCACTTTTTTTTGTTGATAATTAAGCAATTTTTAGTAAAAAAAAAGAGGTACACTCTTTTGTAATTCACTCTCTTAAGACTTTAATTTAATAATTATCTTTGAAACAGTTCCAGAAAACTGATATTTACCTTTCCAGTAATGTTTTATTGAATCTGCAGTTTTAACTGATTTTTCGCCGTTTTTAGCCGTTTTAATAACATTTTTCATTCTAAGTTTTTTTCACACGTAAATATACATTTGTCTCCTTTTAGATATTAACTTAATGCTTTTATCTTTTAAACACAATCACAAGTTAAACGAAAACTACTTTAAAAATTAAGAAAATACACTTTTAAGAACTATAGTCAGTACAATCGACGGCTATTTTTGCACGTATCTAGTAATCACCTAAAACAAAAGTAGAATCTCATTTTTCTTCGGGGAGGGGGGTAGCTGAGCGTGTTAATCTACAATAATGCCATTTTTTTTTTTTACATATATATTATACAATTTCACGCACTTGTTGATGACAAGTCATCTAAAATTTTAAAAATGTGATCAGCTTGCCTTCTTTTTTCCACATTCGAAGGGAGTGGTCAGCTGCTAACTGGCCAGAAGGGAGGCGTGAAGAAAAGAATTTAATAAATGTTAATTTACAAATAAATACCAATATTTGTAATAATCAAAGTAAACCAATAATTAAATAAAAGTTCGCTGATCATCATATTGATAAATACCAAATGGAATACTTTTCGGAGACGATCAAAATGAAAGTCCTAGGAAAATATTAAAAGCGAATGCACTAAATTCATTACAATATGTACTTACCCGGGGGGGGGGGGTCCTATCTTAATTTTTTAAATACGATTTTGAAAGTTAAATTTAATTATTATTTAGTATATGGCTATCCATATCTGCTCGGTTATTTACGACAATAAACGAAAGGCGACCATACAAAATGAAACTCGGATTCCTGAAATGGAAATGGACAAACAGAAAACGAAAAAACATTACTGATTTGTTGACATTGCATTTTATTTTTTTTACTGCAGTGTAAAACAAATAAACTGTCCGCGTGGCTGAATTTTTTTGAAAAACCAACACGAGAAAACAATAATTATATTAAAAATTAAAAAAATAGAAGGCAACAATTTACAATGCTATGATATAAATAAATCATTAAAGCAAAATTGTTTTTGTTTGTTTTGTTTCAAGAACCCGAGTTGAATCTTGAGTGGTCGCCTTTCAGCTGTCGTAACACGTTACCGGATTTTACTCAGCCAATATTAGCAGCCGTGAGGACTGATCTATATAGCTGTAACTTATTTATAAAATTATTGGATGTAAATATCTTCCAAAACTGTCAATCTTTGGTGCTTCTACAGAATCTGAACCTAACCAAACTGACGAACGGAGAAAGCCGAATCAACTATATAAGCCTCGGAACTATATATAACTATATATACACACACACAATACGAACCTAACTAAACCGACTTTGCAAACAAAAAACTTAATTTAGGGTTAGGTTATGGTTAGGGTAAACATTAAATATAAAATAAAACAGTTCGGTTGTATTGTGTAGATTGTTGGGTGAAGTTTGTTAGTTCGCCAGTCTCGGAAATGTTCGGTGAAACTCGGAATTAATGACGTAATTACTGCAATTTTCTTGGATCCCTATTCCTAAAAAGTACCACTTTAGGGTTAGGGTTTAAAAAAGAACGGTTCGGTTCAAATTCTATAGAAGTACCCAATCTTTTAATACATGAGAATTTGCTAAGAATTTTAAAACCAGCTTAAATGACTTTTTATTCGACAGTTTAAATGCTTCCAAATTATTTTTAAATTTCAAAGGGTCGCGAAGTAATTCATTCTATTTTTACAACTATTATGAACAAAATATTAAAATGGCTGACTTAAGAAACCGAAATGCATTGTGGTGGATTTAATTTCGTAATTAAAAAAAAAAAAAAAAGATTCTTAAAATTTCGTTTTATTTTACGCATTTTTGATTTCAATAAATAATCGGGCGCTGTTGCAGAAATAGTCGATTGATAGTAAATAAATAATAATGTGTCAGTCACGTAGAGGCGATAAACACAGATACACGAGAAGTGGTCACACAATTACACATAAACATGATCAACTAAAAATCACAGTTCTACTTTTACTTAGTAGGTATTTGAATGCTCTGTTGTTAGCTTAAAACACACTAATTAAAAGCAATTAAGAACAATCAAAAGGTAGATCTAAAAAAAAAAAAAGATTGTATACAGTCATAGAACACAATATGGCTACTACTACTACTACAACTATACAAAAAAATGCAATTTAATATACAGGTGTTATTTATAAACGATGTAAACTATTTTCCAGCTTATCTGTTTCGGATATAAGTGTACAGTTATTAAAAGTGAACTTATATATATAAAAGGAAAAGAAATAAAATCCAAATCACTCAACAGAGTATTTTTAATATTGTCTTCGATCCAAGAGTAAAAGGAAGAGATACAAAACATAAAGAGGGTAGGAGGCGATCATGAACACATTCCTTTTTACAGCTGTCTGAAACGGCGAGCATTTCTTGGACATGGCAGAATTCATGTTGTGTCTGAATGCGCAAAACGGGTAGATATTATCATTATTATTTGTTTACATTCTCAGGACAAAAGGTGTAAATAATGACTTACCTTAAAACGCATAATTGAGTAAAAGGAAACGAGGAACGAAAACTAATTTCGTAAATGTACGACGGAACTAGGTAAAACGCACCGCAATATTAAACACACTTGTAGAGAGAGTGAGATGTACGCTTCTCGGAGTTATGTCCCTTGTTGACTTAGCCTCCAACATTATCGCGGATTTTACAAGGCGACTACACGAAATATTGTAAAATGTTTTAAATTGACTTCATATGGAATCAAAGTCTAGTATTCTAAGTAGGATGCCCCCCCCCCCCTGGAGTAAATGAGCTATTGTAGTGGCTGCAATGATTCTAACAAAGAGTAGGATAGACAGGATTACTAACGACCCCCATTTTCACAACACTTTTGATGTCCTTGTGCCCAATTTGTTACATTATATTATTTTTACCTTATAGCAAATAAATAATTCAAAGTGTAGTATCTGTTCTGTCCTTGGTCAAAGGATAAAAATCCTTCTTGACTGGGACAATTTTTATTTTTGTACCATACAGAGTGGTCCTTTTGGTTGAGTTGGATATCCCCTACATAAAAAAAAAAAAACTGACCATGTGTCTAACTTTGCTATCATAGGGAGGCAAGTGAATAGAGACTTCATACTTAAATTACATAAAGTAAGAAGACCGTGGTCCGTAATTGAATGGGAAAACTTTACTTGGAGGGAACCCTTTTGAGTTTGTAGATTAAATCGGGAAGAAAATCAGAATGACGAACTTTTATTCCTACTTTTTTTTATTTCTTTTAATTTAAAGCTATAAATCAACTAAAATAAAGTAAAAGGTTGTATTTTCCTTTTTATGGTTGTCCAGCATGAATGAAGCCCCCACAGTATTATTGTACCGCTTTTGATCAAAATGAAATATATTTATCCAAGTACCCTTCGTTCTTTATTTTTCTTTCTTTTTGGGTGTTTTTAATATTTTGTCCCACTCCCACGATAATTCTGTTTTACATCGATGTTTTTTGGGGATATTTTAAGTAGGGATCAACCCACAGAGTGAATGCGGTATTTTGGTGCAAGAATCTAGTTTAGAGTCAGCAAATGTTCTTTTTATGTTGTTTGTAAAATTTTGTGAAATAAAAAACATTGAACAGCTTGTCTCACTTATCCCCTCCCCCCCTCCCCCTACATAACGGGCACTATGCCTAAGGTCTGGTGAGTTCCCAAGATTTGTAAAATCTTCATCTGTAGATAAAGATGAGGGTTGTCCGAAGGAACTCATTTGGCTAAGATCAAAGTGTAGTATCTGTTCCAGTGGATACTGCACGCCTGTCCTGTGCAGTTCTAGGAGGTCCACCCTCCCAGGCTTTGCCTCCCCTCTTTGGGGAGGAGTAAGTTTATTGCTTACTGTCTGAGGCGCCCCTACCGGGGAATGCCGACGAGGCTGCCCAGGCAATTTTTAAATGGCCAGAGTGCTCACCTCTCGAGCGCTGGCTTTTCAAACCCCACTTTCTCGACCCGATCTTGGGTCACATCTTACTTGTGGGAGTAAGATAAAATTGGCCTTGTGCCTAACTCCTGGGGAGGAGTAAATAAAACCTGCCTAAATAAATTGGCCTTTTGGCTAAGATCAAAGTGTAGTATCTGTTCCGATGGATACTGCACTCCATAGACTGGTATTGTCTTGGCCTTCGGGGCTTGATTTACGCCGGTCTATGGGTCTGTCCTGTGCAGTTCTAGGAGGTGCACCCTCCCAGGCTTTGCCTCCCCTCTTTGGGGAGGAGTAAGTTTATAGCTTACTGTCTGAGGCGCCCCTACCGGGGAATGCCGACGGGGCTGCCCAGGCAATTTTTAATGGCCAGAGCGCTCACCTTCTCAGGCGCTGGCTTTTCAAATCCCACTTTCCGACCTTGTGTCACATACACCTATTGTGGGTAGGCGTTAAATACCGGCCTTTTGGCTAAGATCAAAGTGTAGTATCTGTTCCGATGGATACTGCACTTCATAGATCGGTATTGTCTTGGCCTTCGGGGCTTGATTTCCGCCGGTCTATGGGTCTGGTCTGTCCTGTGCAGTTCTAGGAGGTCCACCCTCCCAGGCTTTACCTCCCCTCTTTGGGGAGGAGTAAGTTAATTGCTTACTGCCTGAGGCGCCCCTACCAGGGAATGCCGACGGGACTGCCCAGGCAATTTTTAATGGCCAGAGCGCTCACCTTCTCGGGTGCTGGCTTTTCAAATCCCACTTTCCGACCTTGTGTCACATACTCCTATTGTGGGTAGGTGTTAAATAACGGCCTTTTGGCTAAGATCAAAGTGTAGTATCTGTTCCGATGGATACTGCACTTCATAGATCGGTATTGTCTTGGCCTTCGGGGCTTGATTTCCGCCGGTCTATGGGTCTGATCTGTCCTGTGCAGTTCTAGGAGGTCCACCCTCCCAGGCTTTACCTCCCCTCTTTGGGGAGGAGTAAGTTAATTGCTTACTGTCTGAGGCGCCCCTACCGGGGAATGCCGACAGGGCTGCCCAGGCAATTTTTAATGGCCATAGTGCTCACCTTCTCGAGCGCTGGCTTTTCAAATCCCACTTTCCGACCTTGTGTCACATATTCCTATTGTGGGTAGGGGTTAAATAACGATTTTTGGTTGAGATCAAAGTGTAGTATCTGTTTCGATGGATACTGCACCCCATACTGGTATTGTCTTGGCCTTCAGGGCTTGATTTACGCCGGTCAATGGGTCTGTTCTGGGAGGTCCACCCTCCCAGGCTTTGCCTCCCCTCTTTGGGGAGGAGTAAGTTTATTGCTTACTGTCTGAGGCGCCCTGCCCAGGCAATTTTTAAGGAACCCTCGGTACTCTTCCTCTGGAGTGCAAATTCCCACTTTCCGACCTTGTGTCAAATTCTACTTTGTGGGAAGTAGATAAATAGGCTTTCTTCCTGCTTCGCCTTGCATGAGAACATGTGCACATAATGCATGCATAAAAATTTAAGTTATGTGAGACATTTTCTCTCAATTTCACTGCACACACATCTTTTTTAGACTTTCTTTGAAACTATGTACAATTTTTTACTCACACATTCCAGAAGAGCAAACCATTTTTGATTAGGATGAATGAATCTTATTTTAAACGTAATCGCTGTCGTTTTGTTTCATTGTATTTGCTTGTACGAGAACATATATAAAGAAGAGATGCTGTCCAAGCGTCGCCTAAAAATTCCTTCAGGGTCTATCTCAACTTTCAAGTGATAAATAAAATAAAATTGTCCAGTACAAACGTAGACTCTTTGGGAATATTATTGCCTAAAAAAGACAGAGAGAAAATAACACAAAACAAATTGAATAAGTTTACTAAACTTTACATACATAATAGAAGAATACACGTCCCAGGATAGGTAAAATTAATTTCCCGAACAAAACAGTTTTGCACGAAGTTTATGCCCCCTTATAAAGATTAAAATTAAGATATAATAATACTAAACTTTATGTCTAGTATCCTTATTCCAATTTTGATTAAAATCCATTACATGATTTTGATTCCAGAAAATGTCTTAAACTTCAACAGTCTTAAGAAAAAATTGAAATTCAGGGAATCTTGCTTAATTAGTGTCTTATGACTATGGATCAAATTCAATGCAAATATGAAATATTTGAATTTTAAAATGGAGGATTGTGCCCATATTATGGCCCCTAAAAACATTTTAAAATACTCCAAAGAAACTAAAATTTGGGTTATATTTATTTTTTGATGTCTAATACCTTTTGGTAAAATTTTACAAAAATTGGTGGTATCTGAAATTTTATGAAGGGCTTAAATCCGCTTTTACCTTTAAATAAGATGAAACTACATATAGACCATATTACGACCCCTTACACATAGCAGGTTTGTTCCAAAATTCATAATGATAGGTTAATTAGTTTAGGAGTGAATCCTGTTCATACAAATATACATATACCTAACTTTAGAGATTTATATAGACAGAGAATTGCTAAATAATGATGTATTTAGTGGTTAATGTCAAGAACAATATTAAGAAGACACAAGAAGAATTTTTGAACAACTTAAATGAAATCTTATATTTCATTCGAATTGTTCTTGCGAACATGAGATCTGCTTACTTCATAAGAATTCCTTGGTTTGGAAGCTGTCGTCTCTTTTAGTCTACCTGCTTTGTAAATATTGTGTGAAGACATCTGATCAGGACGTGAAATAAAATCACTATTTTTACAAAATATCCTATTTAGGCTCAATAATTTTTCACCAAATTTAATTTAGTTCTTAATTTATATATAGTAGAATGCATTTCGGTTTCTTAGAAAACAAATCAGCGATTTTAATAAAATACTTTACAAAATTCTATTTTCTAGCTTTATATTTATGTGTTATTCCTTATGTAATATTTCTGTAGAACCATGTGTTGCTCCCCTCGACGATCGTCGACCCCATGGTTTTCTTCTTCTTCATCTTCTGTTATGGCCATGTCGTCTGACGATCGCTGAAGGCACAAGCAGTGGTTTACAAGTATAGAAAAACAAAACAATGCAGACTCACAAGAGCGAACACAAACTCTGATACATTGTTTATAAGTCAGTTCTGCTCTGAGTGTGTGTGTGTGATACAGTCGCGGAAAAGGAGCCCGACATATTTGTTAAGTTCCAATGTATCAGCTAAGACCCAACTGAGATAATTTGTCTGTCGATGCATCATTGTCGTTCAGTTGAAGTAAGCTCATCTCGGGGCTGCGCCAATCTGCAATCTCCCTCACTTCACTCGGGTCTACCCCATCTGTCCGAAGCAGAACTCTTTTGTGGACCTTCCCAAGCCGGCAACTGCTGCAAAGTGCCTCGAACAACCCTGACTCCTAAATATACTAACTCCATGAACAGATATCCTATGTCTGGTTTTTTGTCTTAGTCCCCCCCCCCCCCCGATCAATAGAAACTGACTACTTCCACGCTTGCCCTTTCAGCCACTCCCAGCTGACGACTCATTTTACTTTGGATCGCCTTTGTGTGGCTTGGTCAATCATTTCCTCACATTGTACATGGTCTTGGCTCGGGGGCAGGGGTCAATGGTACGTTCATAGTATCATATTTTAACATTAAGATAAGAGAATGTCTATGTTTCTTTGTTTGCAATGGCAAGCAGCCAACATGTTTTTATGCTTAACTAGAAGAATACCCGTCCCAGGATAGGTAAAATTAAACTCCGAACAGAACCGTTTTGCATCACTTTTATGTCCCCTTATGAAGATAGAAATAAACATAAAATTTAACTAAACCTTATGTCTAGAATCCTTATTCCAATTTTGATGAAAATCTATTACATGATTTTGATTCTAGAAAATGTCTAAAATCAAAGGCTTAAGCTTAAGAACCCTTAAGAAGAAATTTTAATTCAGGGAATCTTGCTTATATAAAGCCCCCCCCCTACAACCCCTTTAAAATTGAAATTTGGGAAGTATTTATTTATTGATGTCTAATACCTGTTGTCAAAATTTCACCAAAATCGGAAGTATTTGAATTTTTACAAAGGGCTTACATCCTCTCTTTGCCCCATTTGCATAAATCTAAATTAAATTAAATATAGCCCACAATACCCACATTTACGCCTAGCAGCTGTGTTTCAAAATTCATAATGATAATTTAATTAGTTTAGGAGTGAATCCCATACATAAAAATATATAAACATATACACATACCTAACTTTATATGAATAGGTATATATATAGAGATATATAAAGCGAGAATTGTTTGTTAAATAAAAATCAAACTTAAGACAGGTAGGAAGAATTCTTGAACAATTTATAAGTGAAATCTTATCTTTTATTCTGTTTGGCCACGAATCGTTATTGTGGAGATGAGTTCTATTTATAACAATGTTTGGAGACTTTTGTCTCTTTCAGTCTTCTTGCTTCATAAATGTTGTTTGAGGACATCTGATCGGATCGTGGCAAATGTAAAATAAAATCACTATTTTACAAAATATTGTGATGGGAGCGAGCGAATGTAAGATTAGACAGACATGAGAGAGAGAGAGAGAGAGAGAGGGGGGGGCGGGGGAGAAAGAGCAAGGGTAAAGCAATATAATACAGCATGACGAAAGTCTACTTTCTGCTTCTTTTTCTTTTTCCTCTTTACCGAGGCATGAACAGGCAAGCGAACAAGAGAGGGAAGGGAGGGCATACAGTGCTTCGTTGCAAGCGACTGTCTTCTTTCATCCTTTCTTTTTTTTTTTTTGCAGGATGAACACAACAAAAAACACGGTGGTAATGGGAGAAGCGGCTAGCCACCATGTGTAAAAGAGGAAAAGGGAAAAAATACATGCATGTGATAAGAGTAAATTGGAAGAAAATGACTGAAAAAGTCGACAACATATTGTGTCCTGCAGGATAAAAAGTTTACATGCCTGGAAGTATATAACCATTTTATAATGAAGTATTTATTTGAAGAAAATATAAAAATGCTGAATATTGAACGCATAACTTTCAGTTTCATTTTCTTTCTCTCCTGTTGTGTTATAGCATTGTATTAAATTGCTTATTATAACAAGATCCATGTGTTCGTCTTTCTGCCAATTATCCTATGCAACGTGTTCTAACCAGCAGACATCCTTTTTGAATGCTGGGATAATACTCTGAGGCAACGATTTCTGGCTAAAATATAAATTCTAATTTGTGTCCAGTATTATCAGCCGTTACAATATCTTATTTAGACTAAATTTCTTTACCAAATTTAATTTAGTTCTTAATTTATATCCGGTAGGATGCATTTTGCTTTCTTAAAAAACAAGTCAGTCATTTTAATTCATTCATTTCGTATGAATCAGATGATTCTATTATTGCCATTGGTTTCCTCAATATCTTTCTAGTTAGAATTATGGGAGGGACCATGTGAAGGTCGTTAACATCCCAAGTGAAAGTGTTTCTGTGGAACGAACTGGATTCGAACTTGGCACACCCAGGTTGTCAGTTCGTGTTGTTAACCACTCAGCCACCGTCACCTCCCAGTCATTTTAATGAAATACTTTGTGAAATTCTATGTTTCTGACTTTATATTTATATGCTATTTCTTATGTAATATTTTAGAACATTAAGTTAACTATCGAGCTATGCTGGATAGGGCAGTTAGTTTTAAATATAAGAAAATGTCTACGTTTTTTGTAATGGCAAGCAGCCAACATGTTTTGCGATTAATAAACCAGTTTATAATCAAAAATGATTTGCACTTGTTTGTGCCAGCAAAAAAGAAATCATAAAATGTTTTGTTGTGTGCAATCCAGACAGCATGCACTATATGCCAACCAGATCAGACAGAAAATCTCTGCAAGGTGACGAAGGTGCAAAGTTTATAGATATTATGACTCATCTTCGCACTTGTTTATAAAAATCAGACTTATTTAGTAGCCCGGGAGTTAAACTTAATGTTGTTAAAATATTACATGGGCAATAGCATATAAATATAAAGCCAGAAAAATAGAATTTCACAAAGGATTTCATTAAAATGGCTGACTTATTTTCTAAGAACAGGAAACACATTCTGTAGGATTTTATATAATCAGTGAATTATTTTTTATGAATGAAATATTTTCTAAAAATAGTATTTTTATTTCACAAAGTAATTCATTGAAATGATTGAATTGTTTGATAAGAGACTGACATGTGTTATAGTGAATTTAATGTACCGAAATGCATTATAGTGGATCTAATGTAATTAGTGAATTATTGTATGTAAATAAATAATTGTTTCTAAATGGGATTTTAATATAACGAAATCAAGTATGAAAATAGCTGGCATTTAAAATAAAAAAGCGGAAAGCAATCTAGTTGGTTCAATGTAATAAGTAAAAAAAATGTCTAATTAATATATTTAAAAAGAAAAAGAAAGTTAAATGCATTCTAGTGGATTTAATTTAATAAGTAAGATAATTTTTGTAAGAAAGTTATTTTTTCAAATAGGATTTTCATTTCAAGAATTAATTCATTGAAATGGCTACAGCACCCATGAATGTCTATTGTGAAAAGTGTGACAACGTAATAGCAGTTATTATTATGTATGTGTGAAAGTTTATGAACATAGTGCAAAAGCACTTAAATGAAGGATTCTTCAGGTGTGTAGTGGCAACATTTCGTGTAACCATAGTGACCATAGAACTGCTACTGTCTATTGTGTCCAGGCTAAAAATGTATGCAGGTGCACAACATCAATTACAGCAAACATAGCAGTATGTAAAAGTGGAATGACGGAATGACTATTCTAAGTAATTCACTGCATTGTTGAAAATAGAGCCATGTTAGTTTTTGTTAGACCGATCATTTGTGGAAGAACAGAATGAATTAATATCAGTTAGAGATATGTTTCTTAATCATAGAAAAGGCAAAGTTATTGTTTTTTTAAAGGAGGATAGGCACTCAATACCACTGTAATACATTATGTAATATTAAGAGAAAATTTTTCAGAAAGCAGTGGTGTCTATGGTGTTTGCATTTGGGAAAGATCGAATTTGTTTAGGATGACGAAAGTGTTCAATAAATATAAATATGTTAATCTTATATACCAGTATGCCAAGAATGTAAAAGGTAAGTAATGAATGCATGAAAGTACTACATTTCACCTCGATATTTTTAACCCATTGAAAATCGATATTTTATAAGAAAAAAAAATTAAATAAGTAGCTTAATGTACCTGGCATTCGCCGAGAATCATTTTTGTTTTTAAGAGAAGTTATTTGTTTTCATAAAATGTAAAGAAAGATAAAAAAAAGTATGAATGTTTATATAAGAGTAATGCAAGTGACTATTCATTAATAATTGTCTTATTGACTCATATGCCCACTTAGTGTTTGATAAATGTAAATCTGTTAAAGTTTTATTCCGGCAAGCAAAATAAATTATTTGGAGTAGGCAATCAAAACGATTTTTAAAAAGTATAGATAAAGGGAGCCCTTTTTGTTTATGTTGAAAATGTAGAGTATCTAACATATAATAGCATGATCAAAATATGAAATAATAACGGTGGTACCAACGTATGTGTCCTATAAAGAATTCTTACCGGTGTATGCAGATAGCAGTGATAATAGATTTGCGTGTGAGAGTGAAAATTCCTCCTACTTTTTTTCCAGAAAAATCATTTGTTTGTATCTGATGATAATGTGTCTCTGTTTGTGACACATCACAGCTGTCCATAACACTTTAAAGCCAGCATAATTGAAATCTTCTGTGTAGAATGTAGAACAACGCTTCTGCTGATTTTACGTAAAAATTAGAGATTTCAGTTACAATGGCTATAAAGTAAGTTTGAATGTTTCATTGAAGATATAATAACAAACTGAACATGCCCTGGAGCATAAAAATAAATAATTAAAAAGTTTTTGGGGTAATCATGATTTAAACGTAGTAATCAGCAATAATCTGGATTAGTTTAAGAAATTGTTTTTTTAACCCTTAAATGCTTTATATTTTATATTGGTTTGAAAATATTGTTAGCATCAAAGATACTGATTACCTATTTAGCGTGTGTGCTGGCATTTTGGCTAGGATCACAGTGTAGTATCTGTTCCGATGGATACTACACCCTATAGACCGGTATCGTCTTGGCCTTTGGTGCTTGATTCCGCTGGTCTGTGGGTTTGTCCTGTGCAGTTCTAGGAGGTCCACCCTCCCAGGCTTTGCCTTCTCACCATTTAGAAGGGGTTAGTTTATTGCTAATCGCCTGAAGCGCCCCTATCGGGGAATGCCGACGGAGCTGCCCAGGCAATTTTTAAAGGTCATAAGTGCTCTTGCTCTAGGGTGCTGACTTATCAAATCCCACTTTCCGACCTTGTGTCACATCTTACTGCTGTGGGAGGTAGATAAATACCTGATGCAACATCATACTAATACCTACTCACACTTGCCAACAGGCTCGTTGCAAATATGAAACAAACTGCAGTTTTACACATTTTTGTTGAATATTATATTAAATAGGCATTTTGTTGGAATGTGTCATATTTGAAACAAAAAAGCATTTAAGGGTTAAAATCGTTCTATTATAAACTGGTTTATTATCCATAAAAATGTGTTGGCCGCTTTTCGTTACAGAAGAAAAGAGAAGAATCTTCTTATACTTTCTTGTTCTTATATAAAATGCTTAACATCTTAAAATCTATAATTGAGCTGTTTGCAAGATCAATTATTGCTATCACAACTATTCAACAGTCGTGTTTCTCTCCAAGACTTGTGGTGCCACAACTACAATTCTCACCAAGAAGAGTCCCCAATCCAAGAAAAAACATCTTCAAATAAATAGAAAGTACTACTTTAATTGTTGAAAATGTTACAAGTATATTAATTTTATTCATTGTGTAAGCGACTTAGATTTAGCCATTTTGCCATATCATGTGTGTTGGCAGTTTTGACTTCCCCTAGTAATCAGTGCGTGTTCTCTATGCTTCTCTTTTTCCCTATCCATGAAGAACACATCTGCATATAAAGTTAAAATAAAAACTGTACTTATCTAAAATCAAATTATCGCTACTCATTTGAAGCAAGCAATATAAACGACAAAGATACATTGGACAAAGAAAGTTTCAGAAAGAAACAACCAAAGGGCGAGATATAACATATACACCCAGGTTACAGAGTTACAAGTGAAATCACAACTGATACATCAATCCCGACTTTGTAGTTTCAGATTGTTGTGTTTCATGCTCCTCTGACTGTTCCTCCAAAAACAAAACGTGCCATGGTAATCTTTGTTAAATGTTGATGATTTTGCGAAGAAAGGTATAATGTCAAGATCAAAAAAATAAAACTTTTTATTATCATCTACTGAGATGAAAGTGTTTAATATAAATGTTTATAGTTGAGGTTAAATATAGGTATTCACGATTCAAGATTGTCAAGATTTTAAACAAATATTTCTCATTTTGGCGTTTCCATGGTAGAGAATTTAGAGCAGTACACAGTAGGCTTGCAAGCGAGAAGTCATTTGTCTGATCTCGATTGATCTAAGTTTTCTCTCTTCTGCTTTTCTCTGCTTGTCTTGTAGTTTTATTTAAATGCCTTTTCGGTGGAATGGACCAGGGAAGTTGGATATTGCAATTACTTTCAACTTGATTAACAAGATTTCTTGAAGCGTGTTGTGGTAACCTCTGTTTGATGCTGATGACTTTGTGAAAAAAGCTATAATTTTAAGATAATAAAGCTAAAACTATTTAGTTCGGGTAATAAATTGTTTATTATCATATATTGAGACGAAAGTTAGTGTAAATTTTAATAGCTGATGTTAAATATGTGGGTATTAACGATCCAAGATTGTATTAATTTATACAAATATCTCAAAGTCAGTACTATGACTTATAGAAATTTATCGCATCGCCTTTTCCATAGGAGATGAATTATAGCAACACACGACAGGTTTCAACGAGTGACAATTAACTTATCTGAAGGAATTTTCTCTTTTTTTTCTCTCTCTCTTTCTCTCTCTTGTGTCGCCCAATTATAGTGGTTGATAGTCTGTGTCTATCTTTCTCACCCCTCAACTTGATTCTCAGAGAGCTATGAGAGTTTCCCAGTTCATTCACCTCAGAAAAGAATGTTGAGATTAGTGATATGCACATGGCCGGTTCCATTGGGCAAACTCCAGTTTTCTATCCAACCTCTGCCGATTTTCGACAAGTCTTGAGAATCTACCCCAGGAGAAAATATATTAATATTAACATTTACTAGGATTAGTTGCTTTGCATTGAACTTATTAACTATTCGTAAAATCGATACTTTTTAATAATTTTTGAGGAAACTGATTGATTGTCTAAATAAAAAAAAACAACATTTCCCGATCATATTGTAATTCATGTTTCGGACATCACCTTGACACACACAGAGATGGAATTAAAAAAAAGGACAAACATGGAAACATCCTCCTTCATCCCTTAACCTATGTTATATAGCAAGAGCTTATTTGAACACTTTCCATCAAAGTATCTAGAAAAGAATGAAAGACTAGCTACAATCCAGAGGTTCAAGTGTAGAGCATGATTCATGGCGAATGCGTACAAGATGTTTGGGAATAGAATTAAGTAGATAAAAAGACTGTTATGGACCACATGCCCAAATATGGCAGCAATATTCCACGGTAGGAGAAATTTGACTTGTATCCAAATACAAAGAAAGAGAAAGATAGCAGCAAGAATTTTTTTTTTTACTAATGTGTCACCACTCATGACAAGTATTTGTTGGCATTGGATTTGAAGACGACCATGTTGCAGCCTGTAGGGAAACAGTCCTGTGATAATGTGTATCACAGATGGGAAGTTCTTGAAAACAAACTCTGTTCATGGAACTTCCGTTTGATATTAGGCACACGGAGTAGGAAAGGAACATTCTTTGCAGTCGTAGTAGAAGACGAGTTCTTACTGTGAATGTCTTACAAGGAAGGAATGAGAAATTGGTACTCAGTCGAGCACCTTCCATTGAAATGACCATTAAGTAGAAAAAGACTAGCGATGTCTTTTATGTGAGAAAGTGGCTCTAAAGAAAAGAACTTGTTGCGAAGTCGATTTTGTATTCTATCAAGGTAAGAAAGAGTGCTCTGAACGACGACACCTCCTCATATTTGACACCAGTAATCCATCTACTCTATCTTAGGACGTATCTGACTCTTATACAGGTAGAGGATTGCATCAGGAGTCAGGTACTTTTCAGACAGGTAAAAAGGATTGAGATTTGCTCCAAATTTTGAAAATTATAATGTGTAATTTAACTATTGTTTTAATCACATTAAAGTTTGTGTGTGTGTGTGTCGGAGAATCGTTTGGTTTGGTTGTTTTATTGTACGGCATATCAACCTTTTCAAGTTTTTTAATGCTGAATCCGGTCATTTTGGCAAAACATTTTATGCTTCAAGTTCTTTATATGTTCAAGTATTTATTCATGGTGTTTGCTTTGGTCGTTTTGTAGAGGAAAAATGTTGTTTTTGTTTTTGGCTTTGCAGAACATGATTGAGTTTTGCAAAGGGAAAGGAAAAAACAATAACATTAATGTTTGGTGCATTTTTGGTCAGGAAGACAGTATCTTCAGACAGCCTGATCTGGTAGCACCAGGCGTGTGTCGGAGAAAAAAGATAAATATGAACAACTTACAACAAGACAATATGCATAGGTAGGTGATCACTGCTACCAAATTTCAATATTCTATGTCTTATAGACTAAAAGTGGTTAGCAGACAGACACACAAATGTCTCTCATCTATCATTATATTAAACAAGCAAAAACCTACCAACTACCCGGCAACAATTAATCTAGCTCAAAGTATTCTTTTTAAATGTATAACTTACATTATATATCTTTAATATAAATCGATTTTAATTTTAAAAACTAATAGTTTTGAATTATCTCCCTTGAAAAGTAATGAAAATAGCATTTTAAGAAAGGTTTTGGTAATTTATACTTTCTTTTACTAAACCACTTTAATTAATTACTGTTAATAGTGATAAAACTATTGCATATATATATATATATATATATATATATATATATATATATATATATATAGGAAAATACGACAATAAAATTATAAATGAATAACACCAAACATTATTTTATTATAAACTGTTTAAAAATAGTTATGCAAATTAGAGGTACAAATAGCTGTGTTTTGGTTGTTTCTCTCTACTACATATACAGTATTTCAAACAATTATGTTGTATCATTGATTGATACACACCATAAACTGGTATCGTCTTGGCCTTCGGGCTTGATTTACGCCGGTCTATGGGTTTGTCCTGTGCAGTTCTAGGAGGTCCACCCTCCCAGGCTTTGCCTCCCCTCTTTGGAAAGGAGTAAGTTTATTGCTTACTGCCTGAGGCGCCCCTACCGGGGAATGCCGACGGGGCTGCTCAGGCAATTTTTAATGGCCAGAGTGCTCACCTTCTCGGGCGCTGGCTTTTCAAACCCCACTTTCCCGACCCGAGCTTGGGTCACATCTTACTTGTGGGAGTAAGATGAACCTGGCCTTGTGCCTAACCTCCTGGGGAGGTAAATAAAATGTTGTATCATTGATTGATACACACCATAAACTGGTATCGTCTTGGCCTTCGGGGCTTGATTTACGCCAGTCTATGGGTCTGTCCTGTGCAGTTCTAGGAGGTCCACCCTCCCAGGCTTCGCCTCCCCTCTTTGGGGAGCAGTAAATTTATTGCTTACTGTCTGAGGCGCCCTTACCGGGGAATGCCGACGGGGCTGCCCAGGCAATTTTTAATAGCCAGAGTGCTCACCTTCTCGGGCGCTGGCTTTTCAAACCCCACTTTCCCGACCCGAGCTTGGGTCACATCTTACTTGTGGGAGTAAGATAAAACTGGCCTTGTGCCTAACCTCCTGGGGAGGTAAATAAAATGTTGTATCATTGATTGATACACGCCATAAACTGGTATCGTCTTGGCCTTCGGGGCTTGATTTATGCCGGTCTTGTGGTCTGCCCTGTGCAGTTCTAGGAGGTCTACCCTCCCAGGCTTTGCCTCCCCTCTTTGGAAAGGAGTAAGTTTATTGCTTACTGCCTGAGGCGCCCCTACCGGGGAATGCCGACGGGACTGCTCAGGCAATTTTTAATGGCCAGAGTGCTCACCTTCTCGGGCGCTGGCTTTTCAAACCCCACTTTCCCGACCCGAGCTTGGGTCACATCTTACTTGTGGGAGTAAGATAAAACTGGCCTTGTGCCTAACCTCCTGGGGAGGTAAATAAAATGTTGTATCATTGATTGATACACACCATAAACTGGTATCGTCTTGGCCTTCGGGGCTTGATTTACGCCAGTCTATGGGTCTGTCCTGTGCAGTTCTAGGAGGTCCACCCTCCCAGGCTTCGCCTCCCCTCTTTGGGGAGGAGTAAGTTTATTGCTTACTGCCTGAGGCGCCCTTACCGGGGAATGCCGACGGGGCTGCCCAGGCAATTTTTAATAGCCAGAGTGCTCACCTTCTCGGGCGCTGGCTTTTCAAACCCCACTTTCCCGACCCGAGCTTGGGTCACATCTTACTTGTGGGAGTAAGATGAACCTGGCCTTGTGCCTAACCTCCTGGGGAGGTAAATAAAATGTTGTATCATTGATTGATACACACCATAAACTGGTATCGTCTTGGCCTTCGGGGCTTGATTTACGCCAGTCTATGGGTCTGTCCTGTGCAGTTCTAGGAGGTCCACCCTCCCAGGCTTCGCCTCCCCTCTTTGGGGAGGAGTAAGTTTATTGCTTACTGCCTGAGGCGCCCTTACCGGGGAATGCCGACGGGGCTGCCCAGGCAATTTTTAATAGCCAGAGTGCTCACCTTCTCGGGCGCTGGCTTTTCAAACCCCACTTTCCCGACCCGAGCTTGGGTCACATCTTACTTGTGGGAGTAAGATGAACCTGGCCTTGTGCCTAACCTCCTGGGGAGGTAAATAAAATGTTGTATCATTGATTGATACACACCATAAACTGGTATCGTCTTGGCCTTCGGGGCTTGATTTACGCCAGTCTATGGGTCTGTCCTGTGCAGTTCTAGGAGGTCCACCCTCCCAGGCTTCGCCTCCCCTCTTTGGGGAGCAGTAAATTTATTGCTTACTGTCTGAGGCGCCCTTACCGGGGAATGCCGACGGGGCTGCCCAGGCAATTTTTAATAGCCAGAGTGCTCACCTTCTCGGGCGCTGGCTTTTCAAACCCCACTTTCCCGACCCGAGCTTGGGTCACATCTTACTTGTGGGAGTAAGATAAAACTGGCCTTGTGCCTAACCTCCTGGGGAGGTAAATAAAATGTTGTATCATTGATTGATACACGCCATAAACTGGTATCGTCTTGGCCTTCGGGGCTTGATTTATGCCGGTCTTGTGGTCTGCCCTGTGCAGTTCTAGGAGGTCTACCCTCCCAGGCTTTGCCTCCCCTCTTTGGAAAGGAGTAAGTTTATTGCTTACTGCCTGAGGCGCCCCTACCGGGGAATGCCGACGGGACTGCTCAGGCAATTTTTAATGGCCAGAGTGCTCACCTTCTCGGGCGCTGGCTTTTCAAACCCCACTTTCCCGACCCGAGCTTGGGTCACATCTTACTTGTGGGAGTAAGATAAAACTGGCCTTGTGCCTAACCTCCTGGGGAGGTAAATAAAATGTTGTATCATTGATTGATACACACCATAAACTGGTATCGTCTTGGCCTTCGGGGCTTGATTTACGCCAGTCTATGGGTCTGTCCTGTGCAGTTCTAGGAGGTCCACCCTCCCAGGCTTCGCCTCCCCTCTTTGGGGAGGAGTAAGTTTATTGCTTACTGCCTGAGGCGCCCCTACCGGGGAATGCCGACGGGGCTGCCCAGGCAATTTTTAATAGCCAGAGTGCTCACCTTCTCGGGCGCTGGCTTTTCAAACCCCACTTTCCCGACCCGAGCTTGGGTCACATCTTACTTGTGGGAGTAAGATGAACCTGGCCTTGTGCCTAACCTCCTGGGGAGGTAAATAAAATGTTGTATCATTGATTGATACACACCATAAACTGGTATCGTCTTGGCCTTCGGGGCTTGATTTACGCCAGTCTATGGGTCTGTCCTGTGCAGTTCTAGGAGGTCCACCCTCCCAGGCTTCGCCTCCCCTCTTTGGGGAGGAGTAAGTTTATTGCTTACTGCCTGAGGCGCCCTTACCGGGGAATGCCGACGGGGCTGCCCAGGCAATTTTTAATAGCCAGAGTGCTCACCTTCTCGGGCGCTGGCTTTTCAAACCCCACTTTCCCGACCCGAGCTTGGGTCACATCTTACTTGTGGGAGTAAGATGAACCTGGCCTTGTGCCTAACCTCCTGGGGAGGTAAATAAAATGTTGTATCATTGATTGATACACGCCATAAACTGGTATCGTCTTGGCCTTCGGGGCTTGATTTACGCCAGTCTATGGGTCTGTCCTGTGCAGTTCTAGGAGGTCTACCCTCCCAGGCTTTGCCTCCCTTCTTTGGGGAGGAGTAAGTTTATTGCTTACTGCCTGAGGCGCCCCTACCGGGGAATGCCGACGGGGCTGCCCAGGCAATTTTTAATGGCCAGAGTGCTCACCTTCTCGGGCGCTGGCTTTTCAAGTCCTACTTTCTCGACCCGACCTTGGGTCACATCTTACCTTGTGGGAGTAAGATACAACTGGCCTTGTGCCTAACCTCCTGGGGAGGTAAATAAAATGTTGTATTCTTGATTTAAATAACAATTAGCCGTTTTGATGGTAATATAGGTGTGATAAATGAATAAACTTTTGCATTTATTGATTTAGATGTGAGTTTTTCAATGCTTGTATTTCTAAGTTTTTTTTTCCTATATACTTTAATAACACAGAATACATGCTAAAATATACTTTAATTCGGGGATTGAGTTATGTAAACAAATATTTTAATTGTTCGAATTAGCTGCAATTTATAATTAACTGTTTAAGTCACTCATCTCTCTCTCTCTCTCTTAGCTATCTATGTATTTTTCTTGCCCTCTCTTACTCTATGTTGATTCAACCATTCTCTAACATTTTTTCATGTCTTTGTGAGCAAATAGAGAAAGAATGTAAACTAATTTACATATGTGTATCTGTATACACCACAAACCCCTATGTAAATTAGATGACAAAATAATAAGTCCCTTTATTTCTATCTCTATAAGAATGATAAATAATAATAATACCTCTATATAATAATAATAATAATAATAATAATAATAATAATAATAATAATAATAATGATAATAATAATGATAAATAATAATAATAATAATCATAATAATAATAATAATAATAATAATAATAATAATAATAATAATAATAATAATAATAATTATTATTATTATTATTATTATTATTATTATTATTATTATTTTTTTATTTTTTTATTTTTTTATTTTTGGCAGAAACTGTCAAATTGCACATTTTGCTGTCCCAGAAGACCACAGGGTAAAGATCAAAAAGACGGAAAAACCAAGCAAATAAACGGAGATGCATGAGAACTGAAAAGAATATGGAACGTGAAGACAGTCAATATTTAACCAATAATCGTAGGAGCACTAGGAACAGTTCCGGAAAACCTGGATAAAAGACTAGGAGTAATTGGAATCAAAGGGAAGACTGAGACTATACAACAGACAGCAATGATGAAAATAGTTGAAATCTTAAAGAAAATCCTTGAATGCAGAAACCAACCCACATAAACCACAAACACTAACCAGTCATATGAAAATTGCAACAGAAGTAAAATAAAAACATGGAAGGAACAGCACATGAAACTAAGGGAACTAAAACCGTTAGAAATGTTATAAACTGCCCCCCCCCCAAAAAAAAATAAAAGTGTCAAGGAGGATGGAAAGACCGAGGAGGGAGAGCACTAACCAGACCTCCACTGGATGAGTGCAGAGAGTACTGAGACCTTAGGGAGGCTTATTGCCGCTCAAATCCTGGAGACTAATTGTCATTGCTAGCTAGAAATCGATGGTAAGTGACTGTTGCGATAACACAAAGTCATTTGCAATAGTTATCGAAAGAGGTGGATAGTACTGGAAATCTGAGGAGACATGTTGTCACTCAGACTCCAGGGAACACCACCGGTTATTATCAGTGAGTAATGATCATGATGACCTGTGTGAGAACTCCAAGTGAGTAATAATAATAATAACAACAATAATAATATAATAATAACTAGCAGGACCCTGTAGAAATTACATGGTGCTTTCTAAATCAATCTGTATAATTTACTGTCAATAAATGTTTTTCAGAGTCAATACTATAAGGAAAAAAAAGACTCTTTCTTCTTCCGTAAAAATAATTGTCATTGCCAGATAGATATTCTTTAAATAAACAAAACGAATATGTCTCTTCTTTATTTAAATTGTAGCAATTTAATTCTTTTTAAAACAATACATATTCTTTGTCCTCTCATCGTAAAAATAATTGTCAGCTAAATATTCTTCAAATCAATAAAACGAATGCCCCCTTTTGAAATGTGTTTATTTAAAACTGTACTATCTTAGTTGATGGGACGGCATAATTTGATTTTGGAACACTTCATTTTAAACTAGTGTAGCAGTTACCTCCTCCTTTCAAAACATAACTACACCGGTTTGCCGGTAGGTGTCGCTTTTTCACCGACAGGTGGCACTGTAAAGCGACACCAGAGTTATCTGCCCTTCTGACTATAAAAACCGTTGCAAACGGAAAATCCATCTCTTGTTCACCAACCAGCCTCGGCAGAACAACGCTGGCACCAGGGCTCCGTTTCACTAGCTTTTTCCTACTCAATTGGCCTCGACAGAACAACGCTGACACTAGCGTTCCGTTTCACTTTTCTCTTCTGGTTGATTGGCCTCGGCAGAACGACGCTAATACCCTAGCGCTTCGTCTCACACTTTTCTCTTCAAATGGCATCGGCATAACAACTACCAACACACGTGGTCAAACAACGGTAAGAGTTCTCAACTCATTTTCTTTGTGTACGGCTTTCAAAGACTTTCCCCACGCCGGGTTCATTTCTTCTTATACCTTTTCAAGAACTGTTTTTCCATCGACACACATGCATACATCACACACTTCATCATTCCACGTACGCACACGTTCAATAAACGTTATTTGAACTACTTCATATTGTTTGTTAATTATTACTCTGTCTTTGCATGCAACATTGCTTGATTCAACTTTGCACGTTTATAGCCTGGGAACACGACTGCGCGATCTTAACACTAGGTAAAATCAGAATTGTTTACCTTAGTGACATCAGATTAATCACCAATCATCATATTTGCTAACCGGATGATCACATTTTTAAAAAATGTTTGTGAAAACTGATAACGTATGTATGAACATAAAATGCCTTAACAGAACTCAAGAAAGCAGTAAATGTAGACTCTGTTTGCAAGGAAATGAACCGGTAACCCACATAATAAGTAAATGCAGCAAACTTGCCCAAAAAGAATACAAAAACAGACATGACTACGTGGGAAAGGTAGTCCACTGGGAACTATGCAAACACCTGCACTTTAAACATGCAGACAAATGGTACAGACACCACCCGGACACAGTATTGGAAAATGAAAATCATAAAATACGTTGGGACATAGAAGTATAAACAGACAAATGTATCGGATTGACATCCTCTATTTTATCAACAAACAGCATGGGCAGAAAAACATAAACCAACCCGAATTCACTTCAACAACAAAAGCTAAAACTGGGGCCATAGAAACCAGCTCCCAGCGATCAGTCTAACAAAAAGATGCAAAAAAGCCCAAAATAGCTGTCATGTGACCTGTCGCCAAATACGTCGGCCAAACCACTGGTGAAACAATATAAAAGCAGACTGTGCGGCAAAATCTTTCTCTTCTCTCTTTTTCCTCATTCCAGTAAGCAGCTAACAGCGACGTTTCGTTCGAACTACTCCCCACCCTCCTGCCTTCGGGTGCGGAGAGGCTGCTAGACATTTCAACTCACGCAAGTACAGCCGCTATTTTCAACTCACACACACACATGCACGCACATGCTTACACACACTGCTGACAAAGGCACTTACACCCTATCATTCTTAACTCACGCATGCACACACACACATGCATACAACCACACACTGTTGACAAAGGCACACACATACAAATGCCTAAACGACGTATCAACTCTACGCTCGCACGCATACTGTCACACGCACATGTTGTCTACCACACACACCCACACACTCATGCATGCATACGCACACGGTTGACAAAGGTGCACACACGAATGCCTACCAGATAAATCTCAACTCATGTGCACGCACACACATTTGTACAACTACACACACACAGCCGCACTCATACATCACAGGCATAAAAATTTATCGCTTCTCTAACTGGACACTTGAAATGAACACTTAATGCTCTGTATTTTGTACATAAATATTTTGTGTTACTTTTAAACAACGTTTTATTCTTCCTTCAACGTATGCATGCCTTATCTTTCATTCAACCATTTTATGTTTTTTCCCTGTTTTCACTGTTTAAGCATTTCACAAATATATAACATAATTTTATTCTCCCCACGTGGTCTGTATGTCTCTACAAAATGGAGTCTTTAACAAATTAAATGTAAGCGTGGATCTTAGCATATTCTCTAAGATACAATATCTTAACAAGCTAAGGTCCGTGCTGCTACATAAAGGGGACCGCGTCCCCATATTAAAAATGTATCCAAGCAAAGAGACCCAATATGATAATAGTCAATAATAAGGAAAAAAACTGACAAATTGTAGATTTCACTGTTTCAGCAGATCACAGAATGAAGACCAAGGAGGCAGAATAACGAAGCAAATACATGGAACTTGCTAGAGAGATGAAAGAAATATGGAACATGAAGAAAATCACCATGATAGCAATAATTGTAGGAGCATTAGGAACAGTGCCGAAAAAACTCGAAAAAAAGACTAGGAGAAACTAAAATCTAAGTAAGATTGAGACCATACAACAAACAGCAATGATGAAAACAACCAAAATGTTAACGAAAGTCTTTGAATGCAAAAACCAAACCACATAACTAACAAATGCTGACCAGTCACAGATAAATGGAAGGGGGGGGGGGGGAGACACACACATGCGGTGGCACCAGTTTTGGCTGACACAACACAAAATTGTTGCTAAAGGTCAAGGAGGATGGAAAGACGGAGGAGGGTAAGCACCAACCAGACTTCCACTGGAAACGTACAAGGGTACTGGAACCTTGCGGAGACTTATTGTCACTGAAATTCCAGAGAAAACCAACCGGCGTTGCTAGCGAGAAATCGATGGTAAACGACTGTTGCAATAACGCAAAATAATTTGCAATGGTTATCGAAAAAGCTGGAGAGTGCTGGAAATCTGAGGAGACTTGTCACTCAGACTCTAAGGAAACACTACTGGTTATTTTTAGTGAACAATCACTGATAATGACTTGTGTGAAACCCCCTAGTGAGTAAAAGAACAATAATAAGGATAATATTGAAGTAAAGAGACTTATTATTTTTAGTTATGCAAGAAAAATGTCTTAATAGACATGTCACAGTTTATGAAATCAAAGTAGACATGTCACAGTTTATGAAATCAAAGTAGACATGTCACAGTTTATGAATTTTCAAATGAAATCAAAGTAGAATAAATAGTGGTAGTGGTTGTGACTCAACAGATCACGGGTACGTTCAGTATTAGTATATATTTAATATTGCGCTTGCCAGATTTAGTGAGTCAAGTGGCCTGGATCACCCATATCTTCAAACTATTACCAAATATAATACACTAAAATCAATAACATCATATCTAAAAATATATCCTCTTGAGATCAGCAACATTCAGAGTGCGGACTATATTTGTGTCTGCAATTTTTAGCTGTTAATTTTATGTATATGTTTTTTTTACTTTCATTATTAGTCTATTCTTCATACAAACAGTGACTATATTTCCATTCTTTATTTTGAAGAATAATTGATTATTGACAATTTTGAACCTCTATATTTGTGGAAAAGACACAGAGTTCTCCGTGAAATCCGCCCCAGAATGACAAATAAGGAGATTTCAGATTTCCGCAGCATCAGTAGGCGGATGGTAGAAAGGTCAGAAAGGAATTGAAAGATTCAGGATTCAACTAACAGATGACATCAGAGAGAAAAATACATGATCGACGATCTGACACCGTCAGAATGCTGGAGTTCGTTACTGAAGTTCAAAAGATCATCAACAATGAACCCAGCAAATCGATGTGTACCATTGCAAGGGAGAAGGCCATAGATCAAAAGCTCATTAGGTGGTGCAGGGGGGAGGGAGATCTGCCATGTTTCATACAAGATAAGAAAAAGACAATTTCAATTTTATATATGCTCGGTAGGTTAAAGTATAACATTATCTTTCTTAAAGGGTTTAAGTGTGGCTTATTATTATTAAACTTCCCTGGTACAGGTAGTCCACCTTGATACATCTATAATAAATGTGTAATGCTTACTGCTTTAGTTGCCAAAAATCTGACCTTTTCAGAATCGATGAAAAACTACTGATGAATTATGAACAGCTGTGGAACAAATGGAGTTGTTGACTCTTTAGTTTGTGTATTTCTCACCAGAGGGCAACACTGGTGGTTGTAGATTTTAAAATGAGAAGACACTTGTGATCCAATCATTATTTCAAAACATGTTCAATTTTGTTTATTTCTATTATAACAACTAGCAAAAATATGCTCCCTCTAGTCACATATTTTTGCCAGTATATATGACGAACAAACATATACTATACTGCCTCCTCCCTGAAAGGAGAAGGTAATGCCTGGTAGGATGGTATCATGACAAATGAACATATACTACACTATCCACACAAAGTAGGAGGTAATGCTTTGGAAAATCGTATCATGACATCAGAAAAGATACTACACTACCCTCCTCCCCCAAAAAGAAAGCAGTAATGCCTGGGAGGATTAACACAATAGATATTACACTACCTCCCCCTACTCTGAAGTGAGTGTTGAAAGATAGTGCATCGGTCTGAAATAGTATAGTAAACTGAATTGAGCATTAAAAGATAGTGCATTAGTCTGAAATAGTATAGTAAACTGAATTGAGCATTAAAAGATAGTACATTAGACTGAAATAGTATAGTAAACTGAATTGAGCATTAAAAGATAGTACATTAGTCTGAAATAGTATAGTACACTGAATTGAGCATTAAAACATAGTAATAGTATAGTTTCTGATTCAGGCAGATAGATACAAAATCTCCATTAGTAATAGTTGAAATAATTGTCTATATTGGTAGAATAGTTTCTTAAAGATAGAATATGGAGGGGGGGGGCATCCAGTTAGATACATTGCAAGAACCACTCCATTTCGTGATATTCTTGCTTGAATTGAGCAACAATTATTCGTAAGAATGCAAATGAGGGCCAACAACTCCAGAGGTCTTTACTGCCACTGCACTAAAAAAAGATCCTGAAGAATATTTATTGTTTTAATTCCTGCATCTTAAGTGACAGATTCTGAACAAATTGCTAGTCGAAAATATCTCACCAAATCAACGATTTTCACACTTTAAAAGGGAAAATGGTTTTCCATCACCACAGTCGACGCTAACCGCTGTGATTTAAGAATCTAAACCTCTTCCGATGATGTTGTTAAATACTCCATGTCTTGGAAAGTGACCAGGAATGTGGACGCAGAACAAACCCAACAATGGAAGCGTTGCATCTACATCTGTGGTAGTATTCATCATAACCATTTTATTTTAGATATTTTCCTGTATCTATAAGATTGTAACATTTTTCAGCAAAAAATATAATTTTACAGAAAAACACGCCTCCAAAATATTTATTAGCAAATTACACACAAGTATAGCTTACAACTTAAGAAAACACCATTAAACAATATATAGGGCCGACAGAGTTGTCTCCCTTCAGAGTTATCTCCTTTTGGGAAAAGTAGGTTTCGAACCAAACTTCCTATTTACTTGCCTCCCCAGGAGGGCAATATTAGACACAAGGTCGGTTTTTAATGTAAGGAAAATCCAACTCCCCCAAAAAGAGGAACTTTTGATTCTTTTTTATTATGGAAATCGCTCCATACAAGGTATGAAGCCACTTGATGTAAGGAGCTAACAAAAACAAATATGATTATCGCAAAGACAGGAGATGCCTATTGACCGTAGTCTTGAAAAAAACAAGATTATAGGTAGGAGGAAAACAGTCAGCAGGAAGAGATTTCCACAAGCCTGCGGTTCTTGGAAAGAAGCTACTGGAATAGGAAGCTGCATTACAATGAGGTATCAAAACAACGGATTGATGAAGACCACTAGACCAACGAGTCAAACGAGCTGGAACAAAAGAAGCAGGGAATAGATCACATAATCCTGAAGAACACATACCATAATAGTATTTATAGAAAAGACTGAGACTAGCAACATCACATCTGTGAGAGAGAGAGAGGGTGCAGAGAAGAAGAAAGGGTAGGGCCAATCAAATTACAGATACGTTTCTGCACCTTATCAAGAACCATCAAATGGGACAGAGATTCACCAGCCCAAATATGACAACGGTACTTCATACATGGTCTGATAGTATATTTGTAGAGACAGAGAAAAGCCTCAGGTGTGAGAAAGTGTTTGGAGCGATAGAGAAAACCGACTTTACTAGAAGCAGAAAGAGCAATGGATCTAATGTATGAACTCCAAGAAAGATTTGATGAGAAAGAAAGACCAAGAAGTTTCAGAGTCGATTTCTCCTCAAAAGCAGAGCCATCTATGAAAATCTCAGGAAGAAAATTGGAACAAAAATAAAAATTGCCTCAATCTCGAAGGATCTCTCCTTCACTGACCGAGGACAGAATATACTAAGTGTAGAATCAGAACAGATACTACACTTTGTTCTTGGCCAAATTGTACCCTTTAGTAAAATAAAGCCAAGGACTCCTTTTGTTATAAAGAAATTTCCGAAATCTTAAGATAACACTAGACTTAATGGCAACTATTGTGTGATCATGTGGTCAGAATTTGAGACCTTAATACTTTGTCTATTACTTACTGACATGAACAGCTCTACCTTATGGGATCGACCTTCACATACAAAGCTGCAGTAAGTTTTGCTTGCATGCTTAGCACAAATTTATTACTTCTTGTATCAATGGAACTAATGTATTAATTTTAGCTTAAAATTAAGAATATACCATTAAACCGTATGTAGGGATGACAGAGTTGGGATGAAGTAGGTTTTTATGTCAGAGTTGTACCCTTTAGTAAAAAGGGTACAGGACCCCTTTTACCATAAAGCGATTCCCCAAATTATGTGACAACGCTCGATATCATGGCAATTCTTGTGAGATTATGTGGTAAGGAATTTAGACTCTAATCCGTCGTCTATTGTTGCTGAACAGACTTTCCGTGTGGGCTTCGCCTCTGTAAACAAAGACCCTGTGGGGATGCAGTAAGTTTTACTTGTGGGCTTAGCACAACTTTATTACCTTTTGTATTAATAATCTGCATTCAATTGTATTTGAGATTGATGTATTAATTATGTGTGTGATATACGTTGCATATCTCGTTTATGGTTTCTTATAGTTTAAGACAAACTGTTGATAAATGTATTTTTTTTAACCAGACTTATTTATTGTCTTTTATTACCGATGCGAGCATACTTTTACAGTAACGCACAAAATACTTTTAGGCATCCCATGTGTTTAGAGGACTTGTTTGGATTCTCTAATGATGCACTGCTGAGCTGCTGCTGCTGCTGCTGCTTCTTCTTCTTCTTCTTCAGCAGCAGAAGCAGTTTAATGTCCGTTTTTCATGCTGGCAGACATTGTATGACTTTAAGAAATTAACTTCCAAACCAACCTATCTCTGGCTAGGTCTTTATCTATCCTTCTTTCTCTCAAATCCATTTTTATCACTTCCTCCCATGGTTTCCTTGGCATTCCTCTGTGAACTGAACCTTCTACTTTGACTGTTCTATATCTACTAACCCAAGAACTCTCATCCATTCTTTCAATGTAGTTATACCATCGAAGTCTACTCTTCTGCACACATCTCCCTATACTGTCCAGATTTAATCTTCCTCTGAAATCATCAGAACTAAGCCTGTCTTTGAGACTCACATTACACATCCATCATATTATTCTCATGTTATTTCCCTCCATGCAATGCATGTCCTCAACTCTCACTGGCCAGGTTTCACTTTCATACATGATCACACTGCATACATATGCCTGATGGACTCTTCCCTTTGTCGACAGTGGTAACGCTCTGCTGGTTAGTAATATCAGAAGATCCCTGAACTTACTCCATCCACTCCTTACTCTTGCAATGCCACTAGCACCTGTTCCACCCTGTGCTCAAATCATATCATCAAGATAACAAAACTTTGCCATTCAGATATGTTTTATAAAATAAAAATATCCAATATTCATATTCTTCAAGTACATTTCCATCTCATGATTTCTTAGAAAATGCACATAGAAGTTTTAAAAAAACTAAACATTTCTTATACTACTGAGTTACCACTTACCCAGGCCAAAAGACACTTGAGGATAAGGGTTAATGAGATTGTTAGTTGGATGATAAACAATACTATGAGAGGATTAAAAATGATGGATGAAAAGGACAAAGTTTGTTTACTTCAGAGGACGGCTCAACAAGTATTTGTTGACATTGGACTTGAAGACGACTATGTTGTAGTCTGCAAAGAAACAGTCCCACAGTACCGTGTTCCACAGATGGGAAGTTCTTAGAAAGAAACTCTGTTCATGGAAGTTCCGTTTTGATTTGGGTACACAGAGGAAGAAATGAAAGTTCTTTGCAGTGGTTGTAGCTAGACGAGTTCTTGCTGTGAATTTTTTCGGCATAGCATACAACATAAAAAACGACATTTTTGAACCAATCAGAGTCACAGAAATAAACGAAATCAGGAGGAAAAAAGCATAAACACCTGAAATTCACTCCCAAGAGTGTGTGTACAAGAAAGAGAGAGAGAGAGAGAGAGAGAGAGAGAGAAAGAGAGAGAGAAAGAGAGAGAGAGAGACTCAGAGAGAGACTCAGAGAGAAAGAGAGAGAGAGAGAGAGAGAGAGAAAGAGAGAGACCAGACAAAGCAGTCTTGTCAGCTGCTGCTGCTAATTTATTAGTGAAATACACCTTCCTGTTTCAACCAAATCCCACATCTTGCTATACATTTCATTGACATTAACACACCATAAACTTGAAATATTTTCTTTATCACACACATACCTATATCCCAGTAATTATAGGAGCAACAGGACTAATGAAAAAGAATTTCAAAAGCTATCTGGGGAATATACTCGGTGAACCGAGTGCAAGAGAAATACAAATAATTGCACTTAAAGGGACGGTTAGAATCTTAAAAAGATCTCTCGGCTGGAGTGTCTGATATAACCGGTGAATGTCTGGCATCCGGTAGGATGCTCAATCCTCAGCAAAAACAAAAAGATAAGAAAATTAAAATAAGAGAAATGAGAAATTGAATGCCTACTAGACACTCTCCTCGAGTATCTAAGGTCTCTCTGTACAGGGGTTTGTCAGGACAACCTGACATGAGGATACTTCCTTCTACAAGTAAACCCTGACCAAATATTCAAAATAACATAGTATTTGACGCCCAAATAAGATCCCCTATGTTTAGCTACACCACACTAACTAATACGAGAAATAGTGCATCTTCTCCAAGTGATGCTTCCTCTAATAACAGCACTAAGCTGGATACACCACCAAACAAGATGAATTCTTGTCCTGAAATCCGATAATACCAGAAGACTACAAGAAATATATACTATGACATAGTTAACTGGTCAATTGGGGAGAGGAAAATTGATGTTCTTAACTTCTTTACTGGTTAGGCATTTGAGAAGTAAAAGTGAACTTTAATGGAATACTCAAATATCTATGTATTTCATATAGAAATCGAGTGTTAGCTCTAGGAAGGGCCCCCTTCATTTCTGAGAATTTCGACTGAAGTAAAATGAAACAAAAATATGAGAGGGTAAAATTTGAATGCCACTAGACACTGTCCTTGAGTGTATTCGGCTTCTCTGTACAGGACAGGACATAACAGGACAACCTGGCATGAGGATACTTTCTCTGACAAGTAAACCCTGACCAAATATTCAAAATAACATAGTATTTGAAGCCCAAATAAGATCTCCTCTATATGGTTATCCCACACTGGCTTATACAAGGAATGATGCACCTTCTCCAGGTGATGTTGCCTCTAGTAATAGCACTAAGGTTGGTACTCCACCAGATTAGATGAATTCTTGTCCTGGAATCCGGTAAGAGCAAGAGACTACAAGAAAGATATACTATAGCATAGTTAACTGGTCATTTGGGGGAGAAGAAAATTAATGTTCTTCACTCCTTTACTAACTCAATGTTTGAGAGATAAAGGATAACTTTAATGAAACACTCAGATATCTATGTATCTCATATAGAGGTCAAGTGTTAGCCCTATGATTTCTGAGAACTTACACTGAAGTAAAAGAAAAAAATGTGACACTTATGCGTTATGCATATAATTATATTTACTTATTTCTTCACATAGATACACAAAATAATTTACCCTGTTGCAAAGTCCGGTCACTGTCCTTGAAGGGTGATGTTGATGTTTTGTTGAGCCTGACTTTTAACGAACAGTATTAAGTCAATGACTCGTTTGTGTTATCGCTCATTTTTTTTTTACTGAGTTTTTTAAATGTTCAATGGTGGATCAGAGGAGGACCACTTGTCATTTTCTTTGCAGGCTGTTGCCAGTGTCAGATCACGTCGGGGTCACCACTTGTTGCAAGGTCCGATCACTAGTTGGTGATCGGTCTTGCAACTAAAAAAGAAACACAGACAAAAATACAGCAATAGCCAAAAAAGAAATGACAAATGCAGGTAAACAGTGTAAAAAATAAAGATCCTTTTATTTTACCGAAAAAGTACAAAAATAACAAGAAAGGCTGGAGATACTGGAGGGTGTCATTGAGAACTTTATCCTATGAAAAGCAGGCTGCTGTCAATGGGAACTCGATAGCAGGAAAGACTGAAAGAGCCAGATGACGTCACTAGAAACTGGATAGCAGATACATGCAGGATGATATCACATGGAGATTGATGTGGACGTCCCTGAGGTATAAGGAGGTGCCTCGGATAGGTCCGGTCCGTATAGACGTGGCCAAGGGATAGATCGGCAGGAGGACGTCGTCAAGTGCAAGAATAGCATGATGTTAACAGGAAGTGGAAAGGCAGGACGTTGACAGATGCAAGAAAAGACAAGACGTTGATGGGAATTAGAAAAGCAGGACGTCGATGGGCGCAGGATATCGATAGGAGACTGGAAAAGCAGGACGTTGACAGGAATTGGAAGGCAGGATATTGCCAGTGCAGGATGCCAATGAGAAACTGGAAAGGCAGGATGTTGACAGGAAACAAGAAAAGAAGGACGTTGATAGGTGCAGGAGGACATCAGCACTTGCAATGGATGCAGGATGACATCACAGGTGCAGGAGATGCGGGAAGATGTGTCAGGAATCAGAGATGCAGGAGGACGTCAGTAGGTGCAGGAGGATGTCTCAGGAGCTAGAGATGCAGAAGGGTGTCGCCAAGTGAATCTAGATAGCAGGATGACGTCACTGGGAACTGGATAGCGGGTGCAGGCAGGATGACGTCACTGGGAACTGGATAGCAGGTACAGACATGATGGCATCATATGGAGATTGATGTGTATGCCCCTGAGGTATAACGAGGTGCCTCAGGTATGTCCAGTCCATATAAATGTGGCCAAGAGCTGTATCAGTAGGAGGAGATTGCCAGGTGCAAGAAATGCAGAACATCGCCGGGGGAAGGAAAGGACATCCTTAATAAATTATATACTGCATAAATATTATAAATCTCACTTACATTAAATTAATGAAGCAATAAAAAATTGAATTTTCTCAATAAATGTTTTTGGAGATATGGATAAATTTAATTTTGTTTTCTTCATCCTGTTTATTGAATGAAAAAAAAAAGAAAGAATTCTAGCTCCTTTATTTTGAAAGTGAAATGTTTTTGTCTTGGACTCTTGCGTGAATCTATTGATGCAAATACTTTGGAAAAAAATCTACAAATTTTTTTTCTCTCTTGACTTAGAAGTGTTCTTTAACGATTTCGGGTAAACCCATGTAATGTAACCTGAGATTGCGCATACATATAAATGGACATTGTGTGATATTTATTTTGGGGGTTTGATTCAAATATTTCAAATTGAAATTAATGTTTTTAATTTTTTAAATCTACCCTATTAATATATGAAAGCTCTGATTAATATAACATGTTAATTATTGAGATTATTTTTAACTGCGGTATTGAAGCATATCCTGGGCATGTAATGATATCTATTTTTTACTAAAAGTATTCGTTCGATGGATTGAAAAATAATAATATTTCCTTGCATAATAATAATGCAAGTACAAATACTCCCGGGCAACGTCTGGTTGGTAAAGCTAGTTAATTATAAAATACAGCCAACGTTAGCTAAAACTCGCTTCAATAATGTTTACACAAATTTAAAAAAAAAAAACAGTAATGAAGCGACGGCTTTTAACCTCTACTTATTTGCAGCAGTTGTATAATTAAGATCTATTTTCTTTTGTATTTATATGTAATCACTCATGTAATAGTTAGTACATGGTTTGGTAAGCTAACACAGGCATGTTCAGACTCGCGTAGTGATTGGAACAGTTTGCGCATGAACGCCTTTTACCATTTCCACCCAAACTGTTTGGCGCCCAAATATAAATATTTCCAGTTGAGATGCCAACGTAAACAGACGTATATTTCCTGGCTTGCCTCTCATCATTACTTGGATGAGAGGCGAGACTAAAGACCTCACTCAATTCTTTTTCTATAGTAAATACTTGCCGTCTGAACCAACCTGTCTTACATTCTTGTGTTCGTATATTAATGAAACTGTTAAATAAAGGTGATACAAATTTTGGGTCACATCTTACTTGTGGGAGTAAGATAAAACTGGCCTTGAGTCTAACCTCCTGGAGAGGAGGTAAATAAATACAAATTGTAGAGAAAATGTTTGTCTTTTTAACTGGACCCTCTTTTCTTCTTATCCAGCAAGGCCATTCGGATGTTTATTTACTCCTCGCGGAGTTAGGCACAAGGCCAGTTTTATCTTACTCCCACAAGTAAGATGTGACCCAAGATCGGGTCGAGCAAGTGGGGTTAAAAGCCAGCGCTCGAGAAGTGAGAACTCTGGCCATTTAAAAATTGCCTGGGCAGCCCCGTCGGCATTCCCCGGTAGGGGCGCCTCAGACAGTAAGCAATAAACTTACTCCTCCCCAAAGAGGGGAGGCGAAGCCTGGGAGGGTGGACCTCCTAGAACTGCACAGGACAGGCGTGCAGTATCCATCGGAACAGATACTACACTTTGATCTTAGCCAAAAGGAAGGCCATTCGGATGAATACAGATACAGTGACGATACTACTAAATGCCAATCTCGACATTCTTCTCCATCAGCTCTACATATTTATATATTTAAGAGTTAAAAAGATCATTGAGCAAAGATGTTCAACAGATTAAAAATAATAATATTTTCTTGCATAATAATAATACAAATACTCTTGAACAACGCCGGGTCGTAAAATTCAACTATATCAGATTTGCATTGAATTTGATCCATAGTTATTAGGTACTAATAACACAAGATTCCTTGGATTTCAATTTCATCCATTAAGCTGAATCCTTAAATTTTAGATATTTTCTAGAATCAAAATCATGTAGTGGATTTTTATCAAAATTAGAATAAGGATTTTAGACATACGATTTAGTATCGTTATATTGTGATTTTAATCTTCATAAGGGACCATAAAAGTGGTGAAAAACTGTTCCGTTCGGGGAATTAATTTTACTCGTCTTGAAACGGGTATTCTTCTAGTACTTATACCAAGTTAGGTATGTATATGTTTATACATTTCTATGCACAAGATTTTTGTGATATTTTAACAATAGGTATTAGACATCAATCAATAAATATTCCCCAAATTTTAGTTTCTTTTGAGCATTTTAAAGGCTTTTTAGGAGGCATAATATGGGCACAAATCCTATTTGAAAATTCAAATATATCAGGTTTACATTCAATTTGATCCATAGTCATTATCCACAAATTAAACAAGATACTCTGAATTTCAATTTCTTCTGAAGACCCCTGAAGCTTAAGCCTACATTTTAGATATTTTCTAGAATCAAAATCATGCAATGGACTTTGATCAAAATTGCTATAAGGATTATACATAAGGTTTAGTAGCATAATATATCTTGATTTTAATCTTTTTAAGGGGACATAAAAGTTGTGAAAAACTGTTATGTTCAGGGAATTAATTTTACCCATCCTGGGTATTCTTCATTCTTCTAGTTATATATATATATATATATATATATATATATATATATATATATATATATATATATATATATATATATATATATATATATATGTTTGGGGAAGTTAAAAATAGACTGATAGCTATAAGGCCTATTCCAATAACGTTCATAGAATCTCTAAGTCAGTCTTTCTTGATATGCCGTCCTTTGCATAAATAGAGCTTAAATTCTCTTCTTGAATGTGGTAGTATCCAGTAGCCTAATGGTTACAGCGCTTGCTTACGGAGTCTAGGTTGACTCTGTGGCAGGGGTTCGAACCGTGCGACCGTCCAAGATTATCTGATGTAAAAGCTCGAAATGCTAGCATATGTAGGTAAAAAGAATTTAATGTTGTTCATTTAAAATGAATATATATATATATATATATATATATATATATATATATATATATATATATATAAAGTAGAGACGATTTTTCCCCTGTACCATCTTGGAGAATAGGAAAATAACCACATACATCACACTTATTCACTCGAGCGTGTTTCAGGAAATTTCTTCTTATTTTTTCCTACCTAACACTAAATATTACACCAACTCGTATAGCAAAAACTTTTCTCCCTAACAATTATGTACTGTCACTCTACTCACCGGGAACTAATAAACACAGTTTACTTTTCACAAAACAGTTCGTCTTTATTTATTATTTGCCTGGTATTAATTTACTACATAATATAAAGCAATACGCAAAGACTTAATGATCGCTTCCGTTCACTCCGATGATATTCCGCAAATATCAGATTACGTTCTTCCTAATTCTACCTATGACTTCTACATTTATATTCATTCCAGAATTAAGCAAATGAAATTAACGAACACAGTTCCTGCTACATTTATTCATTAAACATGGCGGCTACAATTTCTTCATCAAATCGACTTCCTATTTAATTCAATAGCCGCCAAGATACTGGTAGACCGCGATACATTTACATTTTCAAAATCATACACCTTTAACATGCATATTATAGAAAACTTGCCCAAATAAATGACCTAAACCGTGTCATTGTTGAACTTTATATTTGGTCGGCAGAAGCTGCCAATAAACAAGCTTAGCTTAATTGGCCTATTTTCACATGTATTTTTAAGTCGAAACTGTGGCACAGTGGTTAAAAAGGGAGGTTTCATGATCGCCAATTTCAGCGTTCGATCCCATTCTACTCTACCACTTTTTCTTTTTATTTTCTTTAATTTAAAACATTCACCAACACGGTAGATGGTGGGAAGAACAATAGGCGGTTTCTTTTTTTATGCAATAGGTACTACTTTCTCCCATGCAACGCCGGGCGACGGGTTCCGCTAGTCTTATATATAAAGTAAAGACGTTTTTTCCCCTGTACCTTCGCGTCGAATAGGAAAGTAAACTCGAACTTAAAAATTAAAATAAGGCTGTTATATTTCCCCGGGCAACGCCGGGACACGGGTCCTGCTAGTATATAATAAAGTAATAAAAAGAGAATGGCAGAAATTAATTCCAATGAAAATTGACTTTGATATAATAAAAAATATTTAATTATTTAATTATTTAATTAAGAGTGATAAAAAGAGACAGTAATAAAGAGAAATTAATTCCAATGAAGATAGAGTTTGACATACCATTTAATTTAGTTTATTCTTTTGTATAAGCAACTACTTATTATATTTTTATTTTTATGTTAATGATATTCATAGAATCATTTAGTCATTCTGGGACATTCCACTTCAAAATGCAAAATGGAGTTACCTTGTAACATGTGGGAGTTATTAAAAGCTGACAGGCGCAATAGAATCAGAATGTTTATGACATCTAAAATGAGGGAGTTGTTGTTAAACCTTCAGATTAAGCTAAATTTGTGAACGTTTTCATACATCTACTAGCAGACTCAATGGCGATGTATAATATATTAAACATAACTTTATTCTCATACGTACGTGATTTATATACATATACTAGACGTATCTGTGACCCGTTGGATCACAACCACGACAACTATTTATTCTACTTTGATTTCATTCGAAAATTCATAAACTAGGAACAAAATGTAGTATCTGTTACGATGCTACTCCTAGTTTATTCTGTCGTCGGTCATTGAAGGAGAAATCCTTTTAGACTGAGACAATTTTTAATTTTTGTTCCAGTACAGAGTACCCTGTTTCAGGGAACTGGATTTTCTCCTCAAACTGACCATGTGTCTAACTCTTCCCTCGCGAGGAGGCAAGTAAATAGAAACTAACATAATAAGTCTTTTTTTAATATTATTATTATTATTATTATAAGTAGTAGTAGTAGTAGTAGTAGTATACTATAAAAGTATTATTATTCTCATATAGAAGTAAAGAGACTTATTATTTTGCCATCTAATTTACATACGCGTTTTTAGTTTGTACAAATACACATATATAAATTAGATGATTTCAGGTTCTCTTTGTTAAATTACAGTTTGGGGTTCTTTAATATGACAGAGGCATGTGTGCAAAGTATTTTTTCTTAGAAACACAACAAAACCATAACATAGTTATGAAAATACAAAAGTCAATGAAAAATATATAGTGTACCTGTAGTTTATTGTCTTGTATTGTCTTTTTAACAAACGGCAATGAACGTGTGTTTGTGCATGACAATAATTTCTCTGCAAAATGGGTTTGATAAAGTGCAGTTAAATACAAACGATATAATTATTATAAAATACTAATATGTAAGATTATCAAAATTAAATAAAATAATATATTATTATTTGTTACTGAAGAAAATTATTGTTATTATTTGACTGTTGAGTAAACAGTACATCGAAAAATTGTCTCTTACTAAATATTTGAACCCAGTGATTCGGGTAGAAGTAAGAGGACTTGTGACTAAGAGGGGGGTATCTACTCCAACTTTTTCTATGACATTCGTAATTAAAACGAAAACTGTTGATTGGATTAAATCTATTGGAAAAAAAAGATTAGAACACAGACCAATATATACCCTACCTTACCGATTAAACAGATTTTTTAAATCTAGCTTTTAGTTAGAAAACTATTCCGGTTAACGATGCAGGGAAAATCACTCTATATCTAAGAAGATGGTGAGAGCTGCCGACTATCAAGTAGATGGTTTGAGGTTCGATCCCTGGCTTGGTATGGGTGCTAGTCTAGCCACACTGAAGAGCTGTGATACAGCGGAACAGTCTGTCTGTGGATGACTATATAAGCCCCCCTCTCGGGTTGAGCACTCTCGTTAAATGATATCTCCCACTACTGCTTGACGCAATGCAAAGCTCTTTGTTTGTATATAAACAAATGGAGCACTGTTTATATAAAAACATTGTAGATATCATTTATGAGCGCCTATCCATGGGTCAGTGGTAGGAGCTGCCGACTATCAACTAGATGGTTGGAGGTTCGATCCCTGGCTTGGGATTGGTGCTAATTTAGCCGCACTGAAGAGATGTGATACAGCGAAACAGTCTGTCTAGGGATGACTATATATATCTATATATATATATGTAGTGTTTGTAGGGTTGTTAGTTCATAGGAGTTTGTCCTATGAAACTACGGTGTTCATAAAATAGTGCTCAATTACAAGTAGAGCTATATATATAGTATAATGTTTTTATTTATACAAACATTTTTGGCTACATATGTTCATACATATTTCAGCTACGACATTATTCAAAGTGTAGCATCATCAGGTCACTAACAGAGAAAATTCTGAAAAGACAGCTTTTCTCTCTCTCTCTCTCTCTATATATATGATCATACACAAACAGACAGTTGGCTATATTACAGCTTGCTAGTGAGACTAGACAGATAAGTGCTTTAGGTTAAGATTGAAACCGGAGCGTTTTTTCAACAGTTCAAGCTTCTATCCTCACGATCCATGACGAACAAAAATAATACTGTTTATATAAATGATATATCCTATCCTCACTTGAGCAGTGAAAGATGCAAGGAGACCTACATACAGAATCATCAATGGGAATGTAAATCTACCTTTAGCGGAGTTTCTCACCCCACCACCTACCTAGTTGCGGTCTCCGAAAGGCAGCATTCTCTGTCCGTGTTTCTATTCCTTGGAACAATCTGCCAGATGAGGTTGTGATGATACTTATCATATCCAGGTTTAAAGTCGCCTTGAACAAACATTCACACACCATATAGATGTAATATCTTCTGTCTTTTTACATGGCTTGCTGCACTTTGCTATTTTTTGCCAATAAAATTAATTGATTGATTGATATCAACTATCGAAAAGTGCTCTATTCATTTTTAAGAAAAGATTTGCATTATTGCTAATGGCAACATTTAAGTTAATTAAATTAAATACGTTTCACTCAATTATTCTTATAATATCGCAAATTCTTGAAAAGCAAACACTTGGATTGAATAATAATTACCATTACTTGTTAAATTTTATCTTAAAACATTGTATTTAATCTTTTTAGAGAGCTTTGTGTAGCAGTTATAAACATTAACATGTCTTTTCTCTCACAGAGAGCAGACCCTGTGAGGTGATTTGGTCACACAAGGACCAATCAGACTCTAGGGCATATTAATTTGAACAGGAACTTTGAAGGACTACTTTCAGACCCTTTAAGAACTGTAGACAGCAGTCAGAGAGCTCCCAGGCACTAATGAAGAAAGACGTCTCCTCTATTGCCCAAGTCAACTTGACCTCGAGCCAGGCTAGCCCCATCCCACCTGGGAGATATACTGCTTGAAGAACTTCAGCGGCCGACCCTTTATTACTTGGCACTGTCTTAACTTTCAGCTACTTACACCCAACGGTGTAGGGCACTCAAATAAATATATTGTCGTTATTTATAGAAGGGCTTTCTTTTCCTTTCGTTTGACGTCCGTTTTGTTACAGAATATCATAGGAGTTTGTCTTACGGTCCATGCTAAGATAGGCTTCCATATTTGTTATAAACAAAATAGAATCAAAATTTATGTATATCCGGCATGCATGCAAACCCCATGATACTATTGTAAAATCGCCAAACACAAAATTAATTTGGATTTCTCATAAAATTTCACTTGGAAAAAATTGTGTTTGATCTTGGTATAGGGCTTTATTTTCAACAGTGTAAGGGATCGGACTCCAGCATACTCCAACCCCCCAAAATACCACCCGTGGAATCGTTACTATCCTTTCTGCAATCCAACTATATTTGGTGCAAATAAACTTCAGTCTATGCCTGGCTTGTCCACCAAGTTTCAGTCATGAATGTCCAACAGTCTTTGTTTTATCGCTGTTCAATGATAAGCATATCTAGCTACGGCGTGCAAAATTGTCAACAACTCTGATGCACTCTTTCCTTGGCACTTGCCTGATTTTGGCTGTGATTGCCCTCTTCAGTTCAGGAATAATCTAGGGATTGTTTTAATGGAAATTATCTTTGAGATAACCGCACCGATAAAAATCTGGAGAGATTAAGATCAGAATAACACCTCATACTGATAAGATGATCAGCAAAGTATCCCCACACATCATTGAACCTCAATAAAACAAAGACTGTAGGACATTCATGATTGAAACTTGATAAACAAGTCAGGCATAGACTGAAATTTATTTGAAATGAAACTGCATCCAGTGGTGAGTATCCAATTTGTCCATTATTCTCAGAGTCACTCTTAGCTGGAATGGTAGTACATCTCATGATCTCGTTTTACTCCCAGGTCCACTCTCCCCCAAAGTGGAGTAGTAGTACCTGTCAGTGTCCCATTTCTAAATTAAGTATAATTTGTTCTGAGTATGACACAAAACTGTATTTGGTGATGAGGCTTTGGGAAGTGTGGGATACTTCTGCACTTTACGGACCCTGCTATTTTTAGATAGGATATTTATGGTATCTTTTGTTTATTAAATTGTTAGGTGAAAGTACAGAATAGTTAACAAAGCCCTCTCTCCCTGCCCATGTTAAGAATGTGTTTCGAAATAATAATGTTTATTGTATCAGTATGTCATCGCTCGTTTGTTTACCTTCTGAACTTCCGGTAATTATCTGCCCTTAGACTGTCCCCACTTCCTGCCCCCACTTGTAATGTAATTTGTACTTGTATATAAATAAAGTTTGTGTTCATTTACTCTCCGTCTCTGTTGGCTCTTAATCCAAGCCATCCTCGACCGACAACAACAGAACATAGTGTCAGAAGTGGGATCAAAGGACACCAAAAATGTTTTTCAGTGAAAATCACATTTTATGGTGATATTTGTCATGTTTATGTGATATTACACTCATTCCGGGGGGGGGGGAATACCCACGTGCTTATAGCTATACGCCGAGGTAGGAGGAATTTGACGCTACTGTTTTGTTAATTTCTCATCATAGAAACCCCCCCCCCATACGCTAGCACCAAGAATAGACTGGTCCAGTCCCAACTTGGTAAAAGAAATGGACATTCTTTTACGTCAGGCCACATTATATTTTGGTGGACCACTTCGTGACATGGACGATGACGTGAAAGTAAATTACCTCCTTTTGTGGACTGGTGTTAAAGGGCAAGAAATTAGCGACCACTTCGGTTTTCAGAGAGATGAGAGTAAAAATGTAGACAACTACATGAGACATTCAAGAATTATTATTTTTTGGGTGTCTCGACACCAACTTTTACAGAGTCGGCAAGAGGAAAACAAGCCAGCCCACGCATTCCTTAAAGAGGCTGAGGCAAATAATAAAAAATTGTGAATATGATCCCATAGTCGAAGAGAAAAACCTGGTGGACTTATTTATATTTGGACTAAACCTCAAGTCAACCCAAAAGTCACTGTTAAAAGAAGGTAGGGGTTTATCAATAATGATAACCTTACGTATAGCAGAAACTGAAGAGGCAACAATCAAACAGGTGGAGGCAATCCAGACTCCACTTGAGAATCCCAGCGCACATGCGGTACAATAAAATCGTGCCCATGAGTATATACATTCATGTGGTTTCTGTGGTAGAGAGCACCATAAAGAAGAATGCCCTACCTGAAATGCAGAAAGACAGGTCACTTTGCCAAGGTTTGTCGCTCGGCAGAAAAAAGCAGAGGCAAAGAACAGGATATCAGGACGGCAAGGCCTCAAATATATTCCAACAATGCATATCGAGACAGTAAAATCCACACAGCCACCCAAAATGACAGCGAAGATGAGCCTGAAAATGGAAGACTCTATTTTCATTCTATAGAATGCCAAAAGAAACAAGTTCCCTTTGGTGCAACAGAAGCCTACGCAAACTTAAGAATAGGCAACATAATAGCCCAGATAGAAATCAAAGCAAAAGTTGACACAGGAGCTATGAGCAACCTGCTACCCATGAGTGTGTTCCAGCAATTAGATAGGGTACAACTGCAGAAAACACCAGTGAGCCTGTAAGAATTTGGAGGCTCTGTGATAGAGCAAGCGGGATCATGTCTTCTGGGAGTGAGATACCAGGACAAATTCACTAGTGCAACATTCCATGTGGTTAAAACCAAGGGGTCGATTCTACTTGGGCTACAAATCTCCAGAAAGTTGGGCCTGGTAACTCTCAATTTGGTAATTGACACAGATGATTCACTTAAGAACCAAAAATAATACCAGTCTAAAATGAGCCATGGCACGAAAGGAAATCCTATCCCAAGAGGGAACCCCAAAGTAAGGGAACAGATTCTTCAGAAATTTTCGGATATATTTGATGGCATTTGATGTCTTCCAGGAGAATATGCGATAAATGTAGACCCGACAATAGTCCCAGTTGTACACCCACCCCGGTGAGTCTCTGTGGCCCTAAGGGACAAATTTAAAATTGGTAAGTCAGGGCATGATAACTTCAGTGACCAAACCAACCTCATCGGTCAACTCATTTGTCAATGTCACAAAAGTCAATGGATCAGTCAGGCTATGTCTAGACCCTAAAAACCTGAACAAGGCCATACAGCGACCACATTTTTGACCCCCACGTTCGAAGATATGGTCTCAAGGCTACCACGGTGCAAAATGGTTCACGACTATATATGTCAAATCCGGTTACTGGTAAATGAAACTGAACAAGAAATCAAAGGAATTGACAACATTTATCACCTCATTTGGTGGATACATGTTTAACAGATTTTAAATGGGAGTGAAGAGCACCCAGGCTGAATTCCAGCGAGTCATATTTGAGAACTTTGGAGACATTAAGAATGTTCCCTCCATCTCCGATGACACTATCGTGTACGGTTTTGAAGTAGATGGTAGTGACCATGACCAAGCACTCAATCAGCTCCTTCAAAGAGCTAAGGAAAGGAACTGCAAATTCAACCCAGACAAGTTGGTGGTACGCACATCAGAAATACCATTTTTTGGCCACTTCATATCCAGAGATGATATAAAACCAGATCCCAAAAAAGTTGGAGGCGATTGCCCAGATGCAACCCCCCAAGGATGAGAAATAGCTATCCAGCTTCCTTGGACTAGTTAATTACCTAAACAAGTTTTCGCCCCATCTCTCAATACTGACCAAGCCACTATGGGACCTGTTGTCTAAGGACAATGATTTTGTCTGGTCATCTCAGCAACAAGCAGCATTTGACAGCATCAAAGAAGAAATCCAAAGATCTGCTGTACTGAGGTATTTTCACCCAAGATCACCAATTACGATATAAGTGGATGCTTCTGCGGCTGGACTCAGTGCAGCCCTTTTGCAGAATAACATGCCAGTTGCTTTTGCAAGCAAAACTCTATCTGGACCGGAGACATGATACTCAAACATTGAAAGAGAGATGCTTGCTGTAGTTTTTGGCCTAGAAAGGTTCTATCATTATGTATGGGGTCACAGAGTAACGATTCAGATTGCCCACAAGCCATTAGAATCGATCGCACTCAAGAACCTGGCACAAGCACCTCCAAGACTGGCAAAGATGCTGCTAAAGATTCAAGGGTATGATTTTGTAATGAAATACAGCCCAGGCAGAGCGGTCCCCATAGCTGACTGTTTATCAAGAGTGTCATCCCGACCAGGCAATCACATTGAAGGCATCGACTTTAACATCCACATAATGAACACTCAGCTAAGTGCATCACTAACACGCCTACAGAACATTAAGCTGGAAACCATGAAGGATTCAACTCTAAAGAGAAGAGAACATCCCCCACAAGATTTTGAAGTCGATTTTGTACTCTGTCAAGGAAGAAAAGAGTGCTCTGGGTGGCACTTCCCCAGATGTGCCAACAGTACTCCATCTTAGGACCTATCTGGCTCTTATACAGGTGGAGGATTGCGTCAGAAGTGATGCACTTTCTTGGGCGGTAGAATGATCCACCCGTTTTTTAAGCAACCGTAGCAACAGATTTGATGTAAGTTTTCCATATCGAGTGTTTTTCACCACACAAACTGGCATCTTTTAAAACAAATCATTCAACTATATTCCAAGAATTGCATCATAGCTTTTTTTTGCTTTGCACACTTTATATAAACGTTTGGTATTAACGTGACTAAATATTTTCATAAAAGTCTATTTTGAGGATCCTATTGAGATTTATGCTGATGATCTTTATGGTGCTTCAATTTGCAATCCACTGATCCCAGAGGCTATTTTTATTGGATCAATGTGGATTGCAAATAAACCGGTTAAAGTAAAGTTCAACAATCTTGTAGACCGACCGTTTCATTGATTGCTATGGGCCGACCGTTGCATCCATCTTTAGCTAATATCTTTGGAGGTTTCTGTAGACAACATCTGGTAAACATCAATAAACTGCTTGAAAGATGTGTTTGGTTAATTATTTCCTATTTCAGTCACGTAAATTATTTAGAGTTGAAAGAACACACAGAATGCTAGCTGTCAGCATTCAAGCGGGGTGCAGGATTATTTTGATATCAGCAGATGTAGTAGTTCTCCTTTCCTCTCTTCACCTATAACACAAGCCGTTCACTCTTAGCAGTAGCAGTAGCAGTAGCAGTAGTTCTTGTTTCTTCTTTTCACCGACAAACGAGATGTTCGCTCGTAGTATTAGTATTTCTTCTCTTTACCGAAAACAGTCCAAAAGTAAGAGATAAATGACACCCGTCCAAAACACGAACGATGTGGAGTTCAAAACAAATCTGACTCATCGAGCAAAAAATCTCATTCCTTTTATTTAGCCATTTTGGACTGCCAACAGTGCCTATTTTACATAATCACGACCCTCACCTAATAATCAAATGAGTTTGCGCCTGCGTGCGGCCACTGTTTCCTTGCAGTGGGTGCATGCTAGTCGTCTCTCTGCACCGTCACCACACTGTTGATGCCGCTTTTGCCATGATTAGAATAGAATCAATATCTTATATCTTGCTCTTACTTTTACTTTACAAAAAGTGAATAATACTCTTCTCTTCCTTGATGTTAAATGAATAACATTTCAATTCCTAATAAGTGACTATGTGACTTAATCATTCTACCATTAATTATACCACACCCTAATCCTGGCCTGGCGAACTATGGTGTAGATAATGTGCACAATTAACAGATCATAACTTGTTTAGTCTTCTTGGCCCATGACCGTGGCCATCTTTGGCTGTGTGCATTTCTCCTCCCCTCCACACGTTGTAGGCTAAGAAGAACTGAAAATCAAAGTCGTCAGGCAGTCTTTGCTTTTAAAGGACAGACAGAACAATTCAACATTCATCGTTGAGTGCACTAGAGGTTTATTGAGTCGCACATTATTTCACTACATTAATTAAAACACAGTTGTTTAACCGCATCATTGCTGATTAGTTGTATCACAGCAGTGATCGCATCATGGATATATATATATATATATATATATATATATATATATATATATATATATATATATATATATGAGAGAGAGAGAAAGAGAGAGAGAGAGAGAGAGAAAGAGAGAGAGAGAGAGAGAGAGAGAAATGATTAATAAGCATAAAGCTTTTCAAGTTATAAGTTCGTTAGCTCATATTAATACAGGCATCATTCTCGATTGCTTCTTTCGAGACTAAGAGATACTTTTCGACCAGAATTCTCTTGTATATATCACTTCCCCTTTCTTTTATCCCTACTTTTGTTCTCACGTTTTTTTTAAAAATTCTCAGTCACTTTTTGACCATTTTTGTTTAAAAAAATTGTTAATTTATAAATAATTAACAGCTTGATTTCTTTTTTATATTAAGTTACTTTGAATTTGTAAAACATTTTGAAATCACTATTTCAATTGCTATCAACAGAATAGATGCCCTCAAACCAAAACTGTCTTTAGAACTGTCTGCAACTGCTGCAACTGGGATATAGGAAAAGCAAAAGCGTTTTATGTCGAATCTGTTAAATTTAGAGTTGCTGAGCAGAAACTTGATTCTAAAGAGTTTAGGAAAATAACAAACAAGTTACTGAAAAAATGCAAAATTTAAATTCCAACCATCATTAATGGACCTGATATGATTTGCACAACATCTTACAAGTTTCTATTACCTAATAGTGATGGACAGTTTCTCAAAATGGCCGGAAATATTAAAATATAAGAAATCAACCATGGAAGTAACCATTAGTTTTTTTACATGAAT
>OY744518.1:161086986-161226986 GCA_963556195.1 Sepiola atlantica | reverse complement strand
TCCATTTTACATGCTGGCATGCATTGGACAGCTTTAAGAAATTGACTTCAAAACTAAACTATCTCTGTCCAGGTCTTTATTTATCCCTCTTTCCCTCAGGTCCATTTTTATCACTTCCTCCCATGTTTTCCTTGACCTTCCCCCAGTGAATTGAACCTGCTACCAACTCTTCTACATCTACTAACCCAAGAACTCTCATCCATTCTTTCAATGTGGCCATACCATCGAAGTCTACTCTTCTGCACACATCTCCTTATACTGTCTGGATTTAATCTTCTAAGACTCACATTATGCATCCATTGTATCATTCTCATATCATTTCTCTCCATGTAATGCATGTCCTCAACCATCACTGTCCAGGTTTCACTTCCATACAGAATCACACTGTGTACACATGCCTGATAGACTATTCCCTTGGTTGGCAGTGGTAATGCTCTGCTGGTTAGTAATGGCAGAAGTTCTCATAACTTACTCCATCCATTCCTAATTATTGCAATCACACTAGCACCTAATCCACCCTGTGCTCCAATGGTATCACTAAGGTAACAACACTTAGTAATTTTTTAAGCCCTCCACCTGGAAATATGTCTCCACCCAGACAACGCCGAGTAAATAGACTTAGCATCTAGTAAAGTAGAAAAATGTTCTTATATTAGACTTTCCTACTGCAGTTTCATGTTTTTATAATCCTTATGGTTTAATGTCGACTGTGGATCTGTGAACTTAAACAGATTAGATTTAATTTAAATTAATGAACATTACTTATCGATGTAAGAACAGTTAGATATTATTTGGTTTTTCGTTCTGGAAATTCTTTTTTCGACTAATGAGTCACCGCTTATCAAGGCTCAAAGGCCACTCGAGGATAAGGAGTGATGAGTTTGTCAGGTGGAAGGTTAGACAACACCTTGAGATGATTGAGCAGAATTTGAGTATGACTTGACAAGAATTTGGTAGCATTGAATTTGAAAACGACTATGTTGTAGTCAGATGGGAAGCAGCCCTGGGGGATTTGTGTTCTCCAGACGTGTACTTCTTTGTTCATGGAAGTTCCGTTTAGCTTTCGGTACACAGAGGAAGAAAGGAAAATTATTTAAAGTGGTTGTAGCTAGACGAGTTTTTGCTGGGAATGTTTACAGGGGGAGAATCAGAGATTGGCGCTCATTTGAGCACCTACTATGAAAATAACGATGGAGTAGAGAAAGACTAGCAACGTCTCTTCTGTGAGAAAGAGGCTGTAGGGAAGAGAAGCAGACACTCCATACTAGATTTGGGGAAGGGGACATCCCTCACTAGATAAAAAGAATAAATAATAGCAAAGTAAATATTTATTCATATGTCTATACTTACCTGTTATTAGCGTGATAAATTAGTGCATAGGTTATCTAATATTTATGAATTCCACCATTTATGACTGATTTTTTAATTTAACAATGTATTGGTAGCACTGTGGCCAAGCAAACAAGTCAGTGACTATCCTGTCCTCCTTCTTGAATTAATTTTATTACGAAATAAAATTCCACCATAATTAATGTCGGTTCATTCGTACACCAGTCAGCCATTTCATTCTTTTAATATATTGTAAATTATAACCCCCCCCCACCAAAAAAAAAACTTAACATTAGGAGTGAAAAGAATTGTCTGGTCAATTTCCTTCTGGGAGTTGCAATTCTTAGTTTTCCTAATTTCCTGTGATAGGCCGGGATACGGGTTCTGCTAGTCTCTCTATATATAAAGTTAGGTATGTGTATATATATATATATATATATATATATATATATATATATATATATATATATATGTACACGGTAATCTCCTAAATTAATGAACTGATAGGAATTTTGGAATATATATTTCCGACAACACAGTGAGTAACATGAGCACATTATTTTTTTGTAAATGTTAACATTTAGGGGGATCATATATATAAAGTTTTTTTAAATTTCTGTTTTTATTTTTATGAACTGATCATTATGAATTTTGTAATACATATTCTCGGCAACACGGTGAGTAACTTTACCATTTAGGAGGTGCGTTCACCCAGACTCACACCCGTCCCCCAAAAACGTTGAAATAAGTTAGATCTTTAATAAAGAAAAGAATTGCTCTACATCAAATGTTGAGTTATATTAAGTAATACAGTTTTTAAAGGATCGGTGTGCGCATGAACGTCAATAATATATTTGTTCTTGGAAAAATTCTAAACTATTGAACTTATCATTATGAATTATGAAATATGTATTCTAGGCAACAGGGTGAGTAACGTGGGCACATTAATTTCTTTTTTGTAAACTTTACCATTTCGGGGGGATGCCACCGAAACCGTATGGGGTTGTTGTTGTATCAAACGACACCCTAAATAACACCTCTCACACTAACCAACAACCCCCGCTAACAAACAATAATCTTGATCTCACCCCTCAAATTATCTCATCTTCTCCACCTAACAATTCCAACTTAACTTTGGCCCAGAACTTGAACATACAAGCCCAAAACATTCCCGATACTATAAATAGCACAAGTACTATAACAACAACCCCATACAAAATACACACTTATATTGGGGTAAGTGCCTTCCCCATCAAGACCCGAATCTCAAACCATATCTACTCTTTCAAACACAATAATAACAATGCCACTAGCACCTCTCTATCCAATCTAATAAAAAGCCTTAACAGTAAAAACACTCCCTACTCCCTACATTCGCCTATATTAAAAAGGTCTAATTCCTACACTCCAGGATCCGCTTTCTGCCAACTATGTACACTAGAAACAGTTATGAAAAAAAAAAGTAAAAATATTATTAACTCTAAAAATCAACTCATCTCAAATTGCAGGCAAAAGCGAAAATTTAAATACATAAATTTCATTACTCCTTCTGACACCCAGACAACAACCCCTTTTCTAACATTAGACAAATTTTTTAATTCTATAATTTGTTAATTTTTAATTCTTAACTTTTCCAACCTTACAAATAATCATCCCAATAACATAACGTATCCTCCCCTGTACACCTAATAACTATATTAACCCATAGCACTTAATGTAAATTGAGAACTAACATTATTCTCCTCCACCCCACGAATCCTTAACCGCTTTACTTCAACATTATAATTCCTATTCAACATTATAATTCCTATTCCTCTTTTTTCATTTTTTTCATTTATTTGCCAACCTTCACACATACTCATCCATTGCTTTTTATCTCCCTTGTATTCATTCCATCGACTCTGTATATGCTTCGCTCTCCCGACAACATCTTTCTCATAGATTCCATTTCTCTCACCTTTAAACGACCCTCCCTGGTTACTCCTTAAATGGTCCATTTGCTCCCACAAAAAATCTATTTATAATTTCAACGCACTAGTGATTCACTTAAGTTTACATAACTCCACCCAACCCTACCTCATAATACTCGTAATAGAAATCAATTGTTGCAAGCAGACTAACGTTGTTCCCAATCCTAATTTCAGTTATACATTAAGTTTTTCTTATTTAGTCTTACACTTAATATTTAACCAACTGGGAATTCTTTAAATTCTTTAAAATCTTTATACATCTAACTCTGAAACACTAGTTTTTGTCCGATTTATCACATATTTAACACGTTAATTCTAGATTCCCATTCACTTGAACCCTAACTTCCCAACTGAAACCCTTTTAAACTCTCGACATTATATATATCTTCGTTCAAAATCCGTTTTAATTACGCCCCCCACCCCAACTCGCATCGGATTTAGTGCTTACCAGCAATAAACAGTATCCAAACAATCCCTCCCCCTCTCCCTTCCCAGCATTAGCCATAGCTCATTCAACTAACCCCATCACTCTCTTTCCTTTATGCTTTTTCTTTATCCCTTCCCAACCCTCTTCCTCATTTGGCCTCGTTTTCAACTAAAGGATTTCGTTTTTCTTAGAATTGCTTAAATACCTCACTGCCAACGTTTAATGTACACAGTTCAACTTCAATTCCTCTCTCGGCCCACGGAAGTATTTATAAAATGGCCCGAATTCTCAAAATTAATTCCGAATAACTGAACTCTACATCTCTCTATTGGATTTACTTCATTCTTGAACTCTTTTCCATGCTGCCTTCACGAAACCCCTTCTTTTCCATTTGTAAATCTCCTTTCATTGGACACCTCATCAACGGACATTTACAAACTGGACAGACCCCATATCTTTTTTACGCGAACCTTTTTCACTCTCCATTACTTAATATTTTTTCAAATTTTGAATTTTGGCTTTTCCACTGCCAACTCATCTATCTATGTAATTCCTCTGATGATAAGATTTTAATCTTTGAAAAGCCTTGGCTTAAGGAAACATAATTTTATTACCGAGTATACCTTGCATTGAACAATCGAAGTTGAAATAAATTTGTCATTCGTACATGTTTATCCCTCTTCTTTCATCTATCTTTATAATTGCTCTATCTCGTATATGAAACCATTTCCCTATAGGTTCTATCTACTAAAAGTATACTTTTAGTTTCACATTTTATTTTATTTTATATATATATATATATATATATATATATATATATATATATATATATATATATATATATTAAGGTATAACAATATATTTATGGCAACTAAGCTACACAGAGACGTCCGCGTTTTATCCCTGTAATTCCCTATGGGGATGAAACGCGGACGCCTCTGTGTAGCTTAATTGCCATAAATATATTTTCATATTTTACTACCTAGCTCTATTCGTATTAAGCACTGTTGAAATAAATACTGAAAATCTATACATAATATATTATATCTCCTTATAATATTACATGCATATGCATTAAATAATAATAATAATAATAATAATAATAATAATAATAATAATAATAATATATATATATATATATATATATATATATATATATATATATATATTATTATTATTTTATGTATCCACATAAAATCTTATAAGGGGATATAATCTTTTATGTATCAATTTTCAGCATTTACTTCAACAGTGCTCAATACGTGAGTAGAGCTTGGTAGTTAGTTAAGAGAAAAGCTGTAACTGCATAACACGTACACTTTGTTCACTACAAAATAAGTACCTAACCAAAAGTATTGTTTACCAAGCAACAATATTTGCCAAAGAAAGACCAGATAACAAGAAGTACTACGTGGGTATGACCTCCCTAGATTTTAAAACCAGATATTACGACCACAACAGCACATTTAAAAACAAAAATCACTGAATTGAAACAGCACTAGAGAACCATTATTGGGAGCTCAAAGAAAGCGGACGCTCACGAATAAGCGAATGGAAAATAATACGACAGGCCAATACATGTAAAAACTTAGATGACCCGTGTAGATTATGTCTGAATGGGAAATTTGAAATTCTAAACTTTAAAGACCTCTAAAACCTATTAAACTGTAGAAGCGAAATAGCAAACAACTGCTTACACAGAATAAAATTTACCTTAAGTTAACAATACATAATAAATAAATAAATGAACAAATAAATTAACAAATTAATAAAAAACTAAACTAAACTAAAACCTAAAATAGAAATACAAGCAAGCACATGTTAAAATAAGGGCACCCAGTATTTCGACACAACAAAGAAACAGAGATGGGCCACATATAGAAACAGAACAATAGAATAGGAAGTAAAATCAACCGAACCTTTGTTTGTGAGAAGCCCAACGATTGGCTAAGAGAATAACAAAGAATCTGATTGGTTAACTAGCTAGACTAAACACCATGTGTATATATAAAAACACCCGGCAACACAAACTCTATACATTTTAGCCTGACGATTCCCTGAGTCTCTGTGTAGCTTAATTACCATAAATATATTTTCATAACTTACTATACTATATATATATAATAATAAATATTTGTTATTGTTTATTATCTATGTACGTATACGTTTCATCCTTAAATCGGGACTCATCAGCATAGAGATATGACTATTCACTACCGGTCATGCGATTCGAAACCCCGGATCACGACTATTTTACAACTCAAATCCGGCGCCTTAACTACACGGCCAATTTTAAATTGCGAATAAACTGTGATAATTTTAACACGTTATCGGCGGCTATAACGTCTAGAGTGTTCTACTTTTTTGAGGAAGGAACGATGCATTTAAAGCTAGTGACGTCATGATGTGTAAATACTACACTTACAGTGCTCTACTTTTTCGAGGAGCGACAATTATGTTGTATCTTCATAAACCATTTTGATTATTATAGAGGAGATTCCAAGAATTATAAGCTCAATGATTAAAAATAGGAGGAGATACACAAAGAAAAGAAAAGAAATCAAGAAGTACTTATCAATACGACGTGAGATTTTGAATAATGAGTTTTAAAAAAGGTTTAACAACTTCTGACACCGATAAGGACACTAGGTCGAAGATGCTGCCCTTCCTCTGATTTAAGACAAATTCTAGTTAATAACACTAAAATAATACATTCCGAAACCAATTAAAAAAAAATTTAAATACTGGAAGCTATCTATATAAAAACGTAACAACCTACAATTAATAACATCACGTATGAAACATTTTAAAATGTTTAACATGATACAATTTTATTCTGTGATGCTACTCCAGCGTCGTTGAATTTAAATTGTTAATTTCCTGGAACAATGTGAAAACGTTCTTTTACGTGCGCGTTTTTAAAATTCTCTCCTTTTTCCAGCCTTTTTGTTAATTTGCTTTTTATACCTGAGGATGATTCATGAAGAATCGAAAGCGTTCGTGATCTCTATGGAACATATCTTAATTTTTTTTTGATTTCAATACAAAAAAGACCCTTAGAAAATTTGAAAAAATAAAAAAGGTATAATTAAACAGAGGAATTCTGTTATTTTTAACAATGTTTGCATATATATATATATATATATATATATATATATATATATATATATATATATATATATTTTTTTTTTTAAAAAGAAATAGTAAATTATTATTACCTACAGACGCCAGCATTTCAAGCTTATTGCTATCATCCGTGTAGGAAGTGATAATTTCGGACGGTCGTTGGGTCATATTCAGTTCACAGAATCAGCCTAGACTCTGCAAGCTATCGCTCTATCCTCAACGGCCACCAGGAATTACCATGTGATTAAGAGGAAATTAAGTTCTATTTATGCCTTGAGAAAGCAGGCAACAAACAGTAGACAATCGAGAGGGTTCAATGAACGTTTTTCAGAACCTTGCATAAAGCAAAGTGACAGTCTATTTTTAATATATATATAATGAAATGAACTCTAAACTCACTGTAATTTATTTTATATATTTAGATTTTTATGTATTTATATTGTATTTATTTTCATAAACCATTAAGAGATTAAAAAAATTACAAGCTCAATTATTTAAAATAAGGGGAGAAACACAAAGAAAAGAAAAGAAATTAAGAAGTACTTACCAATACGATTTGATATGACTTGTTCATATTCTGCTAGCTTTGAAAAATCCATTTTTAACTCCTTTTTTAAATCCATTGTAAAAACCGTGAATGAAGGGGAGAAAGTATCCGCTAAAATATATAGTTAATCCGTCTCAAATCCAGCTTGTAATGTCACTGCCTTTCTCTTTAAATGTGGGTGAAAACAACATTTCAATTTCGACACGATTGGTTTAGGTAGGTTGATACCTATTGTCTATTTAACTGTCAGCTGTTTACCTGTATGAATAGATATGAAGTCGAGCGTGACTGAGCGGTTCAATATGTTCGTCACAATAAAAATGTATTCTAGTTATCATTGACTAGTCTCGAAGCATTTTTAGGAACCTACACTATCGCGTTAAGTGGAGTTTCTACGAACAGAATTTCCTTCCAAGAACTTATCGTCTGTCGAATCCGTTACCATGGGACTACTTCCATGCATACTGCAACATGGTCGTCTTTAAATCCAATCTAAACGAATTCTTGTTATAAAGTGTCCCAATAAATAATCAAATTTTGTCTATTCCATTCATTATTTTTAATCAATCCTCTCATAATATTCTTCATCATTCAACTAACAATCTATCCATCTCTTTAACCTTTATTGTCGAATGGCTTTTGGCCTTTGTAAGTGGTGACTTATTAATAAGAATAAAAAAAATCATCGTTAAGGTCTAAGTAAACATAGTTTTCACACTATAAAAATGAATTCTTATTATGGTTAAACAGAACAATATTATGAGGACCGGAAGCTGGAAGTGTCTTGTGGACCCTAAAAACTTTTAGTCTTATGAGGTCCTCTTACAAAATGTTCAAAGTAAACAGTGCTTTCTAACTATAAAAATGGATCATCATCATCATCATCATCATCATCATCATCATCATCATCATCATCATCATCATCATCAGTTTAACGTCCGTTTTACATGCTGGCATGTTGGATGGCTTTTAGAAATTGGCTTCCAAAATAACCTATCTCTGGCCATGTCTTTGTTTATCCCTCTTTCTCTCAAGTCCATTTTTATCACTTCCTCCCATGTTTCCTTAGCCTTCCCCTGCCAAATGACCTTGCTACCTCAACTGTTCTACATCTACCAACACAAGAACCCACATCCATTTTTTCAATGTGTCAATACCAACAAAAGACAATTAAATAATTAATAGATAGGGTTTAGGTTTAGAAGGTGGCTATAATGCAATATAAGATTATGGACACCAGGTGAATTGAAAGAATGTTTGAAGGACTGCCAGAAGGAATGGTTTAATTTTAAGATAAATAAAAGCAGTATACTTGGCTTCTGTGTAACAAGTATAGGCGCCCCTTTGTATAGAGCTGGATTCCCACATTAAAAGCCGACCTTATGCCTAACTTTGTCCTCAGGGAATAAAAGTAACTTGAGACATTTTATTTTATCCGAATTAACAACAGAGCATCAATTAACTCTCTGCGCTCGACTGTGACTTGATATTGCCGACAGTTGAATGCTCGATAAGGTTGTCGGAAAAGTCAAGGGCCAAACACATCTACACTTGACATCGGCAACGGCTAGACCTGTTGATGCAATTCAACTAGTGACTATTGTTATTCTTTCTCTCTATCTCTTTCTTTAGTTACATATTCTTGTTCCTTTTCTTCTCTTTGTTGAACGTTTTACTCCTCCTCTCTCTTTCTCTTCCCTATTGACTGTGACAAAAGAGACGCAAAGAGCAGTTTGCGATTTTCCTCACATGTACAAAACCAACTTGCCGACTCGAGATTTTTATGTCTTTTGGAAGCCGGAATGAATAAATAAAAAGTTATATTTTTTTGTTATATAAGATGTTTGTTCGCTATAAAGTGTTCATCTTTTAGCGGTGATGACCCCGATAAACCTAGACAATTAATTCTCTGCAGAGAATTAATGATGCCATCCAAGGATATTAACAACGTGGGCGTAAATATTATAAACAATGAACAACCACTGTTCGAACCAGGGAATGTAACTATGGTATCCCCTCCACTGCGGGATCTGGTGGGTCCATACCCAGGACGATAAGATTCCTTCTAAAGACGTCCCCACAGCGCAGACACACCAAGTTACAACCCCAGATCACAATACTATCACATTTGGGTCCTGTGCCCATCTGCATTTTAAACTTTAAGTCAAGCCATTAATTTAAAAAAATAATTAAATCAAAAGTTGGTTCTGTGATATGACAGGGACCACTATTTAGCTTAAAATGAACCACTTCCTTTGATCAGTCCCTTGCAGATCGGTCCAGTCGTAATTCTACTTCCGGAAGAAATAACATGGCCGACGAATGATTACCTACTCACGACCAATATTAACGATAACTTCACATTTTCTATTAAATATAAATGTTTTTTTAGCACAAATAGATCACACATGAGTAGGTCAACCAAAATAAATTGTTTGGGACTAATTTCCCAATTTCCTTTAAAATCATTTATGTTGCCAATAGTAATGTTTACCAAATGATATACAAGCTATTTGTATCCAAAACATACATGTAGTTTAACCATCCTAATGAGGATTGGTAAACCATAAACCCCAACAACACACCAATCAAATAGAATATATCGTTTGCAGAATATTTATTTACAAAATATATGCATACAAGAAAAAACAATTAGTCTATAAATGTGAAAAAAGGGAAGAATCTATCAGGCATGTGTAAACAGTGTGATGATGTATGGAAGTAAAACCTGATCAGTGAAGGTTGAGGGCATGCGTTGCATGGAGAGAAATGATATGAGAATTATACAATGGATGTATAAGGTGAGTCTTAAAGACAGACTTAGTTCTGATGATCTCAAAGGAAAATTAAATCTGGGAAGTACAGGGAGATCTGTGCAAAACAGGAGACTTTGATGCTATGGCCACATTGAAAGAATGGATGATAGTTCTTGGGTTAGTAGATGTAGAACAGTTGAGGTAGCCGGTCCAGTTTATAGGGGAAGGCTAACGAAAACATAAGAGGGAGTGATAAAAACGGACTTGAAAGAAAGAGGGATAAATAAAGACCTGGTCAGAGATAGGGTAGTTTGGAAGTCAATTTCTTAAAGCCGTCCAATGCATGCCAGCATGTAAAACGGACGCTAGACTTCTACTGCTGCTGCCGATGATGATATAAATGTTTGGAGATATTTAGGATTTGAAGCATAAAACTTTTACCAAAATGACTGAATTCAGCATTGAATTACCGAGAAAAAAAAAGGGTTGATATGCCATAAAATAAAAATAAAACCAAAACAACTTTATTATATATGATTATGTCTCTTAATTGTTTTGTGGCAGCTGTCATATTAGCAGCTTAATGTAAACAAGCTGGTGCACACATATTTAATGCTTCATTTGCATAATTACTAACCGATCTATTTAGCCCTTCTCTCTCCCTCCCTCCGTTCTATTGTATATATTGATTATATTAAAGTAGTGTCTTCATCTGCATGCTATCAATCTCAATTGATCTAGTCAATTATGCAACATAGTTTGGACCATGCATGAATTCAGTATTTCATTTCTCCCAGCCTCTGAAAGGAACGGGTTTAGCACGACACCCTATCTAACATCATGCATGCACCAGACATGAACAAAACATAAACACATATTTTCAAATCAATATTTGAGTAAAGTTTTATACAATTCTAGAGACTTATAAAATTTAAAATTAAGAATTTAAAAAAAAAAAAGGACTTGATTTAAGAAAGTAAACATATGTGTGTGAATGTGTGTGAGTGTGTGTGTGTTTGTGTTCACTAACTATTTTAAAACTAGAGACAAGAAATTTGGTATTTAGATTGTCTTAAGATGATATATATATATATTTATCTTTTTTCTTATTGTTGGCTGCAGAATTATCTGAGTTATCTTATCTTGGAGATATATAAGTTATCTTCCTTGAACTTATTCTGGCCAACGTTAGAGGGCACGCTGTTTATATGGAAAATTAAAATAAACTCGTTTTACACATATGCAGAAGTTAGGATGAGATCTTATTCTCTTTCTGGTTGGTCTTTCAAAGCAGTCAGATGTGGTCCAACTAGCTGACACATTCATCTAGTGTGTCTGTCAGGAACCTTTTCCAGTAGCACTTGCATAGACTCCCAGAACTGCTCAACACAAAGGAGGTGACATTTACTTATCCATTGCACATGCATATTTCTCTATTTCCAACCCTGTGTCTTTTTAATTTTTTCTTTGGTACTAATGTTTGTTTTACCCCTTTTGTATATTATATCATACTAGCTCACCCGTATCCCAATGTTGCTAGGGAAAACAGTAACTAAAAAGATTGCATGTCCCAACCAGGAACTATTGAATTATTTGCTGCTTATGGTAATTTTTTTTAATGGAAACTGTAATTTATGACGTCAAAAACTGTATAAAAGGTAATTGTCAGGAAATGATTGGCAGCCATGTCAAGAGAGAAAGAGAGAGAGAGAGAGAGAGTTGAAATAGAGAGAGATAGAGAGAGGTGGGGTGATATAGAAAACGTTACAGTACGTCTATTCAATTTTGCGTTTAATGATGTCAATCTTATATTAATCAGGAGCATGACAGATGACAGGAAATCGCTTGATCGTGCAATATTGAAAATATTAAGGTATTTAGACAAACACATAAGTGTGACAGATTGAACGACAAAAAAAGTCTCACCATTATTGTAGATGAGAAAGCTCAGCTAAATAACTCCCCTCTTTTCATATAAAAGAGATGCTCCTTTTTTTAGTTGATTACATGTGAAAAACTTTGGGATGAAAAAAATTGTTTTAGAAATTTCTACTTCTACTACTAAAGAAATTGCTTTAGAAATTATTACTACCAGAAATTACTACTACTACTACTACTACTACTACTACTACTACTACTACTACTACTACTACTACTTATAATAATAATAACCGTCTGTGTAGCAAAAATACTACTACTACCACAAATAATACTACTACTAATACTACTACTTCTACTCTGAGTAATCATTACTATTACTGAAATATTTAATAAAAGTTATAAGCCTTTTAATCTGCGTAAATACCAATTGTGAGTAGCCATCTTTGTTTAGTCAGTAACGCAAACAAAGATGGCTACTTGCTCAGAATCAATATTTAAATATAAAAGATTCATAACTTCTATGAAATATTAATTGTTTTAACGCAAATAAGTCATAATGGATACCACAAAAAATGTTTTTGACTAGTGTATTTCCTTAAAAATATATTTTTGCTAATTTTTTTTCATTTTTATTGTGCAAATATCTGGAATTATGAGTAAAGATTAGCGTTTGTCAGCAGAAAAATACTCTCTTAACCCTACCACTATCTGTAAGTCCTGATAGCAACTGCTTGCCTTCTTTCTCGGTTCGTTCGGAGGTTTTTTTTGTATAACTATTTTAGGAGTGACAGGCAAGCCAGAAAAAATGTAGAAATTACTAATGTACCTTAACCTTCTGCGCTGATCGGGATGATGTGAAGACGTCACCGGTCTGGCTGTCCCCAAGATCGATCGGTCACTGGGCATTGATCTGTTGAATTTGTTGTCTGGATGAAGGCCGCTGATGTCGAGGGTTCTTGTCTAGTTACTAACACACTTCCCACGTCGTGACTGCTTATAACAGCGAGCAATCATAGGGCGGACAGTAACCGGTTATCTCTGCAGAAGGAAGGGTCATTCAAGCAGAACAAAAAAAAAAATGAATGATGACATTCAACTCAGTCTGGAGTTTTGTGTTTTCCTTATGAAAAATAATTATTCAACAAAGAAATTACGATATCAATTTACACTTGGTTGGTTACAAAATAAGTCGGTTCAGTACTCATAAAGTTCACTCTGTGTGTTTTCTCTGGAAGAAAAGTAAAACAAAAATAAGAAAAGTCTAAATTACACTTTCTTTTTCGACAGAAAACGATTCCTTAATCTTATTCTGTGTGAGCGACAATGTGGCTGTTAATTGGCCGTGAAAAGAATTTCTCTAAGTCGGACAGGCATGCATTCCTTTTTTACGACGGGCGATGGTTTGGGAGCAGAATCTCTCTTGTGCGTGCCTGTTTGAGAATTTCGTCCAGCTTTCTTTGCCTTTACTCTACTGACTGACTGACGTACGCAAAAGTCCAACCTCTTTTATTGACAATCTCGTGGCCGGTATCTCTCTCTCTTGTCCCCTCCTATCTCTCTCTCTCTCTCTCTCTCTAACTCGCCCACGATGCGTTAAGACAACTTTAGTTCTCTTTGTCTTGTCACAACCTATTAAATCCCTCCAACTCCGTCATCGGGGAGGGCCTGTTTTAGACTTATCATCGAAAAATGATCAAATAAAACGAAAGAACAAAAATTCATTTGTTGTTCTCAACAGCTGGTCAATCTCCCTGGGCCCTTATACGAAATTGGACATGATGGGTTACCAGGTTTTTGCAGACTCATAGGCGCCTTGTCTTGCTGCACTGATAATTCCAATTTTAAGCAAAATTCACACTAGTTTTGTACACTCACTCCATTTCGTAGGGCCCACTCTCAGTATAACATTTTCACTAAATGCATACTAGTACACTATCAAAGTCTTCCTGACTCTTGTGGGTCCGGCGAATACTTGTCACACTAAGAGCAAACGAAACGGAAGCATATTTTTAGAAAAAAATACATCAATACTTTGCATAAAGCGTGATCATAACCGAATTATATTCATCACTTGTGTTTACAAAGCTATAATGTCTGTTGAAATAGGGGAAAATCGACTTTACTTCATTATATAGATTTAGTACCACTTTACATATTTCGTATACCCCTTTTAACATTTGTCTTCAACAAACTCTTTACTTGAGAATAAATGTGTGTTATGTAAATATAACTGTTACTTCACTACTGTCCGTTTCTCTTTTTTCCAACCCTTGTGTGTGTTACCCACGATAACACAACACACAAAATGGCGGCCTCGTGCTCAGGGAAGATATAACCGAACACATAGTCGCTAAAAACATAAAAGCTAGTGTTAGATAAATAGCAAATTCCATCTAGAAAATAATGTTTTATTGTTTAAACGGAAATAACGCTTGTACTCTAAATTTATCTCCCTTGCCAAAAGGGACATTTTGATGGATGAGTGCGTTCTAACCAGACGACAACAAACAGAGCATAATTCAAGTGGAGAAACGTTTACTGAAATCGGCTTAGTGTGGACAATAGAATCTCCTCATTATCATAGTAATTCTTTCAGTTGTATATAAATAATTTATTATTGTTAATCTCAGTAGAATCGTTTTCATCCATTTATTTCTTCATATTTTTACCACTCACAAACCACTTCATAACAGCCAGGATATAAAATATTTGTTAGCTTTACATTGTTCTCAAGGGAGTCTGAAATCCCGCTGACATATTTTCTACCTCAGATTTTGTTAATATGTAAACCATAGGTAAATGCTAAATAATTATAGAGATTTTCAAAATGTTCACAATTTTCTCTAATAGGAGAATAAGTCAACAAAATAAAGATATCTAAGCCAATACGTTGTGTAAACTCTATTGGATTATCTTCTGGGAATACGGTTCCTAAATAAACTATGCTTTTGGTTAAATATTTTTCTTGTAGCAGACATTCACTTTTATCTCTACAGTTACATTCATTATTGCCGTTATTACTATTTTGTGTATTGTTAATTCTGTTGTTATTATTACGGGTTAAGGTCTGTCTATTATGGCTTTAAATTATTTTTTCTAAGTTATTTGTACAGCTATAGCTAAGTTGAACAGTATTTTTAGTAAATATTCTCTGTAGAGGGTTATTTTTTAAATTTTTTCAGCTTTGGATTTAGTAGCATTTTTGACTATAGCTAAGCCATCATCCCTATATAGAGCTATATCCTTAATGTTAATCACACTAGATTCAGTTAGTTTATACAAAATAAAGAGTTCTACGAAAGCAGACATCTCAGCAGAATCCAGTGAACCCATCTTTTTTCTCCCATTGATCATTATTACAAATTAGGACTGTTTTACGGCACTTATAGATACCATCTATTCCTTTGCTGGTAATGTCCGTAAGTAATTTCACAAAGTCTAAGGCCTTTTGAAATAACTCCCTTGTAATTGAAGGGTACTAATCAATTATATAGAATTGAATGAAAGCACATCGGTTCTTTTCTTTGATTTCATTAAATCAATTACTTTTACTGGTGGTATTAATCCATTGGTTTAGATGTAGCTTTTATCTAATAATCTTGTTAATATTTTCCAGGATTATTTTACTAATTGTTCTAATTTCAGGTTTTGGGTTGATTAATCTGGTAGTAGGCTTATTTAAGAAATCCGGTTTGTGGCCCTTCAATAATGTATCCTTAGGTTTCAGTTGATATACTTTGTCGTTAATATGTACTTTATCAGTTATTGCTTTACTATCTAAGTTAATTTCATCAACAATATTTCGGTTTCTGGTTTGAGTATAAATTAATTTATTAAACCCCGCTTAACTACAGTTGATATATAATTCGAATTGAGTAAATAGATGATTTAAAACACTGTCCAATTTGAGATAAGAAAGATAAATTTCGCCTGTTCCTTTTTAGGGTTGCTTGTAATTATACTATCCAGATTAATGTATGTAGAATTTATTAGTTCAGAAGTATAATTGCCAGTAGAGTAAGTATGTGTGGGTGCTATTGTAAATTGTCTTCCCTGTAATCTGTGTATGTAAATATTTAATATACAGTGATATGTGTATGTATGTAGGCTGTAGTTTTAACCTGTCTGGACCACAGAAGTGTGTATGTTAATCTAAGGTGTGCTTGCTATTTCGATCGTCGCAATCGTCGTCAAGAGTTGGTTTGTTCTTTTTTATAAGATTGTTTTTGTCGTTTTTTGTGTTTTTAAAATTATTTTCTCTGAAGTTTTGGTGCCAAATCACGTATTTCCGACAGGACCTTCGTATCTAAGTGGTAAAGAGTTCGACTGCAGGTTTTGAATCATGCCATAGTCAGCCATGCCGTAGACAACTATTTTATCTAATATATATATATATATATATATATATATATATATATATATATATATATATATATATATATGTATATATATGTATAGGGGGCGACATAATGTATCTAAGGGTGTTTACTCTCTCTCAAGTCCTTAGAAAGTGTAATCACAATTAGCTTCAACACAGCTATTATCGCTAACACTAACAACTAATAACGATATATGCTGTAGTCGGGTGCTTTACCACTAAGCTACGAAGGTCCTGTTTGGAATACATGATGGTTTTATCGCTTATAAATGTAAGTAATTATCTTTTTTTGTGATAATATCAGCAGTATGTAAGCTTTATGGTGATGCACTACCTAAGTGCTTGAGAGAGTTAACTCCCTTACATACATTATTTCGACCTCTATTTTTAGGGATGTAGAAAGATAGATAGATAGATAGATAGATAGATAGATAGATAGATAGATAGATAGATAAAATAGTTATTCACAGACACACAAAAAAAGATACTTGATTAATTACATTTATAAGTGATAAAACCATCAGTTATTTCAAACAGGAACTTCGTAGCTTAGTGGTTAAGTCCCTGTAGTTGAGGTTTCGAATCGTGCTATCGTCAGTTACACTGATGAGCTACAATAACGACGAAACACATGTCCGTGGAAAACTATTTTCTCTCTGTCTCTCTTTCTCTCTCTCTCTCTCTCTCTCTCTCTCTATATATATATATATATATATATATATATACATGGACGAGGGCGGGGAGGGGGCTCAAGCCCCCCCCCCACTTTTTGACTTGACACCCCCCCCCCACTTTACGGTCATCAATAATGAAGTTATATATACATGTGTTTAACCGGGCCCCCCCACTTTTTAGGAGAGCCCCCCCCCACTTTTATAACTGTCCCGCCGGTCCTGATATACATATATATATATATATATATATATATATATATATATATATATATATATATATATATATATATATATATATATTGTTGAATATAACAGACAACTTATGTCTGGATATATCCTTTGGTAGATCCTTTCAATACTCCGAATCAGAATCTTAGTTTCGAGGGGGAAGTGGTCGATGTATCTGCCATAGTTTTGATTTGTGTCCCAAGAACTTTCAGACCCATCTGGGTCCATCTTCAGAGGAATGAGGATAATCAGGTACAGACCATGTGTTAGTATTATAGATGGTTTTGGCGGGAATTATGTAATAAGTACGAAACTATTACATACACACACACACACACATATATATATATATATATATATATATATATATATATATATATATATATATATATATATACTTGGATCTAGTATACTACTAAAACTATTGTTTGTTTATTTTGTTTGTTTCTGTATACACTGAATGACGTAACAAAGAGATGATGTCACAAAGGGACGACGTAATCCACTAAAACAGTGGTGGAAGACATCCTTTATGACTTTTGATATCATAAAAAAAATGACATCATAAAATGATAACGTCCTTCATCAAACTCCTATTTATCTACGTCCCACAAAGTAGAATGTGACACAAGGTCGGAAGGTGGGAATTTGTACTCTAGAGGAAGAGTACAGAGTTTCTTAAAAAATTGCCTGGGCAGGGCGTCTCAGACAGTAAGCAATAAACTTACTCCTCCCCAAAGAGGGGAGGCAAAGCCTGGGAGGGGGTTAACCTCCCATAACTGCACAGGACAGTGGGAACAGATACTACACTTTGATCTTAGCCAAAAGACCAAGGAAGCATCCGAAACTCATCAAACTAGAGAGCAAGAGATCCTTTTTGATATTTTATCTAGGTGAACATCAAGACCCCGTTTGGGTCTAGTATCTACTAAAACTGTGGATCTTGCTTGCTTCTTATCTTACTTGTTATCTTGTCATTTGGCGCACTTCATGATTATAATCAAGAAAGAAATATATATATTTACTTGAAAATGAATGATGTCATAAAGTATGAATGATAGTTTTCAAAACATGTACGATGTCATAAACGAGAAATTGTAGTTGCATTCTGTATTCTGTTTAGAAACACAAGCAGCAGCAGCAGTCATAACTGCTTCTATTTATCTTCCTCCCACAGCGTTAAGATGTGACACAAGGTCGGGAAAGTGTGATTTGAACAACCAGCGCTCGAGAATTTGAGCACTCTGGCCATTTAAAAATTGCCTGAGCAATCCCGTCGGCATTCCCCGGTAGGGGCGCCTCAGACGATTAGCAATAAACTAACCCCTTCTCAAAGGGTGAGAAGGCAAAGCCTGGGAGGGTGCACCTCCTAGAACTACACAGGACGGACAACCGATAGACCGGCGTAAATCCAGACCCGAAGGCCCGGACAATACCGGTTTATTAGGGGGGTAAAAACCCTTGGTTGATGCTGGCTACTGATGAAGCTATATATTTACTTGAAAATTGCTGACGTCACAAAATGAGCTTTATTTTTTTAAAAAAGCTACCATTCATCCTTTATGACGTCATCCATTTTCAAGTAAATACTTTTATGTAAAAACATGATTATCAATCACTATCTATTCGACAATATAACAAATACTGACCCAATAGGTCACGGATGGTTTAATAAAAGTATGACTGGAGACAATTCCGGCAACTGGTGTTGTTTTTTATACGAAGTTGAAGATACGTCCTCGACACTCAATCTGACAGAGTCTGGGCCATTTGAGCTAGGTGGCCTTTTTTCTGTCGGACTGAAGTATGGTTCTGTGCAGTTCTAGGAAGTCCACCTTCCTAGGCTTTACCTTCTCTTTTGGTAAAGGATTAGTTTATTGCTAATCGCCTGAGGCGCCCCTACCGGGAATCTCGACGGGGCTGTTCAGGCATTTCACCCATGTTCCTTACTTTCCTCACCTTCCGACCTTGTGTCACATCTTACTGCGGTGGGAGGGAGGTAAATACTAACTATAACACAAAAAAGTGGTTGCATTTTTCTTACATTAATTATAATTCGATTAATCAATTCAACCCGCGACTTATTCGACAATGATCGTTCAGAGGTTGAAAGGCAAAAGGGGGAGGAGGAAATAGACAGGACAGAGAGCTTTCCCATGTCTAGCTCGTAGCTTACTTAACAAAATACGTCACCAGATATCTTAACATATGTCTGGGCTCTTCAAAACTTCCATCCCAACTGTCAGTTAGTCTGGTGGGGTTTGTGGATGTTTGGGCAGCGGCCCTCCGTTATATGTTCTATCGTACAAACAAATACATGAAGCAAAGGAACAAAACGAAAACGACATGTTTAAAATCACATTTATTTACTGCGAACCCGAAAATGTGCACTCCAAGTGGGTTGTTTTGAAATTGAAATCCGACACAAGGGTCAAAAGATCTAAATTGCCAGCATTTGGGAGTAGTTGAAACACCAGTTTTCATGATTTCCAAGATGAATTTGGGAACTTTTAATATGTTATTTCGGCTCTTGTAGAGATCGAATACACGAGAGACATTTATTTTAGAAGAGTTCCAATGGAGTAAGGGGCAGTAACTCTACTACATCAACCAGTAACGTAAGTATGTAGATAGTAGATATAGAAGTAACTTTAAAGCCTTTTATGGATATAAAAAAATATTCCCTCCCGTACAGTGCATTTGACTCTTAACATTTTAAAAATATTATTTAATCTGGAAAAAGAAAAAATAAGTCGGAATTAGTTGAATTTTACTAAAGACTGATTCTTCTACTAAATGTAGAGTAATTTAAGGCTCTTGTATAGATATCTACTATCTATATACTTACGTTGCTGGTTGACGTAGTAGAGTTACTGCCCCTTACGCCATTGGAACTCTTCTAAAATAAATTTCGTTCGTGTATTCGATCTATACAAGAGTCGTTATTTCTTGCAACGTAAAGGAACTATTCTTCAAAACAAAATAATGCCATAAATAAAACTGGATCAGGATACTGTTTGTACTCGGACTCCTGTGAGACAGCCAAAGAGACTTACAGAAAGCCAAAGATTGACCAACGTTTAACTGACTTGAACTTTAACTGACGAATTGACCATGTCTTCAACAAACACTACCTTCAACAAACACTGATTATTGCAATGAGGAGAGAATTTACAACATAAACCGACTAGAACTAAGAGGCAGGCTTGTTGCCAAATTAACAGACTGAATAGGCAAAATATGCATGCTTACATAAAGTCTATAATGTCAATGATTGGTCAGCAAAACGAATTATTTGCATTATCGAATGCAGCTCACTTCATTGTTCCAGATGTCTGTCTACAACTGCTTGTTTGAGATAGCAGCTATTCCCTTTCCACCGCAGACACATCACGATCATTATTATCATTGGTAGTTATGAAATTAATTGTTCGTACCAGTTTCTTAACTTTTTCTTAAGTATTAAAATTACTTCATAAAGAAGTTGAAAATATATAGCTATTGCCATTTTGAAAATAACAAAATTTCTGACAGTCAGACTATAGTAAACTGGAATAGGATTATGTAATCATCGCCTCCTCACCGCGTGGGTGTATGCCACTCTTGCGTGTAACTTAATTCATATGCGATGTTAGCGTGAAAGTCAAACCACACAGTTCTTCAGTTCACGTTTATCTCTCAAACAGACAAGGCATATATCCTGCGTTCGCTACCTAGGTCATCGGTAGATGAGTCGAGGAACTCCAGGATATTATTTCGTCTAACTGACATGAATCAGCCAATCGTACTATCATTTTTTTCCTGTGTTCCCATGAATAAAACTTTGTATCTATTTAGTTATGGAGCCATTATTTATTTCAGGGAAGAATGGTGATCCCTTTTTGCTTACGTAACATTTCTATTTCAGTCAGATTCGGCCAGACGTATTACTCTTCTAAGTAAGTTCGTCATTCTGATTTTCTTCCCAATTTAAACCACGAACCTAAAAGTGGTTCGCAACTAAAGTAGTTTGAAAATATTACTGAAAAACACCCAAAAACTAAGTCACGTTAATCGAACAGTTACTTATAGTCTGTTCCAATGTCATCTATGTAAATGCATCACTTATTACCCCTGTAGATGTGTGAATACATTATTTTAATCTCAAATATTTGTTCATCACACATTACAAATAGTAAGAAATTCATAAAACATGACATTTGCATAGTTAAACATAATAAGTCAAATCAATGGCTGTGCATGCCATACTCAATTCTAAAGAAAAACACCATGATGTATTGTTTGCAGATATCACTTAAACGGCTATGAAAAACAATTTCAACAAATCTTTCAGCTTAGAACTCTTTTTAAGTACATGTAGAGGCAATACGCATTAAAAAAATCCATATTTCCAGCTTTGTATGAATTACTTTGCGATCAACACCCTTTTTTAGCTAGATTTACTGGACTAATAATTTTGATTTGTTAACTAACCTTTCATCATGAAATCAAGTAGTCTTTTGTGAGTGTAAGACACAGATATGAAGAAATTATTTAGATGAAAACGATTCTGTGCAGATTAACAATAATAATAATTTATTATATAAATACAGCTGAAAAGAAATTACTCTGAAATGAGGATATATTTAATTGTCTGAGTGAACGTCCTTTGAATATTTTCCCATTGTTATGGTCTCCAAATGCAAGGGCAATAACTCTGCTGAAAATCTCTTTGCGGCAGAGGAGCAACTTTTGGGTACAAAGTTACTTTCTTTCAGAAATATTCAATTTCTCTTTTAAGTACAAAATATTTAACCATTATTTTCTAGATGGACTTGATATTCATCTAACACATCATTTTGTTGAATTGTCTCCCCTTGCAACGCCACGGTCTAACATTCTCAGGCAACATGAAGTGGATTAAATACATAGAAAATGCTGCCAAGTCTGCCGCAAAGAACATAGGCTCCCTCTACCAGGATTGAAAACGTTTAACACCAGTCAGTATCTCATATCTCTATAAAGTCACCATTCATCCATGCATTGAGTATTGTTGCCACATATGGGCTGGAGCACCAACCACTAGCCTCTTTTTCTTGGACAGGGTGAAAAAAATAATTTCTAGCCTAATAGATCCCGCATTGTCTGTCAAGCTCCAGCCCCAGTGTTGCATCTCTGTGCTTGTTTTACAAGTACTTCCACGGAATGTGTTCCAATAAACTTTCTGCACTTTTACACGTGAACGTAAATACTCCCGACTAGCAACAAAATCCCACCCCTTCACTGTAAAGATCCCTAGATGCCGGAAGATTTTCTACTCTGATAGCTTCTTACATTGAACCACTAGTCTTTGGAATTCCCTCCCTTCTCGCTGTTTCTACAACCTTACCAACATGCAGAAATTTAAATGTAATGTGAACAAATATCTTGTTGCCCAACTCAAGTTGCCCGTCCCCTATGAATCTGGCTCCTATCACAGTAGCCTCTTACGCTTTTGTGGCAATATGCCTTGTTTGGGGTAAACAAAAATTTAAAAAAAAAATTGTGTTGTGTTAGTAATAAAGCAAACCATCTCTATTTATATAAAGTTATGCATGTGCATATGTTTATATTTTTGTATGTACAGGATTCACTCCTAAATTAATCGATCATTATGAATTTTGGAACACAGCTGCTAGCCGTAAGGGGTTGTGATGCGGGCTATATTTAGTTTAATTTAGTTTTATGCAAAGGGGGCAAAATCCAGATACCTCCGAATTTTGTGAAATTTTAATACTAGGTATTAGATATTAATTAATAAATAATCCTCAAATTTCAGTTTCTTTTGGGTATTTTAAAGTGTTTTTAGGGAGCATAATATGAGTACAATCTCCCATCTGAAAATTCAAATATTTCAGATTTGCATTAAATTTGATCCATAGTCATTACACACCAATTAAGCAGGTTCGCTGAATTTCAATTTCTTCTTAAAATCCCTACACTTAAGTCTTAATTTTTAGACATTTTTTAGAATCAATTATGTAATATATTTTGATCAACATTTGAATAAGGATGCTAGACATAAGGTTTAGTAGTAATATATGTTCATTTTACTGTTTGTAAGGGGACATGAAAGTGGTGGAAAACTGTTCCTGGGATGCATATTCTTCTAGTTTCTTTATAAAAATAATATTTTAGAATTTTGTAGGTTTAATCTGATGGATTATTTGCACAACTATTTGCATGTTGGTTATTATTTTCGATAACGTTTCGGCTGATGTAACCTCCAACTTTATTTAAGTGCATCTTTTTAAACTTGGGAATCTTTAAGTCGAACTCGAGAACCTATACGAAATTTCGAACCAAACCCTTTATTTAATCCGCGGGAGTAGATTTTTCTTGTTTCATCAGCCATGGATCCATAACAGAACGGATAACGGCATTGATTAATAATCAATTCTAAGTGACAGTTTTCTGGAGGTTGAAAGTTCAATCCTTACTACAGGCGATAATAACTAAGAATAACATAATAAATTAACACTTCTAACGGTTCATGACTGACAAAACGAGAACAATCATTCAGTGTGGATTAAATAAAGTGTTCAGTCAGAAATCCTTCATAGGTTCCCAAGTTCATCATAAAAATTCCCAAGTTTGAAATATGCACCTGATGGAAGTCGGAGATTACATTGGCCAAAAGTTGTGAAAATAACAGCCAAGATGGGGATAGTAGTCTGAATAATCAAAATAATACAAAAATAATGTCATGTTATTAATTCATGAGTTTCTCCATTTCCCAAAAGCCTTATGTCGGAGTCCTCCCCACAACCTTCAACTATTATACCATGGTTGGGAACGTTTTCTTCTTTTTGTATGAATCAGGATGTTAATTTTTTTAACCTGCTTTATTTTGTTGTTGGCATTGGTTTTCCCGGTCTCGTTTGTTTTTAGAATAAGGAATTCACAGGAAGGTACAGATGAAGGTTGCCAACACCCATAGTAAAAGTAGTGCTATGGATCCAACATGATTTGAACACTGCACACCTAATCATCAGTCCGTTCAAGTATCCACTTCATCACTGCCACCTGGTTAGAAACTGAGTTAATTCCAGTGTTAACTCTCTGCCGTCTAAATTCAAAAAACTTACTTTTTTCAGAAAGATTTAATTCTCTCATTTCTTTAATTGACTACATGGAGATTATTATACCTAAAAGAAAGTCCAATGTACGAATATTTCTTAAAGATAAGTTTATATAATTAAACAATTTTACTTGGACAATAATAAAGAATAATATACAACAAAATGAAGAGGTTTGAAAACTATTTTTTTATAATAAGGAATTCACAGAAAGGACCATATGAAGGTTGCCAAGATCTATAGTTACGATTTTTAGATCTCATTTTGTTTTGTGACGCCTGACGGGTCGGCCCTCTCCCTGTTGTTATTATGGCGATCGCCATCCAAGTGTGCCTTATTTCAGTGGTTCCAAACTGCTTAAAAATGGAATTTCATACATGAGGATTTTTTCTCTAATCGCACAGAGTTGGAGCACATACTCACATGCGTTACCACAAAATTGTGTGCTAAATACTCGTGTTCTGTAGAAATGAAAAGAAACAGTTTTCTGAATCCAGAGGTCATCTTTTGTCCCTATCTCTTTGCAACTGGATGTCTACAACTCCGTCCGCAAACTGCTTTTAAGTATCTGGGTCCAACATAAGGTAGCAGTCACACTGGAGCTCCGTCACTTGACATAGTCACGCTCAGTATCACTCAACAGAAGCCAGCCAGTCACCTTGTGTCAACCCAACTCTATTAAATTAAGACGACCTATCCTTGTTACCCCGACAACTGATCTTTTAAACAACAAACCTGCCCTTTTAAGGGCACCATATCAGCTACTACTGTAAATTGCGAATAACTCGTACCATTCTCATCGACTGTTTGTTCACCACTAATCCCTCTTGATCACATTCCAGTCAGATCTGATATGGGACCGACAGCAGTCCAGAATCAATGACGGCGTTACGCTGATGCTGAGGGACCATCTATCCTGACAAACCCACATCACAGATCAAGACCCAGACATCATTATATCTTGTATCTGTTCAAAATTAATACACAGTTTTTAAAATCTACCTTTCTGTTTCTGTTTTCCTTGCTAACATATGCTTTATATAACAGATACGACAGGATTTGAACATTGTATGTTGAGTCGTCAATCCGTTCCAGTATCCACTTGATCACTTTCACCTGGTTAGGAACTGAATTAAATCTAGTGTTAACTCTCTGCCGTCCAAATTCAAAAACTTAAATTATTTTTTCCAAAAAGATTTAGTTTTCGCATTTATTTAATTGACTACAACCCATTAACTACGGAGATTATTATCCCCAAAAAGAAAGTCCAATTCTCGTATGTGAGAATGTATTAATATTCCTCAGAGGTAAGCGCTGAAAGTTGAAATGGTAGCGACAGTTTTTAGAGAGAATGAAAAATAAGTGTATATTAATTTAACAATTTTACTTAGACAAGTAGTAGAGAATAATATACAATAGAAAAACATTGTTAAGGATGTTGCAAGGAAGGTGAGCTCCCTCTACCATGCTAGAAAACTTCTCACACCTGCCAGTATTCTATATTTCTCACACCTGCCAGTATTCTATATTTCTCACACCTGCCAGTATTCTATATTTCTCACACCTGCCAGTATTCTATATTTCTCACACCTGCCAGTATTCTATATTTCTCACACCTGCCAGTATTCTATATTTCTCACACCTGCCAGTATTCTATATTTCTCACACCTGCCAGTATTCTATATTTCTCACACCTGCCAGTATTCTATATTTCTCACACCTGCCAGTATTCTATATTTCTCACACCTGCCAGTATTCTATATTTCTCACACCTGCCAGTATTCTATATTTCTCACACCTGCCAGTATTCTATATTTCTCACACCTGCCAGTATTCTATATTTCTACAAAGCCACCATCCGCCCATGCATTGAGTATGCTGTCACATCTATGCTGGTGCACAATCCACTAGTCTTTCCCTCTTAGACAGGGTCCAAAAAGGAGTCGCTAATCTAATAGGTCCCTCATTATCGATCAAGCTTCAGTCCCTGTCCCATCGCCGCAATGTTACATCTATGTGCTTATTTTACAAGTACTTCAATGGAATGTGCTCTGATGAGCGGGCTGCTTTGGTACCCCTTCGACGTAAATACACCCGACCAACTCGACAATCAGTTAAATCCCATCCATTCACTGTTGAAGTTCCCAGATGCCGGAGTGCTTTCTACTCTAATAGCTTCTTTCCTCGAGCTGTCAGCCATTGGAACTTCCTTCCTGATCCCTGTTTCCTTGACTCTATCGACATGCAGAAATTTAAGTGTAATGTGAACAAATATCTCACTGCACAACTCCTCACTTAAGATGCCTCCCTATAATTTCTGCCCCCTTATCCACAGTAGCCCCTTACATCTCAGTGGCAATGTGTCTTGTCTGGAGTGAATTCAACTTTTAAAAAAATTGGTGAATGTTCAGAATGAGGAGGTTTTCAAATACGTGATTTCACAGGAATCCTTTGTGGCAACTGCTTGCACGCTGGTATCCATCAAATCGGGCTCTTTCTGTGATGGAAGTAAAGGCTTTTTGCATGGGACTGCCTTCTGGGGCTTCCATTGCAATGCAGTAAGTTCAACGTCAACAAAGGAAACTGTAAAAAGAAGCTGAAGCAGCACGCATTTCAGTTTGTATAGGTTGGCTCACATGACCCTGAAGGGAACAGGGATTGGGTTACCTGTTGGTAATCCACGGGACCCTAAAGAGTCAAGGGAGACAACCACTGATATAAATTCCAATATAACTAATCAAAATCTTAGACGATGTGTGGGACGTTTCTCTTTTTTGTAGAAGAAAAGAGCATAGTTATATAAATGATTTGAGGTCAGATCCTTGCTTTTGTCTTGAGAAGAAGAAAGTGAAGGCGATATAGAGGCAGTTTGATTAGGACGTTGAAGTCTTGTAGTTTGGAGAAATAGTGGGCAAATGTGTTCCATCGATTGACCATAGTCGAGGGCGACCCGAAGGCTCCCTTTCCATTGGCTACAACACCAAGATCTAAGGGAGTGTGACATTCTTTTGCATCTGCCTCTTTCTGTCGATATAAGGACTGAGTTCTTTGGACTTTGCCTCAAACCAGTCAGTTGACTTAGCTTTTTCCCTACCAAAGGTAGCCAGAGCAAAGTTGTGCATTGCTCCTTTCAGAGATTGCCATCGCCCGTCAGCCAATTCAGACTGAATTGTGGAATATTCCTTCTCAAAAAGATCCGCAAACTGCAACACAAGCACAGGATTCTGCATGTTCGCAGTATTCAGACGGGGCTTTCCTTTAGCCTTTGAAAAGAACAACTTTTTTGGTGAGGGCCTAATTTTTCAACGGACAAGCGGGTGGTCAGTATCACAGTCAGCGCTGTGATAGGATCTGACAACTCTGACAGAATTGAGGTTTGTACAGCAGATGAGCACAAGATCAAGCTGGTGCCAATGCTTACTCTGTGGATGTCTCCAAGAAACTTTGTGCTGTGGCTTTGTGTCAAAGAATGAATTGGCAACACACAGTTGGAAGCGTGTGCATAGTTCAAGTAATTTCTGCCCATTTTTATTAATTTTCCCGACATTGAATTTACCAAAACAGGAAGGCCAAACCTCGAGCATTGAAATCGCCGAGCAAAATTACTTGGTCTTTGGGAGGGATCTTAAGGAGGGTGGCACAGACTCTCATAGAACTCATCTTTAACATCAGGGTTGTCCATTAAAGTTGGGGCATAGACACTGATGAGTGTGATAGGGCAAGTGATGGCATTTAATCCCAGTGTGAGGATACGTTCAGAGCCGTCTGTAGGAGGTTCCACCATTTCTAATATGCTATTCCTCACAGCAAAACCAACACTATTTCATCTTTTGGTTTACTATGCCAGAAGAATATGTAACCTTTTTCGCACAGGCTAGCAGCCTCAGTAAGGCACGTCTCTTGCAGTGCAGCAATGTCGACTTCTAGTTTATGGAATTCGTTGTTGATAACTGCAGTTTTCCTCAAGTCATTTATGATTATCAAGTCGTCTGAAATGCCAGTTAGCATAGTCCTGACATTCCAGGTTCCCAGTTTAAGATTTGGACTCTTTGGTATAAGTTTTGTTTTAGTGCCTGGTGTAGTCGATGCGTCTAATTTTTCGGCTTTTGGCCTAGTCCCACACACCCAGATGAAGCAGGTTAGACCGGCACAAGAAAGCACCTTATTAGCCAGGACTGCCCAGCTTGAAGAATGGGCGGTAGCTTTTCACTTGAGCGCAAAGACCCCTCCCACTGTCGAAAAGAAGCCCCTGGCGCTCCTCATTATGGCCATTAGTAAGAGTTATAACCGATAAATTGCCTCTCATCCGTGTTGTGCTCCGCCAAGATGAACTCGATGGACTGGAGTGTCGTCTCCAGTGCAAGTGCTGCCAGGGCAATAAGTAAAAATAAAAACAAATAAAAAAATAAAATAGGAATGCAGATGCTGCCAGTTACCAGCATTGCTCTCTATTTCCCAGTGATTGCACAAGCGATGCATCCGGAATGACATCAACTCGTCACAAAGGGATACAGGTTTTTTATAGGATTGATCTCAAGGCATTGCCTTTATAAGGCAGGTAACCCTGGTCATTGTCCATCAAAGTAGATCATCTGCCCGGCATTTGGGGTTGGGACCATAGCTAACAAAACTTCATCAGCTGCTCCTCACTCTTAAAAGTCACATGCTCCCATGACTTTACCTTTGGTCCTTGGACGGCCATAAACCTACCCCTAAAAGCGTAGGGATTTTTTAACCTGATACCGGGGTGTGGCCATCGCAGCATTGCGACTTCTCATGAGCTAAATATGCAGTGTGAATCAGAGGCTGCTGACCAGATAACAAGGTATCAGCGGCTGTTTTTCTCCAAAGGTACTAGCACTCCTTCATATTCAACACAAAATCTTCACCGCATCCCTGGTATGGTGGCTTTCGGGTACTATGCCTTGCCAAAGGGCAACCCGCGATTTTGTCCGGCACTGCTTATTCGTAGTTAACCTTTATATTTAAAGGTCATTTCCCTATCCGTAACCTGAGGAGCCGGTGGATGGGAGTTTTTCTTCACCACACCCCAAATGAATTGTGGACAATATTGGATGTAAATACCTTCTAAAACTTTTATAAGGATTTTATAAAATTTTTAAAGCCAGAAATGACTTTCTAATCGACAATTTAAATGCTTTCATATTTCTTTCAAATTTGTAATAGTCACAAAATAATTAATTCTTTTGGTTTTCAACTATTAACAAAAGATTAAAATGGCTAACTTGTTTAAGGGAGAAACCGGAATGCATTCTGGTGGATTTAATTTCTGAATTAAATTACTTTCTGTGAATAGGATTTTTACAAAGATTGTTTTAGTAATTTACGCTATTGCATTTTTGATTGCAGTAAATAATCGATTAATAATAAACAATAATGTTTAAGTCACGAGAAACACTCATACTACGCAGAAATACAAGAAGTTGTTACACAATTTTATTCATATATATTACAGATAAATATCGCCGGGACTTTGGCTAAAGAACGATAACTCTGCCAGTGACTCAGCGAAAAAGAAGGGCTCTTCAATGTAGAGAGAGTAATAAAGTACTCTTCCAACATGGATCCCGAGAAGGAGTCTCTTGTCGAGCAATTTATTAATGTAACAGGAGTAGACAATGACCGGGCGAAATTCTTTCTTGAATCTTCCTCGTGGGACCTGTCTGTATGTATCTAAACACGCAATGCGTATTTAAAAAATATATTTCGATCTCTCCATTCATTTTAATCACGAAGAGATTAGCACTCTTAATGATGCGTGTGCTTAAAAATGCTTTACTGAATATCTCTTAGCTCGCGGTAGCATTTGTAAACTGTTTAGTATTTGTAAAATTTAGTTCTCACACATATTTTAAAATATAGTTTCACAATTAAAAAGAAAAAAAGAGAGAATCGATATGTTATATCGTAATAGTAATTTTTTCTTCGACATTAAAGAAAATTATTACCGAAGTCGTTGTTTTCATCAGCTGTGCTAACAAAAATTGTTTCATGATAATTTTCATTGATTTTAACAATACTAATGCTATAATTGTTATTTCTTAAATGTTAACCCCGATTAGAGTTTATTAGTTTCTTACTCGGCTAATATCGACTGTTTTTATGGTAAAGAATTTAATTATATTCTTTGTGTGTAATAAAATTGTTGGTACTTCTACAGAATTTGAACTGAACTGGTTTTCTTTTGTTTTTATTTTAAACCATAACCTAACCCTAAACTAAGTTTTAGGTTTAGTTTAGCAAAAGTTTGTTCGGTTCAAATTTTGTAGAAACACCAGTTGTGTGTGTTTTTGTTTTTAAACGTAAAATCTCTATAAAAAAACTGAGACAACTTTGCGGGTTAAAGCGTAGTTTAGAGTCCTAAACATAATGCGATAAAAGATACAGTTTAACGCGCTTTAAATGTGTAAATAATCGCTAGAGGAAAAAAATGTAGGCTTCATAGTAACAACAGAAGTAATGGTTTGAAGACTCCATTTATTTTGTATTCTTGCGATTATTTACACATTTCAAGTGCGTTTTTTTTTTTTTTTTTTTTTTTTTTTTAAAGATTACATGCGTAAAACTAATTAGATTTTAACTCGAAATGGTTCCTTATTTACTAATATTTAACAAAAACAACAGGAAACAATATTTATCGCCAATACGCAATTTTTATTGCATTATGTTCAGGACTCTAAACTACGCTTTAACTATTTTGCGCGTGTATTCCTCGTGGCAATGTCACTTTGATAATTACACATTGAATTATTATTTTGGTGCTTTCACAAATTAGGACCCACGCTAACTTTGCCCCCGTCGTTAGGGTTATGGTCAAAGTGAGCGTGGGTCCTAATCTGTGAATATACCATTATTTTTATTTACTATTAATCGAATAGTTAATGAAATCAAACATACGTTCTGTTTCGATTTATCGGCTATTACTGCATGATTGCTCCAAAATACAATAGCGTAATGCGTAAAATGAAACAAACTTAAAAATCATTATTAAAAATGAATTGATTTATCCACCAGATTTCGTAAACAAGTCAGCCATTTTAATCCTTGGCGATTGTTAATAATTTACAACAGAAAAAAATGGTGAAAAACAAACAAATAAGTCAACAAATAACTGTTACCAAAGGCAAGAAAAGTTTTCTATTTTTTTGTGTTTTAAAGTATTTACATTTTTTCTCGTTGCCTTCTGAGTCTTGTAAACCCAACATATTCAAGATGGCGCCGGGTTTTACTCGAAGTGAAACCTCGATCTCGTAAAACAATTAAAAGCCCGAAAAGTAAACAAAAATACATCCAATAAAAATATACAGATCGGTTGAAAATTAAATTTTCGACCGATTGGTTACAGTTATTAGCTGTATTTTTGTTTACTTTTCGGGTTTTTAGTTGTTTTACGAGATCAAGGTTTCACTTCGAGTAAAATCCGGCGCCATCTGGGTTTACAAGACTTAGAAGGCAACGAGAAAATATGTAAATAGAAGCGTTTTAAAACACAAAAATAGGTAGGTAAGTAGAAAAATAAATTTTCTTGCCTTTGGTAACAGTTATTTGTTTTTGTTTTTTCTCTGTTGGAAATTGTTAACAATCACCTTAATCCTTTATTAATCGTTAAAAAATAAAACCGGGTGTCTTTAAAATTTGAAACAAATTAATCTGTCGAATAAAAAGCCATTTAAACGGGCTTTAAAATTCTTATGTATTGAAAGTTACTAGAAAGCTATTTACCATCCATCATTTTCTAAATTGAGATTAAAATATTACTTTAAAACTAGTTAGTTTTATAAGATTTTAATTCGATTAATAAGCGATTTTTTTCAAAATGGGGATGCGAAACAAAACTGAAAGTAAAAGCTTCCAGCTCAGATAAAACAATCTGCTTTCGCCCAAATTGTTGGCTATACCAAGAGCAGCCTTTATTCCGAAACTAAACCGTTATTTATTAATTTGTTAAAATTCAGAAGACTATGATTCTAAATTCATTCTCAATTGAGTGCTTCTATACAAGGCAGATGCGAAGTACATGGAGGACCGCTGGCTTCCGGTGGAAAAAGCTTGAAGAAAGTGTGTACGGATGCCTGAAAGTGATACAATTTAAAAAAAAAAAAAAAAAAATTTCATATTAATTGCAGACTTTTCTTTCATCATATTCTAATAATTAACATAATACAGACTATTTGAAAAATAATTTATTTGATAGTTTTCAAAACTAAAAAAAAAATTTTCATTGAAGAAAAAATAAACAAATCTTTTTTTTTTTTTTTTCAAGAAATAATGTTTTTGAGCAACGGAATGGGTTTTTTAATTTTATTTAATGTTTTTTTTTTTTTTAAATATTTAGTGAAAATAATGTTTTTTGGGAGGGTTAGGGTATTTCCATTTCTAAGAAAAAAGTTTGATTCCGGAAGTTACTCCATTTCCAAGAAAAAAGGTTTTCACTATTATTAAAAAAATGTTTTGAAAACAATCAAATAAAAACAAATAAATTATTTTTCAAATAGTCTGTATTATGTTAATTATTAGATTATGATGAAAGGAAAGTCTGAAATTAATATGAATAAAAAAAAAATGTATTACTTTCAGGCATCCGTAGACACTTTCTTCAAGCTTTTTTCACCGGAAGCCAACGGTCCTCCTTGCCCTTCGCATCTGGCCTACACAATACAAACCGAACTAAACCGACTTTTCCCTCAACTCAAACATGGGTTAGGGTTAAAAAGCAATTCGGTTCGTATTGTGTAGAAGTACCCTCACTTGTTTTGGTTGGCATAAGAAGAGGCCAGAGAACTTAATAAAAAAAACAAAAAAAAAAACAATAAGATATTACAACGAGCTAAATTACTTAAGTGCAAGTCATTCCATTCAGTAGTAATTCGGACAGGTACGTACGGTAACAAAAGAAAAAAAAATGACGTTAAGAACAAAGTATCTAATTAAAGAAAAAAAATAGATCAAAATATTTCTTTGTTACAGAGAAAAAATCCTTAGCAATTCTGATGAATAAATAATATTGAATAATTTAATTTCACTAAATTGAAAATAATAATTGTACTCTTTGGATTCTTATGCAACAACGAATGTCCTCAAGTTGTAGAGATCGTTCACGAAAAGCAGAACACCGTTGGTTATTATTTCAAAATAACAGTTGTACATTTATTTTCCTTAAATTCGGTAAGAACTTGTTCTAATTCCGGTACTTCTACAGAATTTGAACCGAAGTGTTTAAAATTAAAATTTTTTTTTTAACTCTAACAACCAAAGTTTTAGGTAGAACCGAACCGAAAAGTCGGTTCGGTTCAAATTCTGTAGAAGCACCCTAATTCTAAATGAAAAGATAATAACTCTTTCTAATTGGTTGAAAAATAGTTGTCTGCCTAAAACAGCGCCTTTTTGTTTTTATATCTCGGTAAAAGTCTGAACTTAATTCGGGTTTCTCCGTTTGTAGTCTGAACTGCTTACGTCACGACTACAAATCTATGGATACCTATTAAAAAAAGCACACAATTTGTTTAACAAACATTTAAATAAAAAAAAGGTTATCTTAATTTATTTGATGTTTTTTTGTTTTTTGTAAATATGGCGATGGCTTAAAAAAAAGGTAACCATTTTATTTATAACTAGCGGGACCCTGTGTGGGGCATATTAAATAATGATTTAACTGTGAAATTAAATTAAAATGAGCATCCACTTCCCGGCCATTTAGAGGTAGTATGGTTTTATGCTGGATATGTGTGTCAAGTAAGCGTATATACTTAAGAATTTCAATTTTGTGGTGGGGTGGGGGTGCAATTTTGGTTTCCTACACTAAAATGAGGTGTGGAAACAGTATTTCTATTTTTTGGTATATTCTGTTTACTATACTACATATGAATGCCACTACCCTACCAACAACTCTAAGTCCGGTGATGTTGCCAGTTGGTAACTTCATTTAACGAATGAAACACCAGTAGCAACTGATAGGTCGGCCATTTTTTATTTTTTACTGTCTCTGAAGGAGTTGATATCGACGAAATCTTAGATTGAAATAAAAAAAAACTATAAAACAGTTTCTGAAGTTTAAAACTATGCAGGTTAGTGGAAAAGTAAATTATATTGCGTTTGGTAGCACTTATTTGTTGTAACATTAAAAAAGGAGTGAAAACTAAAAAAAAAAAATGTCAGTGACAAAAAGTTTATAAAATAATGCCAAAATCTACTTCACTCTGAATAATTTACGTGACTGAAATAGGATCTAACAAAAGATTGTTTCTTTGCTATTAAACCTAAGAAACAATATTATTCCTGAAATAGTATTGACGATGGGCAATTTTTTTATTCTCATTCATATTGAAAATTCTGTGATTGTCTGCCCTTTGCTAACTGCATTAGTGGGGAAGTTTGTTAGTGTGTAAACTATGATGGGGTGATAGTAAAGATGTACTGTAAATGCATTTAAATAAGTGGTATTTCAGTTTTCGTAAATATTTTCAATGTTTACACGAAATCCCCTATTGCCAGTCGGACTTAAGGTTAGTGGTGGTAGTGGTAAGTTAATTTTTAACTGTGCTTAATAAATAAAACACCAATAGCAACTCATGGGTTGACCTAACTCAACCAGGGTTTTTTAACCCACCTAATAAACTAGTATTGTCCTGGCCTTTGGGTCTGGATTTACGCCGGTCTATTGGGGGTTGTCTGGTCCTGTGCAGTTCTAGGAGGTGCACCCTCCCAGGCTTCGCCTCCCCTCTTTGGGGAGGAGTAAGTTTATTGCTTACTGTCTGAGGCGCCCTACCTGGAATGCCGACGGGACTGCCCAGGCAATTTTTAAATGGCCAGAATACTCACCTCGAGCCCTGGCTTATCTAATCCCACTTTCCCGACCTTGTGTCACATTTTACCTTGTGGGAAGTAGATAAATAGTAACTCATGGGTTGACCATTTAGGATGTTTTACTGCCTTCAAAGGAGTGGATGTCGACGAAATGTTATATTTAGAAAAATGCTATAAAACACTTTCAGAAGTTTAAAAGTATGCAGGTCAGTAGAAAAGAAAATGTTATAGCATTTGCTTGCACTTATTTGTTGTAACATAAAAATAGAAGTTAAAACACAGAAAATGCTGCTGACAGTTTTGTCGATATAGAAAAGTTTGGAAAATAATGCCGAAATCTATTTCACTCGAAATAATTTACGTGACTGAAATAGGATTTAACAAATAAATTGCTAAACTGCAGTAGTGTCAAATTTTTATTTGGAGTAAACTATGACGGCATGATATTAAAGATTTACTGTAAATGTATTTAAATAAATGGTATTTCAGTCTTCCGAAATATTTTGAATGTTCACACGTAATCGCCTATATAAGCAGAATCTTTAGTTTTACTAAAATTTGCCGCAATCTGAAGAAATCAGAAACAGTAATATCCTCCCACCAATTAGACTGAAAGTTAAAATTGTCTAAATAAAATTTTGAGTAGTGAAAGATTTATGGTCTATTTTTAAGACTAGTCTTACTCTTAGTGACACAATGTACCCTGTTCAATGTTTTGAAAGCGTTAAAAGATGAAGAAGTCATTATGTGCATGGATTAGAAAAAGAAAGAAAGTTTAATATTTTCTGTAATGAAAGAAGAAAGCATTAGAATAATAATTTGGATGGAGTAAATAATCGTTAGTCTAAAGTGATCGTTTAAAAAAGTGAAAAAAAAACTTACAATGTATTTATTATTGTCGCCATTTTGTCAGAATGGATTATTCTTGTCTGGATGGTCGTTTTTAAACCATTTCTTTCTATTGTAATGGAGTAAGGCTGAAAGAATACTATTGTTATTCTTTAATTTACCGGTGATTAGTGAAAATTTTACCTATGTAAAGAAATCACACGGTGTCGTGGGTGGAAGGATTAGTAGAAAAATTAGAGCAGGTAAAGGGCGAGCTTCCTCCTCTTTGTAACTTATTTTTGTGTGAGTTAAGTTTTGCCGGATTAAATGTAATAATTAGAGAATGAATTTGTAGGAACACACAGAGGGAACCAAGTAGTTTGCCGAGCTGATCAGTTTAGTCTGTGATGCATGTGGTTATTTTCTTACTCTCGTCAAAGTTACAGGGGTAAAAGACAGTCTACTTTATATAGAAGACTAGTTGCCCCAGAGTCTATACTTTCATGACTTTTACGGACTTAAATTACTTTAAAGGTAATACTGTTGGGAAAGTAGTCAAAAACGATTTACTTTGCTTTTCCCACTCATTTGTGACCTATTTGCGTTAAGAATATTTAAAACATTTAAAGTTCAGTAAATATCGGATCTGAGGAAAGTAGATTTTTGTTTACGTTACTCACTCACTAAACAAAGATGGCTACTTTCCTCAGATCCGATATTTACTTATTTTAAATATATTTTTTATGCGCAAATCACAAATGAGTAGTTAAAGAAAAATAAATTGTATTTCACTAATTACGGTATTTCTGGGCGGCACTTTTTATATGCCCGCCACTGCCCATCACCAATCAAAATAAAGGATTTGTCTCATGTAACTCAAATTAACCAATCAATGACACATTTGAAATTGAAGAAAAACCATCTTCTATTTCTGAATATTTAAAAAATGAAAACTGGTGTCTTTTTTCTACGTTTGCTCTGAATATTTTAACCTTTTCTTACGATTTAAATATTTGCCGATTTTTACAATATCTGGTGCTTATGCAGTTTACAGACGGGGCTTGTTTTTTTTTAGATACGATTTTCAAGTTAAATTAGATTTTTACCGTATCTTTTGATTAAATTGTTAGCTGAAAGTACAGAATAGTTAATGAACATCCTCCCCATGTTAAAGTATGGGTTTCTAAATTATCACGTTATTATTTCAGCTCGGTTCGTAAACTGCATAAGTACCCAATATTTTTTTTTTTAGTAGCTGTGTTGATACTATATGTTCATCTTTTCTGTCCTCGGTCAGTGAAGGAGAAATCCTTCTAGATTGAGGCAATTTTAATTTTTGTCTCAATCCAGAGTTCCCCTTTTTGGGGAGCTGAATTTTCCCCACATTAAAAACCAACCTTGTATATAACTTTGCTCTTGTGAGGAGGCAATTATTTTTTTGTACATGTGGAAAACTTTCATTGTTTGTTTTTTGTTTTTTTTAGTTCACTCGAAACTAAATTCAACTAACTTTATTAATAAATTCCTCATATGGATTGGACAAAAATAATAAATTGCCTCAGTCCAGAAGAATTTTTCTTCACTGACCAAGGACAGACAAGATAAAGTATAGTATCAGAACATATACTACACTTTGTTCCTAGCCAAAAGGCTAACATTCATGTTTTTATCTGTTTGTACTAATTTTCCAACATTTATTATTATATTTAATTGTCAGTGTGGATCTTAGCAACTTTTCTAAGATGCAGCAAATGTCAGCACCTTAGCAAAGAATTTTTACTTAATTAAAATATGGGGATTTTATTTGAAGGGTTTATTGAATTTATTTTTGAGCGAACTTACAAACAAATACAAAAGTTTTCCACATGTAAAAAAAATTAATACTTGCCTCCTCACAAGCGCAAAGTTAAACACATGTCGGTCTTCTTTGCACAGAAGAGAGTAATGTTTTTTAGTGTTTTTATTTCTTTTAAGCTAATGAAAAGGGTGTGTGAGACAGAAAAAAAACCCACACGGCATGACCTGGGCATTTTTCCTGGCGGTGCTCGAACGTGGAGGGCAAAGGCATGGCCGGAGCAAAAACATTCAGAAGATGAGTGTTTATCACAAAGCAAAAGTTTTTAAAATTTATTTTTGTATTGGTGGGTGGGGGGGGGGCATCTTTACGAAATATTAATAGAAGCAATGTTGCCGAAATCGAAGAAAATAGGTTTTTTGAAAATGGGTATAATCGCTCTAACCTGCCATTTACAAGATATGTTCCTTGGTCATTTCGTACAGATAAAAAACCTTTTGTAGAAGGCCTTTATCCTTGCACAAACTTATACAACCTTCTACGTAAAGCAAAATAGTTAATTAAAATTGAAAATAGGTGCCTTTATCAATGCAAGATGAATTAAATTTTTTTGTTTGCTTTAATCTTATTAATTTCGGAATAATATTCCATCATCAGAATTGACCAGTATTGTCATTTTTTCAAAAAATAAAAATAAACAAACTTTTTATTGTTTTTTGATATAATGCCATTGTTAATGGGTGTTATCCGCGGAGATGTTTTGGCGGTTATGAATTCAAATTCTGGTTGAAGAATGAAGACACATTGGCATGCTCGAAATTTAAGAAGATGGGTCGTTCATTTAAAAGCATTGGTGGGTCAGTATTATTAAAATTTTAATAGTTAAATTTAAGCAGCGAGATTCATAGTATCCTATTTGTCTTAATAAATGTTGTTTGCTCAAAATGTAGCTACGCCAAAACGATCCATAATATTATGGATCACCTTTTTATTTGTATCGTCTGTATTTAAATTTGGTAAAAGTGGGAACTACTTCGGAATTCGCTTTTTGCTATCAGGAACTGCTTTACGTCATGACTGCAATTCTATGGGTGCCTATTCCTAATCAGCACCAATTTTTTTTGTACATTAAAACTTGCTTTTTATTGTAAGAAAATAAAACATTAATATTATTTGGACGACTATTGTCGATAAATAGTGTTGAAAAATTGAAAGATTATTTGAAAGTAGTGATTGAATATTAAAATGTATGTACTTAAAAAACAAAACTCAACTTATTTAAATGATGTGATCTTTACAGGCATGTAATTATTTTTTTTAATGATTTGAGAAGTGGGCTCTATTAAAAAAAAAAATTATTTCTATTAATATTTATCACAGAAAATCTATTTAAGAAAAACAATTATACATGAATAGTGAACATATTAAAATTGAATGATTGCCTGATTTTAGATAAATTAACCAAAAATATGACTTGCTGTAGAATTCTTATTTTAATTTGGCAAAATGCTAAATTTTACTTCCCCTTTTTTAGTTGTTCAAATTCAATGTGTACATTATTTGAAAACACAATTTCTTGAATTCTAAAATATAAGTATAAAACCTATATATCTGATTTCACATGCTTGGGATAAAAATTAATTGTATTTCTCCATTTACATTATTTTTGAGTAAATTGAAAAAATAAGAGTCACTCCTCTAATTAGAATTTTTTATGCAGGTTAAAATTGGAGAGGTGGGGAAGATTGGAAAAAAAAAATGAGAAAAACATTTTTATATTATATATGCAATTTGGAAAGTCTGTAAAATTTTAAAAAATAAAATCCTTTTAGATTTTTGGTTAATTTTTGCTTTTATATAATAAATAACGTGTGCCATTTTATTTTAGTGTTTACCTATATATGTATAAAACTCAATGTGTGTTTGTGTGTTCCCTATATATGTAAAATTTATCAGGAAGACAATGGAATTGTTCGCGAATCTCTTAGTGTGCCCCAAGTGACCTATGAGGACATAACCCGCTTAAAACCTCAAATATATCCTGTTTTTATGAAATTTTAATCATATGCATAAAATTCTCTCAGAAAGACAATGGAAATGGTCCTGCATCTTTACGTTACCTTCTATGTGCCGAATATCTACATGCCCCCACCTCTAAGCAACCTATGAGGACAGAACCCCTTTTAAAACATCAAATATGTTTTAATGAAATTTAAACAATATGCATCAGACATTAATTCAGAGTTTTCCAACTTTTCAGCTCTGACTATATTAAGGGGGTGAAACGGGAGGAGGGGGCAGTAAAAACAAAGAAAGTAATATGGTTTTATAACTCTAGTGAAAAAGTACATAGTGATCCTCATTTAATCCTGAACAACGTCGGTCTTCCTACTTGTGTTATATAAAATTTAAGTTTTTTAAATACCTTAAAAGGAATAATTTCTATGAGAAAAAAATTTTTTTTTTTAGCCCTTAATAACATAAGCAAAATTGCATTGAATTATCTTTTGTGTTTTAACTATTTTTCTTTTTATGAGGGTATAAAACGAGTCAATGTTTTTACCATACCTTGCTACATCAATTTAATTTTGTCAAGTTTTTCCAACTAATATCGATAACACTATTATAAAAAATAAATATTTTACCTAAGATAATTTGTTGTCATCTATCTCTAGAATCTAGTTTTTTCAAATTTAGTTAAAACTTTATTTTGATTACTATATATTAAGTATTAAATTACAAGATTATCATAAAACAATTTTGAATTAAATTTCTGTAAAATTTTAACTGAAGTTTTTTACTTGGACATTTTTAATGAAAATTAACTTAAAATTTTATACTTCGCCAACCAAATTGAAGAATAACATTTTCTTTTATAAAATGGAATAACTTTTCAAAGTGCATCAATTAACAGTGTAAACAGCACAGACGTTAAAAAAATAGGACTAAAAATTTGGTGGTGAAGAAAAAGCAAAACTAAATCTATTGTCATTAAAATAGTTACATAATTCAAATCAACCTGCAAAAAAAATTAATCATCGTACAAGAAAAAAAATGATATCATTAGAAAGAAGGATTAAATTTTATTTACAGACTAATTTCATAGATATGATGTAACCTGAAAAATAGCCTAGATATCGGGAGTTAAATTTTACGAAAATTTCAGTTTTTACTCATTTTCGCAACATAAACAGGCCAGTTTGGCATTGTTATTTTTATAAAGAAATTATCTTTTTCATACTGAGGAGGGGGGGGGGGGTTATTTTGCCTTGTAAAAAAAAAAAAATGCATCCCAATCGATGAGTAAAACATTACTTGTCTAAAATCCAAATTTTTTAGATTAAAAAATTAGCTTGATTACTTTCAACCGGGATGATAGGTTTTGGGGAATTTGTTTCTGCTGTGTCACTTTTTTTGCACAAAAAAGCTTGAATGAATAACACTTAGGTTTTGATTTTCTCGAAAAAGTGAAAAAAATTTTTATTTAAGCTTTTTAAATACATTGTTATTTTTTATAAAAGATTATCATAGTATACAACATCATTACAACTTGTACAAAAACACATAAACATCTCTCAGAACAAAAAAAGATGACTAGACACAGCTGCAATAATCAGTGACACTCTACCCACCGTTTTCAGTAAGGCACATTTTATGATACCATAGATTGAATTCGTCACATCCTTCCCAATCCACTTTTCGTTTTCCAACACTAGGAGGATCCCAGCAGTCGCAAGTGATGCAAACTTCCTGTTCCTTTTCACTGGAACTTTCAGGTTCTGGAGGAGCATTTTTGGATGCAAATCAGTGGCTGTTTGGCGAAATAGTCTTCAAACATATTGCCAACCACATTTTCAAGAACTTCTTGCACTGGCTTAACATTGGCAAGAAACATAAAATATGTAACAATAATATCATACATATGTTACAGTCCAGTTTTAGGGACCAAACAAATCAAGGTTGATTAGTTAAGTGAGGTTAACATAAGATTTTTTTTTTTAAAAACAGAAACCACCACTTTATCAAGTCCGAGGCCACCCGTGGACAAGTGTTAATGTGATTTCTATTTTATCCCCCCTCCAGGAGATTAGACACAAGTGTCATGTGGGTTTGATGGAAGCGTTTTCAGTGGAATGACTTGGATTTGAATTTGGCACACCCAGGTTCTCAGTCCGCGTCAATACCAACTAAGCCACTGTGCTATAGGTTAGGTACTAAATTACTAAGTGGTGTCAATGGAAAATGTCTATTTTATTTAGTCTGTTTTTTTTTTAAAGAAATCATTAGACCTTTTACTATGTCAGTGTTTGTTTTACTCTGACCATATATATAATTACAAACGCTAAAAGCAAAATCATTAAATTTATGTATTTATTTAATAATTGTGTTAAAAAAATAAGGTGCTTCTTGAGATAACAATTTTATTTATTGTGTAGAAAAGTAATATTTTTATTTATGGAAAAGACTTTGTAAATGAGCATTTTAAATGTTTAGTCGAAGCCAAATTTAAATAGTAATTGGCAGGAGAAGATAACTCTTATCAGATTAAATCATAGCTGTCTGCCAGATTGATTTGCAAGCTAAGAAAATTTGTGAATCTGTGTATTAAAAATATTGCCTACATGTAACTTTGATAAGTACACATTGATTGCAAAATGTGTTTTTATTATTAATCGAATGAAATCAAAATAAAATAAGGGAAATCTAAATTTTTTAAAGTCTTATTAAAAAAAACCCCAAAAAACTGTAAACATGACTATATTTTTAATTATTTTTCTCCAAGCCCCTCACCCAGCCATGTCTAGTTTTAAATAAACAAAAAAACGTTTAGAAGAATTTTTGAAAGCTAATCAATGTTTTTTTAAAATAAATTATTTATTTTAAATACTCGATATTTCAATGTAAAACGTCTGTCAAAAGTATATAGACATTTAGTCCCCCCCCCCCCTTTCCTTTTGATCATTCTTGACCGAGACATATTGTTGCTAAAGCAGGAGTCTGTTGTGTTTTGACGGTTGGCGTTTAAATTCGATCAAGAAGGATTAAAAGAAAAGAAGAAATGGAGCTAAATGTCTATATACTCGACAAGAATGTTTTACGTTGAAAGATCTCAAGTATTTTAAATAATTTAAATTAAAAATTGATTGGCTTTCAAAAATTCTTCGAAATTGTTATTCAATGTTAATGTTTTCTGTCTGTGAGTGTTTTCATTAAAACAAAACATGCTTTCTTTCAGTAAAATATGAAATATCGCTTTTTCTACACAATAACAAGTCTGCATAATATAAAATTTAAATCGTACTTACTGTAATTATCTAGGATTGTTATCTCAATAAGCACAAAAAATAATAGTATACTTAAATAATGTGAATTAAGCCTCCCCCCCCAATAACTATTAAAAAAGAAAAAGCCTTTTTAAAAAATTTTTTTTTTTTTACAAAACTCCAACCAACATTTTTTTTCTCTTTTTACAAAACTCCAACCAACATTTTTTTTCTCTTTTTACAAAACTCCAACCAACATTTTTTTTTCTCTTTTTACAAAACTCCAACCAACATTTTTTCTTTTTACAAAACTCCAACCAACATTTTTTTTAATTCTTCAATAATATTTATTTTTTTCAAACTTTATGGCATTGAAATTGTCACCATTTCTTAAACATAATTGAGATCAAATATAAATACTGTCTGAGAAAGTTTTCTCGTACTGTTGTGCCAGCTGTTATTTTTAAGCTTTTGATAAAATCTTTTGTTAAAAGTTAATCTGGATTTAGCCAGAGTTAACATTGTTTGTCAAACAATCTCTATTTGATTCTCAGCCAAACAATGTTTGAGAATCAAATAGGCTCGAAGAAGGGTAGACAGAAATTGCCCTCTTGAACCCCCTAAAAATAGGGAGATGAAAACAATAACTCAAGCGGCAGTTTAAAAAAAAAATTTTTATTAGAATTTTCAAAACGTTTTTATTTGTAAAAATTAATATTAACATTAAATCTTAAATAAAATTGATAAAATTAGTTTTAAAATTCATTTTAAAAAAAATAAGAACGAATAAGAAGTCTGTTTTTGATACATCTTACAAAAGAAAACATTCAGTCTTTGTTTTGAGAGGTAAATTTTTTCTGAAAGTCTTTCTTTAGTTTTTTTTTTTTAGTTTTGAAAGTATTCTCTTGTGTTTCGGCATTTATAATCAATGTGTTTTTAGTAGGAAGAGTACAATTGAAGTTTTGCATTTTTGTAAATGTAACAAACATGCAAGGAACAAGTAGATGTTCAGGTTTTGGTGATTAACATAGTTTTTAAATTCGTAGAAAATTGTGATATAAAAAATAAAAAAAATGAGGTGATTATTTTTTATTTTATTTATTTATTTATTTATTTATTTTTTACTCTTTTTGACATGTGACCATACCGACAAATATTGCCTCTGACATGGCTTGCCTTTTTTGTTTTTTTTAAGGGAATTACAATATTTTGCCTTTTGCCAAAGTCTGTTTTTAATGAAGGATTGTGTTTACAATTGACTTTTGATAATTTCATAGCTGCATTAAAAATTACACAACATACACCCATATTCCCAGATATATCATATTTCACACATACTGTTAGGAATTGTATGCCTCCCTAGCTATGTGTAAAATAGCAATTTGTATTCACTTAATTGTATCCAATGAATTGTTTCAGCATGAAATAACTTAAAACCGAGTTTATATACCATGAAAGTAAACCAAACGATGTCAGGATTCAACACTATTTGATGATGTGAATATAATACTATTGAAACATTTGTAATAAATAAAATCTATTACTATTGAAACATTTGTAATAAATAAAATCTATTACTATTGAAACATTTGTAATAAATAAAATCTATTACTATTGAAACATTTGTAATAAATAAAATCTATTACTATTGAAACATTTGTAATAAATAAAATCTATTACTATTGAAACATTTGTAATAAATAAAATCTATTACTATTGAAACATTTGTAATAAATAAAATCTATTACTATTGAAACATTTGTAATAAATAAAATCTATTACTATTGAAACATTTGTAATAAATAAAATCTATTACTATTGAAACATTTGTAATAAATAAAATCTATTACTATTGAAACATTTGTAATAAATAAAATCTATTACTATTGAAACATTTGTAATAAATAAAATCTATTACTATTGAAACATTTGTAATAAATAAAATCTATTACTATTGAAACATTTGTAATAAATAAAATCTATTACTATTGAAACATTTGTAATAAATAAAATCTATTACTATTGAAACATTTGTAATAAATAAAATCTATTACTATTGAAACATTTGTAATAAATAAAATCTATTACTATTGAAACATTTGTAATAAATAAAATCTATTACTATTGAAACATTTGTAATAAATAAAATCTATTACTATTAAAACTCTGAATGTTTGTTTGTCTTCATGCACATTGTGTATAAAAGAGATTAAAACAGAACATAGCCGCCCCGTGGCCCTTTAGGTTACGGGTCATCTATGTAAACAGTGACCGTATATATACTAGATAAACCCTCTAGACCTGGATAGTCGAGTATACTACTACAACTGTAGATCTTGTTTGCACACTGGATGATGACAGCATCCATTAAAATAGAAGTGGGGATAACTGTGCACAGAGGCTGATGTCGCTAAATGATTGTCATCTATCAAACCAGAGAGAGTGAATGTTTATTCATATATAAAAATATATACAATATGTGGCACAAGGCCGAAATTGGGCTGGGCGTGGGAAAAGGTTGGTCGAATCTGACTTTAGCTAACTCTAACGTAAACTAACTTAGATAGTCACGTTCGCTGACCAGTCCATTCACCAAAATATCACAGTTATACCTAACATTCACACATTCATCAAATATACAAAATCATACAATGAGTATCCTACTTAAAACCAATACGAAAAAATATATATACAGAATAAAAAGTGGGAGGTGGGGGAAATAAAATTTTATATACAAAAATGAAAGTGCGAATATTTACAATGATCAAAAGCCCAATAAGACCCCTTCACCGATATCATGTGGCAGATAAATGGATTTACCAGTCAAATTAAATCTACACTTCCTTCGAAAATGTTGAAGGGTGACTTGCATCTCTGGCAAATCAAGCCATCTGTCACCTAATGGGGTGGGAATAAGGATATTATAAAACTAAAGTCGGGTAAAAAAAATTGGGGGGGGGGGTGGATAGGACGAAAATAAATGAGGGCCTAATGAGAGTTGGGAGGGAGTGGTCCTTCATGACATTTTATCTACTAAAAAGTCTGTGGATTTTGCTTGCTTGTCATCAAGCACACTTCATGATTACCAAGAAAGAAATACAGATATTTACTTGAAAATGGATGATGTCATAAGGGATGAATGATAGTTGTCAAAAGCCATTCATCCTTTGTTACATCATAAAGGATGAATGGTAGTTGCCAAAAGTTGCATATGCTTTTTTGAAAGAAGCAGAAGCCATAACTGCTGGCTGCTGTTCCTTTATCAACCAGTGTCAAAGTTAACAAATGAATATATTTAATAATATATGTATATTAAAAATATTGACCTAACATGTCATTGTTGGTCTAGTTATTATAACTAGTGCACAGTATCTATGGATTCATTGTGGTGTGGTATATGTAGTATATCTTTCGGATATTTTAATTTAAAAACATCCTGAATACCCCCTCCCCCCCTTACACACATGTATTTGATATTTCTGACATGAGCTATTCTTATTTACATGATTTGAACTTGACTGACTTGATCGTGAATTTTGATCTTGATTCTAAAAGCCACACTTATCAAATGCCACCCTGCCAATCATTTCAAACACTTAAATGTCTCAAACGAAATTAAGTTTAAAGAAGCAAGTTTTTGTCAACTGACAATTTGTGATCACTTAACCATATCATTGTGTATACTGATACAGAGATGCTGATAGCTATGCATCCTGGCGCAAAAGAGGCGCAAAAAAATCTCAAAGGATGCAGTAAAATCTTACCCATGCATCCCAAGGAATTCACACCTATACTGTTATTCGATTCATGTAGGAACACACATGAAAAACATAAGGACTATTTTTATTAGACTTTAAAATTTTCGTTTTTTCTCATCTTATTCCGGAATCATAACATAAGTTTCTTGGGGGTGGAGGGGCTCATAAAATTTCCAAGGGACTCGTCAAATTCATGGGTCCCTAAGACTCATTAAATTAAAAAGCTATTTTCATCACTGCTGATATGCGTTTATATGTGAGCTGAAGTATTTCCATATTCAAGGACAACGCAACATATTATATCTGGTCAGTGCATGTCATCAGAAAACGAAAGACATGAAAAAGGCAGTTTGATCATTGATATGGAAATGGCGACAGGACATTAGTGGTGATACTTTGAGAAATAATTGATCAAAGAATTTCCCTGTGACCTAGCTTCACTTGGAAGCCATGTTCATGGCGCTGTTCATCAGATCAGAGTTAATACATGTTGTGATAGTGCCAAATACATTCAGTTCCTGAAGTTTGATACCATGTTTGGATGAAAATGAGATTTTTCAGCACGATGGAGCTACATGCCATAGATATCTTGCAGCACAATAGTCTGGTCGATGAAGATGTCACATTATTTAAAGGCTGGTCAGCTCAGTGTTAACTTGTTGCAATGGCGTTGATCCTGCTGGCTTCTTCCCTGACTTGCACTATATTGCGAACCATGGTGACCGTGAGCAAGGTCGCACGAGATGGTTATATCCTCAGAATAAGATCTTGTAAATGTACTGCTTTCTATGCATTCGTCTCTTTGACCAATTCCCAAACCACACCCTCTGTGCAAAATGAAACACTACTGGCATCACAGAGACTCTTCTAAAAGAGAGACTTCGCTTGATTGGTCACATTCTTTGACACCCTGAAGAAAAATTCATCCGGAAGCTGGTAGTCCCAATCACACCCGTCAGTTTGTGGAAGCGCAGAGGTGGCAAACTGAAGATTTGGATCGAAACCGTGAAAATGCACATGTAGCTGGCCCCATGTTTTTGATGTTCATCGCTGTAACCGGGAATGACTGAAGTATGCTCAGCTGTCGGTCGGCACATGTGGACCCCCTTGACGAGAGACGCAGTGGACGCATTTGAATCCGGCTCAACCAACCCGAGATGAATGCCATTACAGTTAATGTCAACAGATTCCTGCTATGAACCGCCTCTACTAGTGATTTGAACCTGGCCCATCCCATCAATTTCCAAATCCTTTTATAATGTTCTTCATCTCTCAACTGAAAGTCATTCCACCTCATTAACCCTTATCCTCTAGTGACTTTTGGCCTTGATGAATAATTATCCTTTTTAAAAAACACGATCAAAAAAAATATTCTTAAAATGTGTCGATTCAATCTCCGTGTTTCGATGTGACAATACCATTTCAAATTAAAGCGTGAGTGGTCGAACGTCTATAGATAAGATGCATCTAAAAAGTGAAAGCTTTTTACAAAAAATAGAAGACTCTTTCTGTTTCTTGAAACGCCTGTTCTGTCCTTCTAATGAAACCTCTTTAAGACGTTTTGATTGCCAATATTTACTGAATGTTCATCAATCAATATTTGACTTAATAGATTATTTGGAACAACTCGAGCAACTGGATTGTACTTGGATTCTTTCCAGGTTGTTTGGAAAGATCGAACTTTCAAATTTTTCATCTATTTTCATCGTTCACTTTGACCTTTCAGTGCGGATGTATTAACATCAATGATTACTGATGGTCTATTTGATATTCTAAACATTACTATAATGGAGATTTTGTTTGTTTCTACTTAAAAAAAAAACTAAACTAAAAGACTTTGCTACTAATCTATCTCTGCACAGGTCTTTATTTATCCCGCTTTCTCTCAAGTCCACTTATATCATTTCCTTCCATGTTTTCCTTGGCCTTCCCCTGTGAACTAGACCTGCTACCTTAACTGTTCTACATCTATTGACCCAAAACTCTCCTCCATTCTTTCGACTTGGCCATGCTATCAAAGTCTCCTGTTCTGCACACATCTCCCTATACTGTTCAGATTTAGTATTCCTCTGAAGTCATAAGACTGTTTTTAATTCTCATGTCATTTCTATCCATGCGACACATGTCCTCAACCCTCACTGGCCAGGTTTCACTTACATACATGATCACACTGCATACATATGCCTGATAGACTCTTCCCTTGTTCGACATAATAACACTGGTTAGTAATGGCAGAATTCTCTGAACTTACTCCGTCCACTCCTAATTCTTGCAATCACATTAGCACCTGCTGCACCCTGTGCTCCAATGGTATCACCAAGGTAACAAAACTTCTCGACAACCTCAATAGCTTAGCCATACTGATATACTTTGTCCACATGTGAGATCTCATCCATCTCCATTGTCTTACACTTATTGCATATAAGCTGGTTATCCTCTCTCAACTTACCAGTAATTAAACTTCTTGTGTACCCAATGCTTACAAGTATCACAAAAGATTGAATTGCACCCAACTTCCTTTCCACAAACTGAGCAGGGGACTTTGCCTCTTTTCGGGAGCTTTGCAACCACTGATCATCACTTTGGTCTTGGTAACATTCATTCTCAGACCATTACTTTCCATAGCATTTCTCCAAGTCTTTAACTTAACAATTGTCATCCATTCTTTCACAGAACAGTACTAAATTTTCAGCATACAGCATCTCTTCTGGACAACCTGTACAAAACTCTCTAGATAATGTTTCTAAGACACAAATGAAAAGCAATGGACTCCTTATAGAACCTTGATGTACTTCTACTTTAACCTTAAAGCTGTCACTAAATGTGCTGTTAAGTCTAACACAACTTTGAGAATTTCTGTACATTGCTTGAACAACCTTCACCAACCACTCATTTGCCCATAGTTTATGCAAAGCCCACCAGACAACTTCTGTCAAAAGCTTTCTCTAGATCCACAAAAGCAAAATACAGGTTCTTATTAAGGTACTTCACTTGTCTTTGTCTTTGTCCAAGCATGAAACCAAGCTGCAGGTCATCTATGCTTATCTGACTTCTTATTAAATTAAATTATTAGCTCAATTAAACCTCTATAATTACTTCTATCAAGTGCTTCCCCTTTACCATTGTAACAATTCGCAATTGTACTAAGTTCCCAGTCTTTCGGGATAACCTCTTTTATGATCTGTTTTGTCACGCCTGTGTTCATCTCAATGCCTGTTTTACCAGCATTTTAAAACATTTCTGCAACAACGTCTGAGGGTCTTGTAGCCTTACCCTTCTTCATCTTACTCACAGCTTCCCGTACTATTTCTTTCTCAATTCTTATAGCTGGACCAGATATTGCTCTGTAACTTGTAGATTTTCATGGTTCTATGGAAAAAAAACTTGGTATTCAACAATTTTTCATAGTGCCATTTCAGAGCATCCTTCTTGTGTTCATTTGTTACTAACACTCCATCGTCATTTTGAATGCACTTTTCTTCAACAACATCCACATTTGTCATTGCCATCTGTTTAGCTATCCTGAATACTTGATTCTTTTGGTTATCCTTTCATATATATATGGAAATCTGGCTTGCTCAACCTCACAAGCTTTGTATATTGTTTTTCTTGCTTCCCTCTTCACCTCCAGATACTCATCCTTATTCACTAAACCTTTTATCCATTGACTCCTTCATTTCTGCTTTTCTTTGATACACTTCTCAATATTCTCGTTCTACCCCCGTGTCACCTTAGGGACCCTTCCATCCACTGACAAGTCTGGTCTGTTACATCCAAAATTCTATCCTTCAGTGTCTTCCACTGTTCTTCCACACTTCTTGTAATGAATCTGGTAACTGAAACCTCTGTCACTTGGTCTCTAAACTCACGTTTTCACATGTTCTTCGTTCAACCTCCACATCTTTCTCCATCAAATTTTTTAAATTTCAAAATCATCTGAGGTATCTTCTATCCCCTTTTTCCTCCTTTTGCATGAAGCTAAATTAACCTAAATATAGCCCACATTACCTACACTATGTTCCAAAATTCTTAATGATCGGTTAGTTAACTTAAGAGTGAATCCTGTACATATAAACATATCTAACTTTATATATATATATATATATATATATATATATATATATATATATATATACATATATATATAATGAAAGAGAGAGATGTGAGTTCATCAATATTTGTTTCCTTTAAGGTAAGAGTCTTATCACATTTGGTTCTACGTCTGTTTTACATGCTGACATGTGTTGGACAGCTAGAAATGGACTTCCAAACTACCTTATCTCTGGCCAGGTCTTTATTTATCCCTCTTTCTTTCAAGTCCATTTTTATCACTTCCTCCCATATTTTCTTTGGCCTTCTGTAAACTAACCCTTCTACCTCAATTGTTCTACATCTAATCCATCAAATCTCATTCATTCTTTCAATGTGGCCATACTCCTTTTCTGCACACATCTCCCTATACTGTCAGGATTTAATCTTCCTCTGAGGTCATCAGAACTAAGCCTGTCTTTAAGACTTGTATTACACATCCATCATATCATTCTCATATTTCTCTCCATGTTCAACACATGTTCTCAATTCTCACTGGTCAGGTTTCACTTGCATACATCATCACACTGGGTACACATGCCTGATAGACTATTCCCTTGGTCTTAAGTGGTAATACTCTGCTGGTTAGTAATGGTATCTCTATGGCATTTACTACTACTGCCACCCATTACATATTTCATAAAATATTGTTTTTCTTTCTATATTTTTCATTTTCTGAGCATATTGAGCTGATTACGAATTGCATCGTTTTATCTACGTGCCAATAACTTTTCTTTATCTTGAATAGTTATTCTGTTATTCCATAATTGATCGCTTTATCAAAATCGACATGATGTTGGCTTCTTTTAAAGCACACATTAAGTAAATCTATTACAATACTGATTTTCATTAGATATTTCCTAATATACTGTGTTTTAGTCATATTGAGCGAGTTGTTTTCTTTATATTACTATTTTTTTAATGCTGTAAGCAAGTCCACAGTATGAGTACATTTGCACTAAAAGAAAACGATAATTTCCATAGCTTTGGTTTTCATGTTTTCACATAGACAACGACTAACTTAAAACATCTGTTCTCTTGAACATTTTCAGTTTTCATTGACAACAAAACGGTCAACGTGTTCGACTGTTGACTGAAAGGCTTCTGGTTTGAATCCACCCTGGGGGTTACTTTTTTTTTTTTTCTCCAAACGAACACTTATATGACTTACACATTATTTATTGAAATAAACCGTACTTTTTAAATATTTTATTTAGAAATAATCTATTAACAAATAAATATTTAATTAAGAAATTAAATCAACTAGAATGCATTTCGGTTTCTTCAAAAACAAGGCAGCCATTTTAATAAATTAGTTTGTGAAATTTTATTTTTCAACTTTTAAGTTTCTTTGGTCTTTATTCCTCATGTATTAAAATATTGTGTGTGTGTATATATATATATATATATATATATATATATATACACACATATATATACACACACACACTGTCCCTACCTGATGTAGACTGGGAGTTAAGGTAATGTTGTTTTATGTCTATTTCTAAAATTATTTGATATAAATACTTTCAATATTGTTTTTCCTTTCTCTCTTTCATATATATATATATATATATATAAAGAAAAAACAATTTAAAAACAAAACAAATTGGTTATTTGACTGGTTTTGTTTGGATCAACGAACGTCTTCTGAAAAAAAAGGAATATCTTCACTTCTGAAGACGTTACGTTTGTTGATTCAGATGAAACTTGTTAAATCTCCCTTTTGTTTTTTTAAATTTCTTCCTGTGTTTAATTATTTTTCCTTTCTGTCTTTCATACATTTTACCTCCACGACTTTTCATTTATTGTATAACGTGTATTTTATCCTCAAGGGGAAAAAAGCGATTGTCGATGGATATAAAATATTAAATTATAATTATCGGCCTCTTTGTTTGAGAGTAATTTATTGTTTAGCTTAAAGAAGTAATGCAATGGTTCCCTCCCTTGGTTATATCCTCTTAATGACAATTGAATAGTACTGATAAATGCGGTATTTACGCTTCTCATTCACACAGTTGGCTTGGGCGTTTGGATATAGATGTAAGGCTATCAGTTCTAAGGTTCAATTTATGCGACTGGCAAATCAGTTGTATAGCCACTCTGATGAGTTTAAAAGACAAAACAAGCGATTGTCTGTGGATTTAAAATATTTAATTATTAAATTATAATATATATATTGGAAAAGTAAAATAATGTAAATTTATAACATCCATTTAAAATTTTTTTATTTCTTTTAAAGTGTGTGTTTATGTATTTGTTTTCTATTTCTTTTCTAGCTTGCCATAGCAAGTTTTTATGAAGATGACACTGAAATGGATGCTGGTATGTTCTCTGCTGCTGCCTCTATGTCAGAACCAACCAGTCTGACAACCTCGGGACCAAAACCTGCTGATGCTCCCTTTAAGGCTCAACAAGATAAGCCTAAGTAAGTCGAGTTAATGAAGAGATCATTCTCGCCAAGTTCAGCAAGGCTCTAGCCTGAAAGTTCTAGATTTGTTTTCAAATTCTCACTACCTTTTTTGGATCTATAAGTTTGACAATTCCTGAAACACTGAGTTTCTTATCTTCTCCCTCCCCCTTAATAAATATAATGAAACCTATATTTGTTTTAATGTATTTCTGGGTATAGCCAAGTTTCTTATCCCCCATCCTCCTTAATATAATAAAGTTACTGCTTCCAGGCAAGCCAAGTTTCTTGTCTCCCCCTCTTCCACAATAACCTGTAGAGAAATGATGTCAATGAGGATAATACTTTATGATTACACACACATGTTCTATCTAGTGTATTGAGCACATACAGATTCAGCATCTACTACTTACCAAGTATAAGACTATTATTAAACACACCTGTCCTATTTAGGGTATTGAGCACTTTGGTATTAAGCATATACCACTTACTAAGTGTAATACTGTATTATTACTATTATTCCTCCTAGGCAATGCAGAGTTTCTTGTCTAAAATGCACACTATAATGAAATACTGAAATTATTGTGTCGGGACAACACAGCATGACTAATTCCATTGGGTGTTATTTAATGTTTCTCAAATTCTTGAAGAATGACATGGCAATTTCTTTACAAATTACTACATAACATTAAAATGTCATTCTAAACGTTGCCCCCCCCCCCCATCTCTGACTAATTTTGTTCTATTTTACCTCCTAAAAACTGATTATTTAAAAATAAATATGCCTCTTTTGTCCGAGGCAATACCCAAAAAGAATATATCTGCTTTGTGGGTGAGTCTTGTGTGGTTTTTGACTAGAAACACAGACAGGCCCTCACCCACAGAAGACTTTCCTTTATATAGAAGACTAGCAAATAAATGCTCCCTGTCGGTAGCATGTTTTGCTAGGCTACCGCGTCACCTGGTATCCACCTGTTACAAAAGAATGGAAAGTTTACGGACGCGCCTCTGGTGTACAGAAGAATGGAAAGTTTACGGACGCGCCTCTGGTGTACAAAAGAATGGAAAGTTTACGGACGCGCCTCTGGTGTACAAAAGAATCAAAAGTTTACGGACGCGCCTCTGGTGTACAAAAGAATCAAAAGTTTACACTTCCCGTTTCACAATGACGTCATTTCAAGTCTTTAAAAAATAAATTAGAATTTTATTTCAGGATAAAAAATACAATTTAAGACTAATTAATAAATTTCATCCAAAATGTGTGTGAAAATCAAACAAAATAAGTGAACGAACCCTCAACCCACTTTAAAAAGGTAGGAATTAATGCCTAGGAGCATGATATCATGATAACAGAATATTTAGTACACTACCCCTCTATAAAAAAGAAGTTAATCCCGAGAGAATGGTATCGTGAGGAACGAATGTTTATTATAATGCACCCACCCCGAAAAGTGGAGGTAATGTCTGACGAATAAAAATATACTATACAGAATTAATAAACCAGATTAAATAGTTTTTTTTTTTAATGAAAAAGTAGGAATTACTGCCTGGGAGCTTGATATCATGACAATGAAAGTTTACGTACGCGCCTCTGGTGTACAAAAGAATCGAAAGCTTACTTACACAATTAAATAAGCGTAAACCGAAATAAACAATGACGATGCCCCCCCATCTTCGCTTCCCTCTCACAATGACGTCACATCCTAAAGAATGAGTCTGCAGTTTTTCCAAATATATATACACATTGAAGTTTTTTATGTAATTATCTCCCTTGAAATAGAAAGTTTAAGTATGCTTTAAAAACGCAATCGTTTTTGAATAAAATGTCTTTAATTAATTGTATTAATCATTTTTATTAATATTAATATTGAGGAAAATATTATAAATACATATGGAAATTTGACAATACCAGTTATAACTGTATATTTCCGAATATTAATTTATTAGAACCTTAAAACAAATTAATTATGTAGATTCGAAAAAACGCATCTTGTTTGGGCCACTTTTGTATGACTATATATACGACCTATCAGATTAATATTTCAGTTAGATTATGCTGACGGACATACTGAAGACATCAAGGTTGCTGGTTTGAATCTCAGTCTCGGTGTACAAGTTGTTTTCTGACATCGTGACAGAGAATCTGCTCCTATTATTATAAGTAGATTTGCTAAAACTAGAAAAAGATTTCTCCTCCCCCCTCTTGGTCAAGATGCTTTGTAGAAATGTCAGTTTAGTTATTCAAAATATTTGTTTTAAAAATTGTAGCATTGTGTCTGCAAGATTGCTGTTCGTTTTGAGTTAATTTGTGCTTTTTATGCCTTTGTTTACCTTTCATAATGTTTTCACTTCATTTTTCCATATTTATTTTTTATTACAGTTTGAATAAACTCCTTAAATATTCTCTAGTAGAAACAGTCATGTTTTTATTAATCAATGGACTTTGAACAAAAAACGATGAATGTTTTAGGTTCAGCACACTCTAGACTAAATTTTATCCCACACAAAAAATGAGTTGACATAAAAACATTAAAATCCGGAATGTTTTTCTGACTCTGCACCAACTCTTTCTGACCAGAAGGAGAAACATTTTGATTCTATAAAAAAACATTTAAATAAATGTCATTTCATTGGTTTGTAAAACGTAATTGTCCTGTTGTCATTATGAACTTTAAAAAAATCATATCTTACGATCTTTCAAATGTTTCTTCAGATGGACAAAACTTGATATATATATATATATATGACTAAATGTTTTTTCATTCCTCTCTTTGTATAGGTTTGCCTCAATCACAGACATAAGACAATCCGACAATACTGACAGTGATGAAGAGGGCCAGGCATTCTATGCAGGTGGATCAGAACGAAGGTGAGGTGTATTATCAGTTTGGATTTATTCTTTTCAGCATTTATTGTTTTCAATTAAATAAAATGTATTGAATTAAGATTTTCGTTGTATTATGTTATGCATAAAAAACGTCTTCTCCAGTTAAAAATAGTCCAATAATTACATCCTCCTCAAACCAAGTAGCATTCGACTAATATGAAACGTATTCATTGTTTTGCCAATAGTAAACAAACAAAACCTGTGCTGTTTATAGATTTGCATACACATGCCAACTTGTTTGAAAGAAATCCACATATAATTACATTTACTTTTTAATTTTCTACTTGCTGTTACAATTTTTCTTGTTTCTTTTGTTAGATATGCCTACAAAAGTTCACTGGAACTACTTATCTGAATTTATTTACCATTACTTGAAATCAAAAAGGGTCCTTTTACCTATTATAATATACATCATTATTGGTAACTAGCTGGGTTCGTGTAAATTACACACTATTTTATTTACCTCCTCTCCAGAAGGTTAGACACAAGGTCAAGTGTGGTTTTGAAAAGCGAGCACACTAGGATTAGTGCGCCCTGGCCTACAAAAAATGCATGAGCAGCCCCGTCGGCATTCCCTGGTAGAGGCGCCTAAACTAACCCCTTAAAGAGAAGGATTTCATCTGTGTCTGAGTTATCTTTTTTCCTTTGGTTGTTGTTGTTTATCATCACATTATTAATTAATATCTTTGCCTCCCGTGGACATAGATATATTTTTGCTGGCTGTAATAACATCTTTTCATAATACAGAGAATTAAATATCTTGAGTTAAATACTATTTTGTGTTTAATTTTTAAAACCTTGTAAACTTTGTAAAAATATTAATTGTTTTAACCCTTTTATTTCTAGTTCAATATTAAAGTAACGTATGAAAATAAGAGGATTTTCTCTTGCTTTCCATTTCATGAGTCCTTTTTTTTATTTTCATAAATTGAAAAGACCATTTGCTAAAATACTCTGCTCAAATATTACCGTTTATTGAATATTATAAAAAAACATTGTTCTTTTTACAAAATTCAACCAGATTAACAATTAAAAACCAAGTATACGTAGTATATATGAAAAAAATAATACATCAAACAAATTTGGTGCTGGGTCCCAGAAGCAGAGCTACTTGCTAGACAAGGTCTAGTTTTATACAAGACAAAAATAGTTTTTCTGTCAGCTAACTACTTTTAGCTTATCACATCTATGAATTTCATATCGAAGTGGAGGTATAAAAGGAGCATTTAAAAAAAATAATTATTTTAAAACCCTTTTCCTTTCTTTGCTTTTTCAATAGCATAAACTCTTGTAATAATTCTCAAAAAATATACATTCTTTATTGAACTGTAATTAAGAGTAAATACTGTTTTTCTTTTTAATTTAATGAAAAAAGAAAGACGTTTCTGTGAACTAAGTAATTTGACATGATTAAAATATTTTGTGATTATGATAAAAAAGAACATACATTCTAAAGATTCAGTCTGTGTTTAGTGATGAAAATTCTCTGCAAATGTAGACGTGGCAGGCAAAAGGAAATGCCTTTTCAAATGTAAGTGTGACAGGAGCAAAATAAAATGCCCTTTGAATAAATCCATTTATAAATTACTGATTTTCATTAAATAAATAAAATGAATCAAGATTTTTGTTATATCAAAAGTTGAAGACAGAAAAAAAAATCTTATTTACATTACAGTCTGAGACACGGCATACATGAAGGTGTTGTGTATTCGTTTAGTTTTGTTTACTTAAACATTGAACCATAAAGAAAATTTACCAATTTTAATGAGTTTATAAGAGAAAATGATCTCACTTCTTATTGCTCCTAAAGTCTTGGTCCAGTCTTTAGATTGAAAAATGATCAATATCACAATGGCAAGCACTTCGATCCTAATGTTTTTTTTCTTGCAATAAGCAATTCTCAGGAAACAGTGATTTATAATTAATATAGGTTTGCAGCCTTTGATGGCAAAATCCTGGAAACTGACAGATGGACAATTTTCTGCGTGTATATGTAATATACAGGGTGTTTCAAAAGTCTTGGGAACATAACGATTTTTAATAACTCAAAAACTATTAGGAGTTGAAAAATGAAATTGGTACCGTTGGAAAGGTTAAAGTTTCAAGTTTTGTGGGGAATCTTCTAAGTTGCTCAATATGAGCACCATTCGTCACACGGCAGACATCTAGTCGATAGTCCATTTCCTGCCAAACGCGTTCCAGCATCTTGACGTCAATGGTTCCCACAACTGGCGTTACTCGAGCCTTTAGTTCGTCAATATCTCTTGGAAGGGGCGGCACATAGACTTGTTGCTTGACAAAGCCCCAAAGGAAAAAGTCACACGGGGTAAGATCTGGAGACCTAGGAGGCCAGGGCATGAGAACGTCATCACCTCGCCCAGATCTCCCAATCCATCTACCAGGCAGCCTTGTGTTAAGAAACTGCCTTACTCTAAGACTCCAGTGTGGTGGTGCACCATCTTGTTGAAAAATGAAGTCATCAGATTCTGCTTGTTCCAACTGAGCCATTAACCAGTCTTCCAGCATGTTGAGATAGGATTCACCAGTGATAGTTGCCTCTTCAAAGAAGAACGGTCCATAGACACCTTTCTTGGAAATTGCACAAAACACGTCCACTTTTGGTGAATCTCGCTCGTGCTCAAGAAGTGTTATGCTTGTTAACTTTGCCATTCAGATGGAAGGTCGCCTCATCGCTAAAAACAAGCCGGTCATCAAAGCCGTTATCTTCCAACTTCTCTTGCATTGCAATGCAAAAGTCACGGCGAAGTGGCTTATCAGTGTCCTTCAACTTTTGGACCAACTTGAGCTTGTAAGGTACCATTTGCAGTCGTTTCCTTAAGACACGCCAGACAGTTGCTGGAGCAAGCTTAAGTTCCCTGCTGGCTCTTCTCACTGATTTACGGGGGTTCCGCTGAAAGGCTGTCCGAACTTGCTCAACTGCATCTTCTGAAGTTGAAGGGCGACCTGTTCGCTTACTTGGGCACAAACACCCATCTTTCACAAATTTAGCATGCCATCTGACAATGGATTTCCTTTCAGGGGCTTCTTTTTTAAATTTCCTGCGAAATGCACGCTGAACACATGTCCACGATTCAGTCTTTGCAAATTGGAGGACGCAAAATGCCTTGTCTTGTTTAGAGAACGCCATTACTGCACCTGGAAAGATAACACGAAAATCATTAGTATGACCAAAAACTTGATTAAGCAAGCTTTAAAATGACACCAGTTTCATTTTTCTACCTGGAATAGTTCATGAGATATACGCATTTGTAATGTTCCCAAGACTTTTGAAACACCCTGTATATATATATATATATATATATATATATAACGTTTTTCTTTCTATTTCTAGTGGCCAACAAGTGTTAGGCCCTCCGAAGAAAAAATCCGGTTCACAATTTGTTGATGATATATTTAGGCAAGTGAAAGAGTAAGTATCTTTAATTGTCCTTGATTGATTTCTAACAACTAGCTGGGCTTATATTGGCCCAGTTACAGTATTATTTCCATTTAGTCTGTGTCAAAGTCGTCTTTCTTTTTTTTTTTAATTATCTTAAACTTATAAATCTTTTTGTCTGTCGTAGATGTAAGTATATTATATGAAAAAAGACTTTTCTCGTAATATTTAATTTTTCCAGGTATATCTAGTGTATTTTATGTTGTAACAACTGAAAAAGACGTTTTTAAAACATGTTAACTCCTTGAAATAGTTGGCTTGAAAATAAAACTAAAAAAGGAAAACTTTAGCAACATAGATAAATGTTGTTTTTTTTCTGGGTAAGTCTTATTGGGAGGTGATAATGGTAATACTAACATAGAAACAAGACTACTACTACTACTACTATTATTATATAGATACTTATATATTCTTTTGGTAAAAAATAAATTGTACATTTTTATAATTCTAGGTACCTCCAAATTGAACTATGATCTGGTAAATTGAAATATTAACAAAGTTAAAATTCTTTTAAATATCAGCAAATTTTGGTAAATATTTATTAATTGCTGTCTAATAATACCTATGGTTAAAATTTCATCAATCTCTGAAGCATCTAACTTTTAATGAGGGGGTTACCTCCCCCCCCCCCTCTCTATTTACATGAAACTAAATAGCTAAATAGAGCTCATATTACCGACCTTTATGCTCTAGCAAATAACAAAATGCATGATGATTGGTTAATTACTTTCAGAAGTTACCTAACACAAACATGTAAACACACATATATATCTTTTATATATGTAGAGAAGAAATTTACACGCACACATTATATACACCCCCCCCCCCATTTTTTTTGTTTATGAAAATGTGTAGGTTAGTTTATAGAAATAATTGCGATGAAGGAGGTAGTAAGTAGTAATTATACCTTACCTAAAAAAAACTTTGTGTGCATCCTTCAATAAAAGAAATAATCAAACTCTTTAGTCTATCACTAATATTACATAACTACGGTTGGTGAAGGTAAGCAGGATATCTTTCTACAGAAGCAGGTACTCTTAAATTGCACCTGCAATACTGGCTCTTTACATCCTTACATTTTAAACCTTGCTGATCATTCAATTTGGGAGTTCCATTTCAAACATTCTATCTGATCACCATAAGTAAACATATGAAATAAGTAATTTTTTAATTCCATCAACTGAGTGTTGCTTTAATACTTTCCAACTTTACAAATAATTAAAAAAAAAACCAACCCAAATCGTTTCATGTTTACATATGTATAATCATGTGATTTCGATTTTTGTTCTCAATAGGCATGGAGCAGAAGTGGTTGATCCGGACCAACCTCCAGAGAGAAGGTCTTCAGCATTTAGGGGAACCGGTTATAGATTAGGAGACATGGAAGGTGCATCTGATGTGATAAGAGGAGACCGAATATCCAATGAACCTCAACCGACTAGGGTAAATCAACACCTTCACCCCAATACATATTTGAAACTGGAAAAAACAAATTGCAATAATGCAAGAATTTTACCTCCACAAAATGAAAAATTTTCTCTGTCCATAAAAGTGTATCAAAATAGAGATCACAAAACTGAAGCAGTTGTGTGATCTCTATTTTGATACACTTTTTACCATAGCTATCAATGTTTTTAATTTAAAAAAAAAATATTTTGGAGTTTTGATCTCTTGTATTTATTCAAGTTTCCAATTGTTTCGTTATGAACACTTCCTAGGACTTGTATTCCAACTAGTGATCATATATTTTGGTAAACAATTTGAATAGAACTTTTTGTAACATTCTGAAATAGGCAATTTGCATTAAAAAAAAGAAATTGATCTAGAGTAGTTGAGAACGGCCAGAAGGCTCCCTTTTCTTTGGCTACTACACAAGATGTAGGGAAGGGCATCACTTCTATCCCTGGCGTGCTTGAATTAATCTTGATCCTCACTTTAGAATGTTAATTGCTTAGTAAAGGAGTCATCAAGTACCATTTTTGAGTCTTTGGTATGACTCAACTGCAGATTGAACCCTGGTCTCCCGGCTCATTAGCGAACACTCTAATCATTATACCAAATTGGCTGGTATTGGCATTTTGACTCACTCTAATTTACCAATGTTGTATGCTACTTTAATTTACTTTCTAGTCGGCTCTACATTTATTTTGGTATAAAACAATTAAACTTGAAACCAACTCTTTTATGATATTGAGTTTAATTCAAATAAAAAAGCTTTTCTATTATTATGTTCAAAAATTTCAAGATTACAACTTATTATATTTGTGATGCAAGGATTTTCAGAACGGTTTTAGGTATTTTGAATATCCTTTTGCTGATTGTCTAGTGGCTTTATCTGAACTCCACGTGCGACCCTTTAGCCATCATGTATTTAATTTCTTGTAGCTGGAAGCATATTCGCATCATCAATTTACTTCTGCAAACAAATCTTTCCAGAAATGAAATAGAAAGTTCTTGAGAATATATTATACAAACAGTCATGTTTGTATAATATATTCTCAAGAACTTTCTATTCCATTTCTTTTTCAGGGTGACCATGTCGAGAATCTCCCCTATGGCCACCTGGATGTTTACACTGCCCTTCACAAACTAATTACATTAACTATTTCACATATGCCCCCTCTCCTAACATGTGATCCTGCTCAACCACTCAGAACCTTTTATATCTCTCCAACTCTCATCTCCATCATCCCACTCACTCTCTAACATTTTTGTCTGTTTTATTCTTAAGGTGTTGAAAATGTGGAAGAATGGTTTCAGCATTGACGATGGTCCCCTCAGAGAATACACAGATGATAAAAACAAAAAATTCTTAGATTCCATCACCAGAGGGTAAGTTGTCTGGAATTCATGTCTCTCTTGAATGTTGGCATCTGTATTTTCTTGTGTTAGACAATATCTATTGATTTGGATTTAAGCTATAAAAAAATGATCAGAAACAGTTTAAAATGGTTTTGATTTTTTTTTGCGGGCTTACGACCCGTCACAACATTTCAGACAATTCTACTAGGTACCATTTAAGATTGGCTCAAAACAAACATTTCTTATATTTACATCATTCTGCGGATCCTTTTTGTTATATTCGGGAAACGTCTGGGAATTTCAAACCGAATTCTTGTTCAATCTATCACGGTAGATTGTTTCATAATGAACACAATAATGAACACAATAGTGAATAAAAAAAGACATAATTCCAATATTAGAAATTTCTCGTTGGGTCACAACCCCTACTACTATTCATTTTAATTGAATTAAATTAATTTAATTAAAAAATTCATAAACTCTGACATCTTCTAAAACATTCTTCTTGCATAACTAACTCTCTTTACTTCTGTATTATTTTGACATAGAAGTACAGGGTGGGCCAAAATAAGGGTCCTATCTTTAAATTTGAATAACTTGAATTTGAATAACTTCCACAAAATAAAAGTTAAACTCACCAAACTTTATGTGTGTGTAGACTGACCCTTCCGAGATTTTTTGAAATAAACAAAACAAATTTTAGCCGAAAAACACTTCTTAAAACTTACAAAAACTAAAGTATTGTTTTTTACACGGTTTTGAGTTTTTTAAGCAAAAATAATGTTTTCTAAATGAGGGTACGTTCCTTAGGGCTAATATGGCTCATGCTTGCTTCGGAAGGGGTCCTTTACTTATTCTAAAAAAAAAAAAATCAATAAATAAAAAAATTATGAATTTTTAAAAATAGGACCCTTATTTTTGCCCACCCTGTATTTACATAATAATACGCTAAGGCAATTTCATGTTTGTATGTATGTTATCACCCTCCACCCCTTTTTTTAAAAGATGAGATCGCCCTATTGCCAAAGATGCAATGCAAAAGTATTTTTCTAAATTTCATCTGATGTTGCTGTTGTGTCAAATGGGGAAACTCTAACTAAAATACACTTTCTTGGTCTTCATGCTCGGATCAAAGTGTAGTATCTGTCTGTCTAAAGATGGTATCATGGGGTCTCCGTCTGCACCAGACATCCATAGAATGGAAATAGTCCAAACTCCTACAAGGATTTTGGAGATAGAACCCTCATAAAGATATATTCTGAAACTGCATTAACCAGAATACTTAGATAAGTATGTTTCAGTTTAAACAAAGGTAGTACAATAACATCGTTTGCATTCGTGCCGGACATCCACAAAATGGAAATATTTTTAAGCATGGCAGCAATATGCAACAGATGAAGGATACAACTGTGGAATTTCCATGGGTCCCACTAGTTATTCTTTATTATTCTTGTATAGAAGTAAAGATACTTATTATTTTGCCATCTAATTTACATGCGTGTTTGGTATATATAACCACACACATGTAAATTAAATGGCCACACTGATAAGATTCACTCTTTCTTTAAATGCTCACAGAGATATTAAGAAATAAAGAGTAGTTGAATCAACTTAGTTAGAAAGCGGGGGTGGGGGGGAGAGAAATACCTAAATAGTTAAGAGATGCGTGACTTGTTCATTTAATTATAAAATATGGCTTAGTAGAACAATTAAAACAAAATCATTTTGAAACATAACTTAATCCCAGAACTAAAGTATATTTTAGCATGTATTTTGTGTTATCTCATCTCATCTCAATCTCAATATATATAAGGCAAAAATCTGTGATATGTATGTAACGCTAAGGCTTTTAAAATACTAAACAAACACCTCCGAATTAGGTATTATTTTAACCGGCATAACCTCCAGAAAATAATATCGAAAAATTAAAAAAAAGATTCATTTTTAAGGGATCAAATAGCCATTTTTTCGTTTAATGTGATCACGATTTTTAATGTTATCTTGTGCACATGCCGTCACATAGATAGGTACATGACGTCATAGTGATAGGTTCGGATATTATTTTATGCTATCGTCACGTTATTATTGTTTTTTTTGCATTTTTCTTCGGACTATTGCCCTGATAAAAGGGAGGGGAATAAGCGAGAGTTATTTTAGTATAGCTCTAGAGGCCTCCTTGTATTTGGCGATTGGAAATGAGGAAAAATATCATGATGGGATTGAAAATAATAAAGAATACCATGAGAGGATTGAAAATGATGAAGAATACCATGTGAGGATTGAAAATGATTAATAATATCATAAAGGGATTAAAAATGATGAAGAATTTCATGAAGAGATTAAAAATTATGAAGAATATCATGAGAGGATTGAAAATGATAAAGAACATCGTGGGTAAATTGAACATGATGAAAAATATCATGAGGGGATTCAAAATGATTAAGAACATCATGAGAGGATTTAAAATGATGAAGAACATCATGAGAGGATTTAAAATGATGAAGAATATCATGAGAGGATTGAAAATGATGAAGAATATCATGAGAGGATTGAAAATGATGAAGAACATAATGAAAGGATTGAAAATGATGAAGAATATTATGAAAGGATTGAAAATGATGAAGAATATTATGAGACGATTGAAAATGATGAAGAATATTATGAGACGATTGAAAATGATGAAGAATACCATGAGAGGATTGAAAATGATGAAGAATATCATGAGAGGATTGAAAATGATGAAGAATATCATGAGAGGATTGAAAATGATGAAGAATATCATGAGAGGATTGAAAATGATGAAGAATATCATGAGAGGATTAGAAATGTTGAAGAATATCAGGAGAGCATTGAAAATTATGAAGAATATCATAAGAAGATTGAAAATGATGATCATCATGTGGGGATTGAAAATGATTAAGAATATCTATGATACATGATACATATCTATGATACATGATACATATCTATGATACATGATACATATCTATGATACATGATACATATCCATGATACATATCCATGATACATTATACATATCCATGATACATGATACGTATCCATTATACTGATAGATATCTGTGATACATAATACATATCCATGATACATTATACATATCCATTATACATATCCATGATACATATCATGATACATATCATGATACATATACATGATATATATCCATAATACATATCCATAATAAATATCAATGACAAATGATACATATCCATGATACATATCGATGATATATATATACATGATACATATCTCTGATACATGATACATATCCATGATACATGATACATATCCATGATACCTATCCATGGTATATGATACATATCAATGATACATATACACATTAGTGATACATGATACATATCAATGATACATATCCATGATACATATCCAAGATAAATGATACATATTCATGATACATGATAATATCTATGGTACATAACACATCTATGATACATGATAAATATATATGATACATGATACATATCCATGATACATGATACATATCTGATACATGTTATATGATACATATACATCATACATATCCAAGATACATCATACATATCCAAGATACATCATACGTATACAAGATACATATCCATGATACATATCCATGATACATATCCATGATACATATCCATGATACATATCCATGATACATATCACATATCTATGATACATATGTATGATACATATCCATGATACATGATACATACCCATGATACATATCCATGATACATATCAAGGATAGATGATACACATCCATTATATATATCCATGATACATACCCATAATATATATACATACCCATGATACATATACATATATATGATACATATACATGATACATAACACATATCTATGATACAGTATACATGATACATATGATACATGATACATATCCATGATACATATCTGATACATATACATGATACATATCCATGATACATTATACATATCTATGATACATGATAAATATCCATGATACATATCCATGATACATATATATATACATTATACATGTCCATGATACATATCCATGATAATGATACATATCCATGATAATGATACATATCCATGATAATGATACATGATACATATCACATATACATATCCACGATACATGATATATATATATACCTATACATGATACCTATACATGATACATATCCATGATACATATACCTATACATGATACACGATATATATACATGATACATATCCATTTTTTTCAACGTTAATCAGTAGTAATTTGGAAATTATCCAATGTATTTATGTAATAACTTTATAAAAATGCTGACTCACTAAACATGCTCTATAATCCCTTGCCGGATGTACCCGTCTTGCCCTAAATTGTGTCTGGTTGTATCAGGTCATCCCATAACTGTCTGGATGCATCAATAACAACATAGGAAGGCAACCGGTAAGAGTGATGTCAGTAGTTCTCAGGAGGCCTACTTGATTTGCAAAGTAATGTAGGTGCTTCTGAAGTATAACGATCCCTAGAAATATTGGTGCTTCTAAAGTATAACGGTCCCACAGGAATGTTGCTTCTAAAGTATAATGGTCCCCAGGAATGTTGATGCTTCTAAAGTATTACGGTCAACAGGAATGTTGGTGCTTCTAAAGTATAACGGTCCCCAGAAATATTGGTGCTTCTACAGTATAACGGTCCCCACAAATGTTGATGCTTCTAAAGTATGACGGTCCCCCAGGAATGTTTGTGCTTCTAAAGTATAAGGGTCCCTAGAAATATAAGTGCTTCTCCAGTATAGGGACCAGGGGTGCTTCTACAATATAGGACCCAGCACCAGGGGTGCTTCTAAATTTAGGACCCGGAGGCTTCTGCAGAATAGGGACTAGGGGTGCTTCTCCAGTATAGGTACCAGGGGTGTTTCTACAATATAGGACCCAGTACCGGGGGTGCTTCTACAATATAGGACCCGGAGGCCTATGAAGAATAGGGATCATGGGTGCTCTGCAATATAGTGACCAGGGGTTCTTCTACAGTATAGGACCCAGCACCAGGGGTGCTTCTACAATATAGGACCCGGAGGCTTCTGCAGTATGGTTCTTTGATATGACCGAGGCACCTCGAAATTTTTTTTTTCTTTCTTTAACTGAAAATATTTCTATGTATGGGGAAGGGTAAAAAAAAACAATTTTCTTTCGAGATGAGTTAAATTTTTGTTTTCTTTTAAATTAAAAATATTTCTTAGTATGTGGAAGGATGAAAAAAAAAGTTTTCTTGGGTGGTGCCAAAAAAATATAGTATGCGCACTAGGGCGGCGATAGGTACGAATATAGTATGCGCACCGGGCCGGCGATAGGTATATACATAGTATGTGCACTGGAGTGGCAATAGGTACGTAGTAGTGCATAGGGGTGCCGATAGGTACGTATTTAGCATTCACACCGGGGTGGCGATAGGTACGTATTTAGCATTCGCACCGGGGCGGCGATATGTACATATTTAGTATTCGCACTGAGGCAGCGATATGTACATATGTAGTATGCACACTGGGTTGTCGATAGGTACGTATATAGCATGTGCACATGGACGGCAATAAGTACGTATACAGCATGTGCACCGGGCCGGTGATAGGTATGTATTTAGAATGCGCTCCGGGGCAGCGATCGGTACGTATATAGCACGCACAGTGGGGCGGGGATAGGTACGTATATAGCATGTGCAACGGGGCGGCGATAGGTATGTATATATCACGCGCAACGGGGCGGCGATAGGTACGTATTCAGCATTCGCACTGGGTGGGCGATAGGTATGTATTTAGCATTCGCACCGGGGCGGCGATAGGTACATATTAAGCATTCACACCGGGGCGGCGATAGGTACGTATTTAGCATTCAGGGGTGGCGATAGGTACGTATATTGCATGCGCACATGGGCGGCAAAAAGTATGTATATAGCATGTGCACCGGGCCGGTGATAGGTATGTATTTAGCATGTGCTCTGGGGCGGAGATCGGTACGTATACAGCACGCGCAGCGATAGGTACATATATATAACGGGCACCAGGGCGGCGAAAGGTACGTATTTAGCATTCGCACCGGGGCAGCGATAGGTACGTATTTAGCATTCGCACCAGGCCAGCGATATGTACATTTTTAGTATTTGCATTGGGGCAGTGATAGGTACTTATGCAGTATACACACTGGGGCGGCAATAGCTACATATTTATCATTCGCACCAGGGTGGCGATAAGTACGTATTTAGCATTTGCACCGGGGCGGGGATAGGTACGTATTTAGCATTTGCACCGTGGCGGCGATAGGTACTTATATTGTATCTGGACCCAGGGTGGCGATAGGTACTTATATAGTATCTGCACCGGGGTTGCGAAAGGTATGTATATATTATGTGCACTTGGGCGGCGATAGGTACGTATATAGTATGCGCACCGGGGTGGCAATAGATACGTATATAGTATGAACACCGGGGCGGAGATAAGTACCTATATAGAAGGCGCAGACAGAGGTGGTACTTTTTATAGAAATAAGTCATACTATTGCCCTGGGAAACGTAGGATGAAATGGTGGGGAAGAAACAGCTTTCGTAAAAGGCAAAATTAGAAAGTAGCGGTGAAATGGGGCGACCAGGGAAGAGAAAAGTAGAAAGATAAAGAGACGGCTATAGAGAGAGGGACAGAAATAGAAGTTTTATTATAAAGATGTTACACACGCGATTTTTCTTCAATTATATGTTTTTATGACCCCGAGCAACGCCGGGTAGCCCCGCTAGTTTATGTATATAGGAAGAAAGCCTTTAGGAAACAAACGTTGATTAACTCACGTTTAGTACAATATTATTTGGATTAGTCGGACTAATGTTCTCATCTTGGATATTATTCTCACAACATTTCGGCCGATGTAACTCCCAACCTTCTTCAGGGGCGTCTTATCTAAGTTAAGAATTTTTATGTCTAACGCAGGAATCTGTACACAATGATCTGTGGCGTAATGGATAAAGGTGTTAAGCTAAATTAATTCTAAGTGACAGTCTTCTGCAGGTTGAAAGTTCAATCCTCAGTACGGGCGTATTAAGAATACAATTACGAATTACTTAAGACTTCTACCTGGTCATGGCTGACAGAACAAGAGTAAGCTACCCCCCGTGGATTGAATAATGGATTCTGTTCGAAATTTTGTGCAGATTCCAGAGTTCAACAAGACGGTTGGAGGTTACATCGGCCAAAACGTTGTGAGAATAACATCCGAGATGAGAACAGTAGTCTGAATAATCCAAATTATCAATCCTCGTTTAAAAAATTCTGAAATTAATTACAATGTAAACATAGAACATACAATATGAGTATAAGTAAAAGCAGTCGTACGAGATATTAAGTTTATTCCTGGAACCACCACAAAGTTATCCAAGACTTTTCTACTGGAGATAGGCATTGTTTAATCTAGAAGTTGTGAATTCAATCCTAGTTGAAGTAACATAAAAACAAATTTTTATTAAATGTTTTCTCTGCTAGCTGCAGAATAGTCACTAGTATAGCTAAGTGTCCTCCAAGCCTTACAATCTCGGATTTTGGTGTATGTTCATGTTTGTCCATTCACAAACATTGTCTATCCATCTTTTCTTTTGTCTATCTTTCGACCGGCTTCCTTGTATTATATCATCCACGCATATTTTGCATAGCCCTACACGGGAACGCTTAACGTGACCAAACAATCTCAAGACTACATTTAATGACGGAGTATATTGATGAGATGCCAGTGAGTTTTCGCAACTCTGCAATACTGATGTGATCAGATAGTTTATGATCAGTAATGAAGCGCATAATGTGGTTTTGGAAAGCTTCTACTTTCGGACATAATTTTAGAGTCCAGTTGACACATGCAAGTCTGTATAAGACTACAGGAAGGACATATGTGTTATAGATTTTCGCTTTGATTTTGTATGGTATGCGTTTAGAAGTTAGGGAGTTTTCGCAACTCTGCAATATTGATGTGAAGTGCATGATGTGGCTTTAGAAAGCTTCTACTTATATAATTTTACATTCCGGTTGACACATTCAAGTCTGTATAAGACTACAGAAAAGATATATGCGTAAAAACAAATAAACTGATTTTATATATCTAAAAGGCATGAAATGTAGAGGTCCCGAGATGCTGTAAAATTTTTTACTCTGATAACTTCTTTCCTTGGACCGCTTGCATTTAGAATTGTTTCCCTGTATAAACATGCAGAAATGTAAATATAATGTGAACAAGCATATTGTTTCCCCAACTCCCCACCAATTTTTTTCTTCTCATAAATCTGACCCCTATCACAGTAGGGACTATGCTTCAGTGACAATATGCCTCGTTGGGGTGAATAAATGTAAATTAAAAAAAAATGTGCACATAGACTTTATAAAGTGTGTGTTTTTATAGGATAGATGGAGCGCCTTCACCAGGTCTATGGCAACCCACTTAAAAGAAGGAAACTGATAAACCTGCAGCTAAAGTGGTTATCGAACATATTACCATGGCATAGCTCTCACCTATGCTGCAGGCTATGCAAATATGCAGTTGGTTGAAAAAGCTACCTCCTGTAGTCAGACAAGAAATGGATGACAGAATAAATGTGATGAGATGGTAATCATTTATGTATATGCAACGAATCATCATCATCATCATATATAAAACAAAGTACATTTTATTACTTTAACCAATAAAGTAAGTACACATTATGCTAATATTAATTGGTTCGTATTTGAAAAAAAAAATTCTTTAAAGCTTCAAGTTTGTCAACAAGACATCCTCCATATTCTGATGATGATGACTTCTGTAAGTGGAAAATTTTGATAATAATGGTAAATCAACTCCGGATGCTTTGGGGAAGTTTCCTTCATTGTTTATCTCAAGAATTGAGAATACATTTTTTGAAGCCTTCGAAAAGTTGATGCAACCTTCCTGAAACGTTTATTTCCTTCAACAATGGTTGTGATATAATTATGCTAAACTTTTTTTAAAAATTTTATTTTATTTATTTATTTTTTTTTATTTATTTTTTTTTTTTAGTGAAATTCCACAAGAATTAATTCAAGAAGCTGAAGGTGGCAAAATAAATCTCAACATGGAAAGGCATCAGGATATTGATTATATTCCACCCAAGAGGAAGATGGCAGCTTTTACTGGTCAAGGACACATGTTAGGCAGGTAGGGAGTCTTGTTGTATTGGTTAATGCCATTATTCTCACTTTGATAGCATTTATTAGATTCACAGATGTGTTTTTATGTAGTTTGTTATCTTACTGTTTAACTTTCTTTCTTAATTTGTGGTGTATGTAATTTTCATAAGGATGAAAATGGATTCGGCAACCGAATGCTTGTTTTACAACCAAAGCTTGTTTTTAGGACTTAAGGTGTTAATATTGTCTTTTCATCCTGAGGTTCCCCTTGTTCAATCAATTTATGTTTTTATCCTCCTAGATAGTCGTTTGAATTTCTAGTCTGTCCCATTACTTGATACTGAGAGTTAGGAGTGATGGATTTATACCTTTCTTTTGAAGGTGACTCCATATCCCTGATGGAGTTGAGGTGCAGCATCCACTGGCAACCCCCATTCTACTTCGATAGGGACGATCAGAAAGATTTATAGCAAATAATGATCTTTAAGGTGTGTTAATGCTTGCAATACAATTAAGAAATGGCTACACTACCTCAGCTTTGGGACCGCTTTACTTAGAAAACAAAACTGAAATGGAAACTGTCTTAACTAATTTCATAAAGTTTTAATGCAGCTGACGGATAACACTCTGCTAAAAGTGTGTGTTGTGGATAGATTACTCAAAGTTTAATACAATTAAAAAAAATAAAAAATGTTTTCATGCAAATTTAGGCCAAAAGTGTTGATTTAAAATTTTTATTTTTATGAGCAAAATATACATACAGCATTTGAAAGAGAAAATAATAATTAAACTTGATATTCCTCTTATAGAACTTATGAAAGATGTGCATTGTAGGCAATGATGCATTTCTACAGAATCCGATGATGACTCTTAAAGATGCTGCAGCTTGTCATACAGATGTTAATCTCTCCTGGGAATTTCTGTGGCGCTGAAGTTTAATGTCCAGATAATTGAATTCTGTTAGCAGACTGTATAACCCGTTTGTTTAAGTTTTGTTTCTTACACAAAAGTGGGCAGTTCTGGTACTAGGGGTCCATGCTATGGAGCACTCATTAAGAGTAAACAAACACTGTGTTAATGTTTTTTTTTTAATCACTAAAAAGTCAGAATCATCAGAGTTTCAGCATTGATTCAATAATATATTTGACTAACTTTTAAAAAACTATACCATTTGTCTTTATACCAAATTATTTAATTGATTTAAGAATATGATTTTGATATTTGGTCATAATTTTTTCTAAGATTATAAAATTAGGGTTACAATGAAGGGGAGATAACTCCATTTTAATATATGAATGGTCTCCCCTGATTATCAAACTTTTTTTTAATTACATTATCTAATCGTTTGTCCTTAAATAATTAATTGAACGGCATTGTTATAAAATTATGACTAATTAAGATAATGTTTTAATTTATTTATAAACTTATTGGATGTAAAATATTTAATATACGAGGATTTTAAAGCCAGAAATGAGCTTCCATTCGACAGTTTAAATCTTTCGAACACAACATTAATCGGTCAGAAAGAAATGAAAATTACCTATATTCATGCTGTGATATGATTTGTTAATGATTGCGGGCCCTTCAGCTTTTGTGATGTTTAAATTTATCCATTTTTGATAAGAGGTTGTTTTTTTTTTTTGTATTTTAAAGACTATTTCAGTTGGTAACTAACATTGTCAGTGAAATTTGATTTGATTTAAGACGGTGGTCTGCACTGACATAATTATTGTTCAAATAGAAATTTCTTTCTATAGAAAAGTTTTGTTTACTGATATTGTATGTGAAAAATTTATACAAAAAATAAATAGATAATTTTGAGGATTAATACCAAAAATATTGTCTTCAATTATTTGTTTTTGTTCATCTTTTCTTACACCATTCCTGTTTTTTTTTCATTGTTTTCAGCCTTAGTAAATATCTACTTACTTATTTACCAGAAATGCTTCACGCAAACTACCACTCCTTTTTATATTTATTAAAACTAAATAAAGTACTGTATTAATATTTTTTCTTTTACCAATTTAAAAATATTAAAATGAAAATTATTTGAAAATTATTTAAAAATTAGACTTACTGGAGAAATCAAAAATGTCCGTTACCATAAAAATATTCTGGATTTTTCAAAGTAGAAGGCACAGTACACGTTTGTGTAGGAAAATATTAATTACTACCTCCTTAGAATCATTTAGCAAAATGAAAATATTGATCAGGATAAAAGTATGTAAGCAATAAAATCAATTTGAAATACATTACAAAACAGATATGAAATAGAATAAAATATTTATCTTGTATGCAAAAACTTTTTTTCCTTATCTAATATATAAAGTAAAGCCAGTCTTGTATTTTTTATGTGTATTATAGCCTATATAATACACATAAAAAACACAAGACTGGCTTTACTTTATATATTAGATAAAGATAAGGAAAAAAAAGGTTTTTGCTGCAAGTTCATAAATTAAGAAAAAGCTTTATGATGTACGTATCCACGACGGAAAGCATATATCGTACACTAAAAATCACGTAAATTGATTAAGCATTTTTTTTACAAAAGAAAATCAAATTTTATGGGTAATAGACAATCGTCGATCTATTGACACCATGTTTGAAATTGTGGTTTTGGAGGTATCTCCCTTGTCCGGCAACCACAATTTCCAACATGGCGTCGATAGATTGACTATTGTCATTTACCCATAAATTTGATTTTCTTTTGTAAAAATAAAAAATGCTTGATCAATTTACGTGATTTTTGGTGTACGATATATAATTTCCGTCATGGGTACGTACATCATAAAACTTTTTCTTAATTTTTTAAAAAATTTTGGCAGAGTTATGGATTAGCACCAAGTTTTCAAATTTAGAAGATTTTCACAGAAGTAGATGTTTGACAAAATTTAAGTTTGAATCAGCTTAATGAACGTGCGCAGTAACATCTATCAAAAGAAAAGTATGTTACCCGTAAAAGTGATTCTATAGAATTTTTTTCTCACAACGTTTGAAGTAGGAGATGAATAAAAAAAATTAAACTATAGAAGCGTCTTGATCATTGCTGAAACAATCAGCAATTTGTGTCGTGCCTGTTCATGTGGTTCGGAGGCAGATGTAACTCTGCGGTAAGAAGGGTGGGCGTCGTCGGATGATATGATTTTTATTAATTGATTGATTCACTTGTTGACGACTCTTTTCTTTATCCACATAAAAGTGAGGAATTATTATTCCTTTATTTTTAATCTATAAATTGCATTGATGAACTTTATTTTCTTCAGTCCTTCCCCTGCCATGTCGAGCGATGCTTCAAGCAGTTCAACTGTTGCAGCTGCTGCCGCCTCTGCTGGTTCCAGCACTGATCCTGTAATCAAATCTAGTCTTAAAGTGGACTCTTTAAAACCAACGACAAACATACAAATCCGATTGGTGGATGGTACAAGGTGAGGAGGAGCTTTTTGTTTTCTTCACTTTTATTTTAGATTTAAAAAAAAAAAAATGTTTTATATATATATAACTTGGTAAATCCGAATTGGATGTAGAGTACTTTTCAGGTTAACTTCTGTTAGAGAGCTCTCTAATTTATTTAATCTGCCTTTGGACAGAATCTTCAGACAACAACTTTTGTCTGAAGATTTTCTTTCTGAAATGATACATTTTACAACATTGATAAGGCTGAAATATGACTTTCCATCTCAACTGTCACATGAAAACTGCGAATTGATGAAAAAGATTCTACATCAGTTCTTGGGGTTTTTGCACGTATGACAGACATTCCAAATTTATATCTATCTGTTAAAGTCAAACTTAATTCATGCAAACCAGCGTTGCATCACATGGTTTAGAAGATGCTGATGGTAATTTTGAGAAACACTATTATCGAAAATTCTAACTTAAAACAGTTTCTGCGGAAATATATTTAAAAATGATTTTTATTTACTAAAGAGTCACCACTTATCAAGGCTAAAAGCCACTCGAGGATAAAGATTAATGAGATTGATAAATTAATTGGCTGTTTAATGACTACATATTATGAGAGGATTGAAAATAATGCATGGGATGAATAAAATTTGAAGACCATTCATGACAAGTGTTTATTAATATTGGATTTGAAGATGACCGTGTTGTAGCACTCAGGAAAGCAATCTTGTTTCCCATGTTCCTCAGATGGGAAGTTCTTGGAATTAAACTGTTTACAATAGTTACGTTTTCAACTAAGCATCTGTTGTATCTTTTCGATTGAGATGACCACAACTGGTAAGGAATAACCAGGTGTGATCATATCTATTTATTAATCTTACTTAATCTTCAAGTTAATTTTGGTTTTGCTATTAATTAACTCCACAATTATAAAATGTTATCTGTTTGGATGTAAAGTTCAGAAATATATTTAAAATGTTGCATAAACAAAAATTAAATGCTAGACTTTCAATTTTTTTCTCTTTACATGGCTTGTTGCGCTTTGCTATATTTTAACAATAAATTTGATTTGAAATAGTCAAATGCTTTTTATTTAAAAAAACAAACCTGTTTTATATTTGTTTGTTGTAATGTGATTATATTAATCTGTTTTTTTTTTTTATTCAAAGGCTGAAACTGACATTGAACCATTCACACACAATAAGTGACATCAGGAATTACATTGTTGCGTATCCTTTTTAATGTTTTAAGCGGTCCTTCATTGACTAATTCTTTCATTGTTGTAGTTCGCAAAGAATCTGTACAGCTATTAATTATATCTTATTAGCTTTCTCTATCCGGTGTTTCCAAGGATGCGGTCAAGTTATTTTAGCTTTTAATTATTTGTTTCCTCATTTGTAAACTTCAGCTAGACAATTCCTATTATATTCTTCAATTTAAAATGAGTTACCCCCTTGCTGATTTTTATTTTTAGGTGATTATTTAAAAATGTTGCATATTAGCAATTGTCTGGGCTGGACTAAGTTTTAGCTTAGTATGTTAATGTATTCCCAATAGCATAGTACAACAATAACAAATGAAAATTGGCTTGTCAGAAGCAATAGCTGAAATGCTATTTATGTCCGACTTTGAAAATCCGATAAGATAACTTTATATATGTTAGAAGCAATATTGGCTTCTGTCTTTGTTAATTTTGATGTAAAGTTTCTCACAATTTCTCCTGTTTGTGTTGCACATTAAAATATTGATACACAAAAGTAATGATTTTAATATTGGGCACATTTTTCAAATGTCAAATCACTTGTTTATGGTAAAAAGTATCTTTTGTGTTGCCTAGAGATAACTTGTAAAAATAACCTTCTCAAAAGTGAAACTAAATTTAATGGCAACTTCAGATTTCTACAAAAACTTGAAACTACCTCTTTATCAAACTCTGAGTTTGAACCTGGTTTGCACAATTACCATCAAAATAGGTGAGACATCTGTGTGTGTTTGTGCTAACTATTTTTAGGCTATTTGATCTAGGAATGTGAAAATGCCCCCCTTCCTCTCCCTTACTTATAAAGATTATCTGAAGAAGTCTCAGAAGCTGGAAATGATTCCACTTAGGTATCCCCTCCCACCTTCCCTGTTCAAGAAAAAAATATATATGAATATATTTGTATAAAAGTACAAAACCGTTATACCTATTCTTCTTCGGTTTGGAAAAGGCATTATATTACCATGACTAGTAACATAATATATATTGTTTTTTTTTTTACTTTTTATTTAAAATTTTTATTTTTTTATTATTTTTTTTATGATCCCATCATAGGGCAGTTATTCTAGCTATCTAACATGAAGTTATTTTGTCAGATTTCTCAACTTAGACCTATATAGCAATACATATGACAGGTTCATATTTGCTTCTCACTAACTAATCTTTGCTTTTGCTGTTGTACCATGTTAATTAACCGGTTTCTTTAGAGAATTATTCCAGTCCGGAAGATTTATAAAATGGGTGCTTTCTTCACTAATGCCGTAATTAGAAAAATCAGCTTACATCATTAAACACATTTCACTATTTTCACTATCAGATAAACGATTACATTTATTTTCTAACATAAATATTAGCCTTAAAATTACTTGATGCTCATACTACTGGGTAACCATTTTTCATTTATAGCAACTACTTACAGTACTTATTGCAAATAGCCTTGTGCTGCTTTTAAGCATTCAAAATGCCGATTTGAAAGAAATTTCCCTATATATTTACTGCTTAATAAATTAAAGTCACATAATATGGTTTATATTTGTGCACTTAATACAAAAAAGATAAAAAATATTACTGTTTAGTTTCTTACATTTCAGAAAGAGAAATAACTACATGAAACATTTAATGTGTGCTTTATAAATTATTATTATTTATTTAATATTAATCAGATATTTACTTAAATACAAAAAGACTACGTAAAATAAAACGCCATTTTGAAAAGCATATTTCTGAGGCTTCTAAATTAACACTAAGCCATCGCTGGTTACTTCCCTTGATTATACTTAAAGTTATTTCCCTTTGATTAGCCACATTTTTTAAAAACTATTTTTCGTACCCCAACTAGTAAATAAATCAATCTTTTTTTTATGCATTAAATTTATAATTGTATGTTTTGTCTTTTGGTAGTAGTAATTTTAAATTACCTTATCTGAAAAAATATTGTCCCATTTTGAGCGAAGTCAACAATGGCTGCTAGTATTGCTGATATAACACTCAATCATCAGCAGCAGCTAACTATAAACTAACTTTGTAAAGCTTATAAAGCTTTGTAAAATTCGTTTACGAACTTCTTTTGAAAAAAAGAAAGACAAAAATACTTTTTGTGATTAAAAAAGTTAATGCTGTTTGTGGTTCTTTTATAAAAATACTTCAAGAAATATTGGTTTTTACTCAATTTTCGAACCTTTAGTAGTAATGAATTTCTAGTCGCCAATTAAAAAAAATAAATAAGATTCTACTTTTTTAGGCGATTACGTGTGAACACCCTAAAAGTCTTGCCGGAAAAAAGAAAAGACAACAAAAAAGTAATTTAGAATTTAGAGTGGGGGTATCAGTTTCGCATATAAATTTGATGTAAAATGATCTATTTCTCGGCCATTCTTGTCTTTTAGTGCAATTTTAAAAATATTTTTTCAAACCGAAAACTTGATATAAATTAAATAATTACTCTACCACTAACTCTAGGTTCGAGTGACAAGGCCACCCCCTAAAAAAACTCCCTTAACCCTAACACTAAGTCCGAATGGCAACCTCCATCCAAAACAAAATCTCTTCAACCTTATCACTAAGCTTAAGTCCGAGTGGCAAACCCCCAATCCTACAAAAAGCCCATTAAAACCACACGTAATTGTCTAAAAAAAAAAAAGGAAAGAAAAACAGGTGGCCATAAAGAAAAACACACAGGATTTATTTCCCATTAAAAAATTGATTAATGCCCTAAAACGCTAGAATGACCCGGAAATTGTGAATTATTCTACATTAAATTCATGTGAAACTAATCCCCCACTCTAAATTCTAAAATAATTGTTTGTTTGTTTTCTGCGAAGTTTTCAGGGTGTTCACACTTAATTGACCCTAGCCCTACCACTAACCCGATCTCCAAGTGGTAACCTCCCTCCTCCCACAAAGACCCTCTTAAAAGAACATATAATTGTCTAAAAAAAAATCGGTCTACAATTATAATTTACATTTATTTTTTTATTTTTTAAATTTTGGTGGTTTGTGAAACACTGTAAAACGAAATGTAAAAAATACATGTATTTAGCAAAATTAAAAAAAAAAAAAAAAGTATGATTGTGGACTGATTTTTCTTTGGTCATTGTAATGCAACTAAACAGCGTGTGTATGTATGTACAGGGTCGGGCAGATAAATTGGAACTAATTTAAAATGCTAATATCTTTTTTATTTTTGATCATATGATTACGGTTTTTTTTACTAAGGATCCTTAAACACTTTATTGCAAGATAGCATAATTATATTTACTCAAATTTGTTTTAATATGGCGGAATTAGCACGAAGAATAACTATATGCGAAATGAGACGCGCCGGGAGTTCTCCTTCGGACATTGTTAAGAGCACTGGCTATGCAAAAAGGACAGTCTATCGGGTTGTGGCTAATTTCGATGTCGAGTGTAAGGTTGAGAGAAGTCAGCACAGTACTCGTAGTGATCGAAAGCGTACAAACACTTTCCTGGTGGGGGCTAAAAAGGTCGATAAAGGCAGACCCAAGTCAGTCGATGTCGAAACTGGCAAAAAAGCGCAATGTGAGTCGCAGAACTATCAGCAGAGCAATCAACGAAGACCTTGGGATGAAGTCCTACGTTAGGAGACGCCATAATCTCCTCACTGCCCGTTCAAAAGCTATCAGAGTTGAAAGATTCCCCAAGCTTATCAACCATCTGAAACACAAAGGAGGACATGTGCGCATTTTTATTGATGAGAAAAAGTTCATCGTGGATGAGGTTCCAAATCGCCAGAACACTCGAGTTATTGCCCGTGACCCTTCGGAAGTTCCTCCTGTGATGCAGAGCAAAAATCCTGCTTCTGTGATGGTTTTTGCAGCTGTGGCAAGTGATGGAAAGGTGAAGCCTCCTCATTCCATCGAAGCGGGTCTTAAAATCAACACAGCGGAGTATTTGAACATTCTTAATAATGTTTTATTGCCTTGGATCCGTAGAAACTACAACCCTACGAAAGTCATGCTCATCCAAGACTCGGCACCAGTGCATGGATACAGGAAAGTCCAAGATTTCATGAAGGAGAATCTTCCCTTGTTTGTTCCGAAGGATATTTGGCCCAGCAGCTCTCCAGATCTAAATGTTTGCGACTATTATCTATTCGGCGTCATCGAGGGACAGACTAATGTCAATCCACACCCAAATACAAACTCATCGAAGACAGCCATTCAACGAGCATTTCGCAATCTCGATCCCAATAAAATAAAGAGGAGCTGTTCACGGTTTTGTCAAAGAATCTCCAAAATAATTGATGCAAAAAGTGCTCATATTGAATAATTTTGTTCAATAGACTGTAATAATTAAATAAATAAATGTTAAAATGATATTTTTCCATATTTAATCCTTTAAATTATGAATTTTGTAAAAATAAAAAAAAGTACCAATTTAGCTGCCCGACCCTGTATATATATATATATATATAATATTTATAAATAAATATTAAATTATTAATACCTACAGATGCTAGCGTTTCAAGCTTATTGCACTCATCAGTGTAGGAAAGTAACAATTTCAGATGGTCGGGAGGCGCGAACCTGGTTCACAGAGTCAGCCGAAAATCTGCAAACAGTCGCCATATCCACTCGGCCAACAGAAACTGTCACGTAATTAAGGGAAATTAAGATCTATATGTACCTAGAAGTGGGCACAGATAGAAGACTAGTCGAGAGTGTTCGACGAACGTATTCGGAACTTTGCATTAGAGCTTTTTGACAGTCTATTTTTAACATCCCCGAGAGTGCTCAACTTTAATTTCTTAAAGGGGCTTAGTATAATATTTATAAATAAATATTAAATTATTAATACCTACAGACGCTAGCGTTTCAAGTTTATTGCTCTCATCAGTGCAGGAAAGTAACATATATATATATATCTATATATATATAGATATATATATAATCCAAATAAGTTTGTCCACAGAGTATATTCAGTAAATATTTACTGTCTTTATATAAAATTGTTCAATAATGATTAGAACAATATATTTATTTGGTATCAAACCTTTTTTGGCTACACATTTGCAGACATGTTTTGGTTCTAGGTGGAAACCAACTGAACTTCCTCCTGAAATGGATGCAAAAATTGAAATTAGAAAGCAATTTTTTCAATATATATATTTAGCATATAATTTTATTTAATTTCTAATTAAAATTCTTTTTTTTAAAGCTGTAAAATCTTTGAATGCTCTCTCTCATTTAGAAAAAAAAAGAAGTTTTTTTGCTTGTTTGTTTTCCTTAATTGTTGTTTTCCCAGAGAACGTCCTGAGTATGCTTGTGAACCATTCTTCATGTCTACGTACACCAGCAAAGAATTGGAAGATGAAAATCAGACATTGGTAGAAAGCAACCTGTTAAATGCTGTTGTGATGCAACGAAGGAAATAACTTTTAGCTGTTATTGCAAGGGGAAACAAAAGCAAGAAAGAACGCTAACCAACAATGGATGGAAATATATAAGGATCAAATAATATTTTTTATTTAGGTGACAAGGAGAGCAAGGTATTTCAAAAAAAAAAAGAAAAGCGAATCCAAATCTTTGGCACAGTGCTCTGAATTTGCCCCTCCATCCTTCAATGCTCACACACTCTATAAGATTTCTAATGTCCCTTAATATCTACAATGCTTTCCAACTTTTGAGTTTCCTAATACTTAGACCTTCAATACCTACAATATTTTTAATATTTAAAAATTTTCCCCAACATATGAATATTTTTTTTTTTTATCAATAAGTACCTATTTCTCGGCATAAAATAACCATAGTATTTCACTTAAAGACTGGCAATTTTTTTTTTATTTTGCTCCTTAAAAAAAAGTAAAATATACTCTTTGTCAACTAAATAAAAAATCAAAAACATTAACATATATATTTTTTTCATCCTATTATAGAATTTAAGGAGCGTACATGGAAATTTGATATTAATATGATGCATTTTGTAATATATATATATATATATATATCTATATATATATTAAAAAAATGGAGATGATAAAAAATGAATTTGATGCTGAACTGAAGCTGCTTTGTCTTCTCCGAATTATGTTGGGAAGGTATGCACGACCCCCCATTCTCTCCAGCATACTACTACCTGACTTTAGGTTGTTTCTTCTTTCTTTTGCTCATCTCTTTCCAAGACTCTTGTTCAGTCAGTCTATCGTCAGTGGACAGGCTATAACATTTATTGTATCAGTTTTCAAAAATAAGAAAAAAAAAGAAATACTCAAAAAAAGAAAGACAGACAAAACATAAAAATTAATTGAAAGCTGATCCGTTTACTTTTCTTTTCTTTGTCTTTTATCATTGTCTTTCTTTGCAGTTGGTTGACATGACTTTTTATGTTTTATTTTTATATTTCTGCTGTCTGACAATCAGGATGGCGCTTGTGTTTCCGAAATCTCTGGAGCAGCTATTCGTACTCTATATCTCCCCTCTTCAAAATGGCAAACCTCTGACCAAAAGTCACGCAGAAGTTCAGTTGTCCTCAGACGGAGAAATCTTGACACAAACTGGTTGTAAAATATTTTCTGGGGTTGCATGTTTTGAGATGTTATACTTTTCAGCTTTTTTAGAAAATGATCATGTGCCAACCAACTGGTGAGGATGAAATTTGTATTGGGGAGATTGTATCAGAGTGATTCGTAGTTGCGACAAATTTTTCCATTTTTACAAAGGGAGAATCGTAATAGTATTTACTGTCACTTTGATTAAGGCACAATGATTCTTGTGAATGAAACTCTGGCTGCCTCTAAACATTGCTGTTAAGAGCAATATGGTATGGAAAACAACCAAAGTTAAGTTATTTCTGTAGTTACAATAGTATTTTCATAACATATCACCCAGTATTGCCTGAGTACCAAATATGTTGAACATGATTAATGAAAGATGCCTGAATATCCTTATTATGTCGATTTATGGATAAAATAAAATATCAGTTCTTTTAACGATTTATTTAAAAAAGGAAAACATCTGTTAAAAAAATAGTTCCAATATTAAATCAAGTTTTGCGGTGATTTCATACTGGAACCATTTAATTTCAAAGAAGAACATTTAATAACTTTCGTATGAAATAAAACCAAAACTTAGCCCCAATGATCTAATCAAGAATATTACCAGCACAAAGAATATTGGAGGCATTTTTAAGTACCTGGAGCGAAGCAGAACTGCTCATCTGTTGAACACAATACTTCGGGGTTGCTTCTTAGCTGATTACAACATGGTTGTTTTCAAGTCCAATGTTAACGAGTTCTTGTTGAGCCGTCCTCAAACCTCAAGGTGTTGTCTAACCATCCACCCGACAAACCTATTAACTCTTATTCTCGAGTGGCCTTTGGGCCTTGATAAGCGGTGACTCATCAGTAGAAAAAAAAGTAATAGAATGGAAAATTCTATTTCCACAGGAAAACAGAATGATATTTGAATCAGAATAATACAGAAGTAAAGAAACTTTTTTTTATCTAATTTGCATACATGATTTTTATTTTCAAACGTCTACTTCACTTATGTGTCACTATTTTGTTCATACAAGTGGAATTCTTGTTTTATACTTCACCAACAACATCTTGATAAGCAACTCACTGGTAATGTTATGACATTTGTACATGCTTAAGTGGAAACGACATCAGCCCTAGTTAGATGGGAACGGTGGAGGTCTTGGACTGCCAAAAGTGTTCAAGTTGGTAAAGGATAGGCATCCAGCCGTAAAATTGCCTTAAATACAATGTCTAGTCGAAATACAGCAGGAAAAAAAGAAAGGCAGTGCCAGTAGCACTAATGCTGCTGGTAATGTCTTGGGCTTCGTAGATCCCAGGATGCGTGGATCTCCTTGCCAAAGACAGGAGTGGAGAGGAAGACTTAGATTTCGTTACTAGACAATCAGGCCCCACCCTCATCAGAGGATTAATTGTGGCTTGATTCAACAAATAAACCGGTTGATGATGATGACAACTGTTAAAAGAAATAATATCAAAATAATGTTCGATAAGAAACATTCAGAGTTTTGGTATTATGTGGATTAGACATGTCATACTAAGGATCCCTGAGGGCCACGTAGGTCAATTTGTGTTGTCATGAGAGCGGCACATGACCATTTGAAGTCGTTTAATAAAGTTTTTGCAGAATATTTTTACTTTGAGACATAAAATATGGAAACAAATGATTTTTTTCAATCATTCCTTTTGATAATACACTACAGAATTTGTTAGGTCAACTTAACAAATCAAAATCGAGTTATTTCCCTTGAAACAAAGTAAGAGTTATCGCCCCTGGGATTGCGGTCGTCTGCCAGACAGTGAAAAGTAAACAACGGTCTCACAATCAAACAAGCATCTCGCGTTCAGCGGTTTTTCAACATTTAATTTAATCAGTGTGTTTTGTTAGATAAATCTGTTAAAGGTTCTACTTCGTACTTTCTCCATTTTTCTGAGTTGTAATTGAACCGGAACGTATAAACATCAAGACGTAACAAAATTACACTAAGTTTCATTTAAATTCATGGAATTTAAAAAAATTTAATTCATAGGGGTTAGAAACGTGAAATTTGGGCCACACGATTTTTGTTTTTGTTTTCTGTTTTTGAAATCGATAAAATGTGATATCTCGATCTAAAGAATAATTCCAGAATAAAGAAAAGCAGGCAATGAAGGATGCGCGTTTATAAAGTTTAAATGACTAGAATTCCAGGGCCCAAATTCGAGGGCCTGCTATCATGCACAAGCAAAGTTTCTCAGGTTTTCTCATAGAATTTTTATTTACATTCTTATACATTAAATATTAAATTGCTTTTAACGCCAATACATTGTTGAAACAAAATAAATTGTTTTGGACTATGCAAATATTTTCCAACGCTATTGACAATGTTTACCTATTCATTTTTTATTATCGCTTATGTTTTAATTCATGTTTTGAAACATGACTTACATCATAAATTGCCAAATGCCAAAGCTATCATTATTTTGTTATGGTAATGTTTTAAGCTCTATAAGAAAGTCCAAATATGTCAGTAGAACCTCAGACTGAAGGTTTCGGTTTCCATTTCCAACCATGGCATCCGCTTTGTTGGGAATTTATTATCTCCTATTAATGCAATATTCTGAATTTTTAAAAGTAGTTAAGATCTCTTATATTTGGAAATGAGACAAATTTTGCAATATATTCATCACATTTAAAAGAATTTTGACTGACGGACAGACGGACAAAATCTCCATTTATATAAATAATAAAAGCGCAAATTTGTCCGTTAACTAATTTTGCAGGGTCCGGTCACCTGCGTGAGTTTTACTGACGTTGGGCAGTGCTGGGTGCGACGCTTGGGCAGCAGCACTACTCTGGGGTGATCAGTCTTACAACTAAGAAAGTAGACATAAGCAAAAATTTGTTTATGGCAAAGAAGAGAGGACAAATGCAGATGAACGGTGTAAAAGGATTGAGATTATTTACCAAAAAGATAATAACGTGAGAAAGAAACTGAGGTAACGTCATCAACAGGAAAGACAGGAACGGCGTAACTAGAAGCATGAAAGGTTGGAATTACAGGGATGACATCACTTGAAGCATAGAAGCTGGAGTGGTATTACTAGAACCTGGACAGCATGGAGTCTGATGTGGACGTCCCTGAGGTGTAATGAGATGTGTTAAGTAGGTCGGTGTGGACATGGCCAATCACTAGATCGAAAGGAGCTAAAGCAGACATTGCAAGAAGGAGCTGGAGAAAGCGTTGCTGGATGGTGCAGGAACCACTGGGAGTGAGCTGGTGTAGGCGCTGCAGGAACCGTTGGAAGGAGCTGTTGCAGGCGCTGCATGGAGTGAGCTGGAGCAGGGGTTGATGAAGCAGGAACTTGAGTCAGGTGGATGGAGCAGGCAGAAAAGTGTGAATCGCATTAAGTATTTTGAGTGGCCCTGAAAAGGATCGTTTGTTTGATGTTGGTGGTGTCCTTTTCTGCTTCTGGGCTGGATGACTTGTCACAGTCAGAGGTGGGGGCTTCCTGACACCCTCCCCCACCCTGCTGGAACTGCCGAGTGAAGGAAAAGCTGCTGAATATATTGCTGGGAAAGGATATTACATTCCACTAGTCCCACAAGATAAACAAACGACTGGAATTAATTCCTAGTTGAATTTAGTCTGGTTTGAAATAGTTGGGAAGTTAGTTGACTGTGTTTACATAAATCTCGGCAACTTCTTCGATGCTGGTATTTCGGCTTAGAGTGAGAAAGGAGTGTAGGAAGGTGAGACGTGTAGGCGTTCGCGAATGACAAAAAAACATAACTTGTATTTTTCCAGTGAATGGGACAGCATCAGCAGGAGCCAAGGTAATTTTCCAGTGTTTTGTGGGCATGCTTTACACCAACGCTTTGAAAGAGATTTGGATTCGGTAATGTTTGTAAACATGGGAGACGTGGTTGTAGACCATGACAAGGGCCTCTCCCTGGATAATTGCTCATAATCCATTAAAAAAAACAATGTGGTGACGAGTTGTATCAAAAATATGTGCAGATGTTGTAAAAATGTATCTGCAAGGATTGTCAAAATGGTGAGTGCAAGATGTGTCTGCGATGTTGGTATGATCCGTGGTGCACATGAATCTGAACGGTTAGTTGAAAGTGATGAGTTAGTACAAGTGGGTATGCACAGTTGTTGGTGCTCTGAGTCTGCACGTGTGTCTGAAGATTCAAAGAGATGAGTGCAAGTAAGTCTGCACTTGTTGGTTATGTTTTTAATGTTGATTAGTCCGCGTGTTGTGGAGTTAATGAACGAACGTCCAATTGTTAAGATCGGTGGTGCATTATAGTCGAAGTCAGATGCCCAAGGTTTTTTGCAAGTGAGTTTGCAGGTTTGAGTAGCTAAGTACAAGTGTGTCTGAACTGGTGTTGGAGCGCGTTTTTTGAGTTGATGGGTTCTCCTGTTCCTGAATTAATAAACGAACGTCCCGCTGTTGAGTCTTTTAGTTGTTGCGTATGCGACAGTACTCATCTTAAACTGGTGCAACTTCTTCCATAGTGTTGTCAGTGATGTCCAAGAATGTTTGGCACTTGACGAATGTTTAAGAAGGTTAAGTTGCTGCGTCTTTTGCTGGAGAGTGTTGGTAGGCCTTTAAGGTTAATGTTGATGTTTGCTGAGCCTGACTTTTTTTTACAATAGTATTTAAGTCAAGGGCTCGGTAGTGTCGTTTGTTCTTGGCTGAGTTTGTTGAGATGTTCAAAATGCAGGCTGTAAGTGTGCTTGCAAATGGCCATATGTTTGTCATGCCTGATATAGATGGACACATTCCTAAAGCGAGTAAATTATTCTCTTTAGGGTCTTGACAAACGGGGACAAATAACTAATAAGTAAAGGAATTTATAAAAAGAAATGTTATTTACTGAATATATATAGTTCAATTAATCCGTAACATTAATTTTTGAAAAATACACTGATTTATTTAGTTAGTGAATCTTTTATTAAAATCTAGTCATGTGTTTCTGGAAAATCCTTTTAATTACTATTCTGTGTCATATCCTCCCCTAAATTAAACAAACTAATTGATTTCTAGAATGAAAGGAAAATAGATAACTTTAAATCATATAAAATAGATTTGCGTTTGTTACTTCGCTTGATATCCCTGTTTTGATCTATTTTGTTAAATTCATAGTTTCGACTGTTATTTGGAAAAATATTCATTTAAAAAAAAAGTCAATTACGCTTTATATTTAAATATACCTTTGCAAAAACTGAACATATTAGGTGGTGTTTTAATTGTATTTAGAGCGAGCCACTAGTGGTAGTATTATGATAGATGTTTAAAAAGGAGGCACTCTAGAAAGAATATCTACATCGTACACTTATCATTTTTTTTTTCAATATACAAATATTTGCGTCCAGCCATGTTCGTTTAATTCCTTGTGTATGTCCTCCAGTGTTGGGATCGGCCAAATTTTGCTGCTGATTTATGGAAAAATGATGAAAATTGCATTGGTTTTAATTAGAGTAAACTCTTCATTCGTCAGAATAGATTGCTGAACTTTCAGCAACTTCTCATTAAATAATTGGGTGAAGTGATACAAGGTCTCACCTTTGAAGGGTTGAAGTCAAGATTAAAATTCTAGGCCTGATAACTACACATTTATTCAAAACCAATTAGGAGAAGTATTTTACTTGCTCTTGTACAATGTAGATTGTAATATGAGGCGTAGATCGCATAACAGATTCCCCCCCCCCTCCAATTAAAACCGACCTTGTGTCTAACTCTGCCCTCGTGAGGAGGCGAGTAAATAGGGATACTCGTATTTAGATATTTGCTAACTATAAGATTCTCAGTAGTAAGGTGGTTAAGATTACGCTGCCTTAATGCTGTCCATATTTTAAGCATAGATTTGCATCCCCTTGAATCTCAATGGATGTTTCCATGTCCCAGCCGTTTATATGATACGGAATTTGTCTAAGAAAAACACGGCTTATTCTTCATATATATATATATATGTGAGCAGCATTTTTTCTTTAATACATATTTCTCTTCTTTTCCGGGAATTTCTAACAACATGAATTGAACTGACTAATTTATTGTCTTCTTCATCACTCAGAAAAAAAAAAGATGGTTCATTTGGCCTCTTAAGACAAAGAAAAACATTATTTTTCTAACACACTCATATTATACCAAAGAGCTGAATACTACATTTTTAAATAATATCATTTAACACATTCTCTTCGTGATTTACATTACTTTTTTTATATTGCATATTAGTAATCGAATATTTATTGACACAGAAAATGCAATAGTGCGTAAAATAACACAAAACCTAACAACTCCTACTGAAAATAATTAAGTTGCAAAATTTAATCGAAAAATAAAAGTAGAACTTCTACACAGCCAAGTTTTGGTGTAGACATTAAAAATATCCTATGTGACCTTTGATTTAAGCTAGAAATTGCTTCCTTTTTCGTCAATTTAAAGGCTAAAAAATTACTATCCAAATGTCATGATCGTAAAAACGAATCGATTTATCTTTTAAATGAATTAAAACAAAACCTGTCGTGATAATTTTGAAGGCGTTGAACTGACTAGAAGATAACATTTCTGGATAGAAATAGTTTAACGACAACGTCAAGTATTATGGTTTATTATTGTGCACTCCCAAAGGTTGGAACTTCTCAGATACTTTTGCTAACATTTTTATCCTTTGCCCCCACACTTTCAACGTAAAAATAGAAATGATTTTATTTTCATTTTGATTACACTTCAAAAAGGTTGGGGAGGGTACATTACTAAGTAAACTGATAAATTTCTATTTTTGTTCAAATATCAAGTGCTCCTTTTCGTCGGTACATTCATTTTAAACTATTAAAAGCCGACATTTTCTGTAAACATAAAAACTATCCTGTTTGACCTATTTGTATTCGGTCGGCTGTTTTATTTATTCTTTCATATTCACCGGGCAACGGCTCCTGCTAGTATATATATATATATATATATATATATAGGTAAGGTACACGATAATTCATGAAAATGAAATGTTGTGGTGGACAAAATGTGTGAAAAAATGACAAACGGAAAACAAGTTAAAGTGCAGGAGAAAAACAAAAACAAGACGAAACAGGTCAAAATCTCTTGTTTTTGTTTTTCTCCTGCACTTTAACTTGTTTTCCGTTTGTCATTTTTTCACACATATATATATATATATATATATATATATATATAATTTCCCTTGTCCGTGAGTTTCCGTTGTCTGTGAGGATAGGGCGACTACATGCAGATTCTAGGCTGACTCTGTGAACTGGGTTCGTGCCTTCCGACCGTTTGAAATTATTACTTTCCTACACTGATGAGAGCAATAAGCTTTAAATGCTAGCGTCTGTAGGTTATAAATAATTTAATATTTATTTATATATAAGTAAGAGCGAAAATAGACAAATGTAAATGTACATCCTTTACAAGTTCAAATATAATATAACAAAGCATAGTATAAATAAAAAAAAGTCCTTTAATCCTAGGTTTTTCAAAGAAACAATATCTTTTCATCAGGAGGAGAAACCAATTATTAATTTGAAAACGTTTAGAATTCATGTAAGAAATTTAAAATCCTTTATAATCCGAAGAGAAACCTTTTTTATAAATTAATATTTGAAGCTAAAGCTTTTATTATTAAATAATTGGTCTCTTCTTCTGATGAAAAGATATTGTTTCTTTGAAAAACCTAAGTTTAAAGGACTTTTTTTAGATTTAAATTACACTTTGTTGTACTATCTGAAATGATAATAATTAAACTTGTAAAATATGTAAATTTACATTTGTTTATTTTCGCTCTTACTTAACTATAATAATGCTCTATCGCCAATATTAAGCGTATCCTTATCGTATTAGGAATTACTTCATAACACTGAAAATACATTTATAAAATAATTATTCTATGATATTTGAAATAAATATTTATAAATAAATATTAAATGACATTTACCTACAGACGACGTCATTTCGAGCTTATTGCTCTCTTAAGTGTAGGGAAGTGATAATTTCAGACGGTCATCTGGCGCGAACCCGGTTCACAGAGCTACTTTTGGATCTGCACGCTTTCATGCTTACCTCACGGCCATATCAAATGTGATATGGAGAATTTAAGTTATATTTATGCCCATTACAGCATAAACATCAAGGCAGACCAGATAACTCAACAAACTTACTCTGAGTCTTGCTTTGTAGCTAAGTGAACGTCTATTTTAAATATCTTCTAACAGTGCTCAACTTAAATTTTCTTAAAGGGGCTTAATAATAGTAATATATATATATTTCGCCCATCCACCAAAATCACAGCACCCCCCCCCTCTACCCATCCTCCTTTCCCTGCATACACCCCCCATACACAAACATTCCAACTTACTTTTCCCCTTCAATCTTGACCGCAGCCATCTGGTCAAACACCTCCCTCCCCCCTCTTCCTCCACTCCCTCTCTGCCATCCACTTTTACCCTGCTCACCCCCCACCTCTTTCTCTTACCACCAGCCACAGTAGTCCTTGCTCACCCCATCCTTCCATTTTTTCCCCACTCATTTTCTTCAACATTCATTTCTATTTCTCCAACAAGTACGGACGTCCACCCAGTAGGGGCCATTATTTCATTTTATTTTTCCTCCCAATATATCTACCTTACATGTATCTGTACTTGCATGACATTTTTTCTCTATTTTATCATCCTGATGAAGTCTTATAAATAAAGACGAAACGTTGATGTACACATAAAAAACATCCATTTTTTGGTTTTCCTTTTTCATTTTCCCATCACGTCGGATTACCTTCATCCTTCTCTTCCCATATATATATATATATATATATATATATATATATAAATTAATAAATGCGAAAGTTTTTTCCATCTATCCTAATTACATTAACATCAATATATTGAAATACTCTTTATATAGGCATCTCCTACTCACTCTCGATTTTGCTGTTTTGCATATTTATTTATTTTTAAGTTTTTAATAAATTAATATTCTGTAATATACCTTTCTACTTTGTATTGTCAAATGTTCATCTGCCTACGCAATCGTTTTATCGATAGTACTATTATTATAATTATGAATAAAATTAGATAGAGAGTTTATTAAAAAAATTGATAGCGTTTAAAAACTTATTTAGAATCTAATTTTCAAGGGAGATAATTTACTTCCGGTAAAGTGTCAAATATCGCTTGTCGAACAGATACTACACTTTGATCTTAGCCAAAAGGCCACTGCACAATAAAAAAATATTTTTTGTGACTAGGCATTTTTAGATTTAAAAAAAAAATTGATTAAATTGGAATCTTTTTTAATGGGCGGTGTAGTGTAGTATCGGTTCTGTTGTCATAAGACTGTCCTCGCAGGAATTACCTCCTCCGTTTTTAAGGGTGTGTAGGGGGGAATTCTCTCAGAATGAAAAATCCCCAAGACTCGATTAGTCAGAATATCTTTTAGGAGGTTAGTGTAGTATGGTTCTGTTCTCATAAGACGTCCACGCAAGAATGACTTTCTCCTTTTTGGGTGGAGGGAAGTCGTGTTCGTTCATCATGATATTATTGTCTGTCAACGGGGGGGAGGGGGGGCGGTATAGTGCAGTATAAGTTCGTTCACCATAATACTAGCTAAGGAAGAACAATAACTCAAGTTTATAATAAACATGTCTTTTTTAACTAGAAAATTATGAAAGTTATCGTTCTTCCTTAGCCAGCATATTCATCTTTGTTTATAAAGATGGCGACTATATTTTTCCAGACAATTTTCATTTAGGTGTTTCACATGGACAATTAAACTTGCCATGGTTTTTAATGTTATCTAAATAAATAAATGCAAAAGTTTTTTCCACCTATTCTAACTATATTGCCATTAAAGCGGTTTATGCTTATTTAATTCTCTGTAGTATATTTTTATTCGTCATGATACATTCCTCCCAGACATTACCTCCTCTTTGGGGATGGGGGGGAGGCTGTACAGTATACATTCGTTCCTTACGATACCATTTCCTCAGGATTACAGCCTCTCATTTGCATATTTATTTATTTTTAAGTTTCTAATGAATTAATATTTTCCAATCTGTTCATAATTAAATACATGCGCTTATTATTTTTTAATAAATTTGTTGCTTTTTTCGTTGCTGCTGTTGTTGTTCTTGTTTTTGTTGTTGTTGTTGCTGTTCCTATTCCTATTCCTATTTACTTCCTCGAGAGCAGAGTCAGACACAATGTCAATATTTAACGTGGGGAGAATCCAGCTCCTCCAAAATGTGCACTCTGAATTGGAATAAAAATTTCAATTGCCTCGGTCTTGAAGGATGTCTCTTCCACTAACACAGAACATAAAAACTAAGTGCAGATTCAGTTCATATACTATATTTTGTTCCTAGCCAAAAGGCCAAGGAGTTAACATGTTGGTAGTGATGATGATGATGATGATGATGATTTTTAATAGAAAAGAAATAAACCTCCTCTAATCTTTCTAAATTACACAAAAAAAGAAGTATTTAAAAAAATATTAATTACGTATTTTTCTTTCTTTTATGAAAAGCTGAAAACTACAAAGTACCCATTTCGAATTACTCAGTAATATAAAAGTGGAGTCTTTGACCAATCGACATTCCACCCATATGTTTATTCATTTCATTATATAATCAGTTTTAAATGAGAAATTCATTTTAATTTTTATACTAAAACAAAATAAAATCTATCGATGTTGAATATCTTAAATATCATATAAATTTACATTTTTGTTGTTTTTTCCTAAAAAACAAAATTTGACGATGTTCATGCACAGTATATTTCCCTCAATGGAATATATCAAATAACAATCATCATTTTTTAAAACTTTCTCTAAATTACCAAAATGTCAAATGAAAATTACTTTGGTTTCTTTAAAGAAGACGACAGCCATAGTAATTGCCGCCTGGAGGGCGGGTAGGACTTGCTTGTAAATATTTTATTATTATTTACTCACTAGGAGTTCTCACACAGGTCATCAGTGATTGCTCACCGACAACCGGTGGTATTCCCTGGAGTCTGAGTGACAACAAGTCTCCCCAGATTTCCAGTATTTTCCACCTCTTTTCGATAGCCACCGCAAATAAACTTACAGTATCACAACAGCCGTTTACCATTGATTTCTCGCTGGTAAGGACCATTGGTGTTCTCTGGGATTTGGGTGGCAATAAGCCTCCCCAAGGTCCCAGCAGTCTCTGCACTTCCAGTGGAGGTCTAGTTTGTGCTGTCCCTCCTCAGTCTTCTCATCCTCCTTGACCCTATGCAAATATTTTGTGTGGTGTCAACCTAGGCTGGTACCATTTTTTTATTTTTTTTTTTTATTTTTTTTTTTAAATAAATATTTATTTATTTATTTAAAAAAAATTTTTGGGGGGCTGAGGGAGCTGATGGTGTTTCTTGCTATTTCTGTTCATTGGTTCATTTTTGTGTTGTGTCAGTTGAGGCCGGTGTAATTTATTGGGGGGGGGGAGCTTATAAAGCGATGTTTCTTGCATTTTCTGTTTCTTTGTTTGTGATGTGTTCTTTCGGTGGTTTTGTTTTCTTCCTGTAGTAGATTCCTTGTGACCCTTCGTAGCTTATGCGGGTTAGTTTCCGCTTTCAATGATTTTTTTCTTATGATTGTAGCTGTTTTGATCATTGCCGTCCCTTGTATAGTTCCAATGATCCCTTTGATTCCAATTTCTCCCAGTCATTTTTCCAGGTTTTTGGGGATTGTTCCTAGTGCTCCTACGATTATTGGTATTATACTGACTTTTTTTATTATTATAATTATTATTATTATTATTTTTTTTTTTTCTTGGTTCATTCTATATTTTAAATATTTCATTTGCTATTTCTAATGTATTTTCATTGCTATTTCTTTTTTGAACTTACTGGTGGAGTAATATATGGTTGCAGAATGGGAGGTTATGTCTTCAATATTGTCTGAATATATGTTTTTTGAAATAATACTGAAATCTGAGGTTTTTTTCTAAAATAATTTCTGTATATGATGTTGTAAATGGTGCCGAAGAAGAGACGGTTTGGAGTCATATAAATACAAAATAACATTTTTTTCAAATTGTCTTGGAAACGATCGTACGCGAAATAATCGTTGTGTTTGAATTCTTTGAACTAAAAGCTTTTTCTTTTAACTGAGTTCACCCCAAACAAGGCAAGTTGCCACTGTAGACGTAAGGGGCTACTGAGAATTCAACTGAAAGTTTTGGGAGTCATCCTAAATTGGGAGCTGTGCAGCAAGATGCTTGTTCACATTAGTTTTAAATTTCTGCATGTCTGTACAATCGGGGGAGCAGGTAGAGAGTTCCAAAGGCCGGCAGGTGAAGAAAGCATCTGGTGACCTCCATAGTGAATGGATGGGATTTAGCTGACTGTCAGGTTGGTGAGTGTATTTACGTTGAGGGGGTGCCAGAGCAGCAAGTTCACTGGAGCACATTCCATCAAAGTACTTGTAAAACAAGCACAGGGATGCAACATTGCAGCGATGTGACAGGGGTTTTAACTTGGTAGACAGTGTGAGACCTATTAGATTAGAGACTCTTTTTTGGACCTGGTCTAAGAGGGAGAGACTATTGGATGGTGCACCAGCCCAGATGTGATAGCAATACTCCATGCATGGGCAGATGGTGGCTTTGTAGAGATATAGGATACTGTCAGGTGTGAGAAGTTTTCTAGCTCGGTAGAGGGAGCCCACTTTCTTTGCAGCAGCCTTGGCAATATCTTCTATGTATTTGTTATAATTCATGCTACCTGTGAATTTTAGGCCGAAGAGTTTGAATGATGGATTCTCAGGTAGGGTGTTATTAGCCATGGCAATCGGTGGTTTAAAAGGTTTCTTGTAGTTGTAGAAGGAAAGGAGCTTTGTCTTAGTAGCATTAAATGTTACCATCCATTTATGACCCAATTCGACTACAGAGTGGAGGTCACTTTCTAAGGATTCAGCCATTGCTTCGGATATGTGCACGTCCGTTTTACCCACATGGCGAAAGTAGAGCATTGTGTCGTCAGCAAATATACCCATCTCAGACACAATGTTATGAGGAGGTCATTTTTGAAAATCAGGAACAATAAAGGTGCAAAGATCGATCCCTGGGGTACACCTGCATTTAGTTGATGTTGTTTGGATGAACGGCTATCAAGGACAACCTGGATCTTTCTTTTGGATAAGAAGGATCTTATTATATTAAATATTCGTCCAGTAATACCATATGAATTAATTTTCATGAAAAGACCTTTATGCCAGACTTTGTCAAAGGCTTTGGATATATCAAGTGCTACCACTCTAGCTTTACCTGCCTTGTCCAGTGTATGGCATATGCGTTCAGAGATGACCGTTAGCATATCCGCAGTAGACTGTGCTTGTCTAAATCCATACTGATGGTCAGAAAACAGTTTAGCATTAACGAGGTGATGGAGTATCGCTAGATTGATTAAGGATTCAAAGATTTTAGCAGAGAGCGGGAGTAGACTCCAGCTATCAGGGAAGACAAATAGATAATGTTCTAATTTTGTTGATTTCAACTCTCTCTCTCTCTCTCTCTCTCTCTCTCTATATATATATATATATATATATATATATATATGAGAGAGAGAGTTGAGATCAACAAAATTATCTATTTTAGTTCCAAGAATTCAAACACAAAGATTATTTTGTGTACTCCAGTGAGCAGTATTAACACAACCGTCAAAATCATAGCTTTAATGCATGTTCCTTCATTAGTTGAACACTGTTGATGTCGACTGCCTATCGCGCCAGCTCGGCGTTATATGTTGTTCGCGTGGGCCGAGTCGTCGGAATTTCAGTTAAAAAACTTGACTCATATTCTGGGGTTTCGAATCTTGAGACCGAATTGAATAATTATCTCTACACTGATGATTCCGGAAGGATGAAACGTATACGTATGTTGATAAACAAATATTTATAATTATATATATCGGTAGATGTATTCATATAAACATACATAATGCAAATATAGCAAATATATATACTTTTGATAAATACTATAGTTTTTGGGGAATACTGCATAAATAATTATTTTACCGATACCCAGCTCAGGGTCAATTTCCCAGTGTATTAGTGTAACTTCAGTAATAACATAATATACTGCAGTCAGACTAATTCAGCCCAGCCCGGCCTGGCCCCTGAGGTTGAATCTTTCACTCCTATCAGTTGATCACTGCGATACAATCCTCTGCTTGAATACATTAACTGATATATTGATTTTTTACATAAACCTCGAGACGGGCGGGAGGAGGTGTAATTTACATGTTATTTATATTTACCCTGGGTGGGGTGGAGGATAGGAGGTGTAACATGTGATTATTTTTTTTGGGGGGGGGATGGGGGTAACTTATGTTATTTTTTCCGGTGGGGGAGAGCAGGTGTAACTTATGTTATTTTTTCCGGTGGGGGTAGAGCAGGTGTAACTTATGTTATTTTTTCCGGTGGGGATAGAGCAGGTGTAACTTATGTTATTTTTTCCGGTGGGGGGAGAGCAGGTGTAACTTATGTTATTTTTTCCGGTGGGGGTAGAGCAGGTGTAACTTATGTTATTTTTTCCGGTGGGGGGAGAGCAGGTGTAACTTATGTTATTTTTTCCGGTGGGGGGAGAACAGGTGTAACTTATGTTATTTTTTCCGGTGGGGGGAGAACAGGTGTAACTTATGTTATTTTTTCCGGTGGGGGTAGAGCAGGTGTAACTTATGTTATTTTTTCCGGTGGGGGTAGAGCAGGTGTAACTTATGTTATTTTTTCCGGTGGGGGGAGAGCAGGTGTAACTTATGTTATTTTTTCCGGTGGGGGTAGAGCAGGTGTAACTTATGTTATTTTTTCCGGTGGGGGTAGAGCAGGTGTAACTTATGTTATTTTTTCCGGTGGGGGGAGAGCAGGTGTAACTTATGTTATTTTTCATATCTGCTCTAGTCATTTCAGTTCCCTTGGTTTCGTGTAATGTTCGTTCTATGTTCTAATCATGTTTGAACAGTGTTATTCTATTTCAGTTTATCCTTGATTGGTCACTTATATCTGGTTATGTTAGTTGGTTTCCACACTCGATGATTTTTCTTACTATTTCAGCTGTTTTCACCGGTCCTTTGAACGGTGCCTATCCTACCATTGATTTCAATTTCTCCTAGGATTTTTTCCATTTTTTTCGGAACTGTTCCCAGTGCTCCTACTAATATCGGTATTACATGTTCAATACACCCTCCACTTCCTTAGAAAGCTCCATGAATCTGCTTAGTTTTTCTGCTTCCTTGGTTTTCACCCTGTGAATTGCTGGGACGTCTAAATATTTTTGACTATTATTATGTCCGATCATCTTGTATGGATGAGTTTGTCCGTTTGTGTTTCAGTGAATTTATTATTATTATTATTATTATTATTATTATTATTATTATTATTATTATTAATAAATGTTTTAATTATTATTATTATAATTATTTACTAATTAGGATTGGTCTGAGTGACAGCAAGTTTCCCCAGATCTCCAGTACTTTCCAGCTATTTCGATAAACATTGCAAATGATTTTGCGTTATCGCAATAGCCGATTACCATTTATTTCTTGCTGGTAACGACAATTGGTAGTTTCTGGGATTTGGGTGACACTACTATACGCACTCTTCCAGTGGAGGTCTGGTTAGTGCTCTCCCTTCCAAGCTTTTTTATCATCCTTGATCCTTTGCAATCATGTGTGTGGTATTAACTGAGGCTGGTGCCATCACATTGTGTGCGTGTGTTTTGGGAGGTTTATTAGAGTTCTTGCTGTTTCAGTTCACGTGGTGTTTTTTCTTTTTGGTTTTATTTCTATTGCAACTTCCATGTGGCTGGTTAGCGTTCGTAGTTTATGTGGGTTGGTTTCCGCATTCGAGGATTTAAAAAAAGATTTCAGTTGTCTTCATCATTGAATAATAATAATAATCCTTTCTCTCCCCGTTCTCTCTCTCTCTCTCCACACACACACACACACACACACACACACACACACACACACACACACACACACACACATACATATATATATATATATATATATATATATATATATATATTAACCTTTTAAATAGTGTCAGAACCTTCAATACAATATCCTTTTGCAAGTAACATTTTCACTGATTTAACCTTTTCCCGATACTTATTTCTTTTTCTTTATTTTTTTATTTAAAGAATTTTATGGAGATTTTGCTAAAATAAACTGTTATTTACCTAATTTATATATTTCCATTAATCTTTAATATCTAAATTATCTTTTTTGAAAATACAGCCATTCATTTATTGACCAAATATATGAGTAAAATCACGTCAAGAGGTTTTCACGAAAATAGAAGGCAAGGGATATAACTCTAAATTATATAAAAATAGGTTTGCGTTAGTTACTTCCCTTGATATCTGTTTTGATTTTTATTTTGTTTCGTGCGTAATTTCGACTGTTATTTGAACGATATCCACGTAAAAAATTATGTCAAGTACGTCTTATATTTATTTTCACAAAATCTACAACACACACACACACACACACACACACACACACACACACACACACACACACACACACACACACACACAACACGTTGGTTTGTGTATTATGTGTATTTAGAACAATCATCCAATGCCGGTATTACGATACCATTACGCTTGACATTTTGAAGGCGTTCGACAGAGTGTGACATTCTGCTATCCTACACAAACCTCGGGGTTATGGTATTGGTGGTGAGGTTCTTGACATTATCAAGTCTTTTCTTTTTGATTGAAGCTTGCGAGTAACTTTGCGAGTTTTTTTTTCTATCAATGCTGGTGTTCCTCAGGGCTCTATTCTAGCACTGTTTCTCCCCTATATAAATGATCCCCCAGAGAATATTATTCAGAAAATTAACATCCATGTTGATCATACCACTCTCTATTCTGGTGTTGCTTATCGCCCTCGGATCAGTCGAAATATGCAGCTGATCTAGAAGTTGACCTAAGTTCAGTTGTGGATTGATGTACGAAATGGCTTGTTTCGTTTAATCCTGTTAATGCTCAGCTCATGTCTTTCAACCGTAGGCGTGTCCCTTTTCCTCCTGAGCTTCTCATAGATGGCTCTGCTCTTGAGGAGAAATCGACTCCTTGGTCTTTCTCTCTTATCGAATCTTTCTTGGCGTTCATACATTAGATCCATTGCTCTTTCTGCTTCTGGCAAAGTCGGTCTCTCTATCGCCCCAAAACATTTTCTCACACCTGAAGCTATTCTCTATCTCTACAAATCTACTATCAGACCATGTGTGGAGTACTGTTGTCATATTTGGGCTGGTGAATCTTTGCCCCATTTGAGGGGTCTTGATGAGGTGTAGAAACGTATCTGTGATTTGATTTGCCACACCCTTTTTCTTCTCTGCAACCCCTCTCTCACAGACGTGATGTTGCTAGTCTCAGTCTTTTCTATAAATACTATTATAGCATGTGTTCTTCAGAATTATGTGATCTATTCCCTGCTTCTTTTGTTTCTAGCTCGTTTAACTCGTTAGTCTAGTTGTAATACGATAGCCAGAGGGGGGTGAAGCCCTAAACGGGTGGGGGTAAATGATTCACTAGCTCATACAAAGACGATCGGAAATGGGATAAACAATCAGCAAGGAGTGGTCCGTTTCCATTGTTCAGAGGTGAGGGCGTGTCAGGATATAAGATATTTAGGATTGATAGTGTTTTACAAAAGTTTGACAACAATAAATTAGTTTTACGCCAGACGACGGTTTACGGCAAAAAGTTGACGAATTGGGACTGAGAGGGAAGAGATTCAGTTTGGATTCAACTTCAGACGAGATCAGATCGAGCCGAGCAAACGATGAGCTGAACTGATCAACCGAGCGACAGTGCTGGCCTCGACGAACAATTTAATCTCTGTTCACTAAAATGTGTACGTTAACATTGGGGTCACTTTCGGTATCACACACAACCAGAGTACAACTGTTTGAAACACAATGTATTTGAGTTAGTGTTCTTTCTTATGAATTGCGTTGCTTTTATTTGTTTTATAACCTTGTAAACCAGTGCTGTATCTTCGACGATTCGTCAGTGGATAGACGACTCGGCTAGAACGACGATGAAGACAAGAAGAAGGCAACGGACACACAACGTTGGGGCTGACGGTCGTCGAGAGGGGCAGCATGGTTCTACATAGTGGTCTTCATCAATTTGCTGTTTTGATACCTCATTGTAATACGCTTCCTATTCCAGTGGCTTTTTTCCAAGAACTGCAGGCTTGTGGAACTCTCTTCCTGTTGACTGTTTTCCTCCTACCTATAGCCTTGGTCTTTTCAAAGACTAAGACCAATAGGCATCTCCTGTCTTTGTGATAATCATCTTTCGTTCTTGTTAGCTCCTTACATCAAGTGGCATCATGCCTTGTCTGGAGCGATTTCCATAAAAAAGATATCTAAAAAGGAGCATTGGATGGAAAAAGGTACATAGCGACCCCTTATTAATGTGAGTGTATCTGACAATTGACAACAAACCCATTGTCATCCGAAAAGACGAGGGGTGGCCTGCAAGAAAGAACAGCGACTACATTTTACTGTGATAGATGTCTGTGGAATGATTAACACATACAGGGTGTTCTAGAAAATATTGACATTTTTTTTGTGGCGATGAAAGATAAAATGTCATATCTTGGCCAATAATTGATCTGTTATAAAAATTCAAATTGCATGCCTCAGAGGGCCTTTTGTCGAATACAGCTCACTTGAATAAGCCGCCATAAGCCTCCATCATGGCATCCAAGCGGGACTTGAACCTATAGCACGCGACCTTCATTAGCAATCAGTTCGTCTATGGTGATGCAAGCGATACGGTTGGTGTCATTCTAAACCACGATCCACACATAATAGTTCGTGAAGTCCTAATCAAGCGAGTTGTGGGAGCGGGCAGATGTTTGAACTGGTGAAATCCCGCAAGATCACAGACAGTCACGTCTGGGGTTTCCCGGACGTGTGTCATGAAACCTACTGCCACACGTATGATCTGCATCTACCCTATCGATTCAGTTCAATGGACAGAATCTCAATCTAGCCATCTGAATTGAGTCTGAGTCGCTTTTCGAAGATATGGGGCGGCCAGACGTGACCTTAACTGGAAACACGTCCAAATACCATCACAGTTTGAGAGAACTTGGTCTTAATGATGGATGGAGCTTAATGCGGACTGTAGGATAGCCAACTCCTGTTCTGCGCGTTGTACAAGTCGTCCTGGCAGAAGTTTTCATCGTCTGAGAAGAACTATCCCCGACTCAACTGGGTATTTCACATTATTGAGAATTTTTTTGGCTTTCGTAAGACGTTTATCTTTTTCCTGGGCAGTGAATAGTCGGCTTTTGTAACTCTTGTATGAGGAGTAGCGAAAATCCTCGTTCAGCGCTTTCTTCATAGTCGCAACTGGCGCTAATCTATCTCACCAATGCCCATACTACCGCTGTGCAGCGTACAGTCAGAACGTCCTGCTAGCCACTCATTCTACATCTTCTCAACAATTCTCCAGCTCACATATCCCAACGTTTAAAGAGCACTGAGCTGTAGATAAAATTTCCGATTTTTTAAAATCCAGCCTGAAGAATTATCACGCAGACTACTCTCTTCCAATATTTCAGTGCTTTTCAGTCATCCATAGTCTTAAGCTCCCAAACTTGCTAATAGTAAAAGAAACAGCTATACGTTGAAGTACTTGGCCGCTATTAAATACTAAAATGGTTATAAACTGAAAGAATATAATAAAATACTCAAATTTGTCTTGAACACCCCCACACATACCATAAATTAGTTGAAAGAAACCAATAAGTGTTCGAGCGTAAGTTTCACAGGAGCTAATATAAAGTATTTTATTTAAAAACTATATATTACTGTGTCTGTTTGGTGTATCGGGGATTAATCGTTCTGGACAAACGATCTCTGGTGTAGAAGCCGTCTTATTATCTGTTCTAACTATCAACACATTTCAGCAGTCGAAAACTCTGAGAAAAATTGATATAATTGTCACATTCAATGCTACCAAGACAAAGCTCCTTTCCTTTAGCAGTTATAAGAAACCTTTCCAAAACCCGATTGCCATTGATAATATCACCCTTCTTGAAAGCCTAGCGTTTAAAGTTCTCGGCCTAGCATTCATAGGCAACATGGGTACTTATATCGATCTTGACCCAGTTTTCGCGAGTTTCTTGTCGGAAGTGTTCGGCTATCCTACGCAAACGCCCGAGAGATGACGAGCCGATTTGTACCAGACGACAATTTTGATACGGTGCTGCGTCCAATGATAATAATGTTTTGCTTGTTTTTTTTGTTGTTGTTAGGGTTTAGGGTTAGGGTTAGGGGTTAGGGCGTAGGGGTTAGGGTTTAGGGGTTAGGGTTAGGGTTTAGGGTTAAAAATATTTATTCGATAACAGTAATTTCGTTTTGTTTTGCTTGTTTTATTTGTTTTGTTGTTTAAAAAATTTCTTGCAACTATAACTAAAAATTATAAGACGCAGCAACGTATCAAAATAACAGAAAATATTTATTTGATAACAGTAACTTCACTATGTTTTGCTTGTTTTTTGTTGTTGTTTCTTTTAGAAAATTTCTTGAAAATATAACTTAAAATCATAGGACGCAGCACCGTATCAAAATTGTCGTCTGGTACAAATCGGCTCGTCATCTCTCGGGCGTTTGCGTAGGATAGCCGAACGCTTCCGACAAGAAACACGCGAAAACTGGGTCAAGATCGATATAAGTACCGCAACATGAATTGGAATAAATACATAGAATATACCGTCAAGTCTGCTGCAAAGAAAGTGGGCTCCCTCTACCGGATTAGAAAACTTCTCACACTTGCCAGTATCCTATATCTCGATAAAGACATTATTCGCCAATGCGTAGAGTATTGTTGCCACATCTGGACTGACGCTACGCTCCAACTACTAATGTCTATTTCTTGAACAGGATTAAAAAAAGAGTCTCTAAGATAATAAGTCTCGCACTGTTTATAAACCGCAGCCCCTGTCCCATCGCCGCAACGTGGCATTTCTGTACTTGTTTTACAAGTACTTTCACGGAATGTGCTCCGATGAACTTACTGCATTTGTACTCCTTTAATATAAATACCTCTCGATCAACATAGCTAAAAGCAAAACCCCATCTCCTCACTGTAGAGGTCCCTAGATTCCGGAATTCTTTCTACTCTAATAGCTTCTTTCCTCGGGCCACCTGCCTTTGGAATTCCCTCTGTGCTCCCTGTTTTCCCGACTGCACCAACATGCACAACATTAAATGTAATATGAACAAATATCTTGCTGCAAAACTCCCCGCTTAGGATACTCCTATAAATATGGCCCTAATCACAGTAGCCCCTTACGTTCCAGTGGCAATATGTCTTGTTTGGGGTGAATAAAAGTAATAAAAACGACGGTGGACAATATTCATAACACTCACTAAAAGATTCTCCACTCTATAATAAAGGCCAATGTGTATTTATTTTGTTTCGGAATTCTTTAGATGATGATTGATAATTTGCATTATTTGGATTATTCGGACTACTGTTCTCACCTTGGATGTTTATTTACTTGTACCTATATAGATATCCATCCGTCACGCAAAAGTCAGCAAGTAATAAAAGCCGGACGAAACCATTTTAAGGGTTTAGGGGAAGGGAAAAAGCAAATAGCAAGTCAAATACCCGCCGTCGTCTGAAATTAATTAGAAAAAAAAAACCTCATTCAATTTTCATAATGAGACGTTTTCTTTTTTATTTTCTCTTTCTTCTTCTATAACCCTTATCCTCAAGTGGCCTTTGGGCTTTGATAAGTGCATAAAAATTATCGATTACTACGTTTTTCTTTCTTTTGCTCTGTATTAAACTTTCTAGTTTGAGACGTTTTCTTTGTTTATTTTCTCTTTCTTCTTCTATAACCCTTATCCTCAAGTGGCCTTTGGGCTTTGATAAGTGCATAAAAATTATCGATTACTACGTTTTTCTTTCTTTTGCTCTGTATTAAACTTTCTAGTTTGAGACGTTTTCTTTGTTTATTTTCTCTTTCTTCTTCTATAACCCTTATCCTCAAGTGGCCTTTGGGCTTTGATAAGTGCATAAAAATTATCGATTACTACGTTTTTCTTTCTTTTGCTCTGTATTAAACTTTCTAGTTTGAGACGTTTTCTTTGTTTATTTTCTCTTTCTTCTTTTATAACCCTTATCCTCGAGTAGCCTTTGGGCTTTGATAAATGCATAGCAATTATCGATTACTACGTTTTTCCTTCTTTTGTTCTGTATTAAACTTTCCAGTTTGAGACGTTTTCTTTCTTTGCTTCTTTCTTTTTTACCTTCACTGATTGAGGTGTTAGTTTATGTGAATATGAACATTAATGCGAACACTGGCGAAGCATATTTTTTCGTCATTTTGTTAAGGAGGGTGTTCACTCGTATATCATATTAGGCCAATCACACATTCCAATATAACACAACGTCTATCCAACTTTTCGCGGTAATGACTTCATGAAAGCAATAAAAGGATGAAGGAATAGAGAGAGAGAGAGAGAGAGAGAGAGAGAGAGAGAGAGAGAGAGACTCTTTTTGTCTTGTGCGTTTATCAACATGACCTCGATTTCTCGACTGCAGAGAAATAAAAAAAAATCATAATCAGTAGCGGATTCGACTGACACAGAACGAAGCGTTTTCCACCTGAGTGAATCCTATCAGCCTGTAAAGCGTGAATGAAAGAAAAGTCACGTGATTCTACGTCGAGGTAAGTTCCGCCTTTCAGCGGCATCGACTGTGGATCACCATGAATTCATTGTTACCATTACTGGGCAGACACCATCTGCTGCTTAACAACCATCTGTAACTACAGTAAATGCGATTCAAATTTTATATCGTGCACATTTGTCAACTCCACCGAGGAGGTTATGTTTTCGATCGAGTTTGCTGGTTTGTCACTATGCTTGTTTGTTTGTGTACAGCCTACCGTACACATCGCTTGACCAATCGTCACCAAACTTTGTCACAATATCGGTCATGGTCTTACTTTGAACTGATTTAATTTTAAGATATCTAGGTCAAAGGTCAATATAAAGGAAAAGGTGAAAGTCACACATTCAGCGATAACTTCTGTTCTATTCATCGCAGAGACTTGCTACTGGGCCCATATTATAGCCAAAATAAAGCCTCCATCTTTTGATCTTAACAGTGAAAAGCTCTGTCTATGTCGAAACTTTTACGGAATTTCAACTTCCGATGTTTCCAAATTTGATGTATGGATATGATCCTCTTTGATAACAGTAACCACCAGCTTGATCATATAAATAGTTTTTGGGTTATCAACGTTTCCATGGCATAACTTCGGGAATACTTCATGCAATATGGAGAAGTCAGGCCCAGCTTTACGTTGTCAGGCGGAGGTACGCAGTCTCACACTGACTCATGTTATCGTGTAGAATATGGGATGTCCAAAATTTTAGTGAAAGCAAAGTAATTCGTTTTTTTTTAATTTAAGATGTTAAAATTTTGGCAATTTCTAATTGAACGAGTCCGATGTCCATCTTCAAGAATACACGACAAAAGAAACTAACCAGATCCGAGTAAATAGTGGGTTTTAGTTCGAGACAGAGTTCTAATTGGATCGAATTATATTCTGCTGTAACTCTTTGCGTTCACCTCGCCAGTTGTCACTCGTGTTTTGTTATTCATTTTTTATTGGCGATTCATGCCCTTTTTAGACCCACATTGTGTTTTTAGATTACAGAAGGCAGCTAATCATCGAGCGGTTCCCCGATATGGGTTGGTTGTTGGGCACGAACAAGGAACCAAAGAAAACAAAATTCAACACAGTTATATAAAAGTTGATTGGTTTATACATTGAAATTCGATTTAACTTGTAAGATCAAGAAAATCCCTTCTTCGATAATGCGAATGCCTTACGAAATTTTATTCGATTTTTATCGACATGAAAAAGATTCTGTGAAGTTCATTTTCGCTAAAAACTCGACCGAGTTCTTCTTACTTAGCAAATGATCAGTTTTGGGAGCAGCAAGTCGAGTTTAAGGCTAAGCTCAGGAAGGCGTCTGGTGAAGCCGTTTCCCACTCAACTGTGGCAACCTTTGCGTCTCTTTTAAATACTGTGAGTTCGATTTTATATGTAGAGAGACCTTAAGCCGGGGTGGTACCGAAGATCAAAGGGCCGAGTCCAAGTCTTTGATATACCACTCGTTCCTCTTAACTAATTCTTGTTCATTGGTTCTCTGTGATTACACAATTATAATTATGGAGAATTTGTTCAACCCCTTCTGATAGGAGAGCCCTGTTTTGTTCTTCGCTCGATGTTTTAACCCGGCTCTCCTATAACATTTATCATTCTCAACTTTATTTTCATTCTTATGATCTCCGACCTGTCCAAACCAAAAGACGCCTCAAAATCTTTAGCTATTTTGTCACCTATAATCACCCAGACTCTTACTATCCTCAATTGTTACAACGGCCTAGGTATATAAGCTCTGGCACATAATCATATTATCAAAACAATTCCGCTATTATAAGATTTTCTTCACCTAAATTAATTTCGAGTTCGTTTCTTATTCTGTTTTTCATCTGGTATAACTTGACGCCAGTCTACAGTTTCATTGATTATTGAATTTCTCATTCAGCAATACGTTGAGACAATCCCCAAATCTGTTATCATTTTTCTTTTTATTCTGTTTGGTTTAATCTAAGTCTGGAGTTCTTGATTAGATATTTCGCGGAGGCACGTAGACATTTTTTTCTAATTATTTTCTAATTGGACTTTCCATTTATTCATATTTTGAATTATTCATTTCTCTCATTACTTTTATTTTGTCCCTCATCACACAGTGTCACATATCAGTGCGGTCATACCACCACCCTCCCTCTTTTTATTCACTTGGTAATTTACACCCATACATCACCTCTCCTCCGGATAAAGGTGAACACAAAAGGTTTGTCATGCAAAGAAAATTTATGTCTCTACTAAACATGCAGCAGAACTATAAAAAATAGTCTTCTTCTGTGAGAGATATTAAACACAGTTCAACCAATGAGTATTGTTGATCGGATTTTCACTATACTTGCAGGGGAAACCAACTACTTGGTATATAAGCTCGCAACACTTCCTATAATTTAATTGATAAACAATTGATAGAATACAAGTGGTCTCTTTTACTTGGTTTTGGTTTCGTCACGACTTTCAAAACTCAAAGTTTTTAAAGCATCAGTCGAATCACTCTTACTCTGCGAATCAAACTCTTGGACACCAAATGTCGCTTGATCTAGGAAACTTGATGGATCACACACCAAAATGCTACGCGTCGTCTACAACATATCGTGGCGAGACCATGTAACAAATAAAATGCTGTATGGCTACTTTCCATGCATATCTGCAGTTGTTCAACGCCGACTTTGGCGCTGGGTATACATGTATCCTGACATGCACCTGATGAAAAAGTACTCCTGTGGTCCCCAATGGTAAAGCGACGGGTTGAAACGCCTCATATTACGATTAAGAATCTTCTGGAGAAATACACTGGCCTCTCGGGGTTGGAGCTTCTGACCGCAATGAGTGAGCGAGCATCATGGCGCACGAACTACGTGAATGTTTCACCATCAATTGATGGATGACTCGAAACAAGAAAAGACGGCTTTCAACTCCCCGGCAACTCTCCCACCCGTATGTCCGCTATGGGATCATATTAGGTCGATTAGGATCCACTTCGATAAGGAATATTGAATTGTGTCCGTCTATTGCTTTTGCGCACATCTGCCAACTTGTCTGGTTCAATTAAACAATTTCTATACTTTTCCGGCGGCCATAATGCTGAGATTATCACTATAATTGCTATCAACAATCTGTGCCGATCAATTCATTATGGTCTCAGAGTTATCTTCACATGTTGAGCTTGTCGGTTCTATCTTAATTTATTCTTTAACTGCTCGAATTCATTTTCTCAATCGGCTTCAAAGATTCAGGAATTTTCTTTGACGTTTGCCCAGGGAATTTCTTTACTACGGATTCACATATCTCTTCCCAGTTGCTTAAATTAATCTGGATGAAATTTGTAAAGCATTTATTTCCTTCAAACGTTTCTTCGTCCTGATATAATGGTGGAAGCGAATTTCTTGCCCGCTTAATTCTTCCCCTTGCTTGTGTACAGAATTTGGGTTGCTGTTCTAGTATTATTTTGTAGCGTGTATCAGCAATAGGCTGTGTGGCATCACTGTGTATGTATGGGCATGCCTTTTTCTGTTAGTGTGTGTGAGTGGGTAGCAGTTTGCTTCTGTTCGACTGACTCTCGTTAGTGTGCGCGGGAGGTCAGGAACGCTGTGCGGGCGTTTGCGTGTTCTATTCGCCTAACCTGGTCAAAGGCGCAGAGGGGGTGGGGGACGTTCTTCTTCCGATGTCTGCCGTTCTGGATCTGAATTCGTTTGTCCAATTCCTTGTTTTTATTAGTTTATTTTTAAATTTTGCATAGGCTTGTTACTTCTATGTTTCAAAATCATTTTCATTAGCCGAAAATGATGAGTTGACGACCGCATGTGAAAACTCTTATTAGCTTTTCAAAGTGATTGTCTATAGATAGTTAAGCGACATTTAATATGGATAGAATGTGAGGTCGCATTTATAGAAAACCTCACCTTTCCAATACCTGCATTAAATACAAATCTCAATTCTGCTCGCCGTTTTCTGCCAGTTCTGCCAGGATATTCGCCAGCGTCCTATCAACTCTTTTTATTTTCTTGTTGCGGGTGGTAGAGGGAGGGTTGCAAGTGCCTCACATTCATACTTGCTACGGTTTTTATTATTTAGTTAACGTCTTCCGGTCCATTGTTCAAACAGATTCCGAATTGAACAACTGCAAAGGGATTCCGAATCACAAGAAAGTCTTTGTTTGTGCCTTCTTGCACAGCACTACATATGGCGCAGACTTATTTATTTATTTTATCAACTGATCTTCAACATTTTAAATACACAGGTTATCTTGAGGATATGGATCGGAGATGTTCATACTTACTTTCTCAAAGGGGTAACTTGACCTGAAATGATGATATGATTTGCCAAATGCGAGTGTTATTGAACATAACTTTATCTGTTACTATATATACGTGAAGTAGATATGATTGGTTAGTTTAATAACGTGACGTAGAAAGGATTTGAAGTGAGATTACAGTTGCTGTGGATACTTTAGTGAAGGAAACGTAATAACTGATACTGGTAGATAGGAGCGCTTAAACCTGGAGCGTATCAACAGAAGAAACTCGAAGCAACTATTGGCTAAAGGAAAACAGTTATCCATAATAAGGAGTAAATGAGTGTGCCAGCTGAAACGAGAGAAACTCATCCAGATAACATTTGAAACCCAGACACACGAATATGAGAGTTCCTATTTACTTTTTTTAAGGTGGGTGAAATTCCGCTCCCCCCAAAAAGGGTACTTTGGATTGGAACAAAAATAAAAATTGCCTCAATTTAGAAAAATTTCGACTTCAATGACCGAGGACAGACTAGACTAAGCGTAGCATCAGAACATATACTACACTTTGTTTTAAGACAAAAGGCCAAAGAATATATGTATGAGAGTTGGGCGATATTCATACCCTACCCCCAATTTTTTAAAATTTTTTACATTTTCTAATTTTCGATACTTTTAATTGAATGAGTCGGACGTCCATGCTTAAAAATAAACTGTTAATGTCCGAATCGAGAATATGCGCCCTAATGCAACATTTTCGTTAAAATACTCATCCGAAAATCTTGAGTCTGCTTGGACCAATTAGTGTTTTTGGTGTGTGTTTTTGCAGTGTTATGCAAGCTGCATAAGACCATACTTTAGCAGAGTCGCATGATAGTCATACTTGTTTAACAAACCATTATCCGTATATATATATAATATATATATATATATATATATATATATATATATATATATATATATATATATATATAGTTATCTATGAAAGTATATTTATGGCAATTAAGCTACACAGAGGCTCCCGCGTTTCATCCCCGGGGAAATCTTCAGGCTAAAATGAAGATTCCCCCCGGGGATGACACGCAGGAGCCTCTGTGTAGCTTAATTGCCATAAATATATTTTCATAGCTTACTACCTAGCTCTAATTACGTATCGAGAACTGTTGAAGTAAATACTGAAAATTGATACATAAAAAATTATTTCTCCTTATAAAATTTTATGTGGATACATGAAATACTGGTGTGTGGTTGAGTTCATTTTATTCTATCGTTTGTGTGTTTGGTTTTATTGTTTACTTATTTATTTTATTAGTTCTTATTTTTGCTATTATTTATGTATTATTATTTATTCTTATTACTATTATTACTATTATTTATTTATTTATCAATTTATTTATTTATTTATTTTTTTATTTTACATAATTCTCGTTTAATTATGGAGTACTTTTAATATGTTAGTACCTGTGTTGAAAGCTATTTTGTTAATGTTAGGCTGTTTAGTTTTAATGAATATTGCTTCTAGTATTTTAAGTCTGTTTATGCAGTTATTTTTGTGTATTGTTTTGGTGTTAGATGCTAATATTTTCCGTATATCGGCCGACTGTAGTCTTTTGTTATGTGTAGTAAGGTGACGCTGGATGGCGCTGGTATCAGATAAATGGTAAGTTAGGCGTCGAGAGAGAGAGAGTTGTTGTAGTGTGGCCAATATAGGTGTTATGTATTTGTTCTGTTTGGATTGTAGGGAGAAATTCCTTAAAAGGGCATGAGAACATGTATATAACGTTAGTTTGGCTGAGAGTTGTATTGACAGTGTTATTTTTAATAATTAGGTTATTTGTTTTAAATTTTGTATAGTAAATTATTAGTTTGATCGTTTTTTTGTTGGTCGTTAGGTTTAGTGTATCGTTTTATTATGTGAAGTATTGCGTTTTCGTCGAGTTTGTAGTTAGGGTTCGTCTGGTTTTTGTAATAGAGGTTGATCGTGTCTTTTTTGTTATGGGTTTTATTTTTGCTTTTGTCGTGTATGGAGTTTATATATGATTTTATTTGTTCGTCGACTATTTTATGTGGGAAGTTGTTGTTAATTAATGTTTGTTTAATATTGGTTAATTCTTTATAAAATATTTGTTTGGATGAGGATATAGTGTGTGCGCGATGAACGAGATTTTTAATAAGTCGAAAGCGCTCGAGAAAATGGCCGAATTAAAAAGTACTATACGGATTGCCACCTGAAACCAGAAAGATGGCTCGACGGTTTGAGAACCTCACGAGGAAAATATACAAACGCGAAAGTTCCGTGATGTTCAACAACACTTACTTAGATATATATATATATATATATATATATATATATATATATATATATATATATATATATATGAATGAAAACATCATAAAATGCTTTTAATAGTAATACTCCATTAATACTACAACCAATCATACGGTTCCCGCCAAAAACATCACTAAACATTTAAAAATACACTTTCTACCAACTGAAGATGTCCCCAGAAAGAAACCGAAAGTACTAGGCTACCCAACAAGTAAGACAAATTCATCTTCAAGCCTGAAGCTCGAAAATCTATCAGGCATCTAGGAAGGATCAAGGAAAAAATATGCAGACACAAGTCAAAGTAATCTGTGATATTTAACGAAATATACTTTCAAGAAAAAATGCTGCATATATATATATATATATATATATATATATATATATATATATATATATATTTTGGTACAGATCCCGAATATAAATCCCGAATACAAATCATTCAAAAACCCTGCAGAGTTACTGCCCTTAAACATCCCGGATGATATCTTTATTTAAATTACTTTGGGATTGATTTATAGTCCTTTAATCCAGGATTTAAATACGAATTTAATTAATGCTGTTCCTTTTAACCTCTTTAACCCTTAACCCCATTTTCTCTCCCTAATTCCTTTAGAAGACACATCATTAAACCCCAAAACAGTAACGGCCAAATATACGATACTCATAATATTGACTCACGGGATTTATATAGAAATATTTTGAATTTTTTGAATTTTTTTTATATCTCTTTAAATCTTCTCTGGTTTAAATCTCAACTGTTACTTTTCACCCTTCCCCTTTTTTTCAAACCTTATTAAACCTTCCTTACACTAAATTTAAACAAACATACATAACACTCTAAGCAAATAACGCATCAAAACGAGAGTGAAACGTGACTTCACATATCCGAAACAGATGACAACAGAAGCTGAAGAGAGCCGGATGGCTAATTCCTTCTGTGTTTGAAACCGACGGTAAGAATGTTGTACTAATCTTTCTGTACCAAAATAAATAAATATTACGCTTTTAATTTTTAATTTTTAACTTTAATTCTCAGTTAATCGAGCACTCTGCTAGGATTTTTCCTGTTATATTACAAAGAAGTTATATATATATATTACGGGACGCTAGTGCTTTTTTTCCCGCATCCATTAAGCACTAGCGTCCCGTAACAGCATATTTTATTTCAACCCATATCTTTAACCACCTTGGGGATTCCCATTCCGGATATCCTTTCGAGGTCTATTTTACTTTTTACTTTTTCCTTATTCTAATACTCACTCTCGAGCTCCAATTTTATCGACTTTTCCCTCATTCTATTATTATTATTTTTTTATCGGTCAATCCATAATTTTCCTTGCTAGCCTAAGACTAATTTTATTATCTCTTTTTCATTTTTTATTTTCTTATTTCTATTTTTAATTCTATTTTTATTTTTACTTTTTTAATTTTTTAATTTTTCAATTTTTAATTTTTATTCTTACTATTCATTTTTCTAGCTCTACCTTTCAAATATATTTTGCCTCATTGTTTATAAGTACGGTCATCTGATTAAACAACTAAACCCCGAACTCTGTTCATAGACACATTCTGGTATTTTAACTCTCCCTCCCAGCATTCGTTGACTCACCCCCACTCCATTCTTTCCATTTTCTAGTTGAACCCTAATTCGCGCTAACATCCAATTTCAACTTTATGCGACTCACCCCCCACAATCACACTCTTAGTTTTAACCGCACTCATTCACCGCACCCGTTCCCTTTCTCCTCCTTCGCACCCGTTCCTCTCTCCTCCTCCACACCCTTTACTCGTTCCCTCCCTGCCTACTGGTCGCATATGAGTTTCTGCCTTTCTTCATTTCAAGCCGGCTTTCTCAACGGGCTAGCTTAAAAATATTTTCGCTGCCTTTTTTCCCATTTTAAAACACTTTCCTTGATATCTCAGCCCAGGAAGTATTTTTAATGGCGAATATTTTCCACCTCACTCTTTACTGAGCCTGCCTGCATCCACGAGCGTACCTCTTATTGGACTTTTTACCCTTTGGATTTTCTATTTTCGCCGCACCTGAAGTTGTGGCTTCTTGGAATTTAACTTTGAATCCTCTTTCACAACATCTCGTGCCTTTAACGACCTACCTATCTACATCTCATTCTCTCCGCTGGACTTTTCGACACCGGACTTTTTAGCAATCGGACATTTACTTGCATTCGGGCAGAGTTTTGCCCTGTGTTTCTTTCCCTACAACTTTTATTTTATTTTTTCAAATTTTAAATGTTGGCCTTTGCCAACTTATCTATCCCAGCGACTTCCTCTGATGTTAAGATTTTGATCTTTGAAAAGCCTGGCTTAAGGAAAATTTAACTTGAATAAATTGCCTTTTTGCGGAATATACCTTGCAATTGAATTGAATTTTGATTTGGCTTTTGCTTCTCTAATTCCTTTCCATTCTTCTTCATATATATATATATATATATATATATATATATATATATATATATATATATATATATATATATATATATATATAAGAGGATTTAATGAATTAGAACATTACAATTGTTCCAAGAATTAGAACATCAAGTCTAGTATGGCGTACGGTCGTTTTCAAAACATTCTGGAAATACTTTATTTTATTTAAAAAAAATAACAAAGCTACTCCAAAATATATCTTCATCAGCGCCTTTAGCACCACGTCCTACAGAAATTTAAGGACAAAATAACAAGCTCGTCGTAGAGGAACATCTATTGACAGGAAGAGCCACAGAGACAAATATTAGGAAAAGGATATATTATATAAATGTATATAGTTATATATAATTATATTAGCTCTTATATTTATAGGGAGAGTCAATGTCAGAGTTTGCCTCCGTGTAGAATAACGTGATTGTTGATTTAATTGGCGCTTTACAGGCTGATCTGATTCAATCAGATGTAAAACGCAAAATGCTCATTTACAACTGTAAATAATACAAAAAATAATTTACGTGTGTAGAGATAGGGGATACGCTCTATCACCGATATTGAGCACTCTCCCTATAAATATAGGGAACGCTAATAAGAGAAAATAATGATGAAGTATAAATAAGATAAATCAATATTTAAGATATAAATGAAGAACTGGCGCAGACTGAGTTTGAGGTGAGATTACAGTTGCTGTGAATACTTTAGTGAAGAAAACATGTGATACATGATCCGGGTAGATAGAGGCGCTTAAAATGAAATGAAGCTAATAAGACGAAAGTGTTAACCAATATGAGAATTGTTGAAACCGCAAATATCTCAATTCCAAGAAACGCTAATTAAGGAGATTTAAGTAGGGCTTCAGTAATAGGCTAGCTCGGAACAATTGATCAGCAAAAAGATTAATTAAACTCAATAGAATAGTGATAACGAATTTTGGCTTTCTATCACATGAACACTCTGACAAATTAAGTAGATATGACTCGGTTGTTGTACTTAAATCAGATGTTTTATACTGACAGCATGACAAGATAAAAATTACACCAGCAATAAAAATAATACGTGCTACTTTGGCTTGATATCTACAAGGAAAAATATTTACACTGTACATGGTTTTATTTGGCTTAGTATCTACAAAGAAAAAATATCTACACCGTCATTATTTTCAATATACAAATTTTCGCGCCAAGTCATGATATTTCAATTTCTTATGCATGTGCTGCGTTTTTGGCATCAACGAAACTTTGCTAATGATTTACAGGAAAATAACAAACAATGAGTTGGTTTAAATTCGCGTAAGCTCTCCATTAATCTGAATAGATTACTGAGCCTTCAGTGACGTCTCGTTGAATAATTGGCTTAAGTGTTGCAGGTATCTTTTAACGCTAGGGTTAGGTTTAGGGGTTAAGGTTAAGGGTTAGGTTTAGGGTTAGGGATTAGGGTTATGGTTTCAGGCTCGGTAACCACACATTCTTTCGAAACCAAGTAAGACAAATGTTTTCTTTGCTCTTGTGCCCGGTTGATTGTAGTATGAGGTTTAGATCGCATAACAAAGTGTAGATATCATACCAAAGTAGATTCATGATACGTAGATAACAAACCAAAGCGACATTGAATAACAACGTTAGATAAGAATCGTCTTAAAAATTTAGATTTATTGGACTGTAAGATTCTCTGGTGCAAAGTTGTGAGCGCAGACATGATTATTTTCTTCCGAGGTGGAATTAAAATAAAAAAAATGGGCACCTTGTTTCGTGTCTGGTGATAAAAGAGAAATGGTTGTCAAATTATGAGCTGGCTGATATATGAAGGGAAGAGAAAGGTTTTGGTAAAAACTTATTAGTTGTTAACATTAAGACCACCTAAGAATTAGATTTGTCGACTTCGCAGTGTCTTAGAGTGGAGCAATTATACGTGAGGCACCCCAGAATAAAAAAAAACGACCAAAAAGGACACATTTTGACTTGACATCTTATCTTGACTTGACATTGAAATAATTGGATAATCTCTAAAGTTTATTAAACAAAAAAAAATCTGCGAAGGCAAGCGTGCGTGCGATTATTTTGTTTATAATCCAACTGGAAGTACACGAATCCGGTGTCGAGCCAAAATGTGTCATTTTGGTTGTTTCTGATTCAGGGGTGCCTCAGGTATAACTGATCCCCACGTAGAGAATGGAGAAAAGGTAAGAGTTTCAGAATGGAGAAAAGGTAAGAGTTTCAGAATGGAGAAACGGTAAGAGTTTCAGAATGGAGAAAAGGTAAGAGTTTCAGAATGGAGAAAAGGTAAAAGTTTCTCTATAATGGGAAGAAGCTAATTAGATAACAAATAAACATTGCTGGAACTGCAATTGGCTAAGTTGCAAGAAACATTAATTAAGGAGATTTAAGTGGGGGAACTGGTAAAAAGACTAAAGAATTAACAAAACTACATGTTGCCCGGCCCCAAGTCAGTCTGGGGGCATTTTCGTATAAGCCAGCGATTCGCGCATCTCGGCAGAGAGACTACGTCGCTCGGCGGAACTTCTTGAGCTTGGTCGCTGTGCCCAATCCGCCATTCCGACCGCTGACTCTCTGATAGAAGAACTTGCTGAAATATTTAGTGCAACATTCACACGGTGTCCGGGAAAGACTTTTATTTCATACAATTTGTATCAATGTTCCGCATATAGAATGATCAGTTGTTAAATTACAACCGTAAACGTGTTGATATTTTTTTCTTTTCGGAAACGTGTGGACCCCCTCAATTCTTTGCGTTGTTGCCCGCTCAATTCCTTGCGAATGTTCGTAAGGCTGGTTTACAAATGAAAACGCGAAAAACACAGACAGAATTTTCATCGCTTATCTTATTTGATATTACTATGTTGACACTATCCTTTTCTCGCATTAATCTATTTGATGCACCATGAAAACTCGTGGGCCAACATCCCAACAAAATCGAGCGCTGAGGACGTCCTCGCTACCCAGTGAGAAAGTCTGCTCTACGGTCTTTGATTTCCCATCTATAAAAACTAACTAGCAACACTTGTCACAATATATTTAAATTTCATCATCGCATTCTTAACAAAATTCCAAACTTACCCTACATTCATCTCAGTTAACTTTTTGTAACATCAGCATTCATAACCACTAGGAGAAATCGTGTCACACTTGTTTGTGCTAGGCGGATCACTCAAGCAAATCATCGTCCGATAACTTCCAGTCGTCTGTGATCAAAGATAACAACGTGAAGCATAGTGATGCGAGCCGTGTGAATCACCAATCGGACGTAAAGTCGAATCACGAATAAGAAACCATCTCGTGAAGGTTGTAAAGGCGCAGAAAACTTTCTGCACCATTGATTACGGACTTCGGAGAAGTACGCAGACTTTGGTATATTCGGACTACTGTTCTCATCTTGGGTGTTTATATCACAACGTTTCGGCCGATGTAACCTCCGACCTTCTTCAGGTGTACTTTGTCGAACTCGGGAATCTGGACGGAATTTCGAACGGAACCCTTTATTACGGGGGTAGCAGCATGCTCTCGTTCCATCTGCCATGCCTAGGAAAAAGTCTTCAGTAATTCGCAATTCTTCGTATCGCCCGCACTGAAGATTGAACCTTCAACCTTCAGATGACTGTCACTTAGAACTGAATTTTACTTAGTACTATATCCACTGCGCCACGGATCTTTGCGTACAATTCTAGTATGAATCTTTGAAGTAATCAAGTAGAAATAGACTGTTTTGGGGCATAACTGAAGAAATATAAGGGCAAGCTAAATTTGATATAGTGTCTAAAAGAAGCCTTATTTTGATAGTCAGACACAAATAGGAATTTCATTTACAAAAAAATAGTTTGGGTTATAATGCTTCATTCTAATACAGTAGCAAAAACTAATAACCAATGATTTTCGTATATAATCTCTAAATGACGCAAAACAGTTATTTTCACATATATTTTCTAAATGAGGCAAAACCGTTTATTTTTCACATGTAGTCTCTAAATATTGTGTTCGATATAAGCACACTTTTTCTTTAGGCATTGCTTTATTCTCACAGCTCAGGTCTCTATTATCCACTCTCACCGTTCTTGTGGTTTTACTTTCACGCAATCAGTAATTTTTTCATTCAACATCTGTAAAATCTTTGGGTGAACCTTTAACAAATTGTTATTGGTATTTTCCCCATTACACCAATTACGCCAGGATCCCTGTTTTGAGAAACATCTTGTTTTGATAAGCTTTTTCTCTCCAGATCTTACATGGAAGACGTATATACAGTCTGTTGCTAAGGTCGCTGAAAAAATGGTTGGGTCATTCTACGGCTCCAGAAAGTACCTGAATCCAGATCCAATCCTCTACTTCTATAAGAGTTATATACGCCCTAAGATGGAATACTGTTGCCACATCTGAGGAGGTGCGCACAAAACACTATTTTGTGCTTTGACAAAATACAAAATCCACTCCGAAATCTAGTAAGGGTATTCTCTTCCCTACAGCCTATTGGTCTCATGAGAATAGAGAAGATACTATACAACTTCCAAAGGAGAAGATCATGTCTGGGAGGATGGTATCATGACGACAAAACATATATTACAATTCACTCTCCCCAAAATGATATGGTAATACCTGATTGAATGGTCTCATTACAACAGAACAGATACTACACTACCCCCAAAGGTGGAGGTAATGGGGGTGTTTATGACAACGGAACAGATAATACATTACTCTCCCTAAAGGACGGGGTAATATCCGGGAGGATGGTCTCATAACAACAGAACAAGTACTACGCTACCCCAAAGGAGAAGATACTAACTGGGTGGATGATAGCATAAAAACCGAGCAGATACTACACAACCCCCAAAGGAGGAGATAATGTCTGGGAGGATGGTCTCATGACAACAGAACAGATACTAAACTACCCCCCAAAAGATGAGGTTGTGTCTGGTGAAGAGGGTATCATGACGAATGAACATATACTACACTGTCCGCCACCAAGGAGGAGGTAATGATTAGAAGGATGGTCTTATTACACCAGGACAAATACTACAATACCCCCTCCACTATTTCAGATTATTTTACAATAGCGAAATAGTTTGAAGCAGTATTGTTTCGGATTCAGACAGGCATATATCAAACCTTAATTATAATTAGATAGATAGGTAGATAGATAGGTAGATAGATAGGTAGATAGAATGAATCAAACGGTTTATGGTTTACATCCGAATGTGGTAGAAATGCTAATTTTCTTGAAACAACTACTTGAATCGATGGCCTCGAAGATGTCCACCGTAAAATGAACATTTTTCAAAATCTCAGCAACTAATAAACCTAGAGACACATTCCTTTCGTATGAACTCATATTTTCGGGGTTAAGGGATTGGATGGACATGCTATTTTGTGTCTTACCTACCATCTAGAATCACGCTAAAATATGATTTCCCTGATGACAATCGTGACTCTATATTTTCTACTTGAATATATTTGAAGTAGACTAGAGACGGCAAATCAATTTGCTATTTCATAACATTGATCAAGCTTTCCGAAACTCGCTCAGGCTTGCTCAAACCTGCCCAGATTTGACCACGCCCACTTTAGTTCGAGATTTTAGCTTCTATGACAACAATGGCTGAATAAAAGAAGGTTGTCAACATGACAATTAGCATTAGTTTTGTTTGCAAATCTAATGACATATTTGCTAATTGTCCTAAAGTTTATCACGCTCATAGATTCTTTTCATAAAATCGGATTTACGAGGATTTTTGATATTCTATCAGCATTGTAAATACTCAAAATTGACCGTTTTTGTAACCAAGTTTATACGTATGTCTATTGGATGAGTGGTGAATATTAATTATTTCATTACCGGTGTAAAATATTGGACGAGTTTGTGACATACAAGGCTTTGCTGAATATTGGATGTAATATATATATATATATATATATATATATATATATATATATATATATATATATATATATATATATATATATATATAATATAGAAAGAAAAAATTCACAAAGACAGGGGGGATAAAAAGGGGGACAAGCAAAACACACTTAAGTTAAAATCAAAAAAAGAAGGGGAGTATAAAAATATAAAGAGGTCAGTTAGTGACTGACCTCTTTATATCTTTATATCTTTATATCTACATATTTTTATATTTTTACATGTCTGAGGAGACTAGGAAGTCGAAATAAATTATACATGCTGACAGTTGCAATGTGTTTGTGAATTTTTTCTTTCTATATTCTATTCTTGCTCTGTTTTCTAAATTGAGCTCTCTTACTTGGATTTGTTACCAAAATTATTCACTTAAACGCTATATATATATATATATATATATATATATATATATATATATATATTGGTGTGTCAACGCTTAGAAGTAGGATTTTTACAAGTTAACTTGAGAGGGGTGCTCGTGGTTAAATATATTTCTAGACGTTATATAGGCTGATTAACATATTTATTTACCCATAACATATTATGAGTAAAATAATTGATCTAATTGCTTCGGATAGGCTAAATGGATCACATGTATTATACTATTATTAAATAGATTATTATATAATAATAACTTCGATGGTATCTTCTGAATTTTGAATTCTGAATATACGAAGGTAAGACGCTCGTTTTTGCGATAAGATTTTTATCCCTTACATATTCTTTTGGCAAGCAACAGGCAAAGTATTGGGAATTCCGACACGCGGCATCGAAAAATAATTAAAATAAATTTTGTTAAAAAATATTGAATCAAGTTGGGGTGCTATCCTTTAGCGTCGTATTCTGATGTTTTGAATTAATGCTCCCAATATAAATTACGTAAATTATATAATAAGATTTATTTACAGGTTAATTAAAGTATCTTTTATAAATAAACAGTAATTACCATTTAGCCGGATCTAAATATTAGATCTCATAAAAGATCTTCGGTCGATGTTTCGTATTTTTCTTAGCTATGCTTCTAATTAAAATATGGCTACTGCCCGTGGTGATAATTAAAGAGACGCTGTGGATGAAGAGCATTTGATGTGAGTGTTTTATTTAATTTTCGGACCTTTATTTTTGTCATATCACAATGTATAATTTTTCGGATTGAGAACTTTTTAAATTTTTGGATTAATTCAGACAGGAAAGATACGATATGGACATACAAATGTTGGTCTCTTGCTGAACGAAACGGAACCGTAAAATTGTACCAACAGATTTTGTAGATCTTGGCCTTTGGAATGCAAAAAAATCTTGTTTTATATATGTTTTATATTGTTATATATATATATATATATATATATATATATATATATATATATATATATATATATATATATATATATGAAACGCTAGCGTCTGTAGGTTATAAATAATATAATATTTATATATATGTATATATTTAAGAAATGATGCAACTGTTTATTTATTTATTAAATGTTGATTTAAGAAATGATGCAACTTTGAGTTGTTAGGTTTTCATACTCAGGGTTTCGTAAGTGACAACAATTGAGAGGCGTTGAGACCATTTCAAAACGTGCACCGCCTAATAATCAACCAAATATTACGCACTTACTCTCTCTCTCTCCCCCCTCTCTCTCTCTCTCTCTCTCTCTCTCTCTCTCTCTCTCTATATATATATATATATATATATATATATATATATATATTGGAATTTAAATTGTAAACGTTTTTCTGGAATTGCAACAGTTTGGTGTTGTAACGTCTGACGACTTCACATATCGCGTTCTCGGCTATTTTTTTTTTGAATTCTCTTCTTTTCTTCAGCTTTTTGTTCATTGGTCTGTTATCACCTGAAGAATCGAAAGTGCTAGTGATACTTATGGAACATTCATTATTAGTTTTTTTTTCATTTTGACCCAAAAGATTATTAGAAAAATTGAAAATATAAAAAAGGTATAATCAAATTGTGGAATTCTGTTATGCTAAACAATGTTTGCTTAAATTAAAGAATTCTGCCTAAATACACACACATGGCGCCTAACAACGATAAGAAAAACCTACGTTCATGATTGAAACTTTATTTTATGTATCCTATGATTGTTGTTTTTTTGTCTATTGCTTTTTGATGTCCTTAGACACAATCTTTGGACTTCTGAAGAGTTTCACGCATGAAAAATTCGGTACTTTTTTTTTTATAGTAGGACCCGCGCTAGAAGTTCCTCGGCATCGGTACTTTCCGAATGTTTATGTTAAACGCCGGACAGTGCCGAATGAAAAATCCGTTGACAGACCTGCGTCCAAAAAACACAAACGAGGCTGGATTTACAAGCGGGAGAAAACAAGAAAAACAAATTTTGTATGAAATTAATTTTTTTTAACGAAGATTCAAATAAGTGTTTTAATTAAAAACTTACTTTTTAACGTTTTTATTATTAAACATAACATACCAAATAAATAACACTGATACTAATAGTGAAAAGTAATCAAGTAAGTTTTGTTTTACATTTTTTTACGAAATTTCTATGTTTTTACTTGTTTTTACTGATTATTTTTGTTGATTTCGTAAAAGCTTAGGTTTAGGGCAGGGTTAGGAATTAGGGTAAGGGCAGGGTTAGGAATTAGGGTTAGGGCAGGGTTAGGAATTAAGTTAGGGCAGGGTTAAGAATTAGGGTTATCGTTCATTCAGGCGTTTCAACAGCCAGTGGTACAATATAAAAATTCATACCGTTTCAACCAGTTTGCAAGTTCAGCGTGTCATTCAGTTTGAATGTTTAGTTGTCGTCTGCTTATTCGTTTCGCTTCGAAGGCCTTCCGGCGTTTAACGTAAACCACTGAAAAACACCGACGCCGAGGGACTTTTGGCGCGGGTCCTACTGTAAAAAAGTACCAAAAATTCAATATATATATATATATATATATATATATATATATATATATATATATATATATATATGTATATGAATGTTTTGAAAAATCAATAAAGAAGTCGTCATTGGAAATTTTGTATACCATTGTTTATATATATATATATATATATATATATATATATATATATATATATATATATATATATATATATATATATAACTAATTTCATGAACAGAAAAGTTTTGCACCACTTTTATAGGTTTTTACGTAGATTAAAATAAAGATATAATTATATCATAAACCTTATATCTACAATCCATATTCTACTTTTGACAAAGATCCATGACATGATTTAGATTCTAGAAAATATCTAAAATTTTATGCCTTAGTTATATGTTAATCCAATGAAACTCCAGTGTTTATAAAAGTGCTCAATATATTAAGTAGAGCTGTTTTTTAGTATACATTTTTATTTATACAAGCATTTTTGGTTACATATGTGCATACATGTTTCAGCTTCACCCTCGTTCGAGAGCCAGCTTCCTCAGACCCCCCCAAAATTTGTATAAATAAAAATTATATTAGTAAAATCGAAACATGGATAATTAATATTTATTTATAAAAATAATTATTAAATAGCTCTCTTCAGATCGAGCACTTTGAAAAAATATGAAAAATTTCTAATCAAGCAATATTGCAAAAGTTCCCTTCCTTTTATCGCAGATCGAACACTTGCTTTATTCTTAAATGAATATAGGGTTTATTTCTCTCACATTTTATATGACTTCCACGGTGGTCGAACGGACAAGGATGTTAGATTGGAGTTACTAACTGAAACGTCTATGCACATATGTAACCAAAAATGTTTGTATGACGTAAAAATTATGCTATATTTTTATACACACACATACACACACACACACACACACATATATATCAAGGGAGGCGCGAGAGCGCGCTATCCCTTAATAGACTACACGGATGGCCTTTGATCAATCATAACTCAAAAACCAATAAACCAAATTAGTTAAAACTTTACACAGAATTTTTATTTGATAGGTTCTAAGTGTGTAGAATTTCAGCATCATTAGTCAAAGCAACCCAGAGACCAGAAAGTTCAATCATGAAATCATGTTATCTGTGTGTGTACGTACGTACGTACGTACGTACGTACATACGTACATACGTATGTGCCACCCTGTATCTCATCAACTATTTGATGGATTCAGCTGATTTTTGGCAGAGATAGAGGTTCTAGGGTCTAGTTGATGGCATTTTAATTTCAGTTTACCATATACCTTAGTTTTCCAGAAAATAAAAAGAACAACTTAAAAATGACCATAGTATTGAGGCATAGCCTTTACAAAAGTAGTGGCATTCCATGATAAATGACAGTATACTGAAATCATATGCCCTGAATAGGGTTAAGATGAAAATTCATATACACTAAATGTACAAAAGCAAGGAGATTACCAAATTTTTACACTTTTATTGTCATTAAGGGTATGCGAGCACAACAGGGCTATGTATTTTACTAGCAGGAATTTTTCTTCAGCGCACTTCACACACTTCATCCACTTATGCATAGAGATTTATACTGTAATGATGTGATAATGAAATGGTTTGGTTAATTAATGCCTATAAAAGTGTAAAAATTTGGGAATTTCCTTGCTTTTGTAAATTTAGTGTATATGAATTTTCATCTTAACCCTATGAAGGGCATATAATTTCAATATACTGCTATTTATCATGGAATATATATATATATATATATATATATATATATATATATATATATAGGTAGAGAGATAGATAGATAGATAGATAGATAGATAGATAGATGTTTGATTAACGAGAATCTAGAGCCCTTTCTTGTTAATGTGTTAAATCTTTTTTTTCACTGCCGGACCAACGATGTATAAGAACTGGCCATACTTGCTAGCGCTTTCAACTAGCATGAGTCGTCTTCAGGCACGTGAGGATGGCGGTAAAACAAATTCAAATTAGTGAATTTAGTATGAAAGATCAGGTCAAAAACGTTTAACACATCTTAAGATTCTTTACACATTGGAAGGATAAGACAAATGAATAAATAGAGGTCCCAGTTTCTCTTTAAACAAACATGTATTAATGAAAGAATGCTGCCGATATATATATATATATATATATATATATATATATATATATATATATATATATATATATATATAAAGAGTATATTTATATGTATTTATAAATGGAATCATTTACACGTGATTGTCTCCTTATGTGTATGTTTATATATATATGTATGCGTTCATATATGTATGTGTGTATATGCGTATGTATGTAAGAAATGCGACGTTGTTGGATGAGTAATTTAGTGAGGTGGAGTCTGTCAGGAGTGGAATCGAGTTGCAGATTAATTGTGCAGGTTTTATCAATAAGTACACTTTAAATACAATTACGCCTTCGTATGTTATACTATTTCTTTATTAAGACCCAATTTTGTAAATTGTAGCCAAAGTTGAGTGTAATGAGAGCATTAGATAAGTTATTATGTAAGAGATCTTTTTTATGTTTGTACATTCGCATTTTAAATTTCTTTGAAGGTCACCAAAATTTAACAACATAATTCAGTCGTAAGACTTTTTAAGGTTAAGGTCAAAGATCAAGGTCATATAAGATGCGTGAGTTCATTGGTTACAATATTAACTAAGTAGCGAGTCTCTACGATGAACAGAACCGAAGTTATCGCCAAAAGTGTGACTAAAAAGATCTTATGCCTGATATACACATTTGCTTTATATATATATATATATATATATATATATATATATATATATATATATATATATATATATATATATATATGATTATTTTTATTTACACAGACATGTACAAAATCTGCGACACTGGCATGTCGATGTTATCGACCAACAGCTATTATAAACTGAGATCTCACCAGAAGGAGTTAGAATCCGATCTTAACTTTAGATCATATTTGGAAATATTTTAATCATATATAAAAGATCTATTTGATATTGAGCACTTTTTATAAACCCGGGTGAAATTCTTTGGATTACTACCCTATATATATGTAATAGTAATAATAATTTTTATCATATCATAGCTACACATTCAGAACGTAATCATATAGCTACACATCCAGGAAATGCTTAAATCATAGCTTTGATGGGCTCGATTTCCTCAGCTAAAATAAATATGTGGTCGCTCTATGTTTTCATATTGAAGAATGAAGCAACATTTCTATCTATATACCTAAATCAGAAATATCACTTTTGAAACAAGCTTATCGTTAAATCAAGTTATTTTACATGATACTTCAGATTGTGTACGTAGCTAGACTTAAGTGGGTCAGCTACCAATCACCCGACACGATGATATGATGTGGGTCTGGAGGGGGTGAATATCTCTTCTATTACATGTTGTATGGGAGACATGTATTTCTATCTCGTAAAATATATCTGAATATACTACTACTACTACTACTACTACTACTACTACTACTACTACTACTACTACTACTAATAATAATAATAATAATAATAATAATAAAACTGTAACACTAATAATAATGATAATAATAAGCTGTATCTACCTGCGTTACCTGGCAGTAAAATTATAATGACTGACTCGTTTACGAAAAAAACAGAAATAAATTTTGGTGACTTTAATATCTTAACTAAATTATTTTGTGAATAGGAATGTTTAAAATTCTGGTTGTAGTACTTAATAATACAGAACAAATAATAATAATAATAATAATAATAATAATAATAATAATAATAATAATAATAATAATAATAATAATAATAAAGCGAGAAACACACACGCATATACACAGACAAGATTGAAGTCGCATAATTTAATTCACATATATATATATTATTTTTTGAAGATCTCAAAGGAGGGAACACAGTATAATTGCATACAATAATTTCTCTTTAATTTTTTCAGGTGAGTAACAGAAAATGTCTCCACTCTAATAGTTTTCTGAACCGGAATAACTCTTTTCAGAAGAAAAAAAACTGAAGCGAAATAAAATAATTCGTGCCAATAACATAGTGGAAGGAAAAAACGAAAAATAGACTAGTCCGAATCAAGTATCGATATTTCAGACTGAAAACATTATCTAATATATAATCTATATTCACATAAAGTTATTATTGTTATTTTTCTTATCATTATCGCTTATTGGGTTAACTTCCCATTTAAATAATTGGTAGTGTCTCCATCACAACGAACTTATCCCAAATTCTAGCAATTAATTCTTTTATCCCACACACATAAATATTACGTTAAATACCATTATTACTACTATTACAATTTATTATTATTATTATTATTATTATTATTATTATTATTATTATTATTATTATTATTATTATTATTATTATTATTATTATTATTATTATTATCATCATTATCATCATTATTATTATTATTATTATTATTATTATTATTATTATTATTATTATTATTATTATTATTATTAGTAGTAGTAGTAGTAGTAGTATTTTTTTATATCACATTTATCATTTTTATCATAATCAATATTCATATTATAATCTTTATGACGGGCTGCTATTACTATACTTGAGTAAACCTTTAATTAATGCACCTCCAAATTATGTGCTGTACTCGTCCTAAATAAATTAATGATACAAATTAATTAATAACAATCAGATGAAGTCAACAAAAGTAAAACTTAGAATTAAAAGAGAGAGAAAAAAACTAAGACAAATAAAAAAAGGAAAAACAAACAAACAAGATTAGAGCCTAATGTATTAACATCCCACCACTAATTGAAACTAGACGGGGAAAGCGTCAACAGTATATCGACGCGTCTTTGACAGCCACCAAATAAAATTCAGACATTAGCTGTGTGTTTTTTTTACTTCCTCTTTTCTTTTCCACTTTTTGTTTTTAATTTTCTCCCTCCCTTCCCCTTACACCCACCCACTTCCCTCTCTCCTTCATATTCTCTATCGTCAATGAATTTATAATTTTTATTTCCGTATTTTTATATCTCATTTTACTCTATTTCATTTTATTTCATTTTATATTTGACTTTCAACGGTCTCAAATCTAACCACGTGACTGCCCGAATTTTAAATCTTCCTTTCTTTTCTTTTCTTCCCCATTTCATTCTTCCCAAATATGATCTGAGGTAAAAATCGGATTTTAACTCTTCCTGGTGAGATCTCAGTTTATAATAGCTGTTGATCGATAACATCGACATGCCAGTGTCGCAGATTTCGTACATGTCTGTATAAGTAAAAATAATTGTATATATAAAAGCTCTATTTGATATTGAGCATTTTTTATAAGCCCGGTTTAAATTCTTTGGATTCTTATACTGTGGAAGTTTTCTTTGCCTGGATTATATATATATATATATATATATATATATATATATATATATATATATATATATATATATATATATATATATATATATATATATATATATATATATATATATACATATACATATACATATATATATATATATATATATACATATATATATATACATATATATATACATATATATATATACATATATATATATATATATATATATATATATATATATATATATATATATATATATATATATATATATATATATATATATATTAGCTGTAACTTGCGCCGATGCTCGATAGTAATAGACAAATGACGGACTTGTTTACAACCTTCTATTTGAAAATTCAAATATATCAGATTTGCATTAAATTTGGTGCATAATTATTATACACTAATGAAGCACGATTCACTGAATTTCAATTCATCCTTAATACTACGTCGTAAGGAAACATAAAAGTGACGCAAATCTGTTTAATTCGGGGAATTAATTTTACCTGTCCCGAGACTTGTATGTCTCTAGTATATATTTATTCTTAATAATAAAGTAAAGTCGTTTTTCCTCTGCAACTTTGGTTATTATAGATTTTGAATCAAATCCTTTGCATGATAATTTGATCCTCACTCTAAATATCTTTAGCACTCATGTGTATTTCTAGAAATTACGCATTCACCTTTTTTTCTGTCAGTATTTCCTACATATATAGCGGCTTACCGAACTATCCCCCTCAAAACCTTCCAAAGATAAATTTACCCACGACTATCTATCTACTCTCACCACTCCCAGATTCACTAGCTCCATTCCTATTATAAGGGAATATCTGTTAATACACCGAAATTATTTAATTTCGACCCCCATTAATATCTTCTACATTATATACAAGCTTTCAAATCAAAATAACAATCGGTCCTTTCAGCAGAATAGAGGAATACCGAAATTCAAACATTCGGCCGTTCTGAATGACTGTTTCTTATAGTTTCTGTAACTATTCCAGTTTACCGGTATAAGACTTTCCGAACACATGGCCGCTTTCAAATGCCAACATCTACGTGATGCTTTCACAAGAAAGTAACTTTTTTACTTTCGAGCAATCACTCAATTTTTAAAATTGTTTCTCGATTTGGCTTCATGATAACAATTCCCCCTGTTCACTAACCTAGGCGACCACATAGCGAGATTTTTATTGTTTGGAAATTACGTGAATAACATCGTCACTAACTTCTAAGTAAGCGTTTACTACCACGAAGCGGAATGTTGTTGGTTTTTCATAATTATGTTATTTAAAAACACACAAAATTTTTTTCCTAAATTCAGATTTTCTTTTCGTCTAAGGAAAAAAAAACCCAGTGTGTTTTTAAAATTTATTGCTTATGGTTTTAATTAACGATTGGTACTTATATAGATCAACCCTAATGACTGCCGATATTAGCTCAGTACAATCCGGTAACGAGTTAACAAAACAAAACCCCGTTCTACAAACGAAAAACGAACCCCCCCCCCAAAAAAAACAAACAAACTCATTGATTTATTTACATGGTTTCATTTTATGATTGGTACTTATATAGATCAACCCCAATGACTGCCAATATTGGCTCGGTAAAATCGTGTAACAAGTTACAGCAGCCAGTAAATAAAACCTCGTTCCAGAAACGGAAAACGAAAAAACAGTATTTTTTTATAGAATCACTCCTGTCTCTAATTCGGATATTTGATCTATTTACGTATTTCTTTTTTTCTTCGTTTTGTTTTTAGTTAGGCATGCTCTTTCTTTGTCTTTTCTGTTTTTCTTCTACTTTTGCTGACACTGACTTCTGAAGGCAACGCATCGTTTTTAAGTGAAAAAAAAAATCTGGGTGCCCCCCTCCCCGATAAAAACAGATTTACATTGACATTGTCGGGTCCGCGTTCGCACTAACACAACTAGAAAAAAGAAGAAAAACAACTAAATTAATTTTCTTATCGATTTATTTTTTTAGTTTTTCTTATTTTAGTTTAGTGAAATTGCCTTTTAATTACCCCACGTCTTTTTTAAAGCAAAAATACCCTTTTATAAACCCAACACTAATCTTAAGATCGGGTGGGCAATTAAACTTCCACTAAACATTCGGATGGCAAGCCTCCCATCCCACACACCTCCCAATGTTTACATTGAATTAGTGGGGTCTGCGTTCGCACTGAACAACAATAGTTCAACGGTGGGGCCTGGAATTTCTTGAGTTAATATAATTTCCCAGGCAATGCCGGGACACGGGTCTTGCTATTATATATATATATATATATACTGGCAATACCTACCCGCAATCCGGGCAGCAATAAATGGGGAGGTGAGGTGGCGTTAATTAAAAAAAAATTTCACTCAGAGAATTCCATAATTTAAAAAAACTTTGGTAAATTTGTAGATTAACATCTTCAGCTAAATTATACCCCCCCCCTGAAAAATGAGATTCTTCCTTTTAGGGTCTAGATTGTTAGGGCAGTTAATATGTTTTTAACACTGACCCTAAGTTTGACTGAACTGCCCGAAAACTGGCCCGAAATAAAAGAAATTTATATACGAAAGTTTTCCTCACTCTAAATTATAAAATATTTTTTTTTCTTTTCTTCTTTCTATCAAGTTAAAAAAAGTAGAGATGTTTTTTGGGAGGGTGGGTGGGGGTGGAGGGATTTAGCGGAGGATGTTAATCTATAATTATACTAAAATATGAATCTCTATTTCTTTTCGTAATCTGGACAGATCACAGTGCTACTAAACTTTTATTTTTATTTGTCAATTAAAATAGTGAAAAGGTCTTTGTTAACATTAAAACAATGAGTTTGCTGTTAAAATTTATTAATTAGGCATCAACTTAATTAATAAAAAAGTTATTTATTGATGTAAAATGTAAAAACTGCAAAAAAGAGGGCGAAAGAAAGAGGGCAGAAAGGGAGAGAGAGAAAGAGAGAAAGAACCACACTCTCCCTCCCACTCCCCATTTATCTTCTCGCTGACGCCTCGCTCGTAGCAAGCCAAGACAACACCACTCTCCCTTTCTCTTCTCGCTTCTGTCTCGCTCGTAACAAGCCACAACCTTCTCTAAGGTCATCAGTTAAAGTTAAAACTTAAGGCCTTTTAGTTATTTTTCCGATTTATTTATTAAATAAATTTAATTAATTAATGTTAATATAGACGAAACTATTGCATATCAATAGCAATTCCAAATTAATGATACTAAACATTAATTAATTATGAACTGTTTAAAATAGTTACGCTAATTAGGCAGTCAAAAGATTCTCTCTTAATCTTTTATCTTCACTGTATATACAGAATATCAAGATTTTATGTTGTATTATTGATTGATACACCCCATAAACTGGTATCGTCTTGGCCTTTGGGGCTTGATTTACGCCGGTCTATGGGTCTGTCCTGCGCAGTTCTAGGAGGTCCACCCTCCCAGGCTTTGCCTCCCCTCTTTGGAGAGGAGTAAGTTTATTGCTTACTGCCTGAGGCGCCCCTACCGGGGAATGCCGACGGGGCTGCCCAGGCAATTTTTAATGACCAGAGTGCTCACCTTCTCGGGCGCTGGCTTTAAAAGTCCCACTTTCCCGACCCGACATTGGGTCACATCTTACCTTGTGGGAGTAAGATAAACACTGGCCTTGTGCCTAACCTCCTGGGGAGGTAAATAAAAAATTATTGATTTAAACAACAGTAATCCGTTTTGATTATAATATTAGAGTGATAAATGAAAAAGACTTTTGCATATATATATATATATATATATATATATATATATATATATATATATATATATATATATATATATATATTTATTGATTTTTTTCATGGCAGAATTGCTTGTAGTCTCACAATTGTTTTTAACGAGTGAAATGCACCCACACGCATACGCACGCCCCCATATATAAATATATATATATATATATATATATATATATATATATATATGAATTTCTAGGACAAAAGTAGGTTTTTCTCAAGATATAAGCAATTTTGGATTGTGGACAACACTCAACCGGTGTTTAAAAAATTTAATAGACTAAAAAATCTCTCTGCAGTCAAGGGAAGCAGGAAAAAGTTTATTTTGTGTTTAGGCGGGAAGGCATTTTGGGCCTTGAAGGCAGCAGAAAAACAACTTTTAAAAATCCTCACTTCAAAATATGCTGTTGGGTTTTTAATTGAAAATCGCTATTTTATTGTGGGTAACTTACTTCTAAGACAAGGAATAGGCAGACAAATGGGTATAGATCCCACTCCATTTTGAGCAAATCTTCACCTTCATTGGAATGATGATCGATTTGTGCCAAAACTGATCCGCTAAGATAGACGAATAGCAATACTTTTCAATGGAAACTTCACTCTGGAAACAGAGCTACGTTTCTGTATATCGAAATTGAGATCTACGAAGATGAATTTAGGTATAGATTGTTTGAAAAGCGAGATGCGTTAAATCGCCATATTGTTCGAATGCTATACTCAGATAGCAATATACCTTCATTTACTAGTATCATTTTGTTGCAACAGAACATAGGCTGTTTCGGAGTATGAAAAGTTAAGGTGGAACTAAACGGCAAATTATTGGCCTTTTATAAAAAACTTCAAGTACGATGGAGTAGATCAGTTTGGATTTGAAATAGTAGTGCTCAGCTTAATGATTAAGCCAGGGACATGCAGCAGACAATAAGGTTTGTGATTCATTTTGTAAAATATGGCGGGTGACTCATGGATAGCATGGGACGCTTACTCTTTTATGAACACCTGGTTCTACAATGTGGTTTGTGAAAGCACTTGAGACATACGTGCAGTTAAGTAACAAACCATATTCCATATCTGTCAAGTGGGAACTTTCATTAGTGTGCTACATATGACTCTAGCTTGAATTTCCGGCTTTAATCTTATATAATTATTCAAAAACATTTATAAAGCTAAGTATAGGATTGGAATTATAATATTTTAATACATGTGTTCTCCGTGACTATGGTCATGTGTATTTTTGAGAATTACAAAATATGCCAATAATACAGAAATAGATGAAAATACAAAAATAACACATTATTTCCAGAGTTAGGAGTCAATAGTTTCTCTTGACTAATATATATATATATATATATATATATATATATATATATATATATATAATATATATATATACCCTCACACACATAATATATATTGTAAGTTATGAAAGTATATTTATGGCAATTAAGCTCTACAGAAGTATATCCGCGTTTCATCATTGTAGGGAATCGTAAGCACTTTAGCCTGACGATTCCTCAAGGGATGAAACGCGGAAGCGTCTGTCTAGCTTAATTGCCATAAATATATGTTCATAACTTACTACCTACCTCTACTCACGTATTGATCACTATTGAAGTAAAGACTGAAAATCGATACACAATATATTATATCTCCTTATAATATTTTATGTAGGTATCTTATAATATTTTATGTACATACATAAAATAATAATCTATTAATAATGAAAATTATGTATCTGTCTGTCTGTCTTAAGCCGAAACCATAGTATTAGTTTTGATAGCTCTCTTTTTAAAGCTAATTATCAGCTCTTATATATACTCATTCTAAAGCTTCCCCAAACATCACGCGTCTTTGAAATTTACATAATTAATTTGTTTTAAAGCTTCTAATAAATTTATATTCGCAAATATACACTCATGATTATTTTTTTCAGATTTCCAGACGTATTTAAAATATTTTCATCGATAATAATAATATAACTAAAAATTAGAATTAATTAAAGACATTGTTTTTTTAAAAGTTTATATAATTGAGTTACGTAATTAAATTAGATTGTAATGGAATATGATGGAACAGCCAGCGGCCATTCCAACATTTGGTTACTCGCCCTCTGATTATTCGAACGCACAGAAAGTTATATTTCAAGAAAGAGAAAGAGAAATAAAGAAAGAGAGAGAGAGAGAGAGAGAGAGAGAGAGAGAGAGAGAGAGAGAGAGAGAGAGAAAAGAGAGATGGACACACGTTATTTGATTAATAACATGTAAATACATTTTCTGAAATTTATGGTACGAGTAGCTCAAAAATGATATATTCACTTTGATTTTTTATTAAAACGTTTTTGTTTTTTAAATCTTTATTGATCAAGTAGTAGTAGTAGTAGTAGTAATGGCAATGGTGGTAGTATTAATATCAGTACGACTAGTCAACACGTTGCAGGTAGTAGTTGTTGTTGATGTTATTATAGCAGTACGAATAGTCGATTATTGTGGTAGTAGTTATTGTAGATGTAGTAATAATAGCACGAATTATTGTATTATTGATAGTTGGTGTAAATGTTACATTATTAGTACGAACAGTTCTGTTACGTGGTCGTAGTCATTGAAAGTTGTTTAATTAAAAATAATAATTGATTTAAAAATTATGTAAAAACTATGTTTTTATTATTCCGTGTTTTATTTATTAAAATAAAGGATTGGGTCATTTTCTACTTTTTTTTTGTAAAAAAAAAGAACTAACACATTTTAACGAGCAATTAAATAACTGATTTTAGAATCGTGTTCACTGTATTTTATTTTTTTAAAACCACTTCCAGTTAACAACTTTCTTCTATTTATCGAAGAGAATTTAAAGATTTTTTCTAAACACTTTCACTGCAGTTACCTTTTAACAAAAATATGCGACCGGAGGGAGCATATATTTGATAGTAATAATATATATATATATATATATATATATATATATATATATATATATATATATATATATATATATATATATATATATATATGGGAAATGGAAAAGGAAAAAACCAAGAGATATTTTTTATATATTCATCAACGTTTTGTCTTTATTGTAAGACTTCATCAGGATGATAATTTGAAGGAAAATGTCATGCAAGTACCTCGAAATTTTAGGTAGACATGATGGAAAGATAAATGAAAATAGTAACCGTGTTTACTGTGAGCGCTGGAGGAGAGTCCAGGCTGTGAGAAGTCAGTGGTGGCGAAGAATGGAATGAATATGGAAAGCTTTGAGTGGGTACCATTAAGGCAGCAGTGAAATGGGGAGGGTGAGAGTATAATTGAACTTGCCTTAGGTGGGACAGATGAAAGAGGGCTGAGATTTTTTTCGTGATGATGTGTGGCATGGATTTTGAGAGGCTGGGGAAAGAGGAGGAAAAGGGGGAAACTATGTGTGTTTAGCAAGTAGGTGGTATCATAGTTTTAGAAAAAGATTTGAAGAAATGAAGATAACTTGAAAATGGGGGGGGGTAAGAGTGTGAAGAAAATAGTCAAGAGGGTGGGAGAGGTAGAAGGGGGAGGGGGGAGATTTTTGTTGTGGTCAAGTGTGAAATTGTTTTTGAGGCCCGATGGAGGGAGGGAGGAGTATTGACCAGGTGGCTATGTCAGGAATGTGTGAGCATAAGTGTGTTTGAAAGAATGTGTAGAAGTGTGATGGGGACGAGGGGGTGGGGGTGGGTATGAGAAGAAAGAAAAAAATGATTTTAATTTTAGGAGAGTGATAAGTAAAATGTGGTTTCGTTCAGGATGTGTTGATGGTTTGAGAGTAAATTGAAAGAAAAAGGGGTTTAAATATCTAAATATTTGTAAGGATGTGTAAATTATGTTAATTTGTAAAGCTGTTATTTGTGGTTAAATAGTTTTGATTCGTAGTGGGTGATTCATGAGTATGTGAATGAATGTATATGTGAGAAAGGAGTTAGCATGTAAGTGTGTATGCGGGGAATTGTTTATAAGTGCAAGTGAGAACGATAAGAGGAAGGGTTAACCATGATTCAGGTTTAGTTTTTGTTCGGTCAGGATAATTTTGCTTATTAAGGGGGATAGATTGTAGAAACTATTTCGTTGTCTGATGGTGTTAGAGTCTGTGATGAGTGTTGTTTCAGGTAGTCTTTGCCGAGCTTTGTTATGAATGTGCTTGATGATTTTGGCCTGTTCGAACTTGAAAGCATGATCGTGTTCTAATACGTGGGAAAAGTGCACTGAGAGAGTTATTGTATTTTATGTCCCTTTTGTGTTCACACAATCTTTTTTTCAATTCTCTTGGTTTTTTCCTTTCTTAATTCCCATTACGTCGGATTACTAGCATCCTTCCTTTCTCATATATATATATGTATATATATATATATATATTAATTTTTCGTTTTATTTGGTAGAAAAATCCAACAGAGGGCTCGATTATTTAATAATAAGAACGTAATATTTATTTATAATATTACATAAGTCCACATCAACAGGATATCTTAAATTTCAAGTTGGGAGAGCGGACCCAGGTGAAAAAATACTGCGTTTTCTTGAGTTTAAATATAAATTATAAACCGTTCCTCGGCTTTCTTCAGCCATCTGAGGTGAAGTGTACGGTCTTCTGGATTAAATGCAAACATATCGTCCAATGCATTCTGGGAGCTAATTTTGAAAAATCGCTCTACATATCCCACCCTGACTAATTCTGTTCCTGTTGGCCCTAAAAAAATATATCTGAAAAAAAATTAGGCATATATATATATATATATATATATATATATATATATATATATATATATATATATATATATATATATATATATATATATATACATATATATATATATATATATATACATATATATATATATATATATATATATATGATGATGATGGACTCTCCCGTCGATTGCGACGTATGAGGTTCCAACAACTTTCATTTGTGTTTAGATCGTTCATGACACATGAGTCCGGCAAGAGACCTGCAAGGAAAGCCGCAGACAGTGCAAGAGTGTGAGTAATCGGATGCCAGGTGTGGAGCACTTTCTCTAGCTTTTCGCCTAACTCTGGCAGTTCTCATATTATCCACACAGGTCTCGTTGAATCTCTCCAGTCCAATGCAACAAGCTGCTCGCCATGTCTTCCTGTCTTTTGTACAGTCTTCAAAGTTTTTTGGGGGTACTCCAATTGCCGTCAGCGCATCTTTCAATTTATCCTTGTACCTCAGCAAGGGCCGACCAACATTCCTGTTACCACAAGCTAACTGACTGTACATCAGTGCTTTAGGTATCCTCCCTTCGTCCATTCTTGGTACATGACCAGCCCATCGCAATTGAGACTGCAACAGGAAACTTTCAATTCCACCAATATGGCATCTGTTGTAAAGATCGATGTTAGCGACTTTGTCCTTCAAACTAAGTCCACATATGGTCCTAAGGCAGCTCCTGTGGAACACATCCAATTGGCGAATGTGATGCCGGTAAGGCGTCCACGCCTCACATCCATAGAGAAGACCTGTCAATATTACAGCCCTATACACATTGATTTTTGTCTTCAACTTAATGCCTCTGCTACTCCAAAGACGATGTTTCAGCTTTCCGAAGGCATTTGCCGCTTTTGCAATTCGGTTTATGATTTCATCAAGTGAAGCAGCAGAATTAACTTTGCTACCTAGGTAGGTAAAGTTTTTGACATAGTTCATTGGTCTGCCATCCACTTTGAGTTTTTCTAATGGAAATTCATGGACAGGCTGATTTTGTTTCACTCCTTGAACTTGTTTAGGGGTAGGGCATGGTTGATGGACCACCTCAGTCTTCTTTAAACTGATTGTTAAACCAAAGGCCCTACATGCACCTGAAAATTTTGTCAAAAGATTCTGAGCTTCTTCAAAAGAAGTCGCGACCAGGGCAGCATCATCTGCAAAGAGAAGGTCCCGAATGATGGCTTCTCGAACCAAGGTTTTGGCTTTAAAACGCTGATGGTTAAAGAGCCCACCTGTGGTTCGGAATTGAAACTTAACACCTGTGCTTTCATCAGCGAATGCGTGCCGAAGCATCACCGAGAAGAACAATGCAAACAGCACAGGTGCCATCACACAACCCTGTTTCGTACCGTTGGCAACTTCAAAAGGCTCTGAGGTTTCCCCATTGGAAACGACCTGTGCTTTCATCCCTTCATGAAAGGAGATTATGACATCAAGCATGTTGTTGGGGATTCCAAGCTTATGAAGAACTTTCCAAAGTGCTACGCGACTGACCGTATCGAATGCTTTTGTCAAATCAATAAAAACCATGTACAGTTCCCGATTTTTTTCACGAACTTTTTCAGCAACTTGACGAAGGGCAAATACCATGTCGATTGTACCTCGACCAGAGCGAAAACCACATTGGGACTCTGGGTAAATCTCATCAATAAGATGTCTGATGATCCTGTTCAGAATCAACCTTGCAAGAATTTTACCTGCAACAGAAAGCAGAGATATCCCGCGATGATTATCGCAAGAATTCCTGCTTCCCTTGCTCTTATAAAGATGCTTGACATTACTATCCTTAAAGTCCTGTGGGACTCCACCAACTTTCCATATCTCCACAAACAAGATGGTCAGTTTTTCCTCGAGTGCTCTTCCGCCATGTTTGTACACCTCAATGGGGATGCAATCTCTGCCCGGTGCCCCTGACGATAGCTGTTTTTTAGCTTGAGATACTTCCTGAACTGTAGGTGGAAAAGACAGCTCCGGAATTTCGGGATGCTGCGGAAGAGAGGAAATGATGTTTTCGTCAGTCACCGATGCAGAGTTAAGGACAGTTTCAAAGTGCTGCTTCCAGCGCTTAAGGATAGCAGATTTGTCAGTTAGCAGTGTTTCTCCATCCTCAGCAAAAACTGGGGCAGAGCCATTCATTTGAGGACCAAACACCTCTTTCAGGCCAGAGTAAAATGACTTAGAATCCTTCCTGTCGGCTGCGTCCTGAAGTTCCGCAGCTTTGGATGACCACCAAGCCTCTTTCAATGCCCTAAGTGCCTTCTGAACTTGTGCTTTGTGAGCTCTATACGCCTTCTTTTTCACTGTGGAATTTTTGTCCTCGAGCCATGTTTTGTGGCAAACATGCATTTGGTCGATAAGCTTCTGCACTTCAGTGTTGTTTTCATCAAACCAGTCTTGATGTTTCCGTAAAGGGAAGCCCAAAACCTCAGCAGACGAGTCATAAACAGCATTGCGCAATGAATCCCAAGAACTTGAAACGTCACTATTTACCTCTACAGAAGCTATAGCGGCCGTAACTTTTTCCTTCAGCTCATTTTGTGTATCTGCCTGTTTTAGAGGCAGAACATTTAGGCGTTTTGGAACAGAAGACTTTTTCACTCTCCTCTTGTCTAAATGGAAGATGGTCTTGCCGACTATAAGCGCATGATCTGATAGACAACAGCTACTATGGAAAGAGCGTGTTATCTTAAAATCTCTGAGGTCGCGCTTTCTGGTAATTATGTAGTCAATGAGATGCCAATCTTTTGATC
>OY744518.1:161076986-161081986 GCA_963556195.1 Sepiola atlantica | reverse complement strand
CTGAAGTGACGAAAACCCAGCTCTACAAAACAGATAGTTCGGAGTGGGACAAAAACAACAAAAAATGCCTCATTCTAGAAGAAGTTTTAATTCTTTCGCTCAGGAGGTCAAACAGATATTAACCTTTTATGAAAGCCCGTGGGCCAGAATTGTGAAAATCTTTTTTCATATTCTGTCATATCCCTATGACGTCGGTCAATTTCACATTTAAAATCATGAAACGGCTGTTGCACGTGTATTGGTGTCATCGTATAACTGGAAGTATTGATTGAACTTGTCAGCGATGGCCATGCTCGTTAAACGATTAAATAGTCATTACGTATATGTATATATTTACATGTTTCATATATTTGCATATATATAAAAATATATGCTTTGATTATTGTATTTTAATGTACTTAATACGTTACAGTGCATATATATATATATATATATATGTATATATATATATATATATATATATATATATATATATATATATGATAAGTATTCCATCTCACAACAACCGTTTCAAGCTGCTTGCTATTCCAAAATGAGCCTGATTCCATCGTATGTTATCATTATCATTATAATAATAATTATTATAATTAATTAGCTTCAAACCGTAATAATATCTAACGGGATAAATCTCACTTAATAAAAAGCATGACACAGCTATTGTGAGATAAAGTATAGTTTATATGTAGTTCGGGCGTACAAACATATACACGTTATATGTAAGTATATATTTATCAAGCGAATTGGCCTCCGTTTCGATATGTATTTGCTTAAACAGTTAGCAGTTTCTAAACGTAAGCTGGTCAGACGTAGTATATAAAGCATGAATCTAATAGCATTGCGTCTCTCAAATTATCTATATGTGTAGATGGGTATTATGAAATGATATATCAGGAACATGATGGAAATATTTCTCAAATCTTACCCCTAAGTTCTGTTTACTTCAAGTAATTAGAGGCAATTCTGACATAATTTGTTTAATTATATATATATATATATATATATATATATATATATATATATATATATATATATATATATATTATTTACAAGTATTTTATGTCTAAACAACTGTTTCATGCTGCGTGAAACCCATTTCATGACTAAGACTTGACTAATTGAGTCGAGATATCGGAGTTAATGAACTCTGTCAATATGTTTCTGTATCAGCATTCTTAATTTGTTTGTTTCATTACTTATCATCTCATTTTATACATTGCCCAATTCATTTGTGTCGGAAATTTTTTCTCCTCCTTCAAACCCCCATATATATATATATATATATATATATATATATATATATATATATATATATATATATATATATATATAATAAAATTCAGAACATATCAATAAAATTCATTTCCTTATTCTCGATTAGTATGTATTATCTTTTTTTCCAAAATATAAACATTATGTAATGGCTACAGCTTTTATTTCGCCGAAATGAAAAATAATCAAGACAATATAAATTACTAAAAACATATTCGCCAAATAAAATCATACAGCATAATGAAAAATGTATAAGTATATATATATATATATATATATATATATATATATATATATATATATATATATGCAAGTATATCAATATATATATATAATATATATATATATATATATATATATATATATATATATATGTGTGTGTGTGTATATAAAAATATATAGGTATGTATGCATAAATATGTTTATATACAGGGACGCCTAAATATTTGACATCATTTTGCAAACTAATGATTTTGGCAATTCTTGTTGAAATAACCTCACACTTTCACAGAATGTAAAGAAACAGATCAAGCTTTTATGTTTAATGTTTTATGTTTGTTTTAGTTTTAAGTTGAGACATGCTGTTTACCTCCAAAATATAAGTCGTTTTGCGCCTCAAAATGTTCTCGCAGACGGACAGCTATGACCGTGCAGCGTGCCTTCAATGCAAACTTATGGAAAACATAACCAGATGGAAAGCAAATGTGGACTTCGCGCCAAAAGTTTAAAGAGGAAGGCTGCTTATGCAGAGATAACCGATCTGGTTGAGGATCATCAGCACCAGAAGAAAAAGTCGAGCAAGTTAGTGAAAGAGGTTTGTAAGGAGAACAAGTTTGGAAATGCAGATTCATTGAATGAGGGTTTGCGAGAAAACCATTAGAAATGAAACCCTACCGTCTGCAGCTCGCCCAGGTTTTAAAAGCAGATGGCGAGCGCAAAACGTCAAGGATTCCGTAATGATATGTTACAGAAATTTGAAGAATGCGAGTTCGACAAACGTTGTCGTGTGAAAAGACCGGTGTAGGTTTCTCTTCTTCCTGTAAGCGTTGATGGACTAAAGCAGAGAACCACGTCTGGATAATATTACCGGAGACATAGTATAGTGTGTTTGGCGAGAGCGTAATTACCGACTTGACGTGTGCCGTGTCATCGGCGGTGCACATATTGAATACTTATGAAATCGGTCTCAGAATAAACTTATGATGTTCAATATTTCAATTACATTGAGCTAAACTTAGCAGTTATCTTGAAAACTACTTGCACAATGATTTTCATTTTAGGCGGCCACCCTATATATATAAATATATATAGATATATATGTGTATTTATGTATATATATTTGTGTGTATATATATATATATATATATATACGTATATATATATGTATATGCATATATGTTGTTTATATATGTATATATATATATTTTCATATATATATATTTGTGTATATGTATATATATGCACATATTTATATATATATTTGTGTATATGTATATATATATGCATATATATATATTTGTATATATATGTGTAATATATATATTTGTATAAATATATTTGTGTATATGTATATGTGTAATATATATTTATATATAGATATATATATATATTTGTGTATATGTATATATATGTGTAATATATATTTATATATATATATATTTGTGTATATCTATATATATATGTAATATATATTTATATATATATTTGTACATATGCATATATGTATGTATATATATGTAATATATATATTTTTTGTATATATATTTATGTGTATGCATATATGTGTATAATATATATATATATATATATTTGTATATATATGTGTAATATATATACATATATGTGTAATATATATACATATATGTGTAATATATATATATATATGTAATATATATATATACATATACATATATGTGTAATATATATATATATATATATGTAATATATATATACATATATGTGTAATATATATATATACATATATATATGTAATATATATATATATGTAATATATATATATATATATATATATATATGTAATATATATATATATATGTAATATATATATAAATGTAATATATATATATATATATATATATATATATATATATATATTTATATATTAGTAGAAAATGGTAGTTTGCTTGAAGCATTGCTGGGTATAGTAGTAGTATGTTTCTAAAGGCTGTGGGCAATGCAAATTCCGGGTAAGATGCAAGTTGTAGGGAACAAAACAATAAATCGAATACGAAATATGACTTACTATTTATTTTTCCTAAAATCTTACATAACAGCAAGAGTGTTGTTAGCTGTTTGTGTGATGTCCGGATGATTAAATAATCACACAAACAGCTAACAACACTCTTGCTGTTATGTAAGATTTTAGGAAAAATAAATAGTAAGTCATATTTCGTATTCGATTTATTGTTTTGTTCCCTACAACTTGCATCTTACCCGGAATTGGCATTGCTCACAGCCTTTAAAAACATACTACAAATATATATATATATATATAAAATACTAGGAAATAAATCCGAGAGGATGAGAAAAGTCAACGTTTTATTTCCGTGTGTCGAAGACTTTGACAAGCGTAAGACACATTATACATACATTATATATATATATATATATATATATATATATATATATATATATATGGTCGCGTGTGTATAAATATTGGTATGTTCGTGTGTAACAGGATGTTTTCGTGTGCTTGTAGTTATAAAATAAAAAAAATCATTTTTGTCTGGGAAAAATATAAGTATTCGAGACCGTATATTATTTTAATTGGTCCCATTATGTATAATATATATATATATATATATATATATATATATATATATATATATATATATATATATATGTGTGTCTTGAGTATAAAAAGTCTAGTGTAACCACCATGCTGGTATCATTATCCTCATTAGTACCTCCAAGTTCAAAATCGGCGACTTTATTAAAAAACTTTTGTCGCTTTTTATCGTCATAGCTGTAATCATTCCAAATATACCGATTCCCAAGAAATAAATTTTCTTCATTTGTTTTCCCTCTCCAAATTAATCCTGATGAAAACGAAATTTCTTTTAAAATATTTTTTTTTCAAACGGATCGTGTTTTTTAAAGTTGATTTATTTAAAAAAAATGTTTAATTTTAATTGTCTGTTTTAAAAAAGTTTTTATTTGACTTTTTTTTTTTTACATAATTTGTTTTTGTTGTCGTCACAAGTCTGTACTTTTCTCATGTTGGTTGCTTTTTGACAACCTTTTTACTACTCCTATGAAGCCAATTTTCCTTTCCTATGCATACTCCGTCGCCTCTCCACCACGTGTCGATGTCCTCGTACCAACTTGGTTTGTGGTTGTCTGCCGCGTGCACCATGGCACACACCCGACACCAAAACAGAGTGTTCATGAATTCGCCGGTTCCTTTCCACCGGAAGTACTCGTTGTAGAGGTCGTCATCTTGGTCCAGTTTGTGCAGATAGGCCGCCAAAGCCGCTGGCGTCTCAAAGTCGTCCACATGAATAAAAGAGTGGGGTGGCGCCACCTTGCGGTAATCCTCCGGATGTGCCCCCATCACGATAGGAATGACGTCATGTCTAGAAAAAGAAAAGAAAAATAGAATTTAGATTCAAATAAAAAAAAACGATTATAAAGAGGTTTGAATGTAGACTGCTAGCATGCTATCCTTTTGAATTGAAAATAAAGAAAACACAAACAAGCAGGAAAAAAAT
>OY744518.1:161064486-161071986 GCA_963556195.1 Sepiola atlantica | reverse complement strand
GCGTATATGTATCCATATACATGTATACATATATGTATTTACATATATATGTGGATATACATATACATATACATATACACATATATACCCTTATATATTCATATATATATAAATATATATATATATGTACATACATATATATATACATAAATATATGTATATGCATATATATGTAAATATATATGTATATATATACATATATATACATGTAAATAAATACATATAAACTTAGCTACATATATATACGTATACATAAATATATGTATATGCATATATATGTATATAGATACATATATATACATGTCGATACATATATATACATGTGGATACATATATAAATACATATATACATATATATATGTATATACATATATATATGTATATACATATATACATATATATATATGTATATACATATATATATATACATATATACATATATATGTATATACATACATATAAGTATATACATATATATACATACATATATATACATATACATATGTATACACATATATATGCATATACATATATATATATACATATCAGTATATACATATATACATATATATGTGTATTACCATAGATACATATATATACACATATATACATACATATATATACATATATATATATATATATGTATATACATAGATATATACGTATATACATATACATAGATACATACACATATACGTATGTACATAGAAACCTACTTATATACATATACATAGATACATATATATATACATATATATACACACATATATATATATATATTACATATATATATATCTATATACATATACATATGTATATATTACACATATATATGTATATACATATACATATATATTCACATATATATTACATATATATATATATGTATATACATATACACATATATATATTGACATATATATTACATATATATATATACCTATACACATATATATACATCGACATATATACTACATATATATATATGTATATACATATACACATATATATTACATATATATATGTATATATATATTACATATATATATATATATGTATATACATATACATATATTTATATACATATACATATATATACATATATATACATATGCATATATTTATATACATATACATATATATACATATATATACATATGCATATGTATATATATACATATATATACTCATATATTCATACATATATATATATATACATGTATATCTCTATATATATACGTATATACATGTATATCTATACATATACATATATACACATATATATAATCTATGTATATATATATTGATACATATATACACATATATATCCATATCTAAATATATATATACATATATATAAACATATATACACATATATATACATCTATGTATATATATATATATTGATACATATATACACACATATATATACATATCTACATTTATATACATATATATAAACATATATATATACATATATAAACATATATATATAAACATTATATATATATATATAACACATATATATATATATAACATATATATATATATATATATAAACATATATATATAAACATTATATATATATATATAACACACATATATATATAACATATATATATATATATATATATATATATATATATATATATATATGCAGGTTGAATATGATTTAGTATTTATTGTTTCATAAGTAGGATGAGTCACTTACTTAGTTGAGTGTCTTTTGTTGTTGTTTTGTTGTTTACTAAAAATATCCATATTGGATTTTATCCCCGTTATTTTTGTCAAAGACGAGCGCAGACCGTCTTTTCTGTGTTTCTATCTATGGTTACGAGTGTCTTTGACCTTCAACCTCTTCTCCTCTTCATTGACATCGTCACTTTTGCTCGCGTAACACGGGTTCCATGGAATCTTTCTGTCGAATTAAGGAATCTGTATGGAATTTAAAACGGAACTCTTTCGTCAACATGGACAATCACTTACCATTACATAATGTTCTACACATCCCACCCATTGGTTCGGTTCTTTTTTGTGGGGGTGATCATAACTGACGATCTCTTTAACCCCTTCCTCGAGTTCCCCATGTCTTAATAAGTGGTGACCATCTAGTAAAAGAAAAAAAAATCACGAGGTAGCTTGTTCTCGTTCCGTCAGCCATGACCGGGTAGAACTTTTAATTAAATATTAATTGTATTCTGAGCATCGCCTGCACTTCAACTCCGAGAATACTGTTCCTTAGAATAGATTATTATTTAGCATTTTATCCATTACGCTACAGGTCCTTGCAGACAAAAAGTTCGACAAGATACACCTGAGGAAAGTCGGAGATTACATCGACTGAAACGTTGTAAGAATAGCATCCAAGATGAGAACAGTAGTCCGAATAATCCAAATAATACAAAGTTAGGTATGTTTATGTTTATATATTTGTACATACACAATTAATTCCTAAACTAATTAACCAATCATTATGAATTTTGAAACACAGCTGCTAGGCGTAAGGGGTCCTAATATGGGCTATATTTAGTTACATCGACTGAAACGTTGTAAGAATAGCATCCAAGATGAGAACAGTAGTCCGAATAATCCAAATAATACAAAGTTAGGTATGTTTATGTTAATATATTTGTACATAAACAATTAATTCCTAAACTAAATAACCAATCATTATAAATTTTGAAACACAGCTGCTAGGCGTAAGGGGCCCTAATATGGGCTATATTTAGTTTAATTTAGTTATATGCAAAGGGGGTAAAAAGGCGTCGAAACTCTTCGTGAAAATTCAGATACATCCGATTTTTGTGAAATTTTAATTATAGGTATTAGACATCAACTAGTAAAGTTTCTTTGAGGGGTATTTTGAAGGGGGTTTACGACGAAATAATATGGGCACAACCTCCTATTTGAAAATTCAAATATTTCAGATTTGCATTTAATTTCATACATTTTATATCGATTTTAATCTTCGTAATGGGAGAAAAAAGTGTAAAACTGTTCTTTTCGGCAAATTAATTTTACCTGTTCTTCAGGTTTTCGAGCCTCGAGAAACTGTTCCTACGGTTATTCTCCCCCCCCTCTCTCTCTCTCTCTCTCTCTCTCTCTCTCTCTCTCTCTCTCTCTCTCTCTATATATATATATATATATATATATTAAATATTTATTTATAGACAATCTGGTTTCGTCTGTTCAAGACTCATCAGTATTTTATCAGCTTCCTTTCCAGGAGGTTAGACACAAGGTCAAGTGTGGGTTTTTATCGAGGTGTTTCTGTGAAACAAACTGGATTCGAACCCGGTACACTTAGGTCCACGCCGTTAACCACTTAGCCGCCGTCACATCAGTATAGATTCAAATAACTGGCCTATCTATCGAACTTACAACCCTGGATCGTGTAACCTAACATCGTTAAATCCTTGGCTAGCAGGTCAGCTGTGCTATTGAGACCTGTAAATACGGTTTTAATACAAATTCGGTAATTACATTTAAAGTGTCCAACCAAGGGGAGGGAACTATAGAGTTGTTATATATATATATATATATATATATATATATATATATATATATCAGTTAAAGTGGGTAACAACACTTAGATATTTTTAGAAATATCATTAGGTTGAAAAGGTTTGATTTAGATATATAAGGCATCAGAGATTTTCTTTTCAAATGCTTGCATGAAACGTCACAAACTATAGAATCCGCTATGCCGGGTTCGAATCTTATCGGATCTATTACCTTTAATTACGTATTGGCTATTGTTGAAAATAGAAAATCGTATTCAATTTAGTGTATACAATGAATACATGCGACTGGGGACCGTTTGTGAATTTGATACTCCCATACTCTGAAGGAAGCTAGTTCAACCCGCCCAGAGTGAATGCCGTACCAGGTACAGATATACGATTAATCGTTTATAATAAACGTTGTGTATAGGCATTATATAATTGAATTATGATGTTTATAAAAAACAGAATAAATGTTTTTTTTCTTCTTCATCTTGACTTAAATGTTGAGAGACGACATCATAAAGCACGTGGTGTTGCCTTGGATGATAGCTAAGTCGATGTGCTGGAAAATAAAAGCAGTCTCTCAGGGCTCGTAAACCTGAATTACACCCTAATATCATTTCTACTTTTCCCCCTACTTTTTGTGGACCTCTAACTGATGTAGGTGGCCTATTCAAGTACAATTCGGTGCGAGTGTCTTTCATCGTCCTCAGCTTCGCCATGACATTGCAAAAGCGTTAAACAATACCTCGTGAAAGTCCTCTCAACCCCAAGCCACACCGTGCCAATGTTTGCTTTCATGACAGCAAGATAAACTCGACACTTGCTTGGCCTTTTCCCTCTCGACAATGACCTGTTGCCTTGACAACAGTTTAACCCAGAGGTTGACAAAATGTTCACCTCTCTGACCCACTTGATTTTATTTATCTTCCTACCACGGCGGATAGATTAAACACAGGGTCGGGAAAATGGAATTTGAAAAGCCAGCGTTCTAGAGGAAGAGCCTACTGGCCGACTCAAAATATGCCTGGGCAGCTCCGTCAACATTCTCCGGTTGGGATGCCTTAGGCGATTAGCAATAAACTAACTCCTTCTCAAAGGGCTAAGAGGTACAGCCTGAGTAGGTCGACATTCTAGAACTGCACAGGACCATACCTCAGACCGACAAAGAACAAGGCCACACCAGCCACAGGATGCCCAAGACTCTGTCGATCAGGTTTTGGCAGAGGGCGGCTAGCATAAACACGCACACATATGTCTTGTGAACACATTTTGAAAATAAACACTTTGTAAATCTATATTTATAAAAAGCTTTTTGAATCATGATGAGTACCGCGTAGCAAAGAAAATATATGAAAAGGAAACTTGACTTTTGAATCACAACACTTTATCAATAGATTCGGAAGATAAGGTACATTAAAAAACAAACAACACAACTCACCAGGGTATTCTATCACTTTCCATTTGTTTTTGTTTATAACTCTACACATACTGACCCTCAAATTAAAAATGGATCAACTTCAAATCAAAACAAAAACAAACACTTCAAATTAAAAAGAGATGAATAATAAAGGGCCAAAAGCTGAATTTAAATTAAAATTTCATTGCAAAGAGTAAAGAAAGTAGAACTTCAATTTAATTAAATAAAGCAGAATTTCCCCAAAAGAAGTATATCCAGTCTGTTGCTTAAGTCGCTGGAAAAATGGTTGCATCATTCTACTGCTCCAGAAAGTACTTAACTCCAGATGCAACCAGGTACGTCCAAATATTGCTGCCACATCCGAGAAGGTACCGCTCAGAGCACCCTTTCTTGCTTTTACAGAGTACAAAATCGACTTCAAAATCTAGTGGGGGATGATCTCTTCTCTTCCCTGCAGCTCCTTTCTCACAAGAAATGTTGCTAGTCTCTCTCTACTCTATCGTTATTCCAATAGAAGGTACTCGATTGAGCTCCAGTGTTTGGTTCCCTCTTCTAAGACGTCGAAGCAACAACTCATCTATCTACTACAACGAAAGAAGACTTTCATTTCTCCATCTAAGTGCCTAGCATTGAGGAACTTCTATGAGAACTTCCTGCCTGCGGAATACATTACCACGATACTGCTTCCTTGCCAATTACAACCTGGTCATCTTAAAATCCAATGTCCACAAATTCTCGTCATGGAACGCCCCATAAGTAATCAAACGCAGTTCATTCCATTGATCAAAATTATTACTCCCATAATACTCCTCATTTTTCGTTTGGCAATTATTCCCGTCTCATAAATCATTATCCTCAAGTGGCTCTTGATATATTGTGACTCCAACGGTAAAAAATACGCATGATAAATTACTAATAATATTTTAATTTTAAAGCAGTTTTTGAAAGGTTTTTAGAATTTTCCTTTATATACCAAAAGCTTCTAAAGAAACGTTAGTAGTCTTTCAATATGTGATCTACCGAATGGTTTCGAATCAAATCTGTGATCCATCGAATGGTTTCGAATCAAATCTGTGATCTACCGAGTTTTTTACATTCCAATATGGTTAAGGTTAGGGTTCACTCAAACTACTTAAACCATGTTTTGCATAGTTAATATTGGAATGTAAACGATTCGATAGCTCGCATATTGGATTAGAAACCATTCGATAGATCGCATTATTGAAGAGCACCAAAATGCTATATTCACTAAATTCTGCCCATTTTTTTTTAAATTTCACCTTTAATATTTTAAGCTTATTGAAGCTTCCTCAGAACATTTTGCAAATACACATTAATATGCCACGCTTGTTTGAAATAGCATTTTCATTGTCAGACGCGTACATCGAATGGGCGCATCGTTGTTTATTTTTTAGTAGAATGTCTAAAACAAGGCTGTGGGTCAGTTAGCGTAAGGGACCTCTATTTCTCCGCTACCCAATGTAGCAAGGTTATACACGAAGCCTGGGAGGAGGAAGCTAGCTCCCTCCCTCGAGCGGGGTATTCTGGCCGGTACAAAAATAGCTGATAACGAACTCGTTATCATACCCCCAGTTGGGGCATTTCAGGCGACTGACAATAAACGGCTCCATCCTAAAGGAAGAGGTAATACCTGGGAGGATGTAACTCCTAAGACCGAACCGGGCCATATCTCATCCTGGTAAAGAAGGCTCTGATGATTCAGGAAAAGGTCTAGGCTGCGAGAATGATGCCAAGACGAATCTCAGTTTCTATGACAACTGTCCGGAATCAACAAGATTAAAAGAATGGATTTACTGTAGACTTAAAAGAGTACGCGTCAGAAGGAAAATGAAAAGCAGCGCGAGTCTTCGGACGCTTTTCTTTATTCTTAGAGCATGTGTTCGAGATGACCCTCATTTAGCTCTGTCCATTCCAGATGACCTCCATTTAGTTTTGTGCATTTCTCCATGACCTCCTTACAAACTGATCGAGATATAGCTCTACCCTTTCTGATGGCTTATTCCAGTTCCGTGATGGTATTGAGTCTCCATGCATAGTTCTGTCTTTAAGTTAGCTCTAGAGAAAGACACATGGAGGCTACGATCTAGGCTCTAGGGTTCCCACCCAAAATCAGTCTTGAAATTGATCACACCGCCCCCAAAGTTCTCTTTCAGCCAATTATCGGATGAGGTTGACGTGTTAGAGCTTTCTCACTTTGCTGTGACCAGATTTTTACAATAACCATCGGGTATAGGCTCATTATTTTGCACAGGCTTTCGGACTCTTTTCCGCTATCGATCAACTCCACTGTACACTTCTTGGGCGTCTTGAATGGGTCGGACAACTGCCACTGGCTGCAGTGAGGTTCTCCACTGTCCCAGTCTTGAATATCTCTATTTAAGAGAGCTTTTTTTTTTATACATTTGAACTGGTGCACAAATGTGTCCTGCACTTTTTCGGACGAGCCTGTCTAGCACTAAAGTTTGACACAGTATATTCTTTGATTGAGCTCCTATTGAGATCTCGTTGCTTCTGTCATGTTTTGCAAATAAGGGTGATTGATGAATTAATGAA
>OY744518.1:161051986-161059486 GCA_963556195.1 Sepiola atlantica | reverse complement strand
ACATTCAAATAAGCTTCATAAAGAGCTAATTATGTCACAGAACTTAAAGACACAATTGAAATTTTTCTTCGATTCAATGTATGATCACTAGGAGCAATTATCGGTTTGGTCCATAAAATAACTGAACTATATTAGAACGTCAACTCACACAATTCTTCTTTTAAAAATAGATTTTCTTTGTATTATATATATATATATATATATATATATATATATATATATGCATATATATATATATATATATGCATATATATATATATATATATATATATATATATATATACATATATATATATATATATACATATATATATATATATATATATATATGCATATATATATATATATATATATATATATACATATATATATATATATATATACATATATATATATATATATATATATGCATATATATATATATATATATATATATATACATATATATATATATATACATATATATATATATATATATATATATATATATATATATATATATATATATATATTTGAAACAAACACACAACGCGTATTTTTATGGTTGGTTATTATTTATTAGTATTGTGTTCATTGTAAAAAGGAAAAAAATCACATTGGACTTTATATTTGAAATTCTCAATTTTCTGAATTTTCGATAAAACTAAATTTAAAAGTTCCCTGAGGTTATCAATTTTTTTTATTAAACTTTGAGCCGAGATTGTGAGCCTTACAATTTCTAACAAACAAATCAGCCCACGAATATGATTAATCTCTCTTATCTCACACCTGATTCATCTCGCTGTACATTTGATCTTTTTTTGATTAATTATTCTATATCTTTTTTTTTATTGAAATTCTCTCTGTCCCATTTGTACCAAGAAAACTTTGAAAGACAAATTTATATTGAATTTTTTTTACAGACGCTATTTTTTTAATGTGTATTTATGTAACGTTGTAAGATAGGACAACAAACAACAACAATGAGGATAACTGTTTTAAATGCAATAGTGATGACGGGGGAAAAAATTTGAAAACTACGCATTAAAAATAAAATTCAGATACAATTTTAGAATTACAGAATTTGCCTATCGATAATCGATGTCGGCACACATTTAAAGAATTTAAACCAAAACAAATGTTTAAAGAATCTGTTGATAGAAAACAAGAATTAGGTTAGAGAAAAAATAACACAAAAAAAACAAACAAAAAAACAAAAACAATGTCGGTATCGGAATTTTCGACAATAATTAACTGGAAAACGAAAAAATAATGATGCGGAATGTATACAAGAAGGAAAGTAATACATGCTTTTGAACAAACCCACTGCACACCCACCACAACTAAAGCTACACACACACACATACTAACAGGTCACACGTTCGCTAAATGAATAATCATTATAACAAGCGGTATCAAAATTAAATGAAATAAAAATAAATACATTTTAAATTGCGTTTCTTTTTGTGTGTTTTGCTGTTAACTTTCCCAAGGAAGCCGCGAATACGACGACGAGATCACCACTATAACAACAATAGCAAAATCTACAAACAAACGAGGTTCCACAAAACTCCCTTTTGATTCAGGGCGCGTTAATACTTCATCTCTTTTGTTAAAGGTATAAAGCTACATTTATCTATAAGCAATAATTGTCCGTGTCGATAAAAATATTAAAAAAAATTATAAAAAAATACGAGAGCTTTTGATGCTAATGTTTTATTCTTTATCCTTGAATCACCTTCTGCAAAATATCTTGCTTTCATTTAAGTATTGAGAAAAGGTATGACCCCCTCCCAAATACTGTTAAAATTCAAACATATTCAATTGATCGTATACAACGAATCGTTTATTATGGCGTTAAATATCCGAAAATGTGTTTATACGCCGTAAAACATTTACATATTCTATTGAAATAAAAAAGAACCCCTAACCTGTTGGTGTTATATATCATTTCTTAGTGACGTCGGTCACGTAAAAATTTATAAAACTGTCAACCTTAAATATAACGGAACTTGAGGGTGCTACAACAACCTCCATTTTCACCTTGTATTGCTCCATGTGACATTTTTCTTTCCTTTAAGCTCAAGGCGATTATCAATACTGTTGAAAGAAGTACATGCGATCAAGAGGATCGTAATGAGAGAGTTGAAGGTTTTCCAGAAGAGTCCTTCCAGTAGTGTACAGAATCGTGGCAAGATTCGAAGGTTTACTTTTTAGACAATTCTCTTATATACTCCTAATAATTTATTTATTGCGGCTGGGTATTTGTTACAAGAACTGTATATGGCGTATCAGGGAAAATGGTATGCGTGTCTCTCTATATTGACGAATAGGATTTAACAGTCTTCTAATGTTTTCGTACCTATGTGATTTTCTTTGATAATCACATTTTGAAAACTAAAGTCTTTCTTTATTCACATCGTGCATCAGATAAACTTTAGGTGATAAGTACATTTTAAAGTTCAATTAAATGTCAATGTTTATCCCAAATATGCTATTTTACGATAACGATAAACGCTATGGGGAACAAAGAGTGTAATTTTCGTTGTGTTTTTTTGTCTGTCTTTAAGAGTAATCAATATCGCAGTTAAAATAATTCAGTTTTATTCATGAAAGCTTACATACGGCATAATGACGTTCACACACCGGGTCTCGTTAGATCACTGAAGATAAGTGACGTCGAGCCTGGCCAGTACTAAATGGGTGACAATTTGGGAATACTAGACGTTTCATTTGGGAGGGGTCGGCGAAATCTCCCTGCAAATAAATACAGCCCTAAACATACCTTTAGTAAGTACTTCAGTACAACCTTCTAATCTACAGGTGTTGACACAACAAAACAACCGCTCCCGCACCTAGACGGAAGTTCTGTTCTCAGTCGTGTGGCGAAGCTCTTCGAAGAGAGTATGTAATTCGTCTTCTCTTCGTTTACATACCTAAACTTTATGAACATTACTGACAGTCTTAAAACCTTACACTATACGGTTAAGTACTTTTAGTAGATACTAGCAGGAAGATCCGACGTTGCTCGGGATTGAATGAGCATCACTACTAAGTACTTTTTCACTATGTTCATAACGTCATATTACTTTCTTTGTTTTTACTGGCCCCTTCAAACCCTAATATAGTCGAAAGAAGCTGAAACGTTGCAAACTCTCTGAATTAGTGTCTTATACATGTTTTAAATTGCATTAAAATCGGATATACGTATTTGAAGTCTTAAGGGGGTTCCGTGCCCATGGGTTACTTAGAGGTTGGGGGCATGTAACTATTCGACACATTAAGGATAACGTAGAGATTCGGACTACTTCCATTGTTTTTCCCGGAGAATTTTTACATATGATATAAATGTCATGAAAAATAGTATATAATTGAAGTTTTAAAAGGATTATGCACCCATAGCCTCCTTAGAAGTGCACTTAGAGATTCGGGAACACTATCATTGTCTCTCTCAGTGAATTGTACATAAGAATACACTTTTAGATTTTATGTAGATTCTCTAACCTTTCTTTCTATAGGTAACACACAAACATCACACACACATACATACGTACATACATACATAAATACAGATATTGAGTTTTATATATATATAGGTAGATAAAGGATGAAACGACATAAATAGTTAGCATCTAAATCCATAAAGTTAAAACAAAAAAATGGTGGACCCTTGAAAGAAATTGTAGAATTAAAAAAAATAAAAATATATATGTCAACCGAAAATTTGCCCCTATGAAAGCTGGATATTTCTTACTAGAATCGTTATCGCCGTATCGGACAGTAAAAAAAGTGTACATTTGTTGCAGCGAACGGGAGTTAATTGCTTTCTAAATATTTTCGTGCCAAAGCGGTATTATTTTTTTGTATCTGTACAATTTAAGTCGTTTTTGTATTTACTTTATCACCATGCCAGTCGCTGGTCGAAGAGCACGTTTTAAAGGACAGTGGTTAATCATTAAATCGCATCGCATGCATCTATAACGAAGACTGATAAAGTCATTTATCGGCTATCCTCAAAGTAATAATTGATAATGGTGTTATAATCAAGTCTGTTATTCTATGTCGACATATGACAGCGAAATAAAATAATCATAAAAGAAATATACTAATATATATATATATATATATATATATATATATATATATATATATATATATATATATATATATACAATTGTTAATCTGTTAAATGTAAGGTTTAAAAAAGAGATTTCATATTCAGTAGTTAAGCCTTCGGGCATCTTAAGAAATGCCTTACAATCTTAGTGGCTTTCTGCGCCTATTTGTTAATCTCACGTGACAAAATCTCGTCCATCGGCTTATCTGGAAACGAGCTTCTCGACTTTCGTCTTCTGCCACACCCTCAAGTAATTACTAACAACTACTAACAAAATTAACAAACAAGAACGGGTTGAGTCTGAAGATGCGCCCATTCAATCTGCGCGTTTAGCGATGCAGATTCTATTTCGAACTTAATCTTGACAGACCGCCGAAAATGATTTATTTAGAAATTAATCGTTACAGCCCGACGAAAATGATATTTCTAACTTAATCGTTACAGCTCGACGAAAATGATATTTCTAACTTAATCGTTACAGCCCGACGAAAATGATATTTCAAAATTAATCGTTACAGCCCGACGAAAATGATATTTCTAACTTAATCTTGACAGACCGCCGAAAGTTCTATTTAGAAATTAATCGTTACAGCCCGACGAAAATGATATTTCAAACTTAATCTTGACAGACCGCCGAAAGTACTATTTAGAAATTAATCGTTACAGCCCGACGAAAATGATATTTCTAACTTAATCGTTACAGCCCGACGAAAACGATATTTCAAAATTAATCGTTACAGCCCGACGAAAATGATATTTCAAACTTAATCTTGACAGACCGCCGAAAGTACTATTTAGAAATTAATCGTTACAGCCCGACGAAAATGATATTTCTAACTTAATCGTTACAGCCCGACGAAAATGATATTTCTAACTTAATCGTTACAGCCCGACGAAAACGATATTTCAAAATTAATCGTTACAGCCCGACGAAAATGATATTTCAAACTTAATCTTGACAGACCGCCGAAAGTTCTATTTAGAAATTAATCGTTACAGCCCGACGAAAATGATATTTCAAACTTAATCTTGACAGACCGCCGAAAGTACTATTTAGAAATTAATCGTTACAGCCCGACGAAAATGATATTTCTAACTTAATCGTTACAGTCCGACGAAAATGATATTTCTAACTTAATCGTTACAGCCCGACGAAAATGATATTTCTAACTTAATCGTTACAGCCCGACGAAAACGATATTTCAAAATTAATCGTTACAGCCCGACGAAAATGATATTTCAAACTTAATCTTGACAGACCGCCGAAAGTACTATTTAGAAATTAATCGTTACAGCCCGACGAAAATGATATTTCTAACTTAATCGTTACAGCCCGACGAAAATGATATTTCTAACTTAATCGTTACAGCCCGACGAAAACGATATTTCAAAATTAATCGTTACAGCCCGACGAAAATGATATTTCAAACTTAATCTTGACAGACCGCCGAAAGTACTATTTAGAAATTAATCGTTACAGCCCGACGAAAATGATATTTCTAACTTAATCGTTACAGCCCGACGAAAATGATATTTCTAACTTAATCGTTACAGCCCGACGAAAACGATATTTCAAAATTAATCGTTACAGCCCGACGAAAATGATATTTCAAACTTAATCTTGACAGACCGCCGAAAGTACTATTTAGAAATTAATCGTTACAGCCCGACGAAAATGATATTTCAAACTTAATCTTGACAGACCGCCGAAAGTACTATTTAGAAATTAATCGTTACAGCCCGACGAAAATGATATTTCTAACTTAATCGTTACAGCCCGACGAAAATGATATTTCTAACTTAATCGTTACAGCCCGACGAAAATGATATTTCTAACTTAATCGTTACAGCCCGACGAAAACGATATTTCAAAATTAATCGTTACAGCCCGACGAAAATGATATTTCAAACTTAATCTTGACAGACCGCCGAAAGTACTATTTAGAAATTAATCGTTACAGCCCGACGAAAATGATATTTCTAACTTAATCGTTACAGCCCGACGAAAATGATATTTCTAACTTAATCGTTACAGCCCGACGAAAACGATATTTCAAAATTAATCGTTACAGCCCGACGAAAATGATATTTCAAACTTAATCTTGACAGACCGCCGAAAGTACTATTTAGAAATTAATCGTTACAGCCCGACGAAAATGATATTTCTAACTTAATCGTTACAGCCCGACGAAAATGATATTTCTAACTTAATCGTTACAGCCCGACGAAAACGATATTTCAAAATTAATCGTTACAGCCCGACGAAAATGATATTTCAAACTTAATCTTGACAGACCGCCGAAAGTACTATTTAGAAATTAATCGTTACAGCCCGACGAAAATGATATTTCAAACTTAATCTTGACAGACCGCCGAAAGTACTATTTAGAAATTAATCGTTACAGCCCGACGAAAATGATATTTCTAACTTAATCGTTACAGCTCGACGAAAATGATATTTCTAACTTAATCGTTACAGCCCGACGAAAATGATATTTCAAAATTAATCGTTACAGCCCGACGAAAATGATATTTCAAACTTAATCTTGAAAGACCGCCGAAAGTACTATTTAGAAATTAATCGTTACAGCCCGACGAAAATGATATTTCAAACTTAATCTTGAAAGACCGCCGAAAGTTCTATTTAGAAATTAATCGTTACAGCCCGACGAAAATGATATTTCAAACTTAATCTTGAAAGACCGCCGAAAGTACTATTTAGAAATTAATCGTTACAGCCCGACGAAAATGATATTTCAAACTTAATCTTGACAGACCGCCGAAAGTACTATTTAGAAATTAATCGTTACAGCCCGACGAAAATGATATTTCAAACTTAATCTTGACAGACCGCCGAAAGTACTATTTAGAAATTAATCGTTACAGCTCGACGAAAATGATATTTCTAACTTAATCTTGACAGACCGCCGAAAGTACTATTTAGAAATTAATCGTTACAGCCCGACGAAAACGATATTTCTAACTTAATCGTTACAGCTCGACGAAAATGATATTTCTAACTTAATCGTTACAGCCCGACGAAAATGATATTTCAAAATTAATCGTTACAGCCCGACGAAAATGATATTTCAAACTTAATCTTGAAAGACCGCCGAAAGTACTATTTAGAAATTAATCGTTACAGCCCGACGAAAATGATATTTCAAACTTAATCTTGAAAGACCGCCGAAAGTACTATTTAGAAATTAATCGTTACAGCCCGACGAAAATGATATTTCTAACTTAATCTTGACAGACCGCCGAAAGTACTATTTAGAAATTAATCGTTACAGCCCGACGAAAATGATATTTCTAACTTAATCTTGACAGACCGCCTAAAGTTCTATTTAGAAATTAATCGTTACAGCCCGACGAAAATGATATTTCTAACTTAATCTTGAAAG
>OY744518.1:161034486-161046986 GCA_963556195.1 Sepiola atlantica | reverse complement strand
TTGAGGAAGCCATATGTTGGAAAGGTTTTTTCCTTTTAATAAAAAACAGAGTTGAGATTACGCCACCAACAAAACACACCAGCGACAAAAAACAAACAAAACACAAAAGCAGTCACCACGCCATTCTTAGCGATTATGACGATACTGACAGTAGGGGGTTAAAGGCAATGTCGATGAATGTACCCGGCTTTACAATAGTTTACGTATTATCCCAGACTGATTTGCTCTAAAATGCCCACGGTCAAATGACGATAATTGATACAGTTCATTCAGACTGCCTGTGTGAGTAAGTAATGAAGCGTATAGTATAATAATACTAATAAGTGTGACTAAATGAATAATAAACTTTAATTTAAGTTAATCTAACTGTGTTATTAAAGATTGGAATGCTGGCTAAAACCGACTGAGATTATATATATATATATATATATATATATATATATATATATATATATATATATATATATCATATATATATCATATATATATATATCATATATATATATCATATATATCATATATATATCATATATATGTATCATATATATATCATATATATATCATATCATATATATATCATATATATATCATATATATATATCATATATATCATATATATATATCATATATATATCATATATATATCATATGTATATATCATATATATATCATATATATATCATATATATATATCATATATATATCATATATATATATATATATATATATATCATATTTATAAATAAATATTAAATTATTAATACCTACAGACGCTAACGTTTCAAGCTTATTGCTCTCATCAGTGCAGGAAAGTAACAATTTCAGACGGTCGGGAGGCGCGAACCCGGTTCACAGAGTCAGCCTACAATCTGCAAGATGTCGCCATATCACTCGACCACCGGAATCTATATGCACCTAGAAGCGGGCACAGATAGAAGACTAGTCGAGAGTGTTTGACGAACGTATTCGGAACTTTGCATTAGAGCTTTTTGACAGTCTATTTTTAACATCCCCAAGGGTGCTCAACTTTAATTTCTTAAAGGGGGTTATTATAAAACCGACGGTACCATGTTGCTCAAAACTTCTGTAATACAATATATATATATATATATATATATATATATATATATATATATATATATATATATATATATATATATATATATATATATAGAGAGAGAGAGAGAGAGAGAGAGAGGGAGAAAGCTGATATAGATACATAGATTTTAGGCCTCCGTTCAGTCTCGATAGACAATGGATACCCACTCTTGTAAGAGTTTCTGCACGACAAGTCTATTGCTTGTGAAGCCAGGGTTGAGCAATCTACAACTAGACTACTACCAGACCGGCATTGATTCAGTCTAGTGGCAAGAAGAAGTCCACGACGATTGGAAACAATGTCGGTAAAGCAGAGAGTCTCTCTCACATACAGAACCTGTTATTCCGAAATTGTCACCCACTTAGTGCTGACCAGGCTCAACGTCGCTTAACTGATTTAACGGAAACCAGTGTGTCATCGTCATTATTCCGTATATAAATATAAGATAAATAGATATTACAACGAGAACCCCAAGAGAATCAATAGTCAGTTTTTTATGGAAAACAAACAAAACGATCACAGCAGTTTGATTCCACTAAGTATATTTTCGTCTTTGTCAAAACATATAGATTTTCTTCCATATAAAATTGATCACAGAACAAATGAAACGGAAAGTCTTTTTTTACTTTGTTGTCAATGGGAAAATAACAGGCAAACGAGGAACAGCTTTGCCATTGAACAAACGCAGCCTTTCTGTATACTGGCTTGGAAGAGGCTCTTGCTCCACTCATTATAAAGAAAAGCATAAGGAACATTATAAGATTCGAATCTTATTATAATGGAGATTTGGCGTACACCTTTAACCGGAACTACTTCATATATCTCAAATGTATGACGTCGTCTTTTCTAAGATTATTTACAAATATTAATACCGCGTTTCGTTATCTCAGTACACATACACTAGGTTAGATTTAAAAATAAACTCTAATTTATATGCATAGCAACATTATATATATATATATATATATATATATATATATATATATATATATTTCAAAGAACACCACAAAACCACTCACAAAAACGACTACATACATTTCTATTCACACCACAACAACTAGATCAACACAGTAATGATAATTGGCTTTTTTCTACGTGCTCTCAGAATTTAAAGTCCTCAATACATTGAAGAGGAAATCTAATACATTACAAATTCTTTAAAAACACTACAATACCCCACATATTTCATACTAAATGCTAAGAAAAAATCCCTACAGATATTCTCGAAAAACAATAAACAAGAACCTCAAACAACAAATACTTCTCTCATAAACAGACATCTGCTTTTACACACTGATTCCAATAACATAATAATTTGCGACACTCTTGATAAACTAGGAATTCCAACTGTACAAACCACATACCTACCCATAAAGCAAACAATAAACTCTGCAAAACACCTCCTTAAACAATCCACATCAAACACCGGTATATACTCCATCCCATGTAATATGTGTCATCAAATATACATAGAGGAAACTCAACGGGACTGAAAAGAAGGCTCGATGAACACAAAAGAGGAATTAAAAATAGCAACTCCCTTAACGTGTTTTTCTCCCACGTTACACAACACGACCACTCATTTCATTTTGAACAGGCTAAAATCATTAAATACGTATCAAATAAATCTCGACGCAGACTACTTGAAGAAGTACTCATCACAAATTCCAACACCATCAAACAACGAAATCGTTTACTTATTAGCAAACTCATTATGGCGATACAAAAAATAACATCAGAACCTGGATAACCATCCCATACTACATCGTCTATTAATAAATATACACAAATAACTACAAAATCGGAATATATAAAGACACTCACACATAAATAAACTAATTAGATTTCATATCCATCACTTCTCACACTTTTTTTATACATATTGCACATGCATACAATTTTTATACTCATAGTTATATTAATCATATTTGGTTAATTAATAATACATTAATAATTAAATAAATGAGACTAAATAAATACATTTACACATAATTTGAGACACTATAAATATTATATCCTTACTTTTTACTTATATTCACATATTACATTTCCACACACTTGTATACTCATAAATACTTTTAATAATTATTGATCAATTAATAATACACACATAAAGAACTAAATAAATATAAATAAACACATTCATACATAAATAAATTGACAGGTTATGTTATTTCCCACCCACTTTTATACGTATTTCCACATATTGCAAGAAATTTATTGATTAATTAATGAGACACAAATAAAGTAATTAAATAAATAGGAATAAAGTAATACACTCACACTCGAATAGATAAACTAATAAGTATGATGCCCTCTCTCTCCTTCACGCTTTTACATTCATATACAAAATTATAATTGTTTTTCTGTTTCTTTTCTTTCTTCTTTCCCTTTCTAATTCAGAACATAACAATGAATTAAGACTTTCGCCCCCCCTGTCCCCACATCACCTATCAGACAAGCTTGACTGTGACATATTTTTATCCAGACAAACTCCCTAGCTAAAAATAGATATGGGAATCTAATAAATCCAAGTCATCACCCCATTCATTTTTCGCGTCCCTTGAAATGTACAGACTGCTGCTGATAACGGACTAACCAAAATGGTGGTTTTCATTTTTTGCTTATTCTCATCCACAGCCATGCCGAAATGTGGACAATTTCTGCCAAATCAAAATTAATATGTGTATGGGATTTCTGCATTATTTCTTTATCCTGAGGAAGTATTCAATAAAAGATGAAACGTTGATAAATACATAAATAATATAGGTTTTAGCGTTCCTTTTTTATTTTCCATATATATATATATATATATATATATATATATATATATATATATATATATATATATAGTCTCGGAAGTTTCTCAACCATTAACACTATATTAAAAAACCAAAAAGAAACAAACTTTTTAGTCCCAAGTCGTTCAGTGGAAAATCACTCATGTAAGTCAATTTAGTTTTTACAGTTATTGTATTAGTTTGCTTCTAACATTATTTAAGGGATCATCAGTTGTTTACCATGAAAACTATATATATATATGATTGCCACTTCTTTACAGAAGAAAGCCATCACTACAAAGATTTCAATGCCCGATTGTGGTCGCAGATATTGTCCAGCAGGCCCGGTTTATCATTACAGGTCTTCATCGCCGTGGGTCTTGTAAGGATATCTGTACATAGAGATGGCCATACTCTGCGTGTTGTACAAATGCAGAGCACGCTCTCCTTCTACAAAGTCTGGTTTCAGTGATAAGCCGAAGCAAGATAACTGAGAGACGATGTAGAACGCAGGGTTTATATCGGAGTTTCCGTCTCCTAGATGGATGATCTAACAAAATCTCTTTCTCACACACACACACACACACACACACACACACACACACACACACACACACACACACATATATATATATATATATATATATATATATATATATATATATATATATATATATATATATACGAGGCCAGTCTAAAACGTATCCGACATAGACCAGAAAAATATTTCAAATACGTGACGGGATTGGAATCCTAATTTCCTTCAAAGAAGGTCCCTTGTGCTTGCACACACTTAGCCCACCGATCCATCCACTACCGGAAACACTTCTGGATGTTTTCTTTTGGAATGGTGTTCATCTCCGCCGTTGCATTCCGCACTATCTCTTCTCTAGTCTCAAAACGGGAACCTTTCAGTGACGTCTTCAAGTTTCCAAACAACCAGAAGTCGCAAGTAGCCATGTCTGGAGAGTAGGGAGGTTGGCGAACGACTGGTATTCTATGTTTGGCCAAGAAATGTTGGATCAATTGGGATGAATGTGCGGGGGTGTTATTTTTTCGCTGTCTACATGTCTGGTCTTTTGCTCCGAACTACGTCACGGAGACGCCGGAGAACATCTTGATAGTACTCCTTTGTCACTGTTTGTCTTTCCGGTGCGTATTCGTGATGCGTAATTCCACGGATATCAAAGAAGACAGTCAGCATCATCTTGATTTTGCTTCGCACCTGTCGCGCTTTTTTGGCCTTGGAGACTCGGGATGTTTCCATTGCGACGACTGTCTTTTTGTTTTTGTGTCTTACCCATGACTCATCTCCAGTTATCACGGTGTTCAGAAACTCAGGATCAGTGTTGGCGATTTCCAGAAGGTCGTGTGCAACTTGAAAACGGAGGCCCTTTTGTTCCTGCGACAACAACTTGGGCACAAATTTCGCAGCCACTCTGTGCATGTTCAAATCATTAAGCAAAATTGCATGTTCGGAATCTTTACTCACTCCGACCCCTTAGGCGATTTTCCGCACGGTTGAACGACGATCTTCCATTACCAAATTTCGCACCCTCTCAACAACAGCTGCACTCCGAGCAGTTTGGGTCCTGCCAGAACGCTGGCCGCTCTTTGCTGATGTGCGGCCATTTTTGAATCGGTTGAACCACTCCTTAATTTGTGACACCCATCGCATCTTCTCCTAACACCTGCTGAATCTTACGGATTGTTTTGCTTTGAGAATCACCAAGCTTTTGACAAAATTGTATGCAGTATCTTTGCTCAACACCTTCAGCCATCTTAGGAGAATCGTTAATCCGACGAACACGTTGTATAGCACCTCTCTAAGAGACCGACAGGCAGCGACCAACGCCTAGGAAGGCGGTGATAAAATTCATACTTGTGCATGAAGGTGTCTTCCTTGACTGTGTAGATTGGCACCGCCCTATCGTCTCTATTTCGCACGGAAAAATAAAGGTCAGATACTTTTTTGACAGGCCTCGTATATATATATATATATATATATATATATATATATATATATATATATATATATATATATGCACGCGTACACGCATGTGTGAATGTTTTCACAAATGGCAACTTAGCCTTATAATCGTTCCACGTAACTTAATGATGGTAGTAATGTTATTTCTATGGAAACGTAAACATCACTAGATTCACGAGATGGTTTTGCGGACTTTTCAAAAGGCGCGCGGATAATTATAGTGTATAATGTTATCACATCCTGCACACATTCGATCGGCGTTTCTTTTCTGCCGTTGCATAATTTCATGTTTAAAACAGGCATCGCTATTTGAAATGCCGATGGCGGGTTGAGTGGAGCGCGCCTCGACGGCAATTGTGCGACCGGAATAGGATCGGATCTGTTCGAAAAAAGCTACTTGAGATAGATTAAAAGCCACATGCAGTCCACTACCGGCACGCTTTAAGAAGCCGGTCTGAGGCAATTTAAATCATATTGACCATTTCACTCAATAGCCGAAGGTCGGTTTGTACTTCAGTCCGCACTACGACATCAAACGATAAAAGTCAACCGTATTTAAAACTTCAAAACACATTAATCCAAGGCAGGTTTACGTCCGTTTTTCAATTATTTTTTTGTTTAGGAGAAAAATAAAATGCATGAAACAATAAAATCAGGTATTATTAAGATGCGATTAACATGTTATTACAAACTTTTAAACCGACTTCAAACTCCTTTTCTCTTCCCCACAGCTTATTTCGCACAGAAGAGAAGTTGCTAGTCTTTCTCTACTCTATCGTAATTTTCATGGGAGGTGCTCGACTGAGCTCCAATCTATGGTCCATCCTGTAAAACATTCACAACTAAAATTCGTCAAGCTACAATTATGGTAAATACTTTTCCTTTCTTCCTCTGTGTACTTAAAACTAAACTGAACTTCCATGAGCAAAGTTTTTCTCCAAGAACCTGTCGTCTATGGAACACAATACAGCGGGGCTTCTTCCTAGCTGACTATAATATAGTTGTTTTAAAGTTCAATATTAACAAATTCTTGTTGAGCCGCCCCCTTAAATAATCAAATTCTGCCCAGCTTCAACCATCGTTAACAATCCTCACAAAATCTAGATAATAAACGTTGATCTGAGTTCGAAGGTTAATTTCTCTTTAAGACGTCCGAAAAGAGTAATGCATTGCATTTTGTCAGGCGTTCGTAACGATATTGAAAACGTATGCCAGGGATTAGTAGTAAAAATCGTTCTTGTTCATCAATTCATCCTAAGTCAGCTACCAGCTAATACCAAAAAAAGATGAATATTAATAGGTTTTACATAAGAATGATATCACTGCAGAAAGAGTAAAAATAAGTTTAAATAAGTGTCAATTTTGTTCTAATGATTAAAGGGTAGACACAGACAGACAATTTACTCTATCACGTATTTATAATTGATTTTATATAATTAGTCAATAGTTACTGCGGATTCGCCTTTTCATTGGACACATAAGAATTTGTTTTTTGGCTCCTTACAAGTCACAATGTTGAAATATCAAAAAACTAACAGTCCCTAATTATAAAGTAAAATATTAGAATAAAAAGTTTTCTAGTATCTTGGAACCTCTAGAGCGAAGGGGTGGGATTTTGCTGATAGTTGGGTTTGGCGGGGTTATTTACGTTGATGCGGTACAAGCTCAGTAAGTTCATCAGAGTACATTCCGTGGAAGTACGTGTAAAATATGGACACGGATGTAACGTTGCGGCGATGGGATGGTGAAATAAGAACCATCGGAAGAAACTCAAGTCCGCCGAAACATAACGAGAGAAAAAAAAACGAAAGAAAAATGAAATGAAAACAGGATAAAAACACGTTAAGCCGGTAGTAAAATGCGTGGGTTTTATAGAAGTTGCTTAAGGAGATTAACAGTGGATTATCAGAGTATTTAGTTTTAAAAAGGTCAATCTAATTTAACAATACATATACCTTCTCCCTCTTTGTCTCTCTCTGTGTCTCTGTCTGTCTGTCTGTCTGCCTGTCTCTCTCTCTCTCTCTATATATATATATATATATATATAGCAACACTGATGAGTCGTAGACTCTCTCTCTCTCTATATATATATAGCAACACTGATGAGTCGTAGACGATGACACATATGCATGTGGATGTCTATATTTAACATAATATACATATGCCCTTATAGGTTGAGGTTTCTGGTAGAGTAAATACCGGTTTCCACTTAACGTAAAGCAGTAATCTTCTGTAAAGAATAGATTTCTCTCGGTTACTGGTAGTGTTATTATAAAAATAAAATGCAATGCTATAGAGGTCTAACTTCGAGAATCAGGCTAATATATATATATATATATATATATATATATATATATATATATATATATATATATTTACGGTAATCTTATAAACTAATGAACGGATCATTATGAATTTCAGAATATATATTCTATACAAGACGATGAGTAATATGGGCACATTATATTTTTTATAAATTATAACATTTAGGGTGTATATATATATATATATATATATATATATTATATATATATATATATATATATATATATATATATATATATATATATATATATATATATATATATATATATATATATATATATATATATACATATATATATATAAAGTGGTGTACTAAAAGCGAACTTTTAGGAAAGGTAAAACCTATTGTGAAAAGTATACAGCTCATATGAGTTTCTGCCTTTCTTCATTACAAGTCGGTTTTCTCAACGGGCAAGCTTTTTCAATATTTTCCGCTGTCTTTTTCCCCATTTTAAAACACATTCCATGATATTTTAGCCCAGGAAGTCTTTTTAATGGCGAATATTTTCCACCTCACGTTTTACTGAGCCTTGCCTGCATCCACGAACGTACCTCTTATTGGACTTTTTACTATTTGGATTCATTCTATCTTCGCCGCACCTGAAGTTTGAATCCTCTCTCACCACCTCTCGTGCCTTTTAACGACCTACCTATCTACATTTCATTTTCTCCGCTGGACTTTTCGACACCGGACTTTTTTCAATCGGACATTTGCTTGCATTCGGGCAGAGTTTTGCCCTGTGTTTCTTTCCCTACAACTTTTATTTTACTTTTTCAAATTTTAAATCTTGGCCTTTGCCAACTTATCTATCCCAGCGACTTCCTCTGATGATAAGATTTTGATCTTTGAAAAGCCTGGCTTAAGGAAAATTTAACTTGAATAAATTGCCTTTTTGCGGAATATACCTTGCTCTGAGCAATTGAATTGAAATTTGATTTGGCTTTTGCTTCTCTAATTTCTTTTCCATTTTTCTTCATATATATATATATATATATATATATATATATATATATATATATATATATATATATATATATATATTGGTTGTACAGGATAAACTCTTCAACGATCATTATGAATTTTGGAATATATATGCTCGGCAACACAGGATGTAACATAAGCACATTATTTCCGTTGTAAACTTTACCATTTAGAGGGTGCCCAACCCAAACTCGCAACCAACCCTAAAAAACTTTTAAAATAAGTTAAATACAAAAAATCTAATAGAGAAAAATGCTTTACATCAAATTTTGCGTAATGTAATGCATTTTTAAAAGGATCGGTGCGCCCGTATGAGCGTTAATAATATGTATGCACTTGGTAAAATCCTAAACGATTGAACTTATCATTATGAATTATGCAACATGTATTCTAGGCAACAAGGTGAGTAACGTAGACACATTATTTACTTTTACATTTAGGAGGGGGGTTCATCGAAATCATACGATACCCTCAAAGAATAAAACAACAAAAAAACATTAACAGTTCAAACTAATGCTATATTGATTGCTTATACACGTCTTGGGATGGGTATTTTACTAGTTTATATATATATATATATATATATATATATATATATATATATATATTGGTGCAGAAAAATTAGTACAACATTCGTACCGTCGGTTTCAAGCATGGAAAGACTTAGCCATCCGTTCTTAGAAACCGACGGTACGAATGTTGTACTGATTTTTCTGCACCAAAATAAATAAACATTATGCTCTTAACTTTTAACTTTAATTCTTAATTAATCGAGCACTCTGCTGGGATTTTTCCGGCTATATAACAAAGAAGTTATATATATATATATATATATATATATATATATATATATATACATATATATATGTATATATATATAACTAGTAGTATATATATACCTAGTATATATATATACCTAGTATATATATATACCTAGTATATATATATATACCTAGTATATATATATATACCTAGTATATATATATATATATATACCTAGTATATATATATATACCTAGTATATATATATACCTAGTATATATATATATATACCTAGTATATATATATACCTAGTATATATATATATACCTAGTATATATATATACCTACCTAGTATATATATATACCTATTATATATATATATATATATATACCTATTATATATATATATATATATATATATATATATATATATATATATATATATATATAACGAGTAGTATATGTGCGTTGGTCTCTACACTTTTGTTCATCCTAATCATACTATTAAATCAATGCACATATATTACTTCCCGATCTTAATCCACAATGTAGCAGATAAAGTTGTTTATGTGAAGAACAACTGGCCTGGACAAAGGTGCCAAACATGCACATAAATCATCATGCCATTTTTTTTGACTGGTGCACTTCGTTACCGCGTTATAAAAAGTGACCGAATGTTTTATTGCAGTAGATTAGAGATTGTTCGCCTCCGCGCCAGGTGGTTATCAGTTTAGTGACCCAGGATATCGATAAAACAAAGTTTTCACACATTGAGAATCGATACATTATTTTGTGCACCGGCACGTGCAAAGTTTTGTGCAGACAGAATAAACAAATACACTCAAATAATTTATGATACGCTAGAAGAGGGATCAGTCTCTAGGCGTGTGGTGTAGCAAATACAGTATTCACTGTCACATCTGGGCTGGTGCACCAACCATTAGCCTCTCCCTCTGGGACAGGGTGCACAAAATAATTTCTAACCTAATAGGTACTGCACTGTCTGTCAAGCCCCAGTCCTTATCGCGTCGCCGTAGTGTTGCATTCTTGTGCTTGTTTTACAAGTACTTCCATAAAATGTGCTCCGATGAACTTACTGCAACCTTTACCCCCTCAAGTACTTCTGACCCACCCAGCTAGCAGAAAAATCACACTACTTCTCTGTAGAGGTCCCTAAATGCGGGAAGATTTTCTACTCTAATATCTTTTTTCCTCGGATTGCGTACCATTGGAATTCCATCCCTGCCCCCTGTTTTCCCGACCGTACCAACATGCGTAAATGTAAATGTAATGTGAACAAACATCATGCTGACCATATTCCCATCCAGGTTGCCTTATAAATTTGACCCATATCACAGTAGCCCCTTACGCTTCAGTAGAAATAGCCCTTTATGCATTTAAGTGTCGCATACAAAGCTAATTCTTCTCAAGTTCCGTCAGCAGAAAATGGAGTCACATAAGAGTGTACTCTACTCTAGGTAAAATTCACTCGAGAATATTTCTTCATAAACACCTCTAATCGTAGTAGGAAAAAGGGTGATTGAAAAGAAGATTAACATGATATCTCTTTGAATTATCAGTAGGTTTGTGACCTCCTCCCCAAATCACTTGAGTCGGAATTCTATATAGAAACTGTGAGTTCAATTTTTAATGAAAGAACCTAATACAAATTTAAAACGCAGAATGAAACGCAGAATGAGATCATCTACTCCAGTGGATTAAATAAAGGTTATTCATATGAAAAATCCACAAGGTTAACGTCTATGCTAACGTGTTAAATATTCGAGTGATCGAGTTAGCTAGTTCATAGATTAGCCGGTGCATATATTGGTAGTTAGGTTATGCGATAGGAAATGGAATAGACAAGACTTATGAACGAGACAATTTCAAAAATGATTTTAATGCCTTTAAACTGTCGATTCGAAATTTGTATCCAATACTTTCGTATACATAGATTACAACAACATTACCGTTACATAATACATTAGAATTTTATTACACGTTGGTATTGATTTATACCAGGGAGGTTACGGTGGTTAAGTGGATAACGACACAAACTGACGACATAGGTGTGCCAAGTTTGGATCTAGTCGATTACATATTACTACTTCCACTTAGGGATGTTGGTAACCCTCACATGGTGTCTCCTGCAAGAATGCCAACAGCCGAATCAAGCTTCATACAGATTTACTTATTAATTTATACATTAATGATACAACTATACTGTATCTATTAAAATACATAATCATAAATAAATTAATTTATATTAAAAGAAAAAAACAACATAGGTTAAAATGTGGAAGCAAAATTGAAGTAACAAGACTACCTGGAAACGCTGCGTAGTTACAATGCATGAAATCAATTACAGAAATCTTTAAAAGACGTCCGATATATTTGAAATTACTGATAAGATTTAATTTAAGGCAGTAACATTTTCGAAGAAGAACATTCTGTAGTCTTGAAAAAGCGATCAAGAATGGCACACATATGAAAAAATTAACAAACAAGCCAGATCGTGAGAACGGAAGGTTATGATACGAGTAGGTGGAAGTGACGTCATAT
>OY744518.1:161019486-161026986 GCA_963556195.1 Sepiola atlantica | reverse complement strand
TCACTGCAATAAGTTGTGTGAAAACCTGTAGTGAGTATAATGATGATGATGATGATGATGATAATGATAATAATAATGATAATGATAATAATGATAATGATAATGATAATGATAATACTACTACTACTACTACTACTACTACTACTACTACTACTACTCTCCCGCTCCCCTCCTCACCGAAATGGTGCCGGCTTAGGCTGACACCACACAAAAAATTGAGTGTCAAGGAGGATAAGAAGACCGAGGAGTGACAGCACAAATCAGACCTCCACTGGAAGAGTGCTCAGACCTTGGGGAGGCCACCAAATCCTAGAGAAGACCAATGGTCCTTACCAGCGAGAAATCAATGGTAAGCGGCTGTTGCGATACCGCAAGCTTGTTTCCGGTGGTTATCAAAAAGAGGTGGAGAATACTGGAAATCTGGAGAAGCTTGTTGTCACTCAGACTCCAGGGAATACCATCGGTTGTTGTCGGTGAGCAATCCATGAGGATGACATGTGTGAGAACTCCTAGTGAGTACAAATAATAACAGTAATAGAAACTGGAGCTGTCAGAAATCTTATAATCTCACATTCGTCTTTAAAAAGTGGTTGCACCAGCCTTGACTGATACTACATAAAATGGTTGTGAAGAGCAAAGAAGGATGAAAAGACCGATGTGGGAGAGCACCATCCAGACCTTCACTAAACGAGCGCATAAAGAGGATAATTGCTAGTCAAATTCCAGAAGAACAACGGTGGTTATCAACGATAAATCAATAGTAAACGGCTGTTGTGATTTGCAACGGTTACTTTTTTATGTACTAACGAATTGCCGGTTATCAAGGCCCGAAGGCCACTCGAGGATAAGTGTTACTAAGTTTGTCAGGTGAACAGTGAGACAACACCGTGAGAATTAATAATGATGGTAGAAGGGGACGATGCAATAATAATTTGTTTACGTTGGACTTGAAAACTACTATGTTGTAGTCGGTTGGGAAGCATTTCCGTGGTATTGTGTTCCACAGACGTGCAGCTTTTGAAAAAAAAAAAAACTTTGCCCATGGAAGTTCTGTTTAGTTTTAGGTACACAGAGGAAGAAAGGAAAAATTATTTTCAGTGGTTGTTGGTAGACGAGTTTTTTGACTTGTCACTCAGACTCCAGGAAACATCAACTGTTTTTGCCAGTGAGCGATTACTGGTAATTACTCGTGTGAGAACTCCTAGTGAGTAAAAAACTAATAAGAGTAATAGATTTTATAAAAAAGGAAGTAGCACCATCAGTACCACGGAAAATGACTGCGGGGAACTTGAGAGAGGACATACTCAACAAGGAGGGATATTACCATCTGGACTACAATTGCAAGCCTACGGATATTACTAGACATTTGGGGAGGCTAATAGTCACTCAAATTCCAGGAAAAAATGATCACCGAAAAAACATTTGTAAAAGTTAGATACAATAACAATGGAATGGTATGGAGATTACTGGAATATCAAGGAAGACATGCTGTCATTAAGATTCCAAGGAAAGTCACCGGTTGTTGTCATCAAGAAATCATTGGTAACGGCTGTGAACGAGCGTCTGCCTGCTTTCACTGCACAGACCGTGATCGTCCACTTGTTGTATTCGTCTGAAGCCAGTGCTCGATTCCGACAGGTTGCAGTAGCACGATTCTCCACTATCTTCGTTTTGCTTGACTACCACCCTTTCATACTCTTCACGCGTTACTAGCTTCTTCCCTATAACCTTATGTACATTATCTTTGTTTTTTTCACTACTCGATGACATAATTATTGTGAGTGACATGAGGGATATATATATATACATATATGTATTGTGTGTATTTAGGCAGTATTTTTTTCATTAATACAAATGTTGTTAAAAACAACAGAACTCTTCTGTTTTGTTAGACCTTTTTTATTTTTTCAATTCGTCGAATGATTTTTTTATGTTGACATCGAATGAATTAATAAATGAACCGTATGTTACACGAACGTTTTCGACTCCTTCTGGAATCATCATCAGGTGGTTGATAGTATAAAATGGTAAAAAATGACTAAAAGCGGGTGAAAGAATGGAAGTTTTTAAAAATACTACGGCAAGCCGTGAACGCAAAAACGAACGTCTGAATTGTTGAAATGAGACAGATGAATTGAATCTTTAATTCATTGATGTATTTGTGTATTTTTTAAATTTTTTATTTTTAAAGTAATAGCTGATTTATTTTAGTTTTTTGGAATAATTATGGAGAAGGAAAAAAGGGGAGATAGGTAATAATTAATTTAATAGAATGCCCCTATTTTTATAATTTGAATTGAGCGACACCGGTAGTGTCGTTAAACTATGATAGGCGTTTTAAAATGGTTTTGCTTTTGAAAAAATAAAAAAGGACGATCAAAACAGAAGAGTTCTGTTGTTGCTAACAACATTTGTATTAATATATATGTATGTATATGTATATATGAATATATATGTATATATATATATGTGTGATAATATAAACAACGATAATTTTATATAGTTCAGCTTGATTCTGATAGGAATCAAATTCCAGAGCAAAATGAAGCTCAATAGTCAAACTTTTAAATAGTTATTTAAAAATTTGTAATAAGGCTATAAATAATTGAATTGACGGATCAAAGTTAAATCATACTGTGATTTATTGTCAGTTTAGAAGCAAATAAAAGCTCATACGTGTTTCTAGGAGAATCAAAAACATACGTGAACAAATTCAGGCAGCAAATAAAAAAACTCCCGTCATCAGAGAATTGCCAGATGAAAACCGTACACTATCAAAGCGAAATTTTGTGTTGTTTTCATGGACATTTGAAGACATTTTGCATGAAGTTTCTCTTCGATGGTGTACGCATTTTATCTGACAACAATTCTCTGACGACAGGACTTATTTGTTAGCTGCATGGATTTTTTCAAGTATGTTTTGATTTTCCTAGAAATACATGTTAGCTTTTCTTTGCTTCGAAACTGACAATGATTAACAGTATGACGTAATTATCATTTCTAGGTAAGACAGTTTTAGGTTATTTGAGAAGCCCAACGATTGGCTAAGAGAAAAACAAATAATCTGATTGGTTAACTAGCTAGCCGTGTATATAAAAACACCCGGCAAAACTAACTCCATGCATTTTAGCCTGTAAATTCCTCCGGTGATTAAACGCGGGAGCCTCTGTGTAGCTTAATTGCCATAAATATATTTTAATAACCCACTACCTAGCTCTACTTACGTATCTAGCACTGTTGAAGTAAATTGATACATACAAAATTATACATGTGGATACATGAAATATGTATATATATATATATATATATATATATATATATATATATATATATAAAGTATATGAGTGAGAGAGATAGACAGAGAGAGAGAGAGAGAGAGGGAAAGAGAGAGACATTAGTCTTTATTATAGATGGAGATTAATTTATTAAGTAAGGGATAAGTAATAAAATCCGATTGTCCGTCTGTCTGCTGTCCGCTAACAACTTTTAGGTTATTAAACCTATAAACTTAAAAGTCTTCAACCTATATAGACTGTCATAAGGGGGGGGGGGGTAATAGTTATCTTTTTTAAAGAGGTCATTGAGAGAGCACGAAACGCCCAGGTTCTTTAATTTCTGATTTTAATGAGATTTAAACCAGAGTTATATTACATGAATACGGCATAATCACGCTGACACAGATGGTTCTCGTTATATAACCGAAGTTAAGTGGTGTTGAACCGGGCCAGTTCCAGATGGGTTGCAATTTTTGGAATACTAGGCTCTGTATGATGGAGGACAGCGACCCCCCCCCGGCACAAAAATACAGCTTTGAAGAAGCCTTTAGCAAGTACTTTACTTAAAATATATCCTATTTTATGAAATTTAAATCATATGTATAAACTTTTCAGGGAAAACAATAGAAGTGGTTTCGAATCTCTACGTGACCCTCAATGTGTGAAATCTTTATGAGAGCTACGGAGGTAAAACCTCCTGAAAACTTCAAATACGTATATTCGATGTTAATGAAATTCAAACCATATGTATTATGTATAGTGTTTGCAAACTATATTACGTGGCGAAACGGGTGAGGGTGTCTACTTCAAATAGCGTATTTCCTAGGACCGGTGGTCTTTGGAATGTGTTCATTCTGCATTTGGTACATCCTAACTCTAACCGACGCATGTCGATACAGTACTGACAGACGTGGGGCCTGGGCGTGTGTGCGCACTGCGCCTTACCGATTAGTGGCAGAGCTCTTCTACAAAAGACCCTTCCATTGTTCAGAAAATATATTGCTCTATTCGAAAAATATTTAAATGTTTAGTAGATTTATTTATTTTTATTTTTACATCTTCCTTCCTAATAAATGTCTATTGCGAGGAGAGATATTAACAAGGATGTTCTGTATTTGGAGGTTATCACTATGAATGTGGGTCGTTTATCGCACTGACAGTGAGATTAAAACTCTAATTTCATATACAAAGTAGCTTCAGCTTTATAATATACTGAGCATGTCCACGCGATCGACGTAGTCGGCTTAAGTAATTTGCATATTGATTTGAAAAATGACATCTCATTAATTCACTATTCGTTATTATCGTTCTCTAGTTCATATTTTAATTTTTTGTGGACACAGGTTTAGCATTTTGGGTGAAAAGAGTCTTTACGGTCGTTTCCGCTCAATTTATTACTGAGGTTGCGATTCTTGGTTTTCTCAATTTCCTGGGCAACGCCGGGAACCGGATCCTCTAGTATTTATTATTTTGAAAGTCTCAATTAAATCCCTTAACAACTGCTTTGAAGTATTTCTGTGTTTTATCTCTATTTTTTTATGGAAGTCGCTCCAGACAAGGCATGAAGCCACTTGGTATAAGGACGAAAGATTATTATCGTAAAGACAGGAGATGCCTATTGACCCAAGCTTTCAAAAGACCAAGGCTAGAGGTAGGAGGAAAACAGTCAGCAGGAAAAGAATTCTACAAGCCTGTAGTTATTGGAAGGAAGCTTCAGGAACAAGAAGCTGTATTCTAACGACGTATCGAAACAGCGAATTGATGAAGACGACTAGGCCAACGAATAAATCAGAAATTTCGGAAAAACAATGTTTCTAAGCGTGCGTCGTTATTTTGAAAAAGTCTTGGGAATATTCTTATAATAAACACACGTGCGTCAGGTTCCTGTCAACCTTTTTGCTAAATTTCACACAGACTCTGCGATGAAATCGTTTTTATTTCTCTTCAACCTATTTCAAACGATTATCAAAATAGTCGCCTTTGTATTGTTTTTAAATATATATATATATATATATATATATATATATATATATATATATATATATATATATATAGCGCCAATGCTAGTCACATTTTAAAATTATTTTCTCATAAATTCTATATTTATTATGTATTGAAATAAATTAGTCATTAATCTGTTTTCTGAACAAATGTTGCAATATGTGCACGTGTGAGCGAGTGGTGAGGTGTGTGTGTGTGTGTGTGTGTGTGTGCAGTGGAGGTTAGTTGATATATGAGTTTGGATTTGAGAAAAATTGGCAGTCGTGTTGTAACAATTCGTATCACATCGTTGCTCATCTTCTACTAGCGGTTGGGGGTCAGACGGGGTAAAGTAAACATGCATTTAAAGCTCCCGTAATCGGAGCATAACTTTACACTAATTAATTTTAATAAATTAAATCAAATTAATCTTTTTAAAGTCCTACTTAACTCCACAAAATTAGTTTTTCAGTCTATAACTTCAGTTGTGTAATCTCTATTCTCAGATATTTTTTTGGCTAAAATCAAAGTGTAGTATCTGTTCCGATGGATATTGCACCTTATAGACTGGTATTGTCTTGGCCTTGGGGGCTTGATTTACGCCGGTCTATGGGTCTGTCCTGGAGAGGTCCACCCTCCCAGGCTTCGCCTCTCCTCTTTGGGGAGGAGTAAGTTTATTGCTTACTGCCTGAGGCGCCCCTACCGGGGAATGCCAACGGGGCTGCCCACTTGTGGGAGTAAGATAAAAACTGGCCTTGTGCCTAACTCCTGGAGAGGAGTAAGTCAATATCAATATATGTTTTATTGCCTTGAAGTACCTTGTGATTTTGATCTATGGCACCCATTAAAGGTTTGTTGCGATTTTTAGATCTCATTTTGTGCGGTGACACCCGACGGGTCCTTTCCCTGTTGTTATTATGGCGATCGCCGTCAAAGTGTATCTTATTTTGGTGGTTACAAACTGTTTAAAAGTGGAATTGGGTAGGCTGGGATTTGTTCTCTATTCACCATGATCGCAAAGAGTTGGAGAACATAACTGTGTGCTGAATATTCGTATGCTGTGCTCACTGTGGCGAAAATAGAATTCAAAAGAAACACAGTTTTCTGAATCCAATGGCCATTTTATGTCCCTATCTCCTTGGAGCCGGATGTCTACAACTACGTCCGCTCGCTGCTTTTAAGTAGCTGGGCCAAGCAGCAGGCAGGACTCCGTCACTGGAAACAGTCGCGCTCAGTATCGCTCACCAGAAGCCAGCAAGGTCATCTTGTGTCGACCCGATTCCATTACCGTAAGACGGCATATCTTTGTTACCCTGACAACTAATCTTTTTATCAACAAACCCGTCCTTTCAACTACTACCGTAAATTGCCGTCAGCCGTCCTCTCACCACCGATCCCCGTTGATCACATTCCAGTCACACCTAATACCTGACCGACGAGCAGTCCAGAACGAACGACGACATCACGCCGACGCCGAGCGACCATCTATCCTGATGAACTCACACCACAGATCAAGACCCACACATCTTTGTCTTGTATCCATTTATAATCAATTCAATTTGTATAAATCTAAATTCTTGTGTCTGTTTTGCTTGCTTTTTATAACAGGTTTGTAGAGGATAAGACAATATGAAAAGAAAGTCAAAGTATATCTATACATAAATATATCAATTTTATTAACTGCTGGTGGGGACAACAGAAATTAAAGAAGTAGTGCTAAATGAGTGTCCAGAGTGTCCAGGAACGTTCTAGGTAAAGGACTTGTTTAGTCTATAAGAAAAAGTTGAGTAGATATGTTTGTTTCGGTTGGCGCCGTGTTAGTTTACGTGTGACTGTGTGTAAGTCTTGTGGACTAGGCTGGCGGCGTGCGTATGTATGCTTGCCTTTTATATACTCAGTGTATGTGTGGACTTGTGTTTGAGAGAGTAGTGCCACTTGCCCTCAGCCCGGCGGACGAGGCTATTTTGAAGGGTCTGAGTGGAGAACTGGAAAATCGGAAGAAAGCTGTGCGTTTGGGTCTTTATATTACGCGCGAAATGTGGAGGTGAATATCTTTGCACCTGTGATGGGCTGACAGAAACTGTTGATTGTCGATTTTGTCGGATCGAGAGTCGATACTTATAGACAACCCAACCTGCTGCTGCTTCCGTAGGTTCTAGACGTTTCGCATTATGAACCCGTCCTAAGACTGGTATCTCAACTACTGCTTTTCCCGTCTCTCTTTTTATCGAGTTTCACAGACTAT
>OY744518.1:160986986-161014486 GCA_963556195.1 Sepiola atlantica | reverse complement strand
ATATATATATATATATATATATATATATATATATCATGTTTTAACCAACAATCATCAGTCCGCATGAAGTAACTGTACTGCCAATCGAACGATTCAAACTCCGGACCCGAATAACTCGAATCCAAGCTTATCACCGCTAGGCCGCCGTGACAGTTACATTCTAAATGCGAGAAAAATAAGCCCTGTATATATATATATATATATATATATATATATATATATATATATATATATATATATATATATATATATATATATATATATATTGTTTACAAACACATTGAGAAACAGACAGTGTTATATTTACACATGGGAGAAAACTGGCAACATTCATAGATTTGGATCTTTTATTATATTTCTCCTAAAATGGTCGACTAATAATTATTTTTAATAAATATTTTTAATATCCATAGAACTATATGTTTCATGTTTCAACCATCAATCATCAGTGCGGATGAAGTAACTGTACCGTCGTTCGAACGATTCGAACACCGGACCCGAATATATATATATATATATATATATATATATATATATATATATATAGGCATTTTTATTGTATATAAGTGCTCTCTAATGGATCCCTAAAAAGGCCTGCCTTCAGTTTTGAAAGACAATGGATAACCCTTGTAAGGGTGTCTGCTCTGAGAGTCTCTAGTTAAGCCAGAGTTGCGCAATCTCCAACGACACTTTTGAATCGGCATTGCTTTAGTCCAGTAGCAAGAAGTCCAGGACAACTTGAAACAATGTCGGAATAAGCCTAGAAATACTGATGTTATTTCGGAGTTTTCCTTCTCTTAGACTCATTGCACAACCAAGTCTTGGGAGTGTCGTCTACTCTACCATTTGATTTATGTATGAAGAGAAGATATATGGATTCATACATTTGCCAAGGGTATTAGTGAAAGTGATGAAATGAACTCGAACCCCACACGCATAGCCCATAATCCGCACCGGTAACCACTAAACTACGTCACTTCCACATCGGGGCCATAATTTCCTAAAATTGAAACTTTTCTAAGTCGAATAAGCTCTATTTTCACACAATGTTTTTTTTACCATATTACTACGTGTTTGGCTACTTTGAAATATGCTGTCATCCGACGTCTTGATATATTACAAAAATGGTTCAAGGTATCTCTGTATTATTTGTAGCTATTTATATATACAGTATATGTAACTGGCGTCCTTATGTCTCAAGGAGGACAATGGAGACGCGAACAGTAATTAATTAAGAGTTCATAGTAAAGCAAGTGTTGCGTAATCTCCGGCCGCATTTTTGATCCGGCTTGTCCAGTGGCATGTGTAAAATACGAGACGATCAGATACAACCACACGGAGAAGAGACGCACTGGTGTTATTTCGAAGTTTTCCTTCTCCTGAGATAGTGGCCCTATCAAGACTTGAGAGTCTAGTCTACACTACTTAGAAATGAAAGTGACTATAGATGTACATTATTTAATACTCTTGGACAAGGTATGAATCCATTTTTACTCGCTCAGGTGAAAAAAAGTAAAATATTTGTTGCGTATGTGTTCTCTTTCTCTTATATACAAAGTCTAAGTCTGCAATATGTGGATTTAATTCGTATTTCTTAGATTTAAAACCTCTTGGATGCCGTATATTATTGTTAAAATAGTACCGTTATCACGAGGAATATAGAAGAGTGAACGCTTCTGTATTGTTAGCAGTGTAGTCTGTTTTGTAAATGGCCTATATAATTGTTTATTTTTGACGTGTTTAAACATATAAAAGTGGTAATAATTTGATATTATTTTATCAATTTTATGTATTGCAAAATTGTAGAATATTTGCGGGAACTTAATTAATTTTATTTTTTTAGTTATAAGCAAAGTATTTCCTTTTACACTACAAAGGTATGGAAGAAGTGGATTTATCCTACTATTTCACTTATTGGCCAATAGGTATTAAAAATACTTTTGTTTACAGCCATTTTCACTTCCAAACGTTGGTACATGGTATTCCAAAAATGTTCTTACGATATAATTATTAACCAGATTGAAAGTTGTTTGACTTTCGGGATTCGAGGAGAAACTGCGTTTCTATGTGATTTAGCCCTAATATATAAAAACATAATTTCCCTACTTCAAGTCGAAAACACATTCCAATTAGGGGTGGGACGTAATGGGTGAAAATTTCTGATTCATGCTAGTAGTATTTTTTTGTGTTCATTTATACATAAATAACACTAAACAATCAAACATTTTGAAAATTTTGCAAAATTCAGAAGGTGCACTTGGACTATTTTTTACTAGTTTTTGGCTATTTTACATTCATGAAAACCCTTTCACAGCCTGAAAATGGTCTTAAATTAAAGTACTATATCAGATTTAACCATCTATATCCATTCATAGATTTTGAGGATGTTTTAGGACCTGCAATGTCGCATGAAACCATTTTTTCACCGAAAAATGATGGATTTTGAGTCCCGTGGAACCCTAACGGCTATTTTTGGCTTGCACCTTCTGAATTTTGCAAAATTTTCAAAATGTTTGATTGTTTAGTGTTATTTATGTATAAATAAACACAAAAAATACTACTCGAATGAATCTGAAATTTTCACCCATTAAGTCCCACCCCTATTCCAATTGAGTAGTTATTTTTTCCGTTTGAAGAGGAGGTTTACCTCGACAATTTAAAGAATATAACATCATCCATACCATTAAGATTCGACACATTACGTTGGTAAATAAATATTTAATTGAAAATTATTGAATTCTTTAATATTGTCATTTGTTCTGTTTACCTTGTCTTGTATCCAACGGTGGTTTTTACCAAACTGCATTATCATAGCCTTTAAACACAATTTCTGACATACTAAGCACAATGCTTCAAACAAACTACAACATCCTTATTATAAAAAGATACATATACAATAAGCATTATCTTATAAATCTATTATTATACTAAAGCGGAGTTAACCAAAGTATAGATTTATATCTATTTTAATTGCACAAAATACAAAACAGTTTTAAGATTGAGATATGTTGAAAAAATCAAACAAACAGTAACTTCCGTTTTAATTGTTCTAATTAGCCGAAATTTGCAATTAACTTACCAAACGACTTTACTAACTTTCTATATATAATTCTCACACACTTTTTCACTGTGTTGTTTGGCTGCTTGCTCTTATTTTATACGTTAACTATCACTCTCGCTTCCGTCACCATTATTCTTTTTATTAACAGCCGAGGGTAATAAAAAGATTGGAATGATCTATTATAAACGAAAGGGAATATAACCCGATGTAGTATGGAAAATTATTTAACCCGAAGATGAAGGGAGGGGGGATAGAAAGAGAGAGAAAGAGGGAGAGAGAAAAGAGAGAGAGAAAAGAGAGAGAAAGAGAAAAAGAGAGAGAAAGAGAGAGAGAGAAAGAGAGAAAGAGAGGGGGAGAGAAAGAGAAAAAGAGAAAGAGAAAGAGAGAGAGAGAGAGAGAGAGAGAGAGAGAGAGAGAGAGAGATTTGATATTATTTTTATGAATTTCAGGAATTAAAAATTGTAGATTTGGAGAAATTTAATTTTGTTTGTTTTGTGGTTGTTGTAGCCAAGACGAGACGTGCATACATTACAATAAAAAAAACGAGATGAAGTCACACCTGCCCCGAACCGCACATCAAATTGTATATACAAAAGGGATCAGCGGCTGGGTCAAGTTTGTCGAAAGCATCCTAAACAATATAGTAACACGTGAAGGGGGAAGTGAAAGAGGGACAACTCTAACGGAGTCTTTTTATGGCCCCAAAAGCAGGACGGACAACATAGAGCGAAATGAGATATCTCGAAGATGCGCCCATTCGATCTACGCGTTTTGCGCTATATATGATATTTCAAACTTAACCGTGGTAGACCGACGGAAATGCCCTTTTTTTACTATCGATGTCGCCACTTATCAATGCCAAGAGCCACTTGAGGATAACCGTTATTGAGACGGGAATGAATGCCGGCCGAAAGATGTGGAACAAGGTTTTGTTGACATTGGATTTGAAGACGACTACATTGTAATTAACAAAGAAACTGTCCACCGGCAATGGGACAGGTGGGAAGCCATTGCAAAAAAGCTCGATTCGTAAAAGTTCCGCATAACGCAAGGCACATGGAGGGCGAAAACAAAGTGTTTTTTCGTTGTGGTAAGAAGACGAGTTTTTGTTGTGAATGGTTTAAATGTGGGACCAAAGACTGGAGGTCAGTCGAGCACCTTCCGTTGAAATAACCATAGAGTACAGCAGATCTGAGGAAAGATATATATATATATATATATATATATATATATATATATATATATATATATATAGAGAGAGAGAGAGAGAGAGAGAGAGTAACAATGTCTCTTCTGTGAGAAAGGAGCTATATAAATCACTCTACAGAAGAGAAGAGATCATTCCCTACTAGATTTCGAAGTCGATTTTGTACTCTTTCAAGACAGGATAGGCTGCCCTATGCGCCACTTTCCTATATATAACAACAGTATTCCATCTTTGGACGTATCTGACACTTATATAAGTAAATAATTGCATCTGGAGTCAGATACTTTCTTGAGCGATAGAATGATTCAACCCTTTTACAGCGGCTTTAGCTGGATATGCGTCTTCTATTCAAGATCTGGAGTGAACGTCAGTCCTAAGAGCTTATCCAAACAAAGGGGCCTTTTCAAGGAGAGAGACATTCATTTCGACTGGAACAAAACGGGGATCCGGTCTTTGGTGGTGAAAGGAGAGAAGCTCATTAAATTTTATGTGTGAAGGACAAACAACATACTATTTCAATCTTAAGCGTGACAGACCAACGAAAATATATACAAACACATATATATTTTTTGCATATAATACTATACAATAATTCGATCAGCCATCGATACCGGCGATGTAAACGACATTCGTCGGGTTCGTTTTGTCGAACTCTGGAATCTTTATGTCAAACTCGTGAATCTGTACAGAATTTCGAAACGTTGTAAGAATAACACCCAGGAATGGAACAGTAGTCCGAATAATCCAAAAAGAATGTCTTAACAGATATGTCACAGGTTATCCGTTTTTAGTTGATGAATTTTCGAATGGAATCAAAATAAAATGAATAGTGGCAGTGACTTGACCAAACGAGTCACGGGTACGTCTAGTATATATATTTTAAGCATATTAAATTAAATAAGATAGACTTTCCGTGTCTATTTGATCTGTTGGTCATCTTTTCTAAAATTCTAATGAACTTACATAAGTCAGACTTGTATAAGGTAACTAAAAATGTCATAAAAATACGGTCAAGTATGTACTTTCTTATGATAGTTAATTATGATCCAATTAAAAAATGTTCAAAATCTGAATGGAACCAAAAAATAGTTTAAACAGTTCTCCGAGTTATCCTAACAATTTCCGAGGTTTGTCTTGATATTGCTATTGGAATATCCATTAAAATAAACATAGTTTGTCGAAATATTAGCTTTCAAGCTGCTGATTTATTCTGTGGGGTCGCCATCTCTATTTTTACTGAACAGGTTTTACACATACATCCTCGCATACATATGAAAAGCCCCTTCCTGTCGGTCACTTGTTTTGTCACTTAATTTTTCTCTTTTCAACAAAGTTTCTTTCCTAGAACATTCAATATGTGGAGCAAAATACCAAGTGGCTGCTTCCCAACCGACTACAATATAGTTGTCTTCAAGTTTAATGTAAACAAATACTTGTTGAGCCGTTCTCTTGAATAATCAATTCCTCTTAAGTAAAGTTCTGCCATTTCACCAATTATTTCCAATCCTTTCGTAGTAGCGATCATCGTCAAACTAACAATCTCTTTAACCCTTATCTTCGAGTGACCCCGGACAGTGATAAGCGTTGACCCATTATTAAAGAAAAAAAAATGAATATTAGAAAACTATATTGCCAACATTTATGAAAATTGCTATATCGATTGTGAGAGCAGCCCTAGATATGTGTCTCAGAGTTTTGAAATTATGAAAGAAAAATAATTTTTTATCGCCATAAACACAGATTGGGTGGACGCATCTTATTTTAAATTCGCCCAATCGTCTCTATTAGATGCACTGTCCGCTAGCGTGTCGGTAATGTTTAAGTTAGCAATCGTATTTTCATTGGTCTGTCACGCTAAAAGCGCAGATGGAATAAACGCATCTGATAAATATTCGATTTTTTATGCGTGATTCGCCCATCAACTCGCCTGGAATATTGATTTACATCAAATCATAATGGTTCAGCTTCATATCCGGCTAAGCGTACTGTTTTGCAACGAAACCAAGGCTACGTTTCCGTCTAGCAAGTTCCCCATGTCAGCAAAGTTAGACACAAGATCTTTTTTTTATGTGGGGGATATCCATCTTTCCCTTAAAAGGGTATTTGAGATAGGACACAGAAAAACTGCCTCAGTCACGAAACATTTCTCCTCTCAGACCGAGGACAGAACAGACCCTACACTTTGATCCTAGCCCAAAGGCCAGGTAATCTTCTGGTAAATCAAAGCTAAGCACGTGTTTATTAAGTCAAGCCTAATTTGGTGTAAAACAGGCAGAAAGTAAGTAAAGTCGCCGAACATAGTTGAGAGCAACTCGAAGGCTCCATTTTCACTAGCTACTACACCGAAGTGTAGTAGAGGGCGCCACTCCTTCCACTGACCTTTGATGCGCACCTTATGATGCCGAGTGCTTAGCAAAGGAGCACCAAGTGCCATGTTTTAAAAGTCTTTCGTATGACTCGACTGAGGATTGATCCGTACTTACTGGAAGTGTTAATACATGTAAGAATCCCATCTATGTGCTAAATAGAATCTCTTCTTGTATGACACGAAACCGCATCTGGTGGGCATACCCCAACTTGATGAGTTTCGAGAAAAAGTGTTGATTCAACCCTTAGTTTCTATTATTATCATGTCTACTCTTACCAAACCCCATCCATTGGTTAATCAGAGTCTAATATCTACAAATGATATATTTACAAAATATACGCATACAAAACAAATTAATATACAAACTATTTATAAAATAAAACCAAACAACCAAAACCAAACCGCAATTTCTACCAAGATTACATATCTCTATTTATATATAAAGTTAGGTAGGTGTATATGTTTATATATTCGTATGTGCAGGATTAATTCCTAAACTAATGAACCGAACATTATGAATGTTGAGATGCAGCTGCTAGTCTTATATTTAGTTTCATTTAGTTGCATGCAAAGGAGGTAAAAAGAGGTAAAAGCCCTTCGTGAAAATTCAGATCCATCTGATTTTTGTGACATTTTAACAATATGTATTACACATTAATTAATAAATATTCCCCAAATTTAAGTTTCTGAGGAGCATTTAAAGAGTTTTAGGGGACATAATATGGGTATAACCTCCTATTTGAAAATTCAAATATTTCAGATTTTCATTATATTTTATCCATAGACATTAGACACCAATTAAGCAAGATTCCCTGAATTTCAAATTTTTTAAGACCCCTTAATTTTGAAACATCTAAAATCAAAATCATGTAATTGATTTGAATCAACATTGAGATAAGGACAAAAGGTTTAGTAGCATTACACCTAATTTTTAATCTTCGTAAAGGGGGGGGGGGCATGAAAGTGATGCAAAACTGTTCTATTCGGGGAATTAATTTTACCTATCCTGGGACGGGTATTCCTCTATTTCGAATATATTAAGGACTTGAAACACAGAAACATTTACGAAAACCACTGGATTCGGAATTAAATATAGATTTCTAGCTGTATCTTCCCGGCGTTGACCGGGATGCAGTCACGTTATTTCAGTTTTAATATTTATTTGTTTGCACAAAAGCTAATCAACTCCTATGATATTCTTCAATCTAAATATGAGTTATCACCCTTGCTGATTTTTATGTTTAGGTGATTATTTAAAAATGTTTCATATTAGCAGTCGTCTGAACCGGAGTTAGTAATTTTTGAAATACATTGTAGCAAAGTACGGCACAATCACATTGACACATCGGTTCTCGTTAGATCGGCGGAGTTAAGCGACGTTGAGCCTGGTCAGTACGAGATGGGTGACCATTTTGGAATACAAAGCTATGTATGTGAGAGGATGGTGACACTTCTAAGCTGGAAACTATAAAAACTAACGCCATTAAAATGATCTCGCATGAGAGCGACTAGAGACCGCTTGTGAAATTGATGTTCCCTGGAGGTCGGAAGCCGGCTAGACCTGCCCAGGGTGCGTGGATCACTAGAAGAGAAAAGGAAAGGAAGTGTGTATATTATATTTACAATAACACGATACGACAATAACAAATGAAAATTGGCTAGCGAGGAGCAAAGTTTGATTTGCCGGCTTAAACGTTATTTTGGGTCTGACTTTGAAAATCCGACTAGATAACTTAATATGTTAGATGTTTCAGTATTAAATGACATACAAAGGGTTGATTTGCCGTAAAAAAGACAAGCCAAACCTAAACGATAAGTAGATTTATTCGACTCAGATTAGCCTAACAGATGTCCACTTGTTCTGTATCGATTGGGGATCGAACTCCTTAAAGTAAGCATAGTTTGTTGGATTAATACCTGGCAAATCGCTTTTCCAAAAGGCATCCAAGATTTATATTTACTTAGCACTTGAGCACAACTTTTCAAATCTTCCCTCCCAACCTTCTCTTCCTTTAAAGAAAATCGATTTCCTTCAGACTAAATGATAGGAGGCTTGAGCTTGCCAAACACGTCGCTTTCTGTTTTACAATGAAACCAAGGATACGTTTCCTCTTAAGTAAGCTGAACAATATGCGCAGTTATTAAACAAAACGATCTTAGTCTGGTACATGGACATTAGGGGTGAGGTCTGCTCAATAGACGTGATATGAATATTCTTCACATTTCTCGTGGGCCAGCGTTGAAGCTGTTTTCTTGGGGTTTTTCTGAAATGTTTCTTTGCTGTCCTCCCTGTTTTTCACCTTAAGGGATCGGGATAAAAGTCGAGTGGTGCCAGTGGCCATCCCTCGAGTATGTGTCTTCCTTATTTCATTCCATTCTTCCGCTACTATTCTCTATTATCTTCATTACAACCTTTTTACTCTGCGTCCTCCTCATCCCTTATTACCATCGCCCAGTCCCTCTCTTTTTCTTTTATATCGCTATATCACTTAGTCCCTATTATCTGCCGTCACTATTCCCCCAGTATAGAAATACTATCGAAACGACTACTATTGAGAGAGAGAGAGTATGAGAGAGAGAGATAGATAGAGAGAGAGAGAGAGAGAGAGAGGGAGAGAGAGGGAGAGTCCGTAAAATGTCGTTTATAGTAAAGCAAGAGATTGCGCAATATCTACAGCAAACACTTCTATGGTGGCATAATCATGTTGACAAACGGGTAAGAGGTTGCGCGATAAACATTCGCACTTCTTTAAATCAGTAATTACAAGGAGAAATCCGAAAAGACCGGACGTAGTGATGAAATAAGTCGAAAAGGGCTGGTGTTATTTAGGAGTTTCCTTCTATACTTGTTACCTTACATAGGTATGGAGGTCTTATAATAACGCTACTATTTTACACACAGCTATATAGGGAGATGGGTTCATACCTTTCCCAATATTTATGAGAAAGTAACGTTTTACAGCCATTACCATTTCCACACGTTGGTACCTAGTATTCGGAAAATGGTCTCCCATCTAAATATTAAGTGGCTCAACATTGTTTAACTTCGGTGATCTGAGAATAAGCATTAATGCGAGTAGGTGCCGCTTTGGCTTGTTATCTAGGTATCATGATCTACTTTGGTATGATATCTACATTTTGTCATGCGATTTACCCGTCATATAGCAATCAACATGGTACAAGAGCAAAAGAAAACACTTATCCTAATTGGTTTACAAAGAATGTGTAGTTACCGAGTCTGGAAGCCTAATCCTAACGTTTAGCCAATTATTCTACGAGAAGTCGCTGAAGTCTTAGTAATCTTCTCCGACGCTAATTAAAAATAACTCAATTTCCGCCATTTTCCCATAAATCATCAGCAAAATATCGCCGATTCCAACACCGGATCATATACACAAGGAATTGAAAGATCATGACTTGAAGCGAATATTTCTATATTCAAAAATAATGAGAGGTGTACGGTGTAGATTATTTTCCTTGTAGATATTAGAATGTGTGTTTACCAAGCTTGGAACTCTAACCCCTAATCTCTAACCCTAACTTTAACGCTCAAAGAAGTGTAAGTGCGAAACTTCAGCTAATTATTCAACGAAAAGTTGCCGAAGGCTCAGTAACCTATTCCGACGAATGAAGAGCTTACCTAAATTTAAACTAACTCAATTTTCGATCTTTTTTTGTAAGTCATTCGCAAAATTTCGCTGATCCCAACACCGGAGAACATATACAATGAATTGAAAGATCATGACATGACGTGAAGATTTGTATATTGAAAAAGAAATAAGAGGCGTGTACGGTGTAGATATTTCTTCCTTGTAGATATCAAGCCAAAGTAGCAGTCTAACAGTGTATATATTTCTTCCTTGTAGATATCAAACCAAAGTAGCACTCTAACAGTGTAGATATTTCTTCCTTGTAGATATCAAGCCAAAGTAGCACTCTAACAGTGTATATATTTCTTCCTTGTAGATATCAAGCCAAAGTAGCACTCTAACAGTGTATATATTTCTTCCTTGTAGATATCAAGCCAAAGTAGCACTCTAACAGTGTATATATTTCTTCCTTGTAGATATCAAGCCAAAGTAGCACTCTAACAGTGTATATATTTCTTCCTTGTAGATATCAAACCAAAGTAGCACTCTAACAGTGTATATATTTATTCCTTGTAGATATCAAACCAAAGTAGCACTCTAACAGTGTAGATATTTCTTCCTTGTAGATATCAAACCAAAGTAGCACTCTAACAGGGTAGATATTTCTTCCTTGTAGATATCAAGCCAAAGTAGCACTCTAGCAGTGTATACATTTCTTCCTTGTAGATACCAAGCCAAAGTAGCAGCACCGACCACTGTAAGTCGGATTCTTAACAATATGAAAGTTTTGAAAACGATGAACGGTATGGGCAAATTTGACTACTTAAGAGGACGGCTTGACAAGTGTTTGTTGACATCACACTTGAAGAGGACCATATTGTAATCAACAGGGAAGCAGTCCCGTGGCAATGTTTTCGAAAGATGGGAAGTTCTTGGAGAGAAAATCTGTTCATGGAAATTATGTGTGGTTTTAAGTACACAGAAGGGGAAATGAAAATTAATGCAGTAGTAGTAATAAGACGAGTACTTGCTGTGAATGTTTTACAGGGAGGAACCGTAGCAGCGATAAACATTGGTATCTATTTCCTCTGGTGCAGAGCAACTCTAACGTGATTGCTGAACACAAAATGGCCAATCATGCTATTTGGCGTAGGAATTTTTTTTTACCGAACCTTTGTATGACTTACTCCTGAGACCATTAGGGTTTGCAGACCAGACAGAGAGTTTCCAGACAGCCATTAAATAAGACGCGTACACACTCACTTGTCGACTAGACACACCGAGCACGGCTATCACCACTTAACGATATACAGTTCTCCAAAAAGAAATAACTATCAGCAGTTGACACATACCCACTCGATTGAATCATGTATTCATATATCTATGTTAATAGTTTGTTTATAGAAAAGCCTTGTGTGCTCTTTCTTCTTGAACAATCTTTTACTTACAAATTATCATAGGAGAGAGTCTTGTAATTCATATAATGATTCGCTTCAGTAATTACTTGCAGATAAACAACAATTCTATGTCATAGTTAAGGGAAACATATAAATATAACAATTTAAAACTAGGAATCTAGAAATTTACAGTTGTGATGTGGTCGTGACGTAATCAGTTCCGACTACGAGCGAAGAAAGTTGAATCAAGTTCCGACTTTTACCGAAATATACAAAAACAAAAAGCGTTGTTACTTGGCAGACGACTATTTTTCAATCAATTAGAAAGATCAGATTCTGACTTTCACGTAATTTTTTGAAAACTTTTATTACTTTTAAAACTTTTCATTTGGAATTGTTTTGGATACCTTTTAATTTACCTTTACTTTGGGTTAGTTTAGGGTTAGTTTATTATTAGGTTAGGGTTAGTTTAGGGTTAGGATATGAAAAACCCAGTTCAATTCGTAATGCGTAGAAGTACCGAAACATTACAGAATACACTTAAATACAAGATAAGATCAACAACTTCTTTCGTTAAATAACTTCTTCGCAAAAGGTCCTAATAATATATTCGGTTTCTTCGGTGAAGTTTGCTAACATTCGCCAGTCTCGGAAGTCTCCGGTTAAACTCGGAATTGATGACGTAAGTACTGACATTTTCTTGGATACTTATTCTTAAGAAGTACAAAAAGAATAACTTCAAAATTCTTGTGTCAATCCAGGAGCCTTGTCAAAACATAAACCTTCACTCTGTAGTTTTTTTTTTAATATTTAGATTAATTGCAAAGACCGACTGAAAGAAAAATAAATCTATATTTAATATATAAAATAAAGTCAGTTTCTTTATTGCTTTTTGTCATCAATAGCTTTCTTCCTACTAAAAATCAGAGATTGGAGCTCAATCGTGCACCTTCCATGGAAATAACGATAGCGCATAGAAAAGAAACGTGATTGCAACAATTTATTATTTTAGCCTTAACTGGAGTGACCTTTAATAGACAGAACATAAAAGTATAAAAAAGAAAGACAAGCAAGACAGATTAAGCACACGCCAGACTTGCATAGTTGAATAACAAAAGGACAAGTATACGACCCAACCGGATTTTTCAAACAACCAAGAATAAGAAGGTGGCGGTAAAGTTGTCGCCGTCTGAGCTGGAGAAAGTAATGAGGACACGATCTAAAAAAAAAAAGTGTTTATTTTTACGGGTTAAATGTGTTCATTGTGTACAAGGGTTCCGTGTTTTTTAAAGTTAGGCAATGCGTCTTTATGCTTCGCTGTGGGCGTTGTTAAGATTGCCTTTCAGGTGTAAAGATGGCGGAGAAGGTCTTTCAGTCACGCAGATATTTTTTCAGATGTTTTCTGGGGTTTCAATGACGTCAGATACGCTAATGATTAACAGGTAAAAACTAAAGTATACACAAAACATGAGAAATTAATGAATATTTAAACAAGTTTGATTAAACAAAATATTCACCCTTTTACTTTTCATCATCATTTTCGGCTCAACGTCTGGCATGTGTTGGACGGTTTTTCGAAATTGACTTTCGAACAAACCTATCTCTGGTAAGGTCTTTATTTATCCATTTTTCTCTCAAATCAATCCTTATCACTTTCTCTAATGTTTTCCTTGGGATCTTCCTGCCAACTGACCCTACTACCTCAGCTGTTCTACACCTACTAACCCAAGAACACTCACCCATTCTTTCAATGTGACCAAACCAACAAAGTCTCCTGTTCTGTACACATCTCTCTATACTGTCCAGATTTAATCTTCCTTTGAAGTCACTACATCTAAGCCTGTCTTTAAGACTCACATTACACATTCCTCTTATTATTTTCATATGATTTTTTTCCACGCAATACATATCCTCAATCCTCACTGGTCAGTTTTCACTTCCATATATCATCACACTGCCTACACATGCCTGATAGACACCTCTCCTGATCGACAGCGGTAATGTTTTGCTGGTTAATAATAGCAAAAGTTTCCTGAATTTACTCCATCCATTTCTAAATCTTGGTTACCAGGTCAACTTCAGAAAGTGTGGAAGAAAAGTGGAAGAAGTTAAAGAATACACTGTTGGATGTAATGAACCAGACTTGTGGGGACCTCCAAGACATACAATGACATGGTAGTGTAATGAGTAATTGATCATTTTTATTTAATACGAGACTACGTATGACTCATTAGGTGAGTACTTGTTATATATATTATTTAATAGGAGTATATTATTTCTTAACGTTGGCATTGATTGATAATCATGTTTTTACAAGAAAGTATTAACTTGAAAATGGATAACCTCGTAAAGGATGAATGGTATCTTTGTGCAACTATTAAACAAAGGTACTTTTGTGACGTCACCCATTTTTAAGAAACTATATATCCGAATACGTTCGTCGAACACTCTCGACTAGTCTTCTATCTGTGCCCGCTTCTAGGTAGATATAGATCTTAATTTCCCTTAATTACGTGACCGTTTCCGTTGGCCGAGTGGATATGGCGACTACTTGCAGATTCTAGGCTGACTCTGTGAACCGCGCCTGAAAGTGTTACTTTCCTGCACTGATAAGAGCAATAAGCTTGAAACGCTAGCGTCTGTAGGTATTTATAATTTAATATTTATTTATAAATATTATATATATATACATATATATATATATATATATATATATATATATATATATATATATATATATATATACAAGCTTTATTATTTGATAAGTTGTAAAAATCTACCATTCATGGTTAACGTCATAAAAGATTTCTTTCAGCACTTCTGATGAAGTGTGCACGACGAGAAGAAAGCTAGATCATGTTTAAGTAGTATATATAGTATATACATTTCAGTTCTCCTAATACAACACAATCACGTTGACACATAAATTTCGTGAGATCACCGAAGTTAAGCGGTGTTGAACCTGGCCGGTACCAGATGAGTGACAATTTGGAAATACCAGGCACTGTATGTTGAAGGACAGCGAAACCTTTTTGCCCCAATAATACAACCATAAAGATGACTTGAGCGAGTACTCCAGTATAACCTGCTAATCTATATGTGTGTTGACACAACAGAACAACCACCCACTCGGTGGAAATTATGTGCTCAATCATGTGGCAACTCTCCCTGAAGAGAGAGAGAGAGAGAGAGAGAGAAAGAGAGAAAGAGAGAGAGAGTAAGAGGGAGAGAGAGAGAGAGAGAGAGAGAAAGAGAGAAAGAGAGAAAGAGAGAAATAGAGAAAGTATGAAATTCTTTTTATTTTTAAACGAAGAGATATAACAAGCCGCGCGTGCGTGGTCCCCTTTTGTATGTGACTCGATGTGGCGAGTGTAAAATGCAATAAATTTGGGCAATTTGGGACATTTTTGACCCCCTTTGACCCCCTGGGGGCGCGAACCAGAATTTTTCTGAGGTCAAGTATGCTCATTTTATATCCAGAACAATTGGCCAAGTTTCAGACAAATTGAATGGATGGATAACACGTTATGGGAGAAAAGGGTGATTTTTTTGCCATTTTGGGGGCTTTTGACCCCCTGGGGGCGCGAACCAGATTCTTTCCAAGGTCAGCGATACTTATTTTCTATTAGGAACAATTGCCTCCACATTTTGGCCAAGTTTCAGAGAAATTGAATGGATGGATGAAAAGTTATGGGGCAAAAAATGTCATGTTTTGCCATTTCGGGGCCTTTTGACCCCCTGGGGGGCTAACCAGATGTTTTTCAAAAATCGGAGAATGTCACTTTCTAACCTGACCAAAGTTACAACTTCATGCAAAATTTTAGGGAAATTCAATGGATGGTTGCCGAGAAAAATCCGGACGGACGGACGGACGGACGGACGGACGGACGGACGGACATGCCTCAAAAGATAGGTCCCCCGATTTTATAAATCGAGAGACCAATTATTAACAAAAAAAGATATTTACACAGCTAGTACTTTCGATTCTGCCAGGAAAAACGCTAAAGGTATAACATAAAATGAATTAAAAATGTCAGACAGATGAATCCGTAAACATTCAAATAAGACAACGTAGTAAGGTCATCTTGTCAGCTGTCAAATCGCGCATGGAGCCAATCAACGCACAAAGCGTCAGCGCCCCAGCTACCACGATGCGGCAAACACCATCGTATGTACCTTTCATAAATTCGTTCACGTGATATACGCGTCACAAACACGCACGTAAGCAAATATTTCAAAACTTTTGACTCGCCTTTATATTAAAGTGCCAGCAAAACTGTACTATAGTCAAGAGCCGAGAAATCAAAAATAAGCAAAATATACAATAAATAACTGTTACCAAACGACGGAAAAATTAATCTTCTGTCAAGCTGCATAGTTTTAAACGTTTGAAACTGTTTTTAAGTTTTGTTTCGTTTCGTCAATCAAAGATGGCCATCGATATTTTTTGGAGGTGGTTGCTAATTTCAGGCTTAAAAGTTAGTTTTTAAAAAATAGGCTTACGATATCACTAACACTAAGTCCAGGGGTTGTTTCCAGTCGGATTTGAGTAAACTTAAAAATAAACACCGTAAGCTTGAAATTAGCGACTACCTAAAAAATCGACCGCTATTTTTGATTGACGAATTTGGCTTGTAGGAAAGAGAAGATATCACCCCTCTACTGGAGGGCGGTATATAGAACACATGATTTCAAAATAACACTCTTTTAGGTAACCCCGTTATAGAAAATATATTTAGATTTGTCCCTAAAGTTTTTCATGGACTCAACTAGTATACATGATGATCCATTCATTTTTGTTTATACTGCTGGCCTTTGATTTGATCATATGAATATCTATATACTATTTAAACGTTACAGTGTTTTTGGAGTTTGTACGCAAATATAAACATGTGATTGGTTGACAAAAAAAGAATAGAGTACACATTACTAAGGTAGTAGTTTTTACGAGGTCAATACCCGAGTTCGAATCTCACGTAAGTCTAAAATATTAAAAAAAGACTAGATACGTGTTTTATAGATTTAAATAAATTAACATAACATAATAACAGAAACATTACATAAATATTTAAAAAACTAAATGTCATCTTTTTTTAAAAAAAAGAGTAGACATGAAAGGTATTCGGCATAAGTTCAAAGCGAATTATTTTTGCTTCAAAACATAATTTCTAATGTTTTTGCCAATAAAAATGATATGTAAATACGTTCAACGTAGTTACTTACTCTCACATACAAATACTAAGTGGCGTATATTTTTCCACAAATATTTTTCTTCGTACTAGCTATGAAGCAGTAGAAGCTAGGTAAACATCGAAATTGATATATCCAGGTACCGTTCAAAGAGTGGGTAAAAAGTAGTTTCTTTATAATATAATTTACATAAAAAAACACGCGCAGTTAGAATGCTTAGAAAAGAAAGATATTAAGCGAGTATACGACACGGTTGAGATATGACAGCAGATTCTTTCTTATTGAACACATGTTGAGAATGAAATAACAATAGTTCAGGTTGAAATAAAACCTATCCCATATGACCTGATTTGAAATGATAGTGAATATCTTACATATATTAACTGATATATATATATATATATATATATATATATATATATATATATATATATATATATATATATATATATATATATATATACGAGTAAACACCCACATTAATCGGTCAAGTTAAAGGAAGAAATAAGAAAGAGAAAATGTCTCAGCCTGTTTCTTTCCCGATATGAACATCTGAGCGAAAAATCAGACTTTTCCGCTTGATAAGATCTTAGTTTCTAATAACTATTGATCGATAACATCAACATGCAAGTGTACATGTCTGTATGGATAAAAATAAGTATATAAATAGCTCTATTTATATTAAGCACTATTCTTGAAGCCAGGTTAAAATTCTGTGAATTTTTATACTGTGGATGTTTACTTTACCTGGATTACTATATATATATATATATATATATATATATATATATATATATATATATATATATATATATATATATATATATGTATATATATATATATATATATATATAATTAATTTTTTATTGTAGTGTAGTATAAGAGAAGTCGTCTTCATATATATATATATATATATATATATATATATATATATATATATATATATGTGAAGACGACTTCTCTTATACTACACTACAATAACATTTAATAATAGACGTGTTATTTATTTAAAACGAACCGGTAATATCTGGTGTTGTATTAGCATTGGTCGAGCTATGCCGGCTTCCTAGTTTACAGGGACTATCACATTCATAAGCGGTCCCGGTCATGAGAAGATGACATACAGCGCCTAGCATTCCCAAATAGTCACCCATCTGGTGCTAGCCAGGCTCCACGTCGTTTTACATCGGTGATCTAACGAGGATCGGTGTGTCAACGCGATTGTACCGTATTTATTAAAACAAGCCTAAAAACCTTTATGTAGGTATATGCAAAATCAATGGCCGATTCCCAAAATGTAAAAACATTTTGACCCTCACTTCACTTAAAAATTCACCAAAATTCAAAAGATCAACCAATTTAAATGAAACTTTCAGTATTTATTAATCAACGATGACTGAATATAATGATACCATTATTTTACTTAAAATCTCAGTGCAAAAGTATTATAGTTGAAAACAAAATACAACTTTTACTAAAGTTATATTTTTAAGTATTAATAAAAAATGCATGAATTAAATTTTTTTAATGAAAATAAAGCACTATAAATGTTAACAATCAAAATTAAAAAATAATATTTCATATATATCACGAACAAAGCACTTAAATTCCGTGTCAATAAAATCACTATGACTCGAAGAAAAATTAATTTCTTGAATTAGCGATGTTATCATTGAATAAAGCATTGTTTAATCAATATTCTCACCAAAAAATTAATATAATTGCAAAAAATATTTTATAGGATTTTAATGATTAGAGTTTCTGGGAAACTTAAAAATGCGATATAATTATATTTCCTTTTCGCACATGAACGTGTCATCATCAGCGTCAGAAATTCTTTTTATAATCTTGAAAATAAACAAAAAAATGAAAAGATTGAGGATCAGAATCATTACGAAAAAAAGAATTAAAAAAATTGGATAATTTCTACTAACGACTGATTTGGATAGGTATTTATTTTTTAGAGATTCAACGATTTCGTTAATTTCACAATTCATCGTAAATTATTTGGAAAGATAAAACGTAAGTTTGTATTTGTTTTGTCATTTATTCATTAATAAATATTATTTAAAAAGTTTTAAACAATTATTTATTAATAAATAAATAGAATTCAAATATGATATTTTCTTTCAAAATTGAATCATATTTATTCATTAATAAATAATTGTTTAAACTTTTTATTTCAATGAATAACTTGTCAGTGTAGTCATTGACTTTAATTTACTTTTTCACACTTAAAATAAAAATACACTTTTAGCTTTATTTAAAAAAAGAATATATCGAGTAACTACAGTTTTTAATCATTATGTAAAATATTGATAAAATTAACGCAGTTTGTAACGTAAAACTATTTTTAATAACATTTACAAACAGTTTTATTTCAAATTCTAAGGAAACACATTGGTAAACAGACGTGAACAATACTTTCAGAGTATTATTGAATTAAAAACTAATACCAAATTAAATATGAATCTTTTTAGTTAAATATAAATAAAATCTTAATCGCGTACATTCACAAATATTTTAATTAAATAAGCATTTATGTTTTATTACAACAGAATAAGGGTACTTAAATTTATTAAAAAATTTTATAACCTTAAAAAAATAAAGAAATTAATGGATAATAATTTTTCAATTTCTATAAACTATTACAAAACTATTTTTATATATAAGGTTAAAAATGATAAATTATTACATTTTTGTCTTCCATATATTCTGCATAGCGAAGCGACTTTGTTTACTGATTGACTGAATGTCGGATTTTACTAAACTATGACATTTTGGGAGGATAATTTAGCTAATTTATAGTAAAATGTAGGAAATTTTTGTTTTAATTCAGTATGTTATGACTTTAATTTAATAATTATCTTTGAAATAGTCCAAGAAAACTTATATTTATCTTTCAAGGGATTTTTACAAGTAATTTCTTCAAAGTTCAAAATTCACTGAATTTTTTTTAGCCGTCGTGATAACATTTTTCATTATAATTGTTTTTTCAAACGTAAAATACATTTTTTTCCTTTTAGAGATTAAGTTTAGGCTTTTATCTTTCAAACGCCATCAAAGTTTTACACAAAAACTAATTAAAACATTATAAGATAAGCGCTTTTAATAATCATAGCCCATACAAGACACGGACACTTTTGCACGTACCTATCTTTATGAATATGAGACTTGTCATGTCTATTGCATACGCATTTTACCATTCACATACTATTAGCATACGAAAGATACACGCACCTAAAGAGTGTCCGGACGCTTTAACATGTTGCAAACCGTTTTGATGTTCGCATTAATATGGATAAAAATATGCAAATATACTCAGATTTATTCATATGGATATTTTTTGTGTAGTGTTCTCAAAGTGTGTGAACCACGGATTTCTGATTGGCCGCTCCCAGGACAATCCATATAAGGTCATTGCTACTAAATATTAGGTACATACATAGGTATATTAGCCTCGAAGTTGTTCGTGAACACACAGACGGACACTGGTGTGTGTGTGCATTGAAGCAGCAACTTTACACTCGATCATATTTCAATGAATAAAACAGCATTTGTCAATTTATCCTTTTTATTACTCGTTCCAAGTTTTCCGATAAGATTCATTTTAATGTCGAACTAGCTGTACATGCGTGGCGTTGCCCGGTGAATAGTGAATTCATTTTAGTTTTTAATTTTTATTTGTATTCACATTCTAAAACTTATACAGAAAAAGAAATAACATTTTAGTTGTAAGGTAGAAAACTCCTATTATATTCTTCAATAAAAATATGAGTTTCCCCTTCCTGATTTTAACTTTTAGGTAACAATTTAAAAATGTTTCATATTGCCAATCGTCTGGACCGAACTAAGTAATTTTTTAAATAATGTTTTGCGAAGTACATTATTATGTTGCCAATACCATTGTACAACAATAACAAATGAAAATTGGTTCGCCAGAAGCCAAGTTTGATTTGTCAGCTTATATCTTATTTGGGGCTGACTTTTAAAATCCGACACGATAACTTTATATGTTAAACGTGACAATATTCAACAATGCTCCTGTATTCGAACGTTGCGCTCTATATAATGTAGTTACGGAACCCCTTCTAAAGAGATTTATCTCTAATGTGTTCTTTTGATGTAGGTTTGTGTGTAATGTGGTGGTGCTTTTATAGAAACAAGTACAACCTGTCGCATGGGTGAATCATCGCCAAAAATCCCGGTCTAACAAGCTGATTCGTTTGGTGAAGATGGTGCCTAGACACCCTTCAGGATAAAATATATAAGACAATTAAAAGAGCGGATGAACTCTTTCGTAGGATGAACGACTATCTAGAATTAGAGCGATACCACGTAAACGGAAGAATGGTATGCTTATCAATCTCTGACAACTCTTGCAGTCAAACTATCTCTACTCTATCGCTATTTCCATGAAAGGTGTTCGACCGAGCTCCAATCTCTTGTCACTCCTTATAAGACAAGAACTCGTTTTATTACTACAACGAAAAAACATTCCTTTCTTCGTCCCTGTGTCTAGCATAAGGTGGTATTTCCACAAACAGAGGTTTTTCGCAAGGGTTTCCCGTCTGTATAAAACATTACCACGGAATTGCTTCCCTGCATATTACAGCAGTCGTCTTCAAATTCAACGCCAACAGATTTCTGTCATAAACCGTCCACCAAGTATTCGAACTTACTTCATTCCATCGATCATTCTTAATCTATTCCTAAGATTCTTTATCTTTCAACTGACAATTATTTCATGTGGCCTTTGGCCTTGATAAGTGGTGATTCACGAGTAAAAAAAACTGATACAAAATGTAATGCTCGATATTCCTTTGACAATTGAGCAACCTGCGATATCAAAACTTCTTGCCCAGGCTTGTCCCTGGAGAGGGCAAGCCAGTTTCGTAAACGTATTAACACGGAGACGCAGCCGTTGTTGTCTCTCGAGGCCGGGGTGTCGATAAGGGGAAAGAGTTAAACTTGGATTTGATATGAGGCCAGATAAACTGTAACGATTATCAGGTGTGTTGATCGAGTCAAAACAGGTACATTGGATTCGTAGATTTGTTATCGCATGGGGCAAAGCTCATCGAAAACAAAACAAAATAAAATAAAAACACAGCTTATAGCAGTGTGTCTCACACAGTGATTGAAAGAGAAAAAGATGGCCTAACTGATCAACGATTATTGTTCTATTTTCCCTGCACTTGTGAGAAAATGATCGAGCTGTTGCATGATCTATTTGATTCTGTTCGTAACTAAACACTTGTCTGTCCACAGGAGAACACACGGATCTCTCCCGATATTTGAGTGCTGATGAAGCTCTTCCTTATTTATTGATTTGTGGCGTCATTCCAAATATAACAACGTTTTATTTTTGGCTTCAATTATCTGAAGTTTTAATGGCATTTAATGTGGTAAAGGAAAACTGGTGGTGGTAAAATGGATAAAGACATAAACTGACGACATGGATGTGCCTAGTTTGAATCCAGTCAGTTCCATGGTGTCTAAATGCTGATTCAGCACTCCCTTATTTATTGACGAGTGACACTATTCTAAAGATAACATTTGTTTTTTGTTTCGCTTATCAGAATCTTTGATGGCACTTCATGTGGTAGATAATTTTTCGGTGGTAAAGTGGATTATGACGCGGATTGAAGACATGGGTGGACCAAGTTAGACTCCTTTAGTTTCAATAGCATCACTTTCACCTATGAATGTTGGAAACCTTCATGTGGTCTCTCATTGGAGTACCTGAACGAATCGGGGAAGCCAATGTCAAAAAACAGAATTACACCGATTAAAAAAGTCGCACTAATTCATACAAACTTATTTTTTTAAATCAACATCGTGTTCGAGTCTAGACATAATTTTCTTTTCTAAACACAGTTCTTATATTCCTGATTATTTCCTTTGTTTTAAACGGGACACGAACAAAATTGTTGGGATATCCGATTATTAATTAAATTTTTTTAAAATTCAAATCCTTCTAAGTGAACGACATATTTCTTCATATGCCACATGCTGGGAGTTCACATACACAGGATCTTAATTACTGCCAGACCATCAAGCGGACATCAAAAGGAGAACAAACTTGACACAATTCTGGTCATCTGTATATAAGGAATTTTATTCCGAATAATTTAAGATTAAAGTAAAAACAAAAATAATTTAAAATATCTTGCATTAAAAAGGCTTCTAATTTTCAATTATTTTAATTTTCAAACTTATTAATGCTTATAAGTGAACGACGTATTTCTTTATGTATTCAAATAATTTTATTTCCTTAGATTCGTTGTTTTTTAAAATTTATTTTTTGTACAGTCAAATACATAAATCAAAAAACAATCTCACTACTATTATGTACATCTTTATGTATTTTATATGATTTTCACCTTCACATTTGAACATGATGAATTAAATTATTTGTAAATGGTTAAATATGTAATTAAAGTGGTAGCATCTTGATTCACGAATTCTCGTTCGATGTTTTGTTTTTCATTAGTCATCAATGCAGGAAGGCGGAGTAGAACTCACCTTTACACACACATCTACTACGCTTGCCACCCAGTACACCTACAACATTTTCTATAACATAGACTTGTTCTATGTTGCATCAGCTTAACATGTTTCTAAACATGGATACTTTGAACGCAATTTTTATCTGTTTTTCTTTTTCTATTAACACAATATTGCTACGATTAACTTTGTAATTAACTACAAAATCAAAATTATAAGTGGTTCCTTACCTTTTTCTATTTTATTTGGAGTCACTAACTTTTCAAACACAAACACACTTGCATTTGTAGAGGGGTAGGTAAAAAGGCTTCATTCTCTAATCTTTCATTTAAACAAATAAACAAAATAAAGTTATATTAATTCTTACTTTTCTTAGCGTAAACTGCATCCTACTTATTTGTTTTTACTGGTTTCTCTAACGAGAACATCAAAACATTTTAGTCTTTTGTTCCTAATTTATGCGTCAATTTTAATCGTATAAACATTTATAACGTTTTAAAAGCAGTTTTCTAAAAAAAAAACCCAAATAATAGTTATTGTTTGAATTTAGATAAAACAGCACTCGGAATATTATTTTTTTTTAAACATTCAGATTGAAATTGTTTTTATTACAATTTATTATCTCTTCTCGGCTTCTGTATTAATTGGACAGGGCATTTTCATCTGTTATTTAGAAGAACCGTTGAAAGGGGAGATAATTCAAAGAGTTTTCTTAATTCGAAGTTTTCCGAAAATGGATCTAAACGCTACGAACTTTCAAATTATGTTTAATTCCAAGCTGCCTATCAGAGACACATTAAAACTCAGTTATTTTTGGGATCGTGGTAGAGCGACGGATGATACAATCAAAACGGAGTGCCGGAGTATGTCTGATCATACAATCATTAAATGATTAAGTATAAGTACAGAATAGTTAATCAACCCCCAATTCCCCATGTTAAGAATGCGTTTCTAAATTATAACGTTATTATTTCAGCCTGTTCCGTAAACTGCATAAGTAACAAAATTATTAGTTATGATGAATGAATGTATTTAAATTTTAACGTATCCTCTGAAGTTTTATTTGATCGTAGAGATTCAAATTGAGAAACCACTTTGAATTATCTCTCCTTTAAACGGCTCTTCTAAATAAGAGATATACATTTTTCATCCGTCCTAATAATGCAGAATCACCCCTTTTTCAGATGCCCTTACAAAGGGAATACATAAAAATTGTTTTGATCCATATTTTAGTTTCAGTTTTAATGATTTGCACATTTTTAACATTCTAAATATTTTCCCCTCAAACGATCGATTTTTTAAAATTTCGAACCTATTAAAATAATTCTATGCTGATTTTTTATTTTTTACAGCTTTTTTTAAGGTTAAGCCTTAAATTTTAAACATTTTCTAGAGTAAAAATCATATAGTGGATTTTGATCAAAATAAAAATAAGGATTATAGAGATAAATTTTAATATCATTATATCTTAATTTTAATCTTCGTAAGAAGACATAAAAGTGGTGCAAAATGGTTCTGTCCGGGGAATTCATTTTACTCATACTGGGACGGTTATTCTTCTAGTTACTTATAAAAAAAAACAGCTAAACATTTTCGAAGAAGTGATACATTGAAATTGATAGTAATAAAATAAAAATAATTGTTAGAGGATGTTGATCATGTTGGAATAAATTGATATCTCTGAAAAGCTAGACCTTTTAAAATCGTCAATGAAAAACGTAAACCCAAAGAACAAATATGGCGACCTGTTACCACTAAACGTCTTATTCATGAGTCAATCCTCAGCAAATTTAATTGTTATTGCGCTTACAGACGTACACAGTAATGACCCAGTTACGTTGTCAGCTAAATTAATCAAAGATTATATTTAAAAGTTTCAGAATTTGCTTTCACAGGCGCATCGGTTACACGTTCGGCATGTATTCGAAAGGTTGCTGGTGTGAATGCAATCTGGTTTATTATATCTTATTGTTTACACTTTTTCGAGTAAAACAGAGCACTTACATGCTTTCATTAAGCTACTTAATAAACTATAATGCATTTCGGTTTCTTATAAAGCAAGTCAGCCATTTAAATGAATTTCTTCTTGAAATAAATGAATATAATTTTTTTAATGATTCAATTAATTATACTAAAATGCATTTCGGTTTATTTATAAAATATATTATTTCAAAAACAATATTTTACTTATGAAATTAAATCAGCAAGAATACATTTCGTTTTTCAAAAACAAGTCAGCAATTTTAATGAATTATAATATTTAAAACCCTATTTAGTAAACAATTATTAATTTACATAAATAAATATATTTGTTACATTAGATACACTATAATCTCGGTACACTAAATCCACTATAATGCATTTCGGTTTCAATAAATCAAATGAATAATTTAAATTAATTACTTAGTAAAATAAAAATCCTATTTCGAAAAATAAATTAATTTACAAAATATACTTTACTGAGTATGTAAAATCCTCTAGAATGCATTTCCGTTTCTTAGAAAACAAGTAATCCATTGCAATGGATTACTACGTGACACAAATCTTATTTAGAAGAAATAATCAATTTACAAAGTATAATTTACTAATAAAATTATATCCACTTAGATGTATTTCGATTTCTTAGAAAACAAGTTAGACATTTCGATAAATTACTTCGTAAAATTCTATTTTTCTGTCTGAAACTTATTTGCTGTACCTCATGTATTATTATAACAACATTAAGTTAACTCCCGGGCTACGCCGGGTAAAGACAGCTATTATATAGTATAATAATAGTATGTTTATTTCAGTAATATATATATATATATATATATATATATATATATATATATATATATATATATATATATATATATATAATATGAGTTGGTCGTTCAATTTCAAAGTATTGCAGGGTTAGTTAATAAAATTGAAATATAAGCCATTAGCAATACAAGATTAATTTATTATTATTATTATTTTTTTTTAGATTAATCCTATTAATTTCGGAATAAAATTCCATCATCAGGGGTGACCAGTATTGAGTCATTTTTTTTTCATCAAAAAACAAGAATAAACAAATTTATTTCTTTGTTACTTGATAAACGTCTTTGGTGCGATGTCTCCGCTCTGTTGTTGTTGGCGGTTATGATAAGCAAACATTGTTAAAAATAACAGAATTCTTCACTTTAATTATACTTTTTTATTTTTTCAATTTTTATGGTGATCTTTGTGTTAAAAAAAATGTATCCATATGTATTACGAACGTTTTCGATTCTTCGTCGAATCATTATCATGGGAATAGCAAATGAACAAAAAAGCTGGAGAAAAGAAGAAAATTTTAAAAGATAGCCGAGAAAGGGGCGCGAGAAGTCAGTTAGACACAAAAGGAACGTTTTCACGCTGTTACGGGAAATACGTTAACAATTTAAACTCCGAGACGCAAAAATAAGCGTCAGAGAATAAAATTGCATTACGTTTAGCATTTTAAATATTGTTACTAGTTTCATACGTAATGCTACACAATTAAGTACATTATAATTGCAATAATGTGTTGAACTGTTACCGTTAACAGGAAAGATACATACATATTTTTTTTATTTTAACAGAAAAAAGATCATTGGAAAAATTGAAAAAATAAAATAGGTATAATTCAACAGAAGAATTCTGTTATTTTAACAATGTTTGCTTAACTGAAAAAAAATGCCTAAATACACACAATACGCCGCGTATCATTATAATATATATATATATATATATATATATATATATATATATATATATATATATATATATATATATATATACGGGTAAAATTTGTTTCCCAAATACAACAGTATTTCACCATTTTTATGTCCCTTTACGATGAAAACCAAGATATTATGATACTAAACCTTATTTCTAGAATCCTCATATTAATTTTGATCAAAATCCATTACATTGTTTCGAATCTAGAAAATGATTCAAATTTATGGTTTCTTCAAAAGAAACTGAATTTCAGTGAATCTTGCTTCATTTGTGTCTAATGACTATGTATCGAATTCAATTGAAATCTGATATATTTGAATTTTCAAATGAAAGAGTGTGCCCATAATATGCACCCTAAAACTCTTTGAAAAAACAAACCCTAAACCCGAAATTTCGGGAATATATTTTAATTAATTAACACTTATAGTTAAAATTTCACAAAAATCGG
>OY744518.1:160954486-160974486 GCA_963556195.1 Sepiola atlantica | reverse complement strand
GCCTGGAAGCGTGAGCGCTTACCTGGAAACAACAACTATTTCTCGATGTTTGGTTGATTGACTATTGAGTTTTACGGCACATCAACCATTGGTAGGTCATTTTATGCCTAAACCGCACTTATGTTTTACTAGAGGAATACCCGTCCGAGGATGGGTAAAATTAATCTCCCGAACAGAAGAGTTTTGCACCACTTATCTGTTCCCTTACGAATATCGAAATAAATATGAAATGCTACTAAACCAGACTCCTTATTCCAATTTTGATCAAAATCCATTACATGATTTTTATTCTAGTAAATGTCTAAAATTGAAGGTTTAAGCTTACGGGGTCTTAAGAAATTAAAATTCAGGGGATCTTGCTTCATGACTATGGATACAATTTAATGCGAATTTGAAATATTTGAATTTTGAAATGGGAAGTTGTGTTCTTATTATGCACCTGAAAAAAAACTTTAAAATACCCCTGAAAAAAAAACAAACTTTAAAATACCCCTGAAAAAAAAAACACTTTAAAATACCCCTGAAAAAAAACTTTAAAATACCCCTGAAAAAAAACAACAACTTTAAAATACCCTTGAAAAAAAAAACCCTTTAAAATACCCCTGAAAAAAAAACAACTTTAAAATACCCCTGAAAAAACAACAACTTTAGAATACTCCAAAGAAATTGAAATTTGGGGAATTAATTGTTGTCTTACAACTTTTGTTAAAACTTCACAAAATGAGATTGTTAGTTGGATGATGAGCAATGCTATGAGAGGATTGCAGACGATGGGTGCAATTGGTAGAATTTGATTACTTAAGAAGATGGCTCGATAAATATTTGCTGGCATTGACCATGAAGACGACTATGTTGTAGCTAGAAGGGAAGCAGTCCCCAGGTATTGTGTTTCGCATATTGGGGGGTTCCATGAAAGAAACGATATTCATGGGCGTCCCGTTTGGTTTTAAGAACACAGAAGAAGAATGGAAAGTGGTGGAAGGTAGACGAGTTCTTGCATCAATGTTTTACAGGATGGCACCAGAGATGAGACTTCAGTTTTGTTTTGTATTTATTTCCCTCCAACAGCGTTAAAATGTGACATAAGGTTGAGAAAGTGGGGTTGAAAAGCCAGCGTCCCACAGAAACAGAAATCTGACCTACAAAAAATGTCTGGGCAGCCCCGTCCGGATTCTCCGGTAGGGGCGCTTCAGGCGATCAGCAATAAACTAACCCCTTCTCAAAGGGTGAGAAGGCAAAGCCTGGGAGGGTGGACCTCCTAGAACTTCACAGCACATTTCACCAAACTGGCGGAATCAAGGCTCAAAGGCCAAGACTGTACCGGTCTAAAGAGTGTAGCATCCATCAGAACAGATACTACACTCTGATCTTTTGTTTTTGTATTTATCTACCTCCCACAGCGGTAAGATGTGACAAAGTCGGGAAAGTGGGATTAAAAAGCCAGAGCCCTAAAGGAAAATCACACTGGTCTACAAAAATGCCTGGGCAGCCTCGTCGGCATTCCCCGGTAGGTGTGCCTTAAGCGATTAGCAATAAACTAACCCCTTCTCAAAGGTTGAGAAGGCAAAGCTTTGTAATAATGAGATAGAGCTTAGGACATATGTATTTTTGACGATTTAAATTAATTTCAAATCATATTCCAAATAAAAGGGTATATACAAAGGCATAAAGTTGTTTACAGCTGTTTCAAGACGGTGTTTATTTTTAGTAATACAATGCAACATAAAATGTGTTCAAACATCGACTCTCGTCAGAATGGCATATTGTATGTACCTAGAAATAAAACAATAATAATAATATCCGAAGAAAGTTCATTCTCCACCGAATAAAACAAAAACCACAAGAATAGACCCACAGTCAAATACATCGGTAAGATTTGAAATTATTTCCACATTAAAGTGCAGTTTTGTAACCTTAGAAGGAGTCGATGTATGCAATAATACTGTAAACAAATAATTTTCTTTAAATTCAAACAAAAGTAAAAGATATTAATATAATATAAAGAGTACTTACTGTAATCCATTCACAAAGAACTTCTCCGTAATGTAATCACGACAATTGGAATTTTCAAAAGCCAAATAGAATTTGTAGTCCTTGTTGAGCATCTCGAAGCACCTGTCTGCTACGTGCCTTGGACATTTCAAAGGACCGCACGCACCATATATATCTACCGGAATGTGATTTGAAAGTTCGTCGGCGTATTCCCGCCGGCGATTCTGTGCACCACAATTCGATACGAACCACGCCACCTTTTTGGTCTTTGTTTTGGCGTAGTTCGTCAGCAATTTCTTCTGAGTCTGCGACGCGTTCAAGAAGCGGAACTTCTCGTAGGGCGCCACGATCGTGCTGTCCCGACGGTAGGTAGCCGTCCAGTTGAATAGATTCTTTACCGAGCTCAGGCCCGGCGTATGGTAAGGGCACTCCAGCATGTACAATATCCAGATTTGGTTCAGGGGCCGAGGCCCGTTTACAGAGATTGCGGCGTGATGAAAAAGTGCTGCATCCGCGTCCACCATGTGGGCCCGATCGTCGGTTAAGAAACAGTTGCTTACCTGACATCTGTTTTCTACGAAGATCTCCCGACCGCGCTTGACCTGTGCCACACCGAAGCCGTTGTATAGGACGATTGTCTTGGGGTTCTGCAATAGCTGAGTCCGGTTTGTTTTGCTAATGCCAGAACCCGTTTTCGTTATAATGGATCCCACGACCGGGACTTTATTGTTATTTTTATTATTATTATTATTATTATTATTATTGTTAATATTGTTATTATAAATATTGTCGCTGGGCGGGTTTTCCGCTTCTTTACTAGACAAGGAGTAATTTGGCGGGATGTATCTTAACTGGGCCTCAATCCTGTCATTCCCAGGATCGTCCTCTGGCCAGATGCTTAGCGTTCTTACACCACGAGCTTTCCCATGTCGATCTAGCGCCACTGACAGATTCTGTTTTAGGCGTGTCCCGTTAATAGATCTTCGCATGGCGAATATTTGAGAACTCGATTTTTTAAAATGTGTTTTCTCTTTATTTTGTTTTTGTAGTTTGTTTTGTTGGTCTGTTTGTTGTTGTTGTTGTTGTTGTTGTATTTTTTTCTGTTTCGCCTTGAATTGTAGAAGCAGTTGAGCCATCGACGTGAGTGTGGCGGCGGCAGCGGCGGGCACCGATTCCTCGGCGAGTTCGTGTCGCGAGATGATATTTTTCGCCACCCCCCAAGGGGGATGCCGAGGATTATTGCTGCTATAACCTGCATTATTGTCCCCTCCACCCGCTCGTCCACCATCACCACCACCACCACCACTGTTCGACTGCGTGTACGTATGCTCCCACAACTTGTGGTTGTAGAGATTGAAGCCGACGAGAAAGAAAACACTGGTGAAGAATATCCACGTAAATGTTTTCTTTAAACTAAACCTCATTATGTTTCGACCCCCTCCAGCACCCGGGATTGTGGGGGAGACTCACCCGCCTTTGGTGAGACAGGGTTCAATTTTCTCAGTACAACACATTTGAAACGTCGATGCATATATTTATATAAATATAGATATGTGATTTTGCTTAGAGATCATATCCGCATGCTTGGACCCAAATTTGAATATTTAAATAACACCGTGTTGTTTCAGCCGGTGTTTACAACAAAAAAAAACAACAACTTAAAACAAAACAAAACAAAAAAAACAAACGATTAACTGATTGTAATGGACGAGTAAGAAAATTAAAAAAGAAAAACAAAAAGGGAATCAAAAGCGCCCTTTTCTTTTTGCTATTCGATTTTCTGTAAAACCAGTTTTTATCTTTTTATTTTTGAGAGCGACGTGCTTCCCATCAAACAACCAGGCTCATATGAACGGATTTCAAGCTTGCCGGACGCTTAAGTCACCGAGTTGGGCCGAAGTTCGTCTTGTGTGCGTGAATTATTATTTATTATCTATTTTAATATCCTTTTATCATAGAAGAAGTTTTTTTTGTCATACCGGCCAAACCTATTGTGAACAGTAGTTCACTTATTTATGTTTATAAACATAGGTGTAGTAAGAGATAGCGAACGTACGTATGTGATATATTTATAAAATATATACATCAAAAATATATATGAGCGTTTCTATGGATGTGGGTTTGCATGTAGTTTATATCGTTTTCAGTGTGAATTGCTTGACAGTTGACAAAAAATAAAACGTTTGGGTAGTGTGAAGATACGGTTATTTCTAAAGAAAATGTCGTGAATGATAATACTATTATTTTATGGTTATTTTTATCGTGCTTTTAACGCGTATATTCGTGTTGGTTCAAGGCTAAACTCATGAGCTGCTAGGTACTTAAATACAAAAACTATGTTATCCGTGTGTCGAAAGAGAGAGAGAAAGAGAGTGAGAGGGGTGAAAAAAAACTAATAAAAAGTTAGCCTCACACAAAACCCTAAATCGTCCCTGAGCTTAAAAAACAGTCTATAGATTAAATCAAACACCTGCGCTTGTCGTAGAAATAATAAATGGGGCCCGTGTGTATCCACTTCTTGCAAATATTAAAAAAAAAAACACGTGTACTCACTCTTTCCCCACTAGTAATAACATCCAGGCATGTGCTCACTTAATTCATATACTCCTTTTTTTCCGAGTGCCTAGCCGTGCGCGAGAGAAAGAGGAAGAAAAAAAAGTCCGGAAGCTTTGACAGAGGGATAAAACTAAAACGCCATGGAGGAAGGGGACATCGCTGATGATTTGTTTTTGTGAATAGAAAGAAATTGAAATCAATTGTTTATATGCGTACAATGCTGATAAAATGGTTGAAAGCGATATATAAAATACGTGGGATAATATATATATATATATATATATATATATATATAATATATATAGATATGAAATATAAATGGATTTTTTTTGTAAAATCTTTTTTTAAACCGTTTTTTTGTTAGTACCCCTCGTCGCTAACGAGAGAGCACTACAACACATTAATTGGCAGGTAGATGTGTATGAAATATATATATATATATATATATATATATAAGCAGAACTCTTCACGAAATAATATATAGAAATTTTTTTAATTAGCTGTTTTTCATTACGAACTTTTTTTCCGTATAAAATGTGGGATAATGCGTGTATATATATATATATATATATATATATATATATATATATATATTACACAACTCAAATATTAGCGGACTTTTTAACCAATTTTTTAAAAAAGTGTATGTCGTCACTAACGATGAAGTACCTCTTAATTAACAGATATATATATATATATATATATAAAAATATATAATATATATATATATATATATTATGTATAAAATATCTTCTCTTTTTTTAATTTGCTATTTTAACTCGCGATACGAAGATACGTGTTGCTCGTGGTTGCATTTACCGTCGGCAAACACGACGGGGTCTTATAAATGGCTCACGACTAACCGCTTGTTTGTAGTAACCCCATGCGGCGTCGCACTATGGTCCAAGGTATGGCAGGCCTGACCAACGTCTACCTGTAAAAAGCAGTCGTAGTAGTAGTTGTTGTGACATTCAGAGTTATGACGACAGGTATTCTCCACCCTCGAGCAAACTGCTTTATCCCACAGAGGATTGTTGTTGTAGTAGTAGTAGTAATCGCTATAACAGTCTTGGCTACCTGTCGTTATATGATTGTAATCCATTATTGGCCCGCACAGGTAAGTTGGTCTCGAATAGTTGAGGCGGGGAGAAGTTAAGAGGGGGTGGGGAATGATATGGTTCGGTTAGGGGTGCTTTAGTTGAGTTTACAGCATTCATTGGCTCGTGTTAAAAAAACATACATTATTATTATTGCTACTACTACTACTACTACTACTACCGGATGTATCGGTCCAACTTTTAAACAAAAGTATGACCCCACAATTATTAATTAAAAACTTTATATTTTCTTTTCCAATTGTTTGAAAACTAACACTACACAGCTAACATACGCGTTTTATTATTTATTATATTTTTGGAAATTTTAATTTTTTCCTATCTCTATTTTCTCTATATTATACGCAGTATATTATTTGTATAACTTTACTTATATAAGACTTTGGATCAGCTCAGCTTTAAATATATCATTTACGTTAGATTAAAACTTTATTTTATTTAACCTTATTTTATTTAACCTTAGATAAATTTTCTTGCAACCTGTCAGTTGGTCTTACAATTATGGCCAATTAAACCCAGCTTTTCAGGTCAAAGGCGTTTTACATCGTCAGAGATTTTGATAAATATTTTGACTTGTGGTTGGCAAGTCGAGAGATAATACCCTGCCAACACCTAGTTCACGTCCCTAGCCCGTTTGTCACGAAACATTGGGGTTGACTATTTGTTTAGCGCTATTTATTTAACTACACATATTTTTCAGAGACGCACACATTTTTTTTTTTGTCGACATGTGAAGTTATTATTAAGCCCTTTTAAAATAATCTTTTAAAATGCATCTAAGCTTAAATTCGATCGACTAACCTATTAACCTTTAAGTAATCTATTTTCGATTTGTATTTACTGTATGTTGTAATGCTTATCTAAAGAGGAAACAATAATAACATCTGTAGTTATTAGAACCCGAGGCAAGGATCGAACTGCTAATATAACACGCACAAGTACATCTGCTCAAAACAAAACGAGAAACGCCAGTTGTTGTAGTTACTGTCGTCAAGCAAGCCTCGATATCGAACTAGCAGGTTCTTGTCGTCCATTGTTAGAATTAAACAAAAGGGGACGGGTGTTGATTAATTTTTAAAAAACTTTTTATTCCTTTTAACAAAAAAAGAAGAGATAAAGGCAAATGACTCAGTTAACTTTTGCGGGAGAAACAGAGCTACGGAAGGGATTAAAAAGTTAAATTTTCTGGACAAAACAAAAATAACAACAAAAAAAAAACTACATAACTACAACTAAGCGTGAGTTACTCTATATATCACGCGAAGCTAGGATGGTTGACATCAACAATAGCTTTATTTATTTTGTTTTTAACTAGCGACGATGTTTTACTTTGAAAGAGTTCGAGGGCGGTTTCAATGTCGTCAGGGTTGTTGATATAATTATTATAATAGTGTTTTATGTAGGCAATTTGGATTGGTCGCATTTTATTTTACTGGGATTGTTTAATTTTAATAACGGCCATTTAAAAATGTTTATCTTTTTGATGGAGGCGGGGTAAACAAACTTACTGAATCGTTAAACAATGTTTATTTTAAATGAGGGTTTACAATTTGGTGATATATAAAAATGGGTTGTCTTATATAAGCGCAAAAATTGCAAAATTATTATTTAAATGTGAATATTTATCTTTGAATACGTACTGTCATTTACCGTTCACCTAGTCGTACTTGTATGTACATCTCCGATGTACTTATATACTTAAGAGTAGATTAAAATGAGGCTGAAGAGATGGAGGGGGTGAAGCATGTAGGTCTATATGTGAACAAAGGCTTTTTACTTATTTTATTTACGTAACAAACAGCAACACGGTCAAACCCCCTTTCCCTTAAAAACAGTCAATTTTTTATTTTATGTCTACCTATCTATCTATATATATATATGCATATATATGTATTTGAAAAAAATATTGAGGTTTTCTGTTATTTGGGTATTTTTAAAAAAAATTTGTCGCTCCTTTTTTTTACACTTTGGTCTGCAACGGTTTAATCCGCCTGGAATTTTCGCGTTTTTGTTTGTTTGTCGTTTTCTTTTGTTTTTATACGATTCTTTGGCCACAGCCCAGGAAACCTGTTGCAGGATTTAGCGTCTGGCAAAGAGAAAAGAGAAAAAATATTTTAAAACATTAATAATACAAAAGACAAAAAATTAATAAAAACAGAAATTCTTTAGATACATCTATTCAATCTATGCGTTTAGCGATGGAAATTCTTTTGGGTTGGCCAAAAAGTTCGTTCGGTTTTCAAAGTAGATATTAATGCAATTCATTTTCCACGCTCGCTTTGGAAATCATGAGAATGTCTGCGATTTGTCTAGTTGTCGAATGGCAATCTTGTTCAACTACGGCTTTCACTTGTCGATCATTTTTGGCTGGCCAGAGCAAGGAGCATCTCTCACTGAAAATGTTCCTTTTCGGAATCGAGCAAACCATTTCTGGCACACCCGTTCTGTGATAGCATTCTCCCCATACACATGGCATACCTTTATGCAGGTTTCTGTAGTTTCTCTATAGTAGAAATCATCAGATATTTGTAGCGCTTTGCTTAATCTACCATTTCAAGGCCTGAAATAAAGGCAGAAATGTAAAAACTCCTCTGCTCGTCAATATATTCGCTGACCTCAATATACTCGCTACACAAAATACAGGATTTAAAGAATAGGAATATAAAACGATCTTAAGTAGGCCGGAAAGATCACATTAAAAAACAAACGAACTTTTGGCCAACCCAATATTTCAACATTAGGCCTGACAGACAAACTGACTAGTGGAAAAAGCCTCTCAAAGATACGAGGACGCAAGAATTAACATACAATTAAAGACATTTGTAGCGTGGCTCCTGGCTTGGCTAGGGTATTAGACGACGGAACTGTACCAAGAACCACGCTGACAATTTAAGATGGTTATAAAATGGCGAAGGACAAGGAGAAAAAATTGATCAAAATGTGTATGAATGTTGAACGATTGGGAATGAAGGATCACCATTTAGCAAGTGCTAAATTCACCAACAGAGTGTTGTGAATAAAAGATTAAAACATGGATGACAAAACAAAACATATTTATCTATAAATTTAAAATAATGTGAAGATATTTTGGGGATTTTTTACTGAAGTCAACAGAACAAAAAAGGGGTAAAAACAACAACTATGCAACAAATAAAAGTTACCAAAAGCAAGATAGGTTACTCTTCTACCTACCTTGGTAAGTTTAATTGTGCTATAACTTATTTTCCAGCGTTTTCTTTTGTTAAAATAAGTGTCGACTGTTGAGTTAGAACGAAAAAAAAAAGATGGCGTCGAGAAGCCACACACGAGGACCCATGATAATCGCTCAATAATCGAAAATTAAACAGAATACTGATAGAAACACATCATGTCACTAATTGTGCTAAAATGTAATGTTCTACTAGTATTGGATGTGCTTCTACCAGTATTTTGCTTAATTCTCGATTTTAAGCGATTATCAGGGTTCCTCGTGCAGGTCTATCGACGCCATCTTTTTTTCGTTCTAACTGAACAGAGTCGGATATGTTTTATGTTTTTAAACAAAAATATGCTTTAAAATAAATTAAGACACAAATAAACTTATGCAGGTAGGTAGAAGAGTAACTTATCTTGTCTTTTGTAATATTTATTTGTTTCACATTTGTTTTTTTTACCCCTTTTTGTTGACTTCAGTAAATAATATCCGATATTTCTAATGATTAATTGTTTGTTTAGAAAAGTTAACGTTCTCGTGTTTGGTAGAGAAGGTTCACTAAAAAAATCATTCAGCTAGTTCGAAGAGATCGATGGGCTCCCTCATCGAGCTAACACTTAATTTCGTTATGATTTAAATTTATATCCGAGGCCTATTTTAATGATAGACCTTGTCCCTTTGAGGACTGCTATCTGTACTTTGCTACAGCTGGGCCCGCCAGGGACTGTGTCTTAGTATTTTTAAAGATTTTTTCTTTTCATTAGGCCAGTTGTCCCTACCACAATTGGTATACTGTTAATTTCTTTCAGAGACCATTTTGTTTTGAAGTAATTTTTGAGGTCCTGATATTTTGTTATTTTTTCGCGTTTAACTCTATAGAGGCCATAGTCATTCGGGACGGTTCAAATGCGTAAGAAGATATGAGTGTTAGAAGTGTGTATGTCTATAGGCCGTTTCTCTCTCTTTTTTCTTTTTCTTTTCATTCATTTGCTGGAGATGGGGCATTCTTCCAAATGACATACGATCACCCGCTATTTACAGACTCCAATCGAGAGCTCTTTTCAGGATTCTGGGTGTTCCCTTGAGTGTAGTGGTTTGGATTTCTCTTGCACTTGGTTCACCAGGTATACTTGCTAAATACTTTTTGAAGTTCTTCTTCATGAGTCCAGTGCCCCCTATGATAACTGGAATGATGGAGATCTCTTTGAGGTTCCAGTTTCTTTTCATATCATACATTAGACCATGATATTTTGTTATTTTCCCCCTTTCAGCTCTGTTTAGGCCCCCATCATTAGGGACACTGACCTCAACCAAGGTTGCCTCTCTCTCTCTCTCTCTCTCTCTCTCTCTCTCTCTTGTTCCATATGACAATGTCAGGTTTGACAGCTGCGTTTTCCAGATAGATAGCTGTGGGGATTTCATGGTCATAATGGATGGTGTATGTCTCATTCCCCACAGTTGTCTCAGGTAGATGTTCCCAGTGCCTGCTGCTACACCTGATATTCAGTTTCTTACAGATGGTCCAGTGGAGGTACCTGCACACTGCATTATGTCGTGCTGTATAGGAGCCATCTGCCAACATGATTTTGCAACTCGATATCAGATGGCTCACACTCTCCACTTCAGTGTGGCAAAACATGCACTTGTTGTACTGACTGAGACCAGCCATCTTTTTAAACGCATTTGTCATCAAGCCCTGGTCTTGAGCGGCCATTATAAGCCTCTCCTAGTCGTAGTGGAGGGCTCCCCTCTTTAGCCAGTCCAAGGACCCTTCCTTATCAATATAGTCCTTGGATAGTTCATCGAGGAAGTATGTTGCACGTTTCTGTCCTGACCACTCATCAATGCACCTGTTCTTAAAAGTCTGGGTGTATCTCTTCCGGCTCTTTTGGGCTATCTCTGTGGCAGGATATTTTGGTGTTTCTGCCTCATCTATATGACAGCCCTGTCCAAAATACTTGGCCAACTTTGTGATGTGATGTGAATATGCGTATGTTAGTAAGAGGCCATGTGTCATTGTGTATGTATGAGCTTGTCCTTATTTTGTCATTGTGCGTATATGTGAGAACTTGTGTGAGTAAGTAAGTAGCAATTTGTTTATGTGGTTGTTGTCTGTGTGTGTGTATGCGTGTGAGAGTTCAGGATTCATTATCTGCTAGTTGAGCATTCATTTCGCACCCACCCCACCCTTTTGCCGCCGGACTCGATCTGTTTTCTTTCGGGGGTTGGTTGTATTATATTTGAATTTGGCAATTTCACACCAGCTCGCTAACTCTATCGTTTCAAACGAACGGGAATCATTTTCATTGGTCGAAAATGTTGAGTTTGGCACCCTTATGTGAAATCCTACTTTCTCGGACGGTGAGAAAAAAGAGTAGCTAAACGATCGGAGAAAGAAAGAGAGTAGCTTATACAAGCTTTTACGTCTGTTCGCATGGCTAGCATCGCCCCCCCATTTTATGCAAACATCATATTTATCATTTATATATTTCGAACTGTTATCCACATTGGGATTGTTATATTCACAACGTTTTCGTCGCTGTGCTATTCGTATTTCTTCAATAACTTAAGACAAAGTAAAGATTATTCGCTTATCAGTAAACCATTTAGATATATCAGATTATTGATTTTAGAAATTCTTGTTTCTTTTTAATGACTTATGTTTTCGTCTGGAACTCCTGTCTGATTGTATTTTGTAAGTAGATAATATTTAAAACTAAAAAAATCTATGTGTTATTTGTTTTTTCTATCTTGACATTGGATTGTTCTTAGAAATTTTAGATATATCCATTTAAGGTTACCTGTAATTGCGATTGATACAATGTAATATGCTGAAGATGAAAATTAGATACGTTTTACAGCTTTACTTAAATTTATCGTGATAATAAAGTGATTTTCTGAAACGCGTTTACATATGGATAGACATTATTTAGTGTTTATTTCCGGAGCTTGATTATAATATTTGAAATGTTAGTTAATATGTTTGAAATTAAAAAAAAATCTACCCAACTAATATATATATATATATATATATATATATATATATATATATATATATATACATATATATATATATATATATATATATATATATATATATTATATAAATAAATGTATAAAGTCAGCTATGTTTATACATTTCTATGTACAAGATTCACTCCTAAACTAATTAACCGATTGTTATAGATTTTGAAACATGGCTGCTATGCTTTGAGTGCCTAAATGTAGGCTATATTTAGTTTAATTTAGCGTTATGTAAAGGTAATAAAAAGAAAGTTGATACCCTTCATGAAAATTCAGATACCTCTGATTTTTATAAGATTTTAGCAATAGGTAGTCAGAAGTAAACATCGATTTGTTTTTTATTTTTATTTCTGATTTCGAAAATCTGACAAGGTAATAAATAAATGGTTCGCGAAATTAAACCTAGTTTTTTTCCCCAAGTTCCAGTTTATTCGCATAACCATTGGTACCATGAGATCTAAACATCTGTAAAATTCACACACACACACACACAATCTCTCTCTCTCTCTCTCTCTTATATATATATATATATATATATATATATATATATATATATATATCTTCTAATATATAAAGTAGAGACGATTTTTCCCCTGTACCTTCTTGGAGTATAGGAAAATAACCACATGTATCACAGGCTACTAAACTCACCACTATACTACACTTATTCACTCGAGCGTGTTTTAGTAAATTTATTATTATTTTTCCTACCTAACACTAAATATTATATTTGGCCCACCATCAACGTCTCTCCGAAAAACCAACTCCATATAGGTGGTAGCAAAAACTTTTCTTCCTAACAATTCTGTACTGTCACTCTACTCATCGACACCGGGAACTAATACACACAGTTTAATTTTCACAAAACAGCGGTTCTTATTTATCATTTGCCTGGTATTAATTTACTACATAATATGAAGCAATACGCAAAGACTTAATGACCGCTTCACTCCGATGATTTTCCGCGAATATCAGATTACGTTATTTCTAATTTTACCTATGACTTCTACATTTATATTCATTTCGGAATTAAGCGAATGAAATTAACGAACACAGTTCCTGCAACATTTATTCATTCAACATGGCGGCTAGAATTTCTTGATCGGAGCGACATCCTATTTAATTTAATAAGCACCAAGATACTGGTAGACCCCGATACATTTATATTTTCAAAATCATACACCTTTAACACGCATATAATAGAAAACTTGCCCAACCTAAACCGTGTCATTATTGACCTTTCCATTTGGCCGACCGAAGCTAAATCTTAACATAGCTTAATTGCCCTATTTTCACATATTTTTTAAACTCGAAACCGTGGCGCAGTGCTTAAGAAGGCAGGTTTTATGATCGACAGTTTCAGCGTTCAATCTCATTCTACACTACCACGTTTTTATTTTTTTTTTAATTTAAAACACTCGCCAACACGGTGTGAGGGGGGGGAGAACTATAGGCCGTTTTAAAATATTTATTCGACGTCATGCAATAGGTAGTACTTTCTCCCGTGCAACGCCGGGCGACGGGTTCTGCTAGTATATATATATATATATATATATATATATATATATATATATATATATATATATATATATATATATATATATATAAGTTGACCTGACGCGACGTTGTCATGGCATATATGGCTTTTCTTGAACAGAAAAGTATAGTAACCTATGAAACTTCTGCTAACAACCGTGAACTTCATATGTCAAATCTAAAGAAGATTTGTTCATTTCTATGTAAAATTACAAGTTCTTATCAAAAGAAAGTCCAACAATTTATTTATGTATTCATTTTTATTTTTTTATGGAGATCGTTCAAGATAAGGCATACGACCACTTGATGTACGGAGATAAAAAAAAAGTAAGATGATTATCGCAAATACAAGAGATGCCTATTGGCCTTAGTCTTGAAAAGACCAAGGTTATATGTATGAGAAAAACAGTCAGCAGCAAGAGAGTTTCATGAGTCCTTTTTTACTCTGGAAAACAATTGTCCTACACGTGAAACATCTAATACGCTTTGAAGCCGTTAAATGTTCGTTTTTGTCTCTATTGCAAAAAACTATGTGTATCTGTCAGCGATTTTCTTATATTTCTAAGTAACCATTTGTCGATTAGTAATCCTTAAGATTCAATATGTCGCGAATACTAATAAAGGAATGACATTTCTAATGCGTTAATTAATTAGTATGTATTCATTTGTGTATATGAAGGATTAGTTGAAGCGACAGCGCAGTGAATCTTATTTTTACGCATTGACTCATGAGTAGGAACAACTTCTAATAAGCAGTTTCTTTCAGCCCACCAGAGAAGCGAAGATATTCACTACCGAAAATCCGCGCGTACTATAAAAACACAAACGCACGGCTTTTTTTCTCTTGTTACTGGTTTTATTTAAAAGTCAACGCGTACTATAAAAACTCAAACCGACAGCTTTTTTCTCCTTTTTCTTTTTTTCTTCTAAAGACAACACACCACGTGCGTATAACATATTCTGCCTAAGTCACTTGTAGCCGAAGAGCCCTCGTAAGTAGGAGACACATGATGGGAGACTTTCACGAACTACTAAACACAGCATCAGCATATACACACTCTAACCGGACTCTCTCGCACATAAGTTCGTACACACACTCTCTCACTATCAAAGCAGGTACGCTAATATGCACACATTTTAATGCCTATCCCATTTAGACACACGTAAACGCACACAGATCCAGCCGAAACGAACATGTGTACTCAATATTTCCTTATAGATAAAACACCTTGTTTTACTTAGAACGTTCTTGGACTCTTTGAACTCTCATTCATTATCAAAACTTTATTTTGCATTGTCTTAACTTTATGTTCTCAATAAAAATTAAAAATTAAAAACTTTTGTATGTATAGACTTTGGAATTATTTCATTTGATATTGCGATTCCCTCTACAAAGTAAACAATCTGTTTATATTATGCCAGAAACCGCCGCTAATGTTTACAATGTAAAAGTAACGTTTATGCTCGGTACACATTAAATATGCAATGTAAACAATAGCGACCGTGAATGTTTTGAACATGCTAATAACAGAAGTGCTATATAACTACGTAAGTAGGTCATGTTCAATATACCGCATCTAGTAATGAAGGTATGAAAAAAAATGAACAACAGGGGTCGAAACTAAATACGTCATACGTTAAGTACTGGAGGAGGACTGGAAGCAAGTAAGATTTATTTTAAGCAATTCCACTACTACTACTACTACTACTACTACTACTACTAGTACTACTAGTACTACTAACCCAGTATATTCCCGCATTGTTAAAGCCTCATAATAAATTCTCTCTCTCTTTCACACACACACACACACACACACACACGTATATATATATATATATATATATATATATATATATATATATATATATATATATATATATATATATATATATATATATATATATATATATATATACATTATGAATAGCTTTATGTCGGATAGCGATTACATGAGCTAGTATCAATCTTTGAGTCGGTCGAACAATGCAGTTCGCGGTGACACGAAATCTGCAAAACCGACTGATTATTTACCTTCCTTCCACCGCGGAAAGATGTGATACAAGGTCGGAAAGTGGGATTTAGTGGGCTAGCGCACTAGAGGTAGTGCACGCTGGCCCGCAAAAATGCCTGAGCAGCCCTGTCGGCATTCCCAGGTCGGGGCACCTCAGTCAGTTAGCAATGAACTAACTCCACCCCAAAAAGAGAAGGCAAGGCCTGGGAGGGTTGACTCCCTAGAACTACCCAGAACCATACCTCAGACCAATAGCAGAAAACCCACCATCCGTCATAATGGCCCCCCTCCGCCGAACTGATTGTCGAGAACAAATCCTAAACATAGTAAGAATGGCGTCTCTGACTTTCACAGTAAGACTATGCAAGAAATACAAATGAATGAAAGAATGAATCGTATATAGGTGACCTGTAAGGTCAAAACACAAAGTATGTGGTTAAATAGGTTAGACAAAAAGGGATATGAGTCGAGATGACGAATTACGTCACGTTGAGTTAAGAGGAAACAAAGGTTTTATTATTAATTGTTCGTGGAACTTCGAGCGGGACGGATCGCCGATAAAAATGTAATAACTTCATAAAGTTTAAATCACTAGAAGGCGAAAATCTACCTTCCAAGATGTCTGTTCGCTCTGTCCACCCATTTATCCTTGGTCCAGATAATTAATTAGAAGTTAAATAAATGTTAGTCTCTCTCTCATGTGTGAGTTATTTCTCGCCAAATAAGACCTTTAAAAACTCTCAGCGTATTTTGTCTCCCTTTCTGTGCGAGGAAAAGTTTTATTTATCTAGCTAAACTGAAGAGACGATCAACAGACATGGAAGAATCGACGGCGGCGACGACGAAACGCGGCGACGATGAAAGAGAAATAAACGATAAAACGACGAAGAGTTTACGCACGCAGAACAGTTAGCGATGAAGAAGAGAAAAAGAGAGAAAAGAGTAATTTACGCACTATATCTATAATGCACATTTAAGGTTGTCGCTCGACGATAAAAAATAGAAGTAGACGACAAAGGAACTAATTCACGCGCAAAAGACGCGTAAAAGAAAAGTGTATAAAGATTTTTGTGTTTTTTTTACAGTAGGACCCGCGCTAAAAGTGCCTTGGCGTCGGCACTTTCCGGATGTTTACGTAGAACGCCGGACAGTGCTGAATGAAAAATCCGTTGACTTACCTTCGTTCAAAAAAGCACAAACGAGGCCCAATTTACAAGCGGGGGAAAACAAGCAAAAAATTGCAGCAAAAAAATTTGTATGAAATAAATATTTATTTTTTTAACGAAGAAATAAATGATTCAAACACGTGTTTAAATTAAAAAGTTTTAACGAAGAAATAACAGTGGTTCAAACAAGTGTTTAAATGAAAAAGTTTTAACGAAGAAATAACAGTGGTTCAAACAAGTGTTTAAATGAAAAAGTTTTAACGAAGAAATAACAGTGGTTCAAACAAGTGTTTAAATTAAAAAGTTTTAACGAAGAAATAACAGTGATTCAAATAAGTGTTTAAATTTAAAAAGTTAATCTAGTAAGTGTTTTTTTTAAATTACAAAAATTATTTGTTTTGTTTTTTGTTTTTACTGATTATAATTGTTGCTTTCGTTAGGGTTTGAGGTTAGGGTTTAGGCAGGATTAGGAATTAGGGTTAGGTTAGGTTAGGTTAGGGTTTGGGCATAGTTAGGAATTAGGGTTAGGTTAGGGTTAGGGTTTGGGCAGGGTTAGGATTTAGGGTTAGGGCGGTATTAGGGTTTGGGCATGGTTAGGAATTAGGGTTAGGGCAGGGTTAGGGTTTGGGCAGGGTTAGGAATTAGGGGTTGGGCAGGCTCGTTTGCAGACGTGAAAAATTCAATTATCAAGTTTAGATGTCTGCTTATTCATTTCAATCAGTTATTCATTTCCTTGCAGTTTCATTAACTAACCGCTTCGGGCCTTTTCGGCGTTTTACGTAAAACGCTGGAAAGCACCGACGCCGAGGGACTTTTAGCGCAGGTCCCAATCTAACAAAGTACCAATATTTTTTATTAATGACAACGTTATATCTATCTATCTATCTATCTATCTATCTATCTATCTATCTATCTATCTATCTATCTATCTATCTCTCTCTCTCTCTCTCTCTATATATATATATATATATATATATATATATATATATATATAGTAAGTTATGAAAATATATTCATGCCAATTAAGCTACACAGAGGCTTCCGCGTGTCATCCTCGGAGGGAATCGTCAGGCTAAAATACATGGAGTTAGTTTTGCCGGGTGTTTTTACATACCCGTCTAGCTAGTTAACCAATCAGATTCTTTGTTGTTCTCTTAGCTAATCCTTGGGCTTCTCACAAACACAAGTTCGGTTGATTTTATTTCCTATTTCCAACTCTATTGTTCTGTTTTCTATATCCGGAATGGGGGTGTTTGGAGATAGGTAGCAACATCTCTGTTTACTAGATATTTTGTTCTAAATCTAGCCGCAATCGTGTACATAAAACAACTAGAAAAATATCCGTCCCAAGCCGGAGAAAATTAATTCGCCAAACAGAACAGTTTTGCACCACTTTTATGTCCCCTTACGAAGATTAAAATCAAGATATAATGAGACTAAACCATCTGCCTAGAATCGTTATTCCGATTTTGATTCTAGAAAATGTCTTAAATTAAAAGCTTAAGCTTAAGGAATGTTAAGAAGAAATGTAAATACAGGAAATCTTGTTTAAGTGGTGTTGTATCTTACGACTATAAATTACATTTAATACAAATCTTAAATATCTGAATTTTCAAATGTTAGAATATAGATTCTGTCCCCTAAAATTGAAATAGTCCAAAGAAACTGAAATTTGGGCAATATTTATTACTTGATGTCTAATACCTATTGTTAAAATTTCACAAAAAATCGGAGGTATCTGAAATTTAACAAAGGGCTTCCATCCCGTTTTTTGCCCCCTTTTCATAAAACTAAATGAAAGTAAATATAGCCCACGTTACCCAACCTTAGGCGTCGCAACTGTGTTCCAAAATTCATAATGATTGGGTAATTAGTTTAGAGTGAATTGTTTACCTACAAATATATAAACATATACACATACCTCACCTTATATAAGTAGAAATAACACTGATGATGTGGACTTTACCCACGCATTGTTCGATCTATGACCTTTGTAAGGCAGTAGGGAAGGGCACGACTGTCAGCGTCAACAGATGTTTCCCTACAAAAATTGAAAAACTGCACGGATATAACACTGATCAATGTTTATGAATACATAAGCCGAACGAGAGTACAACAGGTGGATTCTGAATAACTTTTATTGGATAAGAATATCTCCATTGTCAAATATTGTAGAAAAACGTGTACGAAAAGAAAGTCTTAATTGAAATAAGAGTTCGAGAAAGATTAGGGTTAGTGGCTGAATTATAAGATCAAATTAGAAAAAAATTGAAATAGATTGCACATCGGGTTTACGTTTCTCGTGTTGTGCTCATATTGCCAACCATCTACCTTTGAATCTATGCATCTAAGTTTGTTCCTATCTATATCTAAATATGACCGTATCTATATTTCTTAATATTTCTTAGTGTGTATGTATGTATGTATATATGTATGTATCTATCTATCTATCTATCTATCTATCTATCTATCTATCTATCTATCTATCTATCTAATCTTATTAGTATCTATCTATCTATCTATCTATCTACCTTATCTTGTTAGTATTTTTCTATCTATCTATCTATCTATCTATCTATCTATCTATCTATCTATCTATCTATCTACCTTATCTTGTTAGTATTTTTCTATCTATCTATCTATCTATCTATCTATCTATCTATCTATCTATCTATCTATCTATCTATCTATCTATCTATCTATCTATCTATCTATCTATCTATCTATCTATTCTTGTCCGTATCTATCTATCTATATATCTATATATCTATCTATTCTTGTTCGTATCTATCTATCTATCTATCTATCTATCTATCTATCTAATATTGTTAGTATTTTCCTATCTATCTATCTATCTATCTATTCTTGTTCGTATCTATCTATCTATCTATCTATCTATCTATCTATCTATCTATCTATCTATCTATCTATCTATCTATCTATCTATCTATCTATTCTTGTCCGTATCTATCTATCTATATATCTATATATCTATCTATTCTTGTTCGTATCTATCTATCTATCTATATATCTATCTAATATTGTTAGTATTTTCCTATCTATCTATCTATCTATCTATCTATCTATCTATTCTTGTTCGTATCTATCTATCTATCTATCTATCTATCTATCTATCTATCTATCTATCTATCTATCTATTCTTGTCCGTATCTATCTATCTATATATCTATCTATCTATCTATTCTTGTTCGTATCTATCTATCTATCTATATATCTATCTAATATTGTTAGTATTTTCCTATCTATCTATCTATCTATCTATCTATTCTTGTTCGTATCTATCTATCTATCTATCTATCTATCTATCTATCTATCTATCTATCTATTCTTGTCCGTATCTATCTATCTATATATCTATCTATCTATCTATCTATCTATCTATCTA
>OY744518.1:160876986-160949486 GCA_963556195.1 Sepiola atlantica | reverse complement strand
GAAGAGTTTCTTCCCTTGTTTTTTAAATTAAATTCCATTTTATTTAGAAGTAATAATATAAAATATTTTCGTAATTTTTAACCCTTTTTTCTTCCATTTTTTTCTTCCCTCCTTCCCCTTTCTCTTTTTATTTATTTATATTTATTTTCTACTCCTTTATCTCATATTAGTTACTTTTTCGATCTAATTTAAGATTTCAAACTTTAGGAAAGTACAAGCATTTTTGTTGGTTGTATTAGTTATCAAATATGACATTCATGAAAATAAACAGAAACTTATACTCCTCATTGAACCTACATATATAAATGCTCTGGTGATGTGAGTTTTATTATTTGTGTTTTGATTTTCTGATTTTTATGCTTTTCTTTCTGGTTTGTTACACTCATAGAAAAACCTAGATATATAACTCTGTATTTTGGCTATCTAAGTGTTTACGAAACGGTTCGTCAAGAAATTATTTTTTTAGAAATGAATAAAGACATGCTTACTCGAATCTAACATTTTATATATATATATATATATGTATATATATATATATATATATATATATATATATATATATATATATATATATATATATATATTATAGAAGATAATAAAAACATCGGTACCGTCGATTTTAAATTCAAACAAAGGAGACCATATATATTTAACTCTCTTTAGCTTCTGTTTATTGCTGTCTTTGTTTGAATTTGAAACCGACGGTGTCGATGTTGTTCTGATCTTCTGTAATACATATATAAATAAATATCACGGTCTTATTTTTGAAATTTTCTTAATAATCGACCACTCTGCTGGGTTTCTTTTTTACGAAATTTATATATACAGGGTGGGCAAAAATAAGGGTCCTATTTTTAAAAATTCATAACTTTTTTATTTATTGATTTTTTGTAATTTTTTTTTTTAGAATAAGTAAAGGACCCCTTCCGAAGCAAGCATAGGCCGTATTAGCCCTAAGGAACGTACCCTCATTTAGAAAACATTATTTTTGCTTAAAAAAACTCAAAACAGTGTAAAAAACAATACTTTAGTTTTTGTAAGTTTTAAGAAGTGTTTTTCGGCTAAAATTTGTTTTGTTTATTTCAAAAAATCTCGGAAGGGTCAGTCTACACACACATAAAGTTTGGTGAGTTTAACTTTTATTTTGTGGAAGTTATTCAAATTCAAGTTATTCAAATTTATATATATATATATATATATATATATATATATATATATATATGTGTGTGTGTGTGTGTGTGTGTGAAGAGAGGGAGAGAGAGGGAGAGAGAGGGAGGGAGAGAGAGAGAAAGATAGAGAGAGTGTGTTGTTCTATTTAAAATTCTGTTCTAGACTGACCTGTTAGATATTTTCACCCAGCAGGTACTTGGTTCCAACTCCGGTGTAGGCGTAGTTGATTCTGACACCCTAACTTTAACAGTGAAAGCCTCGTTTTCAATCATAGTAATACTAAAAAAAGAACAAATAAAAACAAAAACGCACCCCGTTATCTAGAGGAGGATGATTCTAATTGTTTGGATCTCATTATCGTTAATTGCGGTAATTAGAGTCGAAGTGAACAGCAAATATCAGCACTTTGTCTGTTCCTGTTACTTATAATTAGACAATGTGGAATAGGGTTCTTTCAAATCCGGATTTATGATGGCCAACATGCGATAGTTTCACATCGACATACACGTCTAATGAACACCATTCCTTTTTAAAAGATTATCTTCGTTTCTTATTCTGTTCTTTACAAAAAAGTTGAGGTTGTTCAATTTGGGATTAAAGATCTACTAGGCGAAGTAGCTGTCATCGTCGGATCCTCAAATGTTCCTTGTCAGCAAGTCAACAAAACTTGAAAAAAATCATGTTCTACTCTAAATTGTAATAAGAACAATTACATTTTCTTTTTTTAACCAGTAAACGTTTTATTGGAATACGGACTATTATAAGTTACTAGAGAACCCAATATATAGCATGCTCACAGTCACACACCGGTTCCCGTTAGATCACCGAAGTTAAGCGACATTGGGCCTGGTCAATACTAAATGGGTGACCATTTGGGAATACCAAGCACTGTATGTGCTCTCCGCTTATCTCGGCATTGTTTCCAGTCGTACTGGACTTCTTACTACTAGAATCAAGCAGTGCTGATTCAGGAGAAGTCTGGTTGGTGATTCCGCAATCCTTGCTTCACAATTACACGCGCAGCCACCTTTACAGGGAGTGTTCATTGTCTCTCGAAACTGAACGGAGGCCACGACCATGATAGTGTCAATATTTGTTATATATATTTATTATTAAATATATAATTTCATTAATTTGACATTGCTTGATAAGCATTTTTGACAAATATTACAATGTCAAATAATTTCACAAAGTTCGAATACATTGTGATATTATTATATAACCCCTCTTTCTTCCCTTCTTTCTTCCCCTCTTTCTATCTCTTTGCTCTCTCTTTTAATTATTTACATCATTCTATTCCTCTCACCAGTTCTCGGATCATTCGGTCTTTATGGCCCTTTCTTCACAATCTAAAAACACCCATGTACACATGAAGTGTGCAGGGTGACAAGCAAGCAAGCTAAAATCATCAGAGTTTTAGTAGTATACTAGACGTACCCGTGACCCGTTGAGTCACACCCACTATCACTATTTATTCTACATTGATTTAATTCTAAAATTCATTCACTGTGACATACTATATACGACTTGCATAACTAAAGATAATAAATCTTTCCTTCTACATTATTATTATTATTATTATTATTATTATTATTATTATTATTATAGAAGTAAAGAGACTTATTATTTTGCCATCTAATTTACATACGTGTTTATGGTGTGTAAAGACATGCGTACGTAAATTAAATGACTAAGCTAAAAAGAGACAATCTTTCTTTAAATGTTCACACAGACATTAATACATATTAGAGAGTGGTCAAATCAACGTAGAGTGAGAGGAACAAGCGATATATATATATATATATATATATATATATATATATATATATATATATATTGCCAAGAGAGATGGATGACATCTTGAGTTAATTATAAATTACAACTAATTAGAACCATTTAAACATATATTTAAAAAACATAACTCGATCATAGGACTAAGGTATATTTTAGTATGTATTTTGTATTGTTAAAGTATATAGAATAACGCCATAGGGAAACAATTGTTGATTGATGAGTACGGAAGCAATTCGAAGTGAAATTCATTCAGTTTGCCATCGTTGCTACGACTTGTGACACGACGCGTTGTCTTGGTGAAAGGACATTTTTCTTCTTCATTTGTGGCCATTTTTAGTGATTTCTCCCTTCAAACGCACCAATAAACTATATGATATTCGCTATTGATGGTTATTCCTTTCTCAAGGTAATTGATGAACATGCACATCCCAAAATCTTACTGGCTGATGTTTGCGCCTTTATTCGCTTTGGACGGCTTTCAAACGTGTCTGTCCACTCAGCTGACTGCCGATTCGATTCAAGAGTGAAGTGGTCGATCCATGTTACATCCACTGTCACATATTGACGAACAAACTTATTTTTGTTGCGTTGAAACAATTGCAAACAACGCTCTCGACGCGTTGTTTCTTTTTGTTAACAAACGCGGCACTCACTTTGAACACACAAAAGGCCCATGAAAAATGGCGAATACATTGCCTTCTGATGTATTCAGTTCCTCTGCTTTCTCACAAAACTTAAATTTACGATGAGCCAAAACGAGTTTGTGGACTTCAAATTTTTTTTTCGGGACAATACCGAATTTGGGCGACTTCCTGGGCGTTCAGCATCATTTGTGTCTATACGACCGCGTTTAAGCAGCCAGCATACCCCAGCTTAATCATTGTTTCCGACAAGGCAGATGCAGAATAACGCTTATCTAGCTATTGCTGTGCTTAAACCGTATTTCTTACCATCAAATAGTTTTATAAACACAGGAAATTCAGATTTTTCAATTGTTTTAAAAATTTGCAAGGATAGCTTCACTTAAATAACTGTGATTTGTAAACTAATTATCCGTTTTGGCTCAAATTTTGGCATTTGCCATTTGAAGGTTAGTACTTTATAAAAATCATATGGATTTTTAAAAATTATTAGTGGCAAGCCTGACATTATTGAGTGATGTGTTACGATGATCTGTAGGTCATTCGGTTTGTCACGCTTCAGTTTGAAATAACATTTTCATCACCGAACACGTAGATTGATGGATGTATCTTAAGCATAGATGTTTTCTTCGTTATTTGCTTCTGCTGGTCATGAACGGATTTAGTTTATGAACTTTGGGACTAAAGCCTTATCTATCTTCTTGTCTGATTTGTGTACTAATTGCCTGATATGAAATATTTCCTTTCTTCTCTTTACCAGATAACACAAAACATTCTTGCAACGATGTATTTTGGTTGGGCGGCATGCGACACCATGATAACGAAACCGTAACTATTACGTAACTATTGCATGCGAAGTGAGTACTCTGCATCTGTGCCACTTCACGACATACAAGAAAGTCCATTAACTAACACAGATTAAGCAAACCGCAGCGAAGGCCGACTGTGGAATATACCTACTCTTCTCAACAAGTTTTAAAAAAAAGTTTTTATAGTAAATAAATAATTTATTTAAAAAAAACCCAAATAATTTGCGTTGTCCATGTTTTCAAAATATAAAAAAAATATTCTCCTTATTATTGCCATTTCAGCAACGTTTTCAATGTGTGACTTTTCAAACTACCTTATTCACGTAACCGCGTGCTACACACAGCAGCATATTAACATTGGTCGTCGATAACATCAAGACGAATTTCAATTTGACTGCGATAGATATGTATTAGTCAGGAAGAAAAAAAAAAAGAAAAAATATGCTTATACTTCTGACAAGGGTGTTTATTATCGAAAGTACTCAAGTTTAAAGTTTTTAAAGTAAATAAATAATTTATTTTAAAAAACAATAATATTCTCCTTATTATTGCCATTTCAGCAACGTTTTCAATGTGTGACTTTTCAAACTATATATATATATATATATATATATATATATATATATATATATTATTTCCTGTACCCACATAAAATGTTATGAAGAGATATAATCTTTTATGTATCCATTTTCAGTATTTCCTTCAACAGTGAGTAGAGCTAAGTAGTAAGTTATGAAAATATATTTATGGCAATTAAGCTACACATATGCTTCTGCGTTTCATCCCCGTAGGGAATCGTCAGGCTAAAATACATGGAGTTTTTGCTGTCGTTTTTTTTATATATATACACGTGGTGTTTAGTCTAGCGAGTTAACCAATCAGATTCTTTGTTATTCTTGTAGTCAATCGTTAGGCTTCTCACGAACAAAGGTTTGGTAAATTTTACTTCCTATTTCCTATTCTATTGTTCTGTTTTCTGTAGGGTGACTCATCCCCGTTTCTTTGTTGTGTCAAAATCATGGGTGACCTTATTTTAACACGTGCTTGCTTGGATTTCTATTTTAGGGTTTAGTTTAGTTTTTTATTTATTTATTTGTTCATTTATTTATTTATTATGTATTGTTTAACTAAGGTGACTTTTATTTTGTGTAAGTAGTTGTTTGCTATTTCACTTCTACAGTTTAATAGGTTTTGGGGGTCTTTAAAGTTTAGGATGTCACATTTCTCATTCAGACATAATCTACACGGGTCATTTAAATTTCTACATGTACTGGTCTGTCGTATTATTTTCCATTCGATTATTGGTGAGCGTCCGCTATCTTTGAGCTCCCAATAATGGTTTGCTAGTGCTGTTTTAATTTGGCGTTCTTTGTTTTTAAATGTGATGTTGTGGTCGTAATATCTTGTTTTAAAATCTAGAGAGGTCATACCCACGTAGTACTTCTTGTTATTCGGTCTTTCCATGGCAATGGATCTAATGTATGAACTCCAAGAAAGATCTGATGAGAAAAATTATGTTGTTTTGAACAATGTTTGCTTATATATATATATATATATATATATATATATATATATATATATATATATATATATATATATATGTATATATATATATATATATATATATATATGTATATATATATATATATATGTGTATACATATATATATATATGTATATATATATGTATATATATATATGTATATATATATATATGTATATATATATGTATATATATATATATATATATATGTATATATATATATATATATATATATATATGTGTATACATATATATATATATGTATATATATATATGTATATATATATGTATATATATATATATGTATATATATATGTATATATATATATATATATATATATATATATATATATATATATATATATATATATATATATAGTGTTCGTGTGCGTTTTACCTACATACAAAAAGTGTGGGCCCACATTTCAGTATTTAAAAAAAAATAAAAGATAGAATTAAGGAGCTATAGTATATTTGCTTTTATTTTAGTAAGACAAATTGCCAAGATGCTAAAGATTTATTAACATGTGAATATCTATTTCAAATGCAGGTATAAACTGGCTCAAATGTCGGCAGAAAAATGGCAACTGCTGGTGTAGATTTTACAACTGAACTTAATTTAACTTGACAGCAACTTATATACCGACCAACTGTGAAAAATCGAACTGTGTTCAGGCAATGCATAGTGATGTAGGGAATCGATTCTGGTGGTGCACAAGGTCCGAGCACCATCTTTTTGTTACCATTTGATTGTTATTGAAAGGGACCAAAGAGTATTAAAAATCAACCGTTGTCAGACCTCTCCCGCAGAATTCCAATAAAATGAAGAATCTAGGTCTCCCTAGTAAGCAATGCTACTATCTTAAATATAGAGTAAGAACTAAATATAGTTTATTACTTTGTATAATGTACGTTGTTTGTCTTTCATAATTTTCAACTGTCATAAATGTGTTAGCCGTACTTGTCTTAGTCTTTTGTTCTAATGATTGATATGTTTTGAATATATGTTTAATATATGAGCTGTGTAATAAAATAACGTTAATTCTAACACCACCAAGAAAATTATATTGCGGAGGTGAAAGAGCGAAGAAGACTGGCATGGGCAGAAAGAATACTAACCGGATACTGAAAGAGTGGCAAACGTTACTGTAGATAGACGAGTACAAAATTTGAACATTTTCGTAGCAAAAAAGCGTAGAGGGTATGTCATAAGAATACTTGGTGAATTGAAAAGAATACTTGAATTATGAATATGTGGTTCCATTAGTAAAGTATGGTGGTGGCTCAGTTATTATATGGGATGTTTTTAGAAGAGACGGCTGTAGACTTGATTCAGATCAAGGGGATATATTAAAAATCTACCAGGAACACCCGATTTTGCTGGCGATTTAATGAGGATCACTAGTATGTACTTTTTCACTATGCTCATATCACCATATTACTTTCTTTGTTTTTACTGATCCTCCTCCTGTTTCGTACCCTAATATAGTTGTAAGAAGCTGAAATGTTGGAAAACTCACTGAATTAGTGTCTGATATATATGGTGAAAATTTAATTCAAATCGGACATACGTATTTTAAGGTTTAAGGGGTTCTGTATGGATCACTTAAAGGTGGGGGCCTAAGGATATAACGGTACATATAGGGTAACGTAAATATTCGAGAACACTTTCATTGTCTTCCCAGGATAATTTTATACATATGATATAAATTTGATTAAAATAGAATATACTTAAAGTTTTAAAGGGGATTATGCCTTCATAGCCCTCTTAGAGGTACAGTTAGAAATTCGAGAACACTTTGATTGTCTTCTCGGTAAATAAGAACCCACTTGTAGATTTTATGTAGATTCTCTAACTTTTCATTCTATAGGGAACACACAAACAGCGCACACACAGACATTGCATTTTATATATATAGAAGATAACAAGTTTTGTTATAACTTTGTTCTCCCCAAACAAGGCAAATTGCCACTGTAGACGTAAGAGACTACTGAGAATAAGGTTGAAAGTTTAGGGGCTATTCTAAATTGAGGGCTGTGCAATGAGATTCTTGTTCATATTAGTTTTAAATTTCTGCATGTCGGTACAGTCGGAGAAACAGGGAGCATGAGGGAATTCCAAAGGCCGGCAGCTCGAGTAAAGAAGCTATTGGAGTAGAAGGCTCTCCAGCATCTGGGGACCTCCACAGTGAATGGATGGGATTTAGCCGATTGTCGGGTTGGTCGAGTGTATTTACGTCGAGGTGGCACTAGAGCAGCAAGTTCATCGGAGCACATTCCATTGAAGTACTTATAAAACAAGCATAAGGATGCAACATTGCAGCGATGGGACAGGGGCTGGAGCGTGGTTGATAGTGAGGGACATATTAGATTAAAGACTCTTTTTTGGACCTTGTTTAAGAGGGAGAGGCTAGTGGATGGTTCACCAGCCCAGATGTGACAACAATACTCCATGCATGGGTGGATGGTGGTTTTGTAAAGATATAGGATACTGTCAGGTGTGAGAAGTTTTCTAGCACGGGAGTCCACTTTCTTTGCTGAAGCTTTAGCAATGGCTTCTCTTTATTTGTTGCAATTCATGTTACTTGTGAATGTTAAGCCGAGGAATTTGAACGTTGGACACTCAGGTAGGGTGTTATTTGCCATGGCAATCGGTGGTTGAAGAGGTTTCTTTGAAGTTGTTAAAGGAAAGGAGATTTGTCTTAGCAGCATTAAATGTTACCATCCATTTATGACCTCATTCCACTACGGACTGGAGGTCACTTTCTAAGGATTCAGCCATAGCCTCGGATATGTGCGCGTCCGTTTTACCTACATTACGAGCGTAAAGCATAGTGTCGTCAGCAAATATACCCATCTCAGACACAATGTCATCAGAGAGTTCATTTATGAAAATCAGGAACAATAAAAGTCTAAAGATCGATGCCTGGGGTACACCTGCATTTATGTCATGTTGTTTGGATGAACGGCCATCAAGGACAAGCTGGATCTTTCTTTTAGATAGGAACGATCTAATTATATTAAATATTCGTCAACTAATACCATATGAATTAATTTTCATGAGAAGACCTGTATGCCAGACCTTGTCAAAGTCTTTGGATATATCAAGTAATAACTTTTGAGTTTTCAAATACTTATTATGTTGAATATTCGGCCCGGTGTATCGGAAATGTAAGACACGCACTTGGCCAGAAGGAACTAAACATGGTTGATGACCGGAAGAAACAAAAACACGACCGATTGTCGTAAATAAAATAATTGTTGAGTGATTCAAAACACCTTCAAATGTGATGCTATCCAAAAAGCTTAGGAGAAATACGCCGTCGTTACATAAACGCCATAGGGTCGTTGTTACATTCAGAGCGAAGGCAAAATACAATAATGTACGTTTATAGGTGGATGCGTGGGTCTCACACATTATTATATGAACACAGCTGAAATTGAGATCGATAGTCAACTGGTGATCGGGTTCGGGAAAAGCATCTCATCAATTCCAATAAGGGATATACTGGTAGTTTTGTTGACGGAAACATAATATAAAGCTGTTATATGATTTTTTTTAAATAGTAAATTGCTTATATTTTTTGTCATAATAAAGACAAACACACGGCACTTACTGAAATGTTATCTTTTACTTAAAAATACAAAATCTCTTTGTAAAATGTCTTAAAAATATTCAGTGTATTTATTTCCCTACTCTGCAGGAGGTTAGACAAAGGGTCAGCCGAGGTTTAGAAAACGAGCCCATTAGGTGAAGTGCACTCTGCCCTACAAAAATGGATGAGCAGCCATGACGAAATTCCCCAGTAGGGGCGCATCATACGATTAGCAATGAAATAACCCATTCTCAGAGAAGGTAAAGCATGGGACTCCTAAAACTGAACAGAATCATAACTCGACCTGACAGCAACAAAGCCACTGCTAGACTTATTGTCGAGGTGTATTCGCGACTGGTTGTTGTACTGTATGTTAAAAAACTAAAGGTAACCTTGCATAGTCCCGAGTGGAATGGAATATGTGTGCGCGAGAGAGGGAGAGAGGGAGAGAGAGAAAGAAAGAGAGAGAGAGAGAGAGAGAGAGAGAGAGAGAGAGAGAGAGAGAGAGAGAGAGAGAGAGAGAAAAGATGTGGCAGTGGTGCAATGGCCGCCGAAGATTAAACTCGGCGTGCTTTGTTCGAGCTGAGTTAGGACTATTGCGCCATTCTCATTTATATCTTTTGGGTATTAATTGACCTCTCACAGAGAATAGAAAGTAAGCACAATTAGCTGCTCATACCTTGATATAAGCAAATAGTCTAGAAGAATGAATATTCAGATATAACATCTGCGATCAGGTAGGTCACTCACACATGAAACATTGTGCAAAAATACAGATACGACTTGCCTGGTGTAGAGAGTCGATCTGGCACTCCATTATGGTCAACCATAATCAAATTAACTTAGAAATCACAGGCGCAATACTCGTGCGTTAAAAATATGAATAAAATATGAAATGCACAATATTTTTAATTCTAAATGTTGGTTTGAAAAATCATAATAATCTATATAAAAATCGTAATTATCTCTATCAAAATCGTAATTATCTATATAAAAATCGTAATTATCTCTATAAAAATCGTAATTATCTCTATAAAAATCGTAATTATCTATATAAAAATCATAATTATCTATATAAAATCATAATTATCTATATATTATTAAAACTCTGATAATCTCGCTTGCTTGTTTGCTTATTAGAATTTTTAGATGGTAGAGAACGAGCGAATGAGACAAGAATATATCTATTGTCGAAAATTTTTTCGACTGTTAGAAATGGAAAGGGGAAACGTTGTGGTAGTTAGTTCTTGGAAGTGGTTGTCTTGCGAAATATTGCAAGTTCGCGATTATTCGCAGAAATGGAGAGTTGTTTGTGTGAAAATGAAGAGAAACAGGATAACAGTGGTTTCCCAGTAGAAGAATAATCCGTAGAGGTAGCCGTGCGCTTAACAGTGGAATAAAGTCATAATTGAAGGAACAGAGTAACTGGAATACCTTCCGAGTTTCTCCAACCAAAAAAACTATCGTCTGCTCGTCCGGATGACTTGCTAAAAAATAAACGTTCCCCACACGCATGCGCCTGCGACCCTTCACTTCGACACTTCCGGTCACCTCTCGCTGTCAGTGTCAGTATCGTCGCCTCTTTTCCCATACTAATGCACAATATATCAACGTTGACTCAACGAGTCACAGGTCGTCTAGTATACACTAAAGATCGGTTATATTTATAGCTAATAATTGCCTCAAAATACTATTATAATAATTTAAAAATGAATAAATTGGTAATCCCCCAGATTCGGACTCAAACATTCCCTTTGCTTAAAACGTCTTTCTCTTTGTAAGCAAAGGGAATGTCTATTGGGACTAGATGTGATCAGTCTCTAAGATTCATCCTCCATTGTACATATAGCATAACACTATTTTATATTCTTTACTATCTATTTTCACCCCGTTTTTTTAATCCCTCGTTTTTTAAAAAATCCCTCGATACAGCCTTTGTTAAGAGAGGGCGAAACCGGTCGGCTGGCATGTTTTTTCTTGATTAACTTTTAATCATGAACGATAGAATTCGTCTTCCCTTCATGCTTGCGATAATAAAATCTTGTACCCCCCCCAAAATCATGATATATATATATATATATATATATATATATATATATATATATATATATATATATATATAGTTAGGCATTCGTTATTGCATAGAATGGAATGTGTTTGTTTAATTAGCTTTTTTTATCTTCTCGATCCTTCAAATAATCGTTCTTGTATTCCTGTCTAATTGTTGGATGTAGGCTCCGTATGTGTTTTGTTCCATTTTGTATCGGGAGTACTTTCGACTGACTTTTTCAATCATGCCGAGGGTTGGACTTCATATTCATGACTGCTGAGTTCAAGCTGTGCGACACATTTTAACTTTTTTTTACTTTAAATCGCAATAAAATAATTTAAAAAATTATAAATAAACAAGTGAATTATTAAGGTTTATGATGATGATTGATATCGGCTATCTTCGTAACAATTAATATCACCATCCCTTACTCCAATTTCTAAAATTGTGAGCGTTTCCTGGATTACATTGGAAGCATTACACAAAGGATGTCGAAATTCACGCACATTTTTAATCATTGTAAGTTCGACTTAGATTAAATTTTTCCGTCCGATCTGCATTTTTCTGCATTGATCCATCAGAAAACTATGAATGTAGTGACTTTACTTTTCAAAATACATGACCTCAGATTGACACCCTGTGAGATCTTGACCCGTAGACCTATGACCTTTGTAATAACACGTAAAAGTTCTTTGAAGACTGCGATTTAAAAAATCCAACTTTCTTGTACAGGTGCATTACAAGGGTTAAACATGGTTAGAAAGGTGCGCGTTTAAAAGAAATGTTATCGCTCCACCCGCCCCCTATTGGGTATGTCGACTGCGTACCAGACTTGTCAATAGTAACATGAACGAGATGTGGTACTTTGCATTTGTTCGCATGTACGATTATGTGTCTGAGGTGATATTTATGAATGAGTCGATTTGAGAGATAATTGACATGTGCAATCTTAGTTGACATTTGTCGAATTAGATCGACACAACTTTCCTAGCTTAGTGGTTTAGCGCTCGCTTTGCATTTAAACTACTCAGTGTTAGAACCACAGTGTCTCTGCGTATCACAGCATTGCTTTCGGCGATCTTGGATGTTTTCGCTGCCACTACATTTTAAGCAATGCCAGGTTGGGAAAATACGATCGGAGGACTGCGCAACCGATGCTTTCCTATAAACTCCTAATCGCATAGGAGGATCCTTTAAGATGGTATTCATTGCTTCTAGAGACATAAGGCAGACGACGACGAGGATTGTTCTTCAGCCAGCTTCGAGGCGAGAGCAACCCCTCCCCTCCCCGAGGTATATGTGATTAGTGTTCGATTCTTGTAGTTTGATGCATGAATCAATGTTTTTTTTTGTAAGATGAAGAAAGACGACCATGTTTCATTTTGTTAATTCCGTCCCGCCTTTTTAAAAGAACGGCCGCTATTTTTACTCAGATACAAATTAAGCTGACGCCAATTTCTGTTTGTCTATTTATGTCTGTTTGTCTCTCTGCCCCCGCGCGTTTTCACTCTCGTTCTCTGTCTGTCTGTCTGTCTCTTTATCACTCTTTCATCCTTGCGGAATCATCAGTGTAGAGATAACTATTCACGCCACTCGCATGATTCGAACCCCGGAACAAGAGTCACATTTAACTCCAATTCCGAGCGCGCTAACCAATGAGGCTACCGTAAATGGCTACAGACGAGATAAGAAATACACTCTATATATTTACTAAAGAGGCGGACAACTATAGTCGGCCGCCATAACATTGTTCAAAAGTAAGTAACATGCATTATAGCTTTTGACGGCTTCTTTACTCATTAAATGCCCAGCTGAGAAGGGACTACAAATAATTATTTTATGGAAATCATCCCAGACAAGGCATAAAGCCACTTGATGTAAGGAGCTAAAAAAATACCACTTCAAGGTAAAAACCTAGCCAACGATAGGTGCTAGATAGATAGATTCCAACCCAAGAAACAGCAATACTTCCCCCTTTGTCAGAAACCTCGCTCATGGGGACGAAAAGACAAAATAAGGGAAGCGAGAATTACGATGCTGCCGAAAGTAAACCTAAGATCCACATTCTACTCTCGTAGATAATAAATATTATCTAAATACGTATACGTTTCATCCTTGCGGAATCATCAGTGTAGAGATAACAATTCACGCCACATATATATACAGTGTGAACCAAATTATAATGCAAGTAGGTTTTCAAAATTTTTTCGTAACCTATTACTGTAAGCTCCCTGTGTTTTCTTTGGTATATTGTCGCACTAGTTATACAAACATTTGTATAACAAATTTCGATTCCAAAATGTTATCTCGAGTAAAATATCAAAAAATTGATTTTCAAGTGAACCAAATTATTATGCAAACAATTGTATAAACATTTATTTCAGGTATAAAATCACAATAAAGCATCGAAATCAGTACAATTATCACCAAGAGTCATAATTATGATAGATAGTGGTGGAGATATCTATTTTTAAACAATGTGATGCTCTTCACTTGGAGATGTATCTTTCTTTCTTCTCCATCAGAGAAAGGAGTCTGTCGTTTATTGATGATGTTAAATTTTTAATTTCAGCGGATTTAATGGATGTTGCTGCCTTCACGATAGCCTCCAATAAGTTATCTTTTGATGTATACTGTTAACCATTTTGATAAACCCGCTTTTTCAAGATAGCCCACAGGTTCTCTATGCAATTTAAATCAGGAGAGCAAGCAAGCCACTCCATAACACGATCTTTTTTAATCCCTTCGATGCTAGCCACTCAGCAGTTGCTGCAGATGCATGGCTAGGTGCATTATTAGGTGCATTATTAGGTGCATCATCATGCATAAACATCAATTTCTGACGTGGAGAAGCAGATTTCTTCTTTAGCCAAATTAGGAAATTTTCTTCTAAAAATTGGCAATAGTTAACTGAGTTCATTTTAACTCCTTCGGCAACTCAGAATGGTCCAATGAGCTCATTTTTCACGATCCCTCCCCAAATCATCACTCCACCTCCACCCTACTGTTGTCTGAACCGCAATGGAGCATCGAATCCTTCAGAAACCCAACAACTTGTCCAACCGTCAGGACTATCAAGACTGGCTCTCATTCCATCCGTCCAAATTATCGAACTGAAATCCAATTTCATGTACTTTTTGCACCAAGCAAGTCGTCGAGCCAAGTTGTGTTGTTGATTCAATAGTGGTCTTTTTGTGCTTTTTTTTAACTTTTCCAATGGTTTTTTCGGACACGATTGCGGGAAGTCTTGTGGATATCACACAGTCTAACTGCAGAAAAGATGCTGGAACCAGAGCAAAGACGTTGCTTCGCCATTTCCATTTTTATAGCAGATATGCCACGATCTGTCAGTTTTCTTGTCCGGGCGTCATTACGTTTTTTTCTTGTTTGTCTTGTTTTTTTCTCCCTTTAATACAAAGGTCTTGATGGCCCTGTGGTAACGCCCTAATAAACGAGAAATTTCTAGGGTAGAACACGCCTCATTCAAACATTTGACAATAAATGCCTTTTCATTGCTATTCAGATCCTTCGTTTTACCCATTTTTACTGTAAACTGGTCTTACAACGTATGGAATTGTTATAGTTTGTAAATTTGAATAATAATTTGGTTCATGCTATTTTCAGTAAAGTTCATTTTTATTTAAAATATGGCATGCTTCTGACATTTTTTGTATTTTTGTGAATAGAGATTACTCGGATGCCACTGGATCCCAATCGGAACATTTTGCTGTGTAATTTTTTTTACAAAACCGATTTGCGTAATAATTTGGTTCGTTCGCTCTTCCCCCCTCTCCCTCTCTATCTCTATCTCTCTCTCTCTCTCTCTCTCTCTCTCTCTCTCTCTCTCTATATATATATATATATATATATATATATATATATATATATATATATATACACAGGGACACTCTAAGTAGGGAGTTGAGCAGCGAGATGTTTGTTCCCATTGCATTTAAATTTCTGCATGTTAGTACAGCCAGGGAAGCAGAACACAGGAAGAGAATTCTAAAGTCTAGCAGTTCAAAGGAATAAACTATCAAAATAGAAAGCTTTCCGGAATCTGGGGACCACTACAGATAAGGGGTGTGATTTTGCTGCTTGTGTTAGTTGGGGGTATTTATGTCGAGTGGCCACAAGTGCCACAAGTTCGTCAGAACATATTCCATTAAAGTACTTGTAAAACAAGCACAAGGATGAAACATTGCAGCATGTGTCAGTGGTTGGAGCTTGGTTAACAGTGCGGGACCTGTTAGATTGGAGACTCTTTTTTGGACCCTGTCTAATAAGTAAACATTGTAAAACATAATAGAATTATTCTGCTTGATTATACCCTTTTTTATTTAACAAATCTTTCTAATAATCATTTTTGTCTCAAAATCAAAACGATTAATGAATGCCCCATAAGTATCACTATCACTTTCGATTATTTGTCGAATCATTTTCAGTTGACAATGTACAAAAAACTAGAGAAAATAAATGAATAACAAACAGCTGAAAAACGTAATAGGTGAAGTCGTTAGGCGTCAAAACAATAAACCGGTGCAGTTTACAATTTAAAGTACGAGACGCCAAAATTAGTGTCACAAGATAAATTGGATTTACGTTACTCGTTTCATACGTAATACTTTTTATTGTAAGGTTAGGGTTAGGCTTTTTATTTTAGGTTGCTTGGTTTTAATTAAGATAGATTCAAGTATTTTTACATTAGTTTCTGAAATGTTTTTTGAAATTCTGTCTTTTCCTTCTCTGATCTCTTCTTTTCAACTGAATGCTATGTTTCAGTGTGTACAGCAACTCGCCATACTTGCAAGTATTTACGACTCGCATGAGTCGTCCTCAGACACGTGATGATGTTGGTACAAATTAAAAATGGTGAATTTATTATGAAAGGTGGATTAAAAAGGGATAGACAGAAGCTTTCACTTTAATTCAATCAAACTTGCATTAATGAAAGAATGCTATATATATATATATATATATATATATATATATATATATATATATATATATATATATATATATATATACACAGGGTGTCCCCAAAATGTATTAATAGAAGAATACACATGTAAAAATATTGACAGTAAAATTTTAAAAAAGCATTTAAAATTATCTGTTAATATTAATTAATTAATTTAATAATAATGTAAATGATACTATAAATTAACCCTAATCTTAACCTCTGAACCCGGGTTAATTTATGAACATGGTAGAGGGGATGTTGTAAAACGTTTGTAGATTAGATCGAATGTGAATAGTTTATTGAGCAGAACAGGATTCAATTTATGAACATTTTTAAATTACCCCAAGTAGCCTTTACGTTTATTAAAAGTTAATTTTCTAGATTTTTGCTGATTTTGCTGTCTATATTTTTAAATGTGTATTCTTACTCTTCTATCAATCTTGTTTGCAAGTTAAAACCAGTAAATTGAACGAGTTATAACGATTCAAAGGGTAAATACATTTTTGGAACCCCCCCTCTCTCTCTCTCTCTCTCTCTCTCTCTCTCTATATATATATATATATATATATATTATTATTATTATTAACCGCCCCCCCTTTACTAAGGCTGGGCACTCTGGGTGAGTTTAATAACAAGCAGTACTATTAGCTTCATTGCAAGACTCCAACACAGTTTGTTGTTGTAGATCATTATTCGCTGCTCGTTGTAAAGTATCCGCCGACTTGGTATTTACAAAGTTAAATTCATCCTTAATTCTAAGCTAAGCTTGACTGCGAATCAGTGGCGATTTGTGATCGGAATTAACTTCCTGCACTGAAGATTGCGTAAGCATGAAACATCGATGTCTGTATGTAATAAATAATTAATATTTATTTATAAATATTATATATATATATATATATATATATATATATATATATATATATATATTAATTTACGAACAATGACGTAGTCATGGCCTAATGTTAGGAGAGGAGTGTTCACATAATAAAGACGCCATGAAACTTAAACAAATATTGATCGTACAATTTTTAACTTTATGTATAAAATCAGAACACGAGAAAAACATAATTTTAAAGGAATACATAAGTGTTATTTTGTATTTAAACTTCGAACAGAATAAAAAGTTTTACAATAAACTCATAAATCTTAAAAGATAATACAAATATCTTCATCATTTAATTATTTCAATTTTAAGCCGACAGTAAAAACAAAAGGAAACACCGGGAAAAATGTATCATAAACAACTGTTTTTTTCCTCTCAGTTTCCTTCTAGCAAAATTATTTCTAATCTACAGAGTGTCGATAAACTTTGGGTACATATGGAATTTTACTAATTTATTTATTTTCCAGATTGAATGATGACCCTGTCTAAAGAAGAACGATTCGAGTTGGTACTCTTAATTCAAAGAGGAGGATGGTCTTATTGCAAAGTAGCAGAAGAATTTAACCTTCGGCATCTTTGTCCTTCACCTTTTTGTTTTACTGGCGACGGGAAAATTGGTCTCAAAGTTTAAAGAAACGAGTAGTGCCTTGAACAACCCCCATTCAGAACAAACAAAGACTTCAGACAAAACAAAATAAGCTGCATTGGCCTAGATTTATCCACAGAGTTGGGTGTTCTAAGGTCAACCATCCATAAAGTTTTGGCAGAAGAGAACTGATATTGTATCACTTAAACGAAGACGACTCAGATAGACCTGTTCCATCGAGTTCACCTGAATTTAATAAAATTGTTTTCTTTGAAAAAGTAAGTGTTTTTAACTATGTATCAAGACTTTGTAGACACACTGTATATATACAAAGAAAAGTTGTCCGTATGTGTCCATGTGTGTTGCGGCATCACAATTAAACGGTTGTTCTAAGACCCAAACTTTGAATCAGCACCTTCGATCCAATTTTCTTATCGATGTCAGAAGTTCTTGAACCTTTTTTGTGTTTTTTTATAAAACTCATTATTCAAAATGAAACGTACGTTAAAAATAACATTAAAAACAAAAAGTTTCGACGTTTTTATCGTCTCCCATTCCAAGCTGACAGACAACATACTTATAAAAATCTAAACCCTTTCACTACAAGTAAGAAAAACGAATAAATAACCATATAAAATAAGTCAAGATCATTATTTTTAAGTCAGAGCATCGTAAGTATCTTCAAATAAAATTATTATTGGAACTTTTCTTTATGTTTCTTTCTTTATTTGAGGCAATCGAACTATTCTACATCTATGCGGAACGAATTTTGCACTGAATTCATAAACACTGTAAGTGGGTTAAAAAGACAAAATATTTTCGTTAGTTCGGTGGTCGTGCGGATGAAGCGTTCGCCTCCAGTTCAGTTTTATTGGCGTATTTCAGGGTTTGAATATCACACTAGATAATTGTTGTTTTTTGCTTGCTATATCGTTCCAGTCATTTCTTAGACAATATTGGCCATCATCATAACCTGAATAGTATTTAATTTTAATTATTTTATTGCGATTTAAATTAAAAAAACAAAATAACAACTTTTTTTTTCATTTTAACTGACGTGCAAAAAAGAAAGATTTGAGAAACCCGGCGTTGACGGGTACTTCAACTAGTTTTGTTCTAATCCTCATAGGTAGCAAACTCTCTCCCAAAGGAGAGTAACGTTAATCCAGACAATCTTTCCTCGTTCATGGTAGAACAGAAGTAGGAATGTATGTGTGTCAGCCAACTAAAAGATCTTTTGGGAGAAAAGTAATGAGTGCAATATTTTGATTAATATAATAGTGGACGGACAATAGTCACCAGAGCCGACATTGCTCAACTAATCTGATTTCCAAGTTTCTTTCCTTTCACGACCAACGCTAGAATCCCTGACTTGCTCTCTCTTTTAAGAAACTCCTTGTCTGGATAAGCTCTTAGGACTGACTTTCACTCCAGATCTAAAATGGAAGACGTATATCTAGTATGTTGTTAACGTGGCCAAGAAAATGGTTGGATCATTCCACCGTTCCAGAAAGTACCTGACTCACTAAAATACTTTACTTCTTTTCGTCTTACCTATTCTTCATTCTACGTTTTATATCGACTAGCGTCCATCTTAGAAATATGCCAGTGTGTCGACTAATTTACTAATTTTAAAAGTGTTTTCCCCTATGTTATACGTAATACGTTTAACGCCAATACGTTGAGCCTGTAATAATCTTAAAAAATACATTTTTTTAGCTCCTTCATATCGTCTTTCCGATAAATTACATGTGTCGAGAAACGACGTGATTACCCATATTTCTGCTAGTAATGATGATAATTTAAAACCTCATTCCTTTATATAATCGTAGAATTTCCATGATTTCAGATAGTTTATTATTAGTGGAATGCGGCAATGAAACGGCCGTTATTTTGTGGCGGCACTGATGCTCGAATAAATAATAAAATAAGTGAAGTCAATTGTTACAAATGTTTACTGATGATTTTCTCAGCGAGATCGTAAAATACTCTTAACCGATCGGGAGAGCATCTAACGGAAAAGAAGAAAAAACAAAGATGGCCGCTGAACGGACAACGAGAACAATTATTAAGTCGGAGGAATATTTACGAGAGAAATTCTCACAGCCCAGACAGTCAAGTGGGCAGTTTTGTGGCGGCAACAGATTTATGACCAATGACATAAAAACAAGAAGCGGATAGAATCCTACTCACGTGTGGGCGAGCAAGTGTGTTTATCAGAGTTTTGCACAAACAGAAACAAGAAATTATTAATAAATTAGCGAGAAGAAAAGGGGGAATTTAAAAATAATGTATAAAAAAGAGAAATACGCTCGCATCGTAAAATTCGTACCTGTCTCAAGAAAGTATGGGAAATACTTATTTTTAGTTACTTTCAACCCAACCTTCTCTCCGCGAAACTCCGTAATGATGGAGTTAACCAGAAAGACCAAACACATGTTAACCCTTTTCGGAATGATTTAATTCACAGATCATACATGGTTCAAACGCGTGATTGACGTAATGGACATCATTGGGGAACATGGAATCGGCTGTCAAGTTCAAATCTTGACGGATCTAATTTAAAAGTTTTTTTTATTACGTTTGTTCGCCCTAAACAGGCCATAATGCCACTGGGAACGTAAGGGGACAACCTGGGTTGGTTCAATTACGTCTTAATAACGGTTAAAAAATAGCTGTAAATCTGAATCAAAAAATAAACGTAAATTAGAATGTGAAAATATCTTTTTTCGGGGGCCACTCGAGAATAAGGGTTTAACGGATTGTTGGTTGGATGATGATCGCTGTCATGAGAGGATTGGAAAAAGTGGGTGGATAGGGCAGAATATTACTTAAGAGGACTTGTTTTTCCACGAGGACGGCTCAACACGTATTTTTTCACATTAGACTTGAAGACGAGAATGCTGTAGTTGGCTGGTCAGCAGACAAGCGGTATAGTGTTCCACAGACGGGATGTTTAGGAAATAAACTTTGTTCATCGAACCTCCGCTTGTTTTTTTTTTGGTACAGAGAGAGAGAGAGAGAGAGAGAGAGAGAGAGAGAGAGAGAGAGAGAGGGAGAGAGAGAGGTAGAGAGAGAGGGAGAGAAAGAGATAGAGAGAGAGGGAGATAGATAGAGAGAGATAGATAGTTAGATAGAGACAGAGAGAGAGACAGAGAGAGAGAGAGAAAGAGAGAGAGAGAGAGAAGGAGAGAGAAGGGAAATTCTTTGCTGTGGTGGTAGCCAGATGAGTCCTTCTTATGAATGTTTTACAAAGGGTGAACTAGGAATTGAGCTCAGTCGAGCATCTGTTTCTAAAAAGTGTTATTTAATACTAACTAACAGCTATAGCGGTGCCCGGGAATAATGGGAACCCTGTCTACTCATGCTCCAAACCCTGAACCCCATATTAACATTTTATCTTACTTTTGTAATGTCAGAAATAAAGTAATACTTTTTTTTTGCTGTTACAAAAGTCCGGTGCGAACGCAGACCTCACAATTATATGGTGAGCAACCTTAATATTGCTCTCTCAGTTCGGTTTTGTTGATAGCTGTCATTGTTCCCCATACATATATATATATATATATTTGTATATATATATATATATATATATATATATAAAATAAATTCAACGGATAATATAAAAGAATTTTCGTTCTATTAGTTGCCGCAGTAAAGCTCGTGGTTGTAGTATACCCAACTATATGACCGTGTGTTCAGCCTACAGTCCGCAACGGTAGCCACTGCACTACTCTGAGTAACGTCAGAACCACGTATGATGACATCATTGGATTTCCCGTAAAAATTATTTCGGGAAAAGTTGTTTGGTAAGGGTTTTTGTTTTCAGTTAAATCCTCGGTAAGCGATAATTCTAATCCGTATTGTTCCAGATTGAATCGAAGGAACATTTGAATGATGTCATGAAATTCCTTGAAAAATTTAACCTTTATCGAAACTAATTTGAATTTTCTAACGGTTAACCCGTCGATTTCTATAACAGACAAATAAACATTCCCTTTTTTTTTATATATAAAAAACTAGTGGGACCTGAGTACGGATTTTGCCTGGATAGGAACAAGGGTATTATTGTAGCCCTACACCATATGCTAATTCTCCTAAAAAAGATTTTACTCTTTTTTAGGCGATTATATGTGAACAGGCTGAAAATGTTGCTGTTAAAAAATTTAGACTTTAACGTGGGTGATCAGTTTCGCATCAAATATAAAAAAAATGATCACCCGGTTCCGAACCTGATAGCGTTTTTAAAGACATATACCCAATCTATTTAAAAAAAATCTTGGCCGTTTACTTAATTCTTGGAGATTAATTTCGAGTGCGTGTAGTTGGAGTTTATTTTGTTTCAGTTGAAAATATATATTAAAACATGTTATAATAAAAATAATTATGTATTTTTTCTGTGATATTGACTTTAAACAGTCATGTAGACAATACATTGACTTTTACCTGTCCTATTATATCCACGTCGCGCGCACCGTTTCCGTCTTTTCGGTAACCATTTAAAGTCTCAGGTCCGTAAATGGGTGATCATTTTCCAACCCTTTTCTCACAAAAGAAACGTTGTTAGTCGTTATCTACTCTATTAGTATTTTCATAGTAGATAGCTCAAGTCTCTGGTTTCCCTGTAAAACATTAACAGTTCGAACTCGTCTAGTTACAACCACTGCAAAAAATGTCCCTTCTTCCTCTGTGAACCTAAAACCAAATTGGACTTCCATGTAAAGAGGTTTTTTTTTATCCAAGAACTTACCATCTGTAGAACACGATACTTTGCAGCTGCTTCCGAGCTGACTACAACATGGTCGTTATCAAGTTAAATATCAACAAATACCTGTCGTAACCGCCCTCTTGAGTAATCAAATCCTCCTATCGTTTCCAATCCTTTCATAGTATTGTTCATAATCCAACTGAAAATCTCAGTTACCCTTATTCCCGAGTGGCTTTTGACCTTGGTAAGTGGTGACTCATTAATATAAAAATGTTAAATGTATTTGCGATGCTAATTTTTATTTTCAGACTCTTTACAATTGTTCTCGACAATTTATATCCCTAAAAGAAAAAAACGGACCGTCAAAACACAGCCGTCGGTTTCTATGGTGACCGTCATTTTCGGTGTCTCAATCTGTACGATATTAGCTCAGAACAAGTAACCACAATACTTTTCATCACCATGACGACAGAAACTGCTAAATGGTATGCGGACGGAACATGAAAATCAATAACCGCAGAGTAAAATACAAACTTAAATAGATCAATGTACTCGGCGTGATCCGGGATTAAATTTTTTCGTTACATAAATCATATCGTTTAAAATGGTTAAGGAAATTAAATAAAAAGAACTGGATAGTTAAAATATATGGATAATGTAAGTTAATGTTAATGAACGATTGTTGAAGCCTGCTCGGTGTTCTTTGACTGCTACTCTGCTATTCGTTTTCAATCGGGAATGACAATATTTGGAATAGCAAACCAAAATGCTTGCCCCCCGAAAAGAAGTATAGTTGAAGCAAGCGTTCCGTATTTAGATTGATAATGAAGAGTAGCTAACAGAAAATGAACAGGACAAGAAAATCAAAATAATGACGGTGCTAGGAAGAAATAATTATCTTATGAAGAAGACGTTCCAGTGTACGTGAACAGCAGTAGTAGTAAATCTACTTCCTGTATGTTAGCAGAAACTGTCGAGCCTGATAAAATGTAAAAACCTATTGAAACCGAACGAAATAAGTCATATTTTTCGAAAGCAAGAATCAAGAATTGGCGTAAATCGTTACCGAAGTAGATTCTCATACGCAGTTTTGGTTGGAAAGCTATAATTAGCAATGAAATAAGGACATTCACTTTACTTTATTATAAAGAAATTTGATCTGTAAAAAAGAAAGAAATATCACATTCCTTTTAAACAACGTAGATCTTATCTTGTATGAATCATTTTAAAGTCTTGTTTACATTTTAAACGAATTCCGATTTTACAATTGTATATGACGTCATGCATATTTTTATTTACCAAGTTATACATGTATATATATACAAATATATATATATATATATATATCATGTATAATAAGTTAGTTTAAAAAATAATAGCCCTCGGTTGTAGGTTCTACAAGAGCTAAGATAAAGTATTTTATCTAAAACCTATACATTACAATATCTGCTAAGTGTACCGGTGTTTTATCGATCTGATATTTACTGTATGTGGTAGAAACTGGCTTATAGTGGCAGACAAGCATGTCCAGATCGATGAAACCACGGCTAACCCAACAGACATGTTAATATATGGGTTTTAAAAGAAAAATGAAACATTTTTTCTTAATAGTATTGACTTTGACAGACATTTATTATTAAAAATAAATTATTAGTAGCAATAAATTATGCAAATTGATCTAGTAATCACCGTGGAATTTCCACGTGGCCTGCTAGTATATATATATATATATATATATATATATATATATATATATATATATATATATATATCTAATGTTTGTTTAAATTTCCAATTATCAAAATTCAATCTTTACTCATATGATTTATTTTTTCAATGACAATATATAAGTTTGTTTCCCCACGTTTTTTTCCTATATATTTTTATTACACAAAATACATGTCAACATATTCCTTAATTCCCGGATTCAATTATGTTTGATAAACAAACTTCCATTTAACTATCTCTTACTAATTTTATATCTATCACTTTCGTTCTCTCCAACTGTATGTTGGTTAAACCTCGGCCTTATTTTATACACTGTCTCTCACTCTCCTTCTGTTTATTAACAATAAAAAGTAATAACTTTTTCTTCGTAGCTGCTATCTTATACCGCTTCTTTCCTCTCATTTTCTATATTGACGAAGAAAAAAGTAGTAATACTATTTAACTCGTAGCTAGAGATAGAGAGAGAGAATGAGAGAGAGAGAGACAGAGAGAAAGAGAGAGAGAGAAAGAGAGAAAGAAAGAGAGAGAGAGTGAGTGTGTGTGTGAGAGAGAGGTGGGCCTCATTTTGGATTTTGTCTTATTTGCTAAGCCTGGTATTGCTTTAATTAGGAGTTGGAGTGAGTTTTCAATAAGCTAATACAGTAGCGTTCTGGTCAATAAGTAAACAGTTCGGGGGTGGGGGGTGATACCCCCGTATTTAAACATATTTTTTAGACAGAATTATATATAATTCAGAAAGTTTAAAATGGTTCAATTTGCGTGTTTAAGATGTAATTATCCGGATATTTATAGTATTTCAGAGTTTAATGTTTAAAAAAATTATTGATTTCACAGTTAGTTAAATATTAAAGGCATGACTAATTAAGATACTTTGATATATCACTGATGTTAGGATTGGGAGCGGCGTTAATATGTTTGCATCAAGGGAGTTCTAGTATAAGGATTATGTGGTGGGATTTGGTTGATTAGACAACCGAAGTGATAACATAGAGTATTGAAATTACAGATAGATTTAAATGGGGGGGGGGGGGTAAATGGGCCATTATAGAAGTAACCAGGGAGAGCAATGTAAAGGTGAGAGTTATGGGATCTATGAGAAAGCGATTGTCGGTATATATATATATATATACATATATATATATATACATATATATATATATATACATATATATACATATATATATACATATATATATATATACATATATATATACATATATATACATACATATATATATATATATATATATATATATATATATATATATATATATATATATATATATATATATATACGGCACAATCACGTTGACACACCGGTTCCCGTTAGATCACCGAAGTTAAGCGGCGTCTAAATGGGTGACCATCTGTATGTGCTCTCTGCTTATGTCGGCATTGTTTCCAGTCGTCCTGTATTACTACTTGCCATTGGAATCAAGCAGTGCCGACTCAGGAGAGCGGTTGTTGCGGATTGTGCAACCCTTGCAATTACAAATTCACGCGCGGGCAGCCCCAGGCGGGGCACTCATACGTCGAAATCAACGGGAGAGTCCATCATATATATATATATATATATATATATATATATAGAGAGAGAGAGAGAGAGAGAGAGAGATGTGGGAAAATATATGTCTTTGCATATACTTTCTATTTTTTACAGACCAACATTTTCAAAATAAAAGCTCGATGATTGTTATAATATAACAACAGAGCATATATAAATAGACAATATTAGGTTACATTCTAGTGTCCAAGATTTTATTGATTTTACTGATCATCTTTTCTAAAGCAAAGACTTCGGTACATTTTTAGCGACCGTTTCGTTCATCGCAGAACATCCGAAAATTATAGAAAATGAAATAAATGTGAGTTGTTTGCTTTTTATGATTTTTGTTTGCTGCGTCGTTGTTTTTTTAAAGAGAACTTTTTGTATTTTGAGGAGTGCATAGATGAAAGATCCGGAGTTGATATACTAATGACTGATGTTTTTCTGTGAACGAAACGGTCTCTAAAAATGTACCGAGGTCTTTGTTTTGAAAATGTAATCAGTAAAATGAGTAAAACTTTGTCACCGGAATGTAATTTCACATAATATTGCATATATATATATATATATATATATATATATATATATATATATATATATATATATATATATATATATATATATTCCGACAACGTTCGTAGAATCTCTCAGTCATTCTTTCTTGATATGCCGCCCTCTGCATAAATAGAACACTTAAATCCCCTTCTTAAATGTGGTAATGCTTCGTAGCCTAATGCTTACAGCGCTTGCTTACGGAGTGGATGACTATATAAGCTTCCCCTTTTTTGGGTCGAGCGCTGTCGTTGAGCGATGTCTCCTGTTCCTTCTTAGCATAATGCAAAGCTATCTCTCTCTCTCTCTCTCTCTCTCTCTCTCTCTCTCTCTCTCTCTCTATATATATATATATATATATATATATATATATATATATATATATATATATATATATATATATATATACGGTTTATTTTATATTCCAATAACCATATTTTCTTTTTAATTTTGATTTTTTCACATTTCCATATAACATAACATTTCTGTGAGATGTCTTTTTTTACGGCCCGTTACTTTTGCCGTGAGCCAAAAAAATTTAATCGCCTCTGCAACGCTACAAAATCCACAAAGAAAAAAAAAGTTCTTGGATTGAAATGTTTTTAAAAACAACCTACAATATACAGTGGGTCAATTTTTGGCGACCCCCCCACACACACACATATATATATATATATATATATATATATATATATATATATATATATATATATATATATATATATAAGCGAAATAAAAACACATTGTTGATCTCTCTTCCGTAAAATAAATATCAGTTATAAATTAAAATAGAAGTCAGAATAATATGATTAGATGACGTTCAATTGTTCTTTAATTTTAACGAAAATAAATATTTCTCGTATTATGTGGATTATTCGACTGCTATTTTCGTCTTGGATGTTATTCTCACGACGTTTTGGCTGTTGTAACGTCTGACCTTTTTCAGGTGCATTTGATCGAATTGGGGAATCTTTATTTATGTCGAAATCGGGAATCCATACTGAAATTCGAACCGAATCTTTAATCTATGGGAGTAGAATGTTCTTGTTCCGTCAACCATGACCGGCTTTTAAGTAAGTCATTTGTATTTTATTCTTTAGTTTGTATTGCCTGTAGTATAGCATAATCACATTGACACATTGGTTCTCGTTAGATTACCGAAGTTTAGCGAAGTTTAGCGACGTTTACCGACGGTCAGATTTGAGAATACCAGGCGTTGCACAAAACTGCAAAAACTAACGCCATTATCTCCCTTGACGAGGATATACATGCGACCGATGACCGCTTGAAAATTTAATATTACTTAAAAATTTTCTCCTTCATAAGAAGCTTGCTCAACCCGCCCAAGGTGAATCCCGAACCAGGTAAGTAGTGAGGATTGAACCTTCAACTTCCAGAAGACTGTCACTTAGGACTGATTGACGCCTCTTTCATCTTTTTATTCTCTTTCCCATCGCCTCTCTTTCGTCCACTTCATATTCTCCTTACTAAAACGTGACACAAAATGAACATATGTATTAATATGTAGATTATTACCCCCGAAGAAATTGCTATACCGTTAATATATCTTTTTGTTACTTGCATCATAAGCGCAACGCCTTTATTAATCCCACTTCAGTTCATAGATCAATTTTAAAGCGTTTAAACTGGATTTAGATTAATCCTTGACAACCGGATTAAACTAAGTAATGTTTCATATCGAATTTAATTCGCGTCATAAACGGGTTAATCTAAATATTTTTAATTCCACAGGCCTTAGTCGTTTTTATACATGTACTCATATGTCTACAAGTGATACTCGACAGAGCCGGTGCTATGGAATTCCGAACCCTCAGAACAGATTTTTTCGTCCGCCTACTAGAGACCTCTACACTTTTATTTGTTTGTCAATTATTAAACTCTGTGTCGGTAAAACATTTATATAAATAGTTACTCTGTCTTTAAGTTTAAAATTAAAATAAACTAGACAACCCCTGATCCATTTAATCACTTGGTAAATTGCACATTACTGTGCACTTTTAGTGTCCTTAACCGATTGTGAAGGTAAATAGATATTTATCCATTCGTCCTTTATTTATTTACGTAATTTTCTTACTGTAAACATGCACAATGCTGCATGTTTAGTGGGGTGTATAGGTGCATGTTACAGACGACAGGTTGGCGATAAGAAATATATCTGGTTCGAGATTAGATCCTACAAGAAATTGGCTGGCTCTTTGAAATGATAATGTATTCTTTGATACGAAGCTCCATGCTGTTATTGTTCGCCACTTGGGACTTTGCAAAAGTAATGTTCATACCAAATCGTAGCCCTCCATAGTCAGTCAGTTTTCATGTCCATAGATTAACAGCTGGTAAATCTCGAGTTGTATCAGGAAGAGGGGGGAGGCAGTTGGGCTCTGCTTGGTCTGAAAAGGTAGTGTTTGTGTTTTGCTTAGAATATATGTTTACCTATTTTTGAAAGTGTGCCGTTCTGTGGAGAAGCCGAGTGTCATTGTAATTTCAAAATAAAACATTGTTGCTTGTTTTAAACTTGAGTTATGATCTCGTTTGGAACGGACCGTTATTTGTTACAGCGGGAGGTGGCGGTGGTTATGTGGATAACGGCACGGACTGAAGACCTGGGTGTTCCAAGTTCGAATCCAGTCGGTTCCACAGTACCACTTTCACTTCTCGTGGTCCTTCCCGTGGTCCTTCCTGTAAGTACCCAATGTCTTTCCAGAAAGATTTCTAACTAGAAAAACATAAGGGAAACTAATGGCAACACTAGAATCATCTGATTCACACGAAAGAAGAAGAAGCAGTTACCGCTGGTGTCGAAATCAAGCACCAAATTCGGACGAAGATAACGAGTCGACGATCACAGCCTGTGCAGCGAACTCACACAAATGCAGGTTTCTTCTTCTTCTTCTTCTTCTTCTTCTTCTTCTTCTTCTTCTTCTTCTTCTTCTTCTTCTTCTTCTTCTTCTACTTCCTTTCACCAGCGCTTCTCGACTGACTCGTCTTTACTTTCACCATCTAAACAATTTAATGTGCAAATAACCAAGCAACAAAGCAATATTATCTGACTTTTAGTATTATATCGATAGATTGGGGGAAATTTACAGTTACACAAGAAGAAGGTTATCAAAATATATATAGACATGAAAGAGACTGCTTCCTTCGCCGACGGATAGCACTGTACAAAGCAGGAGTAAAAGTTTGAAATATCGATATTTCATACTAATTGACAGGGATGTGACTGTGGCAAAAGTGTTAACGACGTGAACTGACAAGCTGGGTGTGCCAAGTTCGAATCCAGTTCGTTCCACAGAAACACTTTTTACTTAGGATGTTGGCAAACATCACGCGGTCCCTCCGGTAGGTACCTGCTGTCTTTCTAGAAAGAATTCATCTGATTCATCTGAAATTAACTAATTGACATTTTTTTTTATTTTTCAAAAATAAATATATCCATCATATATCACGATTTAAGTATGATACCGGCCAAATATTCATTAGAATTCTCAGAGTTTCAGCGGAGCCATATTATAGGATAATATGAAAGTGGACTTAACCAGCGTCAAATCGCCGCACACCTCGGGATTTCACTTTTCATTGTTAACCGAAGGATTATTCAAGACATCAGAGATGGAAAATAATAAATATTATCTTACATAGGTTTATTAGGATACTCGGACAGCAGTATTCGTTATTAATGATAATAATAGTGTCTATTTACTTTTTTATGTTTGTGTATGTATGCTTAGTGAACTACAAATAGTATGCATATGTGTGCAAGTTCGTATATATATGTGTACAAATGTATATAGTAGGTATGTATGTGTATGTGTATATGTATGTGTATGTAGATATGTGTATGTGTATACGTAATAGAAAGGCTCGAGAGGGTTGCGATCCCATACATCAGTTTTGTTGGGGGTCTATGTTCGTTAAACCTTTTGTGGTCGGCAGCAGATGTAAAGCTTGGCCTTAAGAGTGTGGGGTACCGTCTAGTTGCCAAAGGCCATATAAAGAGTGAGCTGAGAAGAGAGAAAAGAAAGAAAAGAGTGGATGTGAAAGCTGTATGAAAAGGCGGGATTGATTATCTACATTGGTATATCTGATTCTTTCACGTGTATCAGTGTGTATATATGCACCCATGTGTTAAACGAGGTAGATAAAATAGGTTATAATGATAGTCTTAGGAAAAAAGGACATGGCTAAACAATATAGAGCCTAATCAATGATCTGAATAAAATACGATTGCATTTGTGTTGCTATTTAATTTCCAGGTTTAAAAGAAAATTGTTAGTCGTTCTACAAAAATTGTATTAGGTATTATGAAATACAATACTAATAAATACAAACACTCACACTCACACCCACCCACACACATATATATATATACATATATATATTTCCTTTCTGTTGAACACTCTTATGACAGCTGACTATGGTTGTCCACCCGATTGAAATAAATATGATTTATTTCCCACCCTGTCTTATAACGGTTGGAATTGTCCTCAGTGGTTGAAGCATTCGGCATTGAGTTTAAAGTGACTTCTGTTACGGGGTTCAAATTATGCGACCGAGTTGAGCAGTTTCCTCTACACTGATGAATCCGCAAAGATGAAACGTATACGTATGAAATTAATAATAAAATATTTATTATTAAATAACAATTTGTATCCATTTTCCCGCCGAGGCTTTCATGAGAAATAATATAAGCCGTCAAATCTAAGCTTTAAATTCAAGTTTCTTTCTGTTGAATACTGTTATGACGACTGACTATGCTTGACATGAATATGACATGACTATGGTTTATTTCTTACCACGTCGTGGAACGGTTGGCATATGCCTCATTGGTTGGAGCGTTAAAGGTGAGTCATGTTCTGTGGTTCGAATAATGCGATCGGTTATCTCTACACTGATGATTTAGCAATGACGAAACGTATACGGATGTAGATAATAATAACATATTCATTATTGAATAATTATATATATATATATATATATATATATATATATATATAAATATAGAGGCAAAATGCCTTCAAAAACCATGTATTAGATGCGAGTAATTAAATCAAAAGAAAAATAAAAATATTTCGAAACATTTAATAAAATATTTCAAAATACCTTCCGTTTTTTTTTCTTCATCTTGATATATATATATATATATATTGCAGAGTGGTTGTTTGTAGAAACGACAAAAAACATTTTTTTTTAAATGAAAATGCGGCAATTAATGATTTATCTATGTCCTATTGGAAATATATTTTATTGTTTTCGAACTTTTGTATTAAGTAGGAAAAAAGCGATAAATCAGAAACTTGTTATATTTATAATATGAATTTCTAGAACAAATTGACTTCGAAACAATTATAAAAGGACCTATGAATTTCTTTCGAAATTAGCTAAATGGCTATATATATATATATATATATATATATATATATATATATATATATATATATATATATATATATATATATATATATATATATATATATATATATAGTCTCGGAAGTTCTTTTAACCTTCAAAACTGGGAAGAAAAAAAAAAAAAAAAAAAAAAAATTTTTGTAGAAAGATTTTAGTCTAGTAAGTCAATCAATTTACTGCAATCACAATATATATATATATATATATATATATATATATATATATATATATATATATATATATATAAAATTATAAAATTCAAAGACGAAACATATTGGAATTTAAAAAAAAATCCTAATCGTCTTAGAAACGATCGTACACGTAATCATTGTTGATCTTGAATTCTTAGAGCTGAAATAAATGTTATAAATTAATTTGTGTCAACTTACTTTCTGATCTCTCTCTCTCTCTCTCTCTCTCTCTCTCTCTCTCTCTCTCTATATATATATATATATATATATATATATATATATATATATATATGTATATATCCGTATCTGTTCTGACTCAAAGTACCTATAGTCTCATCTATGTGTTAAATGATTTACAATACAGTCAAATCCAGAAGACTATAACTCGCAAACACCTTAATGAGTTCAACACTTTTTGATCTACCAGGCAGTCATGAGATTCGTTGAAATTTATACTCTAATATGGTTTTAATGGCGGTATATTTAAGTTCTCGCACCGGCGAACCCGAACCCACGATAGTTCAACATATCAGAATAAGAGAAATCCAAAACGCAGATGGTAATTCTAACCCAACAAATTCATCGCAGAATCTTTAAGCTGATGCTAATAACTTCTCATTTGCGTACTCTCGTTTTGGAATGATAATCAAGTACGCGTAAGCTGAATCTCTATTTCAAATCCTAAACTCAATCGACATTCCGGTGAGTCCACACAAAATAATTGAAACAGAGAACCAAACAGAGGGACCAATTTAAGTATATTCGCGGCATTTTGTTAGTTGATGTATCCCGCGGTGAAGATATCGAAAAGCGAATTTGTGTAGCACAGTAGACTAGTAGGAATGTTATGTAATTCTTGCACCGAGAGGAGCGTCCAAGTCAGTGGAATTGTGCTAGACTAGTGGGTAAAAGTAAAGATCGACGGTGTAAACAGAATGCGATAAAAAATTGTGTATATGCGATAACAATGGTTTTATGTTGTTGTTTTTTTGAAAATATTATTTAATGAGGAAACATCTTAAGTTAAACTTTATTTAGTATTACATACGTAATCGGAAGGAAAACACGTGTGAAATGTGTAAATATGCTACAAGAATCGTGGTTTTCACAAAATGGAGTCTTACGGGATGTCGCTATGGTATTGCTTTTGTATCGCTGAAGGCGGAAAAAGTATTAAAACGTCTTTTTTTCTCGACACTACGTAATAATACATTGATTTTTAACTCCAACACGTTCTTAGTGTCATAATATTTTTAAAATATATGAAGTATCGCCTATACACTAATTTTATTCGAATTTTTGAAAAAAAAACTGGTTAGACCGGCGATCTGTACAATTGCTGATTAGTGTAGGTACGAAACGAAAATTAAGACAAATATGGGATTGCTTTTTAACATATGATATGGATAGACAAGTTCACAGTACATGAGCTGGGTAGCGAAGAGATGTAAATGATAATGTGATCACAGTTATCAGGATAGCTTGAACCCCCCCCCCCCACCCGAAAAACCTTGCATCAGCTTATACCTATTTTCTCTCCGACACAAGACAGATCGAACATTTAAATTCTGTAATATTCCAGTTCCGTTTTTATCCTGAACACAGACCAATCTGAGTTTAATTTTTTTATACACTTTTGTTCACCCCAAACAAGGCATAGTGCCACTAAAGCGCAAGGGGCTGTTGTGAGAGGGGCCATATTTACAGGATGGGCAACCTCGATGGAGGTTGGGCAGTCAGATGTTTGTTCACATTACATTTACATATCTGTATGTTGTGTCCTGTCTGGAAATCAAAGGGCAGAGAGTTAATTCCAAACGCAAGATGTCGAAGAAAAGTAGGTATGAGAATAGACAATTACACAAAAATTATACAGAATCACAGCTAATATATATCCCAAGATAATAATGAACGGTTCATATTAAATAAATATAATAAGAAAAAAACTTAGGCATTTTTTAACAAAAGCCAATAAAACAAAAAAGGAGTGAAAAAACAAAAATACAACAAATAAAGCATTCGTTTAGTTCAAAACAAAACTAGTCTCAACTATGTTAAGTTATGACGAAATAAAATGGCTGACATTAGACGATCACGTCGAGTCTTGATAATCGCTCTAAAATCGAAAATTACACAAAAACACTGGTGACAGTAATTAGCTGTGATTATGTATAATTTTTGTGTAATTTTCGAGTTTTGAGAGATTATCGAGACTCCATGGGACCGCCTAATGTAAGCCAGTTTGTTTTCGTTCTAACTTAACACAGTTGAGACTAGTTTTAATTTGAACTAAAAACGCTTTAAAATAAATTAAAACACAAAAAAACTTATACAGGTAGGTAACTTATCTTGCCTTTGGCAACATTTATTTGTTGTATATTTGTTATTTTTCACCTGTTATTTTGTTTTGTTAGCTCTTGTTAAAAATGCCAAAATCTGTATATATGTGCACTCCTTTAATGTTAACATTTACAAGAACATAGTGTGTCCATATTACTCACTGTATCTTTTTAGACTATATATTCAAAAATTCATAATTATCCGTTCATTAGTTTAAGAGATTACACACACACACGCATATATATATATAAATAAATAAATCGACTACCTAATTTTATATATATATATAAAATATATAAATTGATAAGTTAAAATATGTAAATAAAATGAACATAAAACCAATATTTTCAAAAGTGCTCAATACCAAGTACAGCATTTTAAAAAATTACATAAACAATATTACAGTCTTATGTCAATCAACCAACGTTTCGATTCTACACCCCCCCCACACACACACATATATATATATATATATATATATATATATATATATATATATATATATATATATATATATATTCGAAAGCAAAACACGATAAACGCCATTTTAAAATTGAAAAACTGTCACTACAAGAAATCTTGCATTTCAAAACTCTCCAACATCTCAAATCATGTTTTATATAATGTGATATCGGCAGAATTTTTCTTTGCTTTCAATAAAAATAAGTTTTTAGTCGATGTTTAAATTTCATATATTCGTTCTTTTTATTGTTTAATATCTCAATTCCACGAAATTGGATTTATCACATGTTGCATTCAAACTCTTCATATATAGAAAAAGCAAAATAATGTATTACATTCTGTGATCCATGACACGCTCAGTACATAAGATCCATGAGTAATTCAAACATACAGAGAAAATGATTTCTATTGAAATATAAACGATAGAAAATACATTAAAAATATAATTGAGGGATTGTGAGAGATTTAGTGGAGATTTAACTGAAATCTTGACTGAATATTGGCTCTTCGCTCTCGTACGCACACAACTCTAACGAAACACGTAAGAGATGATGGCGTTAGCTGTCATCTAAAGCAGATGTTCGGCTGACTATTCAAAGTCGAGGAGTAAAGATTATAATTTTCAGAAAAGTCATTTTGATGACCATGCTTAATTCGGACGGAGATAAATAAGATTAGAAGTTGTCTCCAAGAACTCGAATTATTAGTCTGGGATATTTCGAAGGCATCGCACAGAGGACTGTAGACGGCTGTTATCTAGAAAATAGAATTACGTTTTAAAAAGTACGTCCCCTGACTCCATAACTAATGATAATAACAATTCATTGTCGAGCTAACCAAAATTGACCGATAAAGAGGATTATGATAAAGTAAATATTAAGAATTAGATATATCGAGCTGACAGTGTCTGGGTTCAACCCAATGAAGAAAGATTATACCAATAATGATCGAATGAGGAAAGTTAACTCATGTCCATCGCCGATGATTGCTGGTTAAAATCTAAAATGGTAAGAAGCTAATTAGCAAATAGGAGTTCACTAGTAGAGTCGTTATACTCCTAGATTGGATGAGAATTGGAGAAGTGACTGGTCCCTTATCCCGAGATACCCATGTTTCAGTTACGACCGATTCCCGTATCAGAAATAAATATTCGTATCGCACCAGTTAGTCCCCCAGTGTCACTGTAATCCACGTTACTCACGTTGCACAGGAAACTCTCTTGGAGTTGGGCCCTGTGCTGAGATCGCCATTCCGAAAATTGAAATATTGACAAAAGAACTTAGTAGAAGTTCCAGTGTCAACTCCGACTAAAGAATTTAGTAGAATTGTCTTTGGCAAATTCAGATAGCGACCGAAAAAGGTTTTTGTTTCATACAAATTGTATCGACGTTTCATACATAATCTGATCAATTGCTGCGTGGACACTTATTCTTTTGTGATTCCTTATTTGCGCCTGACCGCCAGCTCAAACCAGAAACATCGTTCAAAGACTTGCAGTCTTCTGTGATCAAATAATACAAGGTGGAGCTTGGGTGTGCAATTCGTGTAAATTGTCGACTGAACGTAAGGATGGTCCACTGACGAGAAAAGGGGAACATAAGTGTGGTTACAAATAATCAAACGGTTATGAATATTACTATTATTGCGACAATAATGTGTCATTGATGACGTCAGCGATGACCATTCTGTTTGAAACACACACGTGAGTAGTGTCCACAATATCTATCTATCTATCTATCTATCTATCTATCTATCTATCTATCTATCTATCTATCTATCTATCTATCTATCTATATATCAAATTATGTTTGCATTTATTTATGAGAGTATCTCCATATATTCTCCTTTCTCTCTCTCTATACACACACACACACACACACACACACACACACACACACACACACACACACACACACATATATATATATATATATGTGTGTGTGTATGTAGTGGAATAATTATTTCTGCCCGCATACAATATATATATATATATATATATATATATATATATATATATATATATATATATATATATATATATATATAACAGAACAAAACTTGAATTTACACTACATTCCCAACAAAACTTTATGCATAACATCGATATTATAAAATAAAATTAAAACATTTAAATAAAAAACACCCATTCCACTCCATAAACGAACCAAACATTTTAAATTCTAACGGCTAAGCGTCCTTCAAAAGAAAAAAAAACACATATTCGTTTCACGTCATAATCGCACAACTTTAAAAAAAATTCTAACGACTATTTTTTGTTTGAAAAATAAAAATATTATTTTTAAATCACAAACGCACCACATATTTTCAAATATATGTTATATGTTATTTCTTTAAATCGGTCATGTAAGTCTTGAAATAAAGATGAAATGTTGATAAATATATAAACGATTTTAGGTTTTCCTTTTCCACAAGTTTGCTGATTAAAAGAGGTTAATTGTAGAATCCATTACGTTGTTTAATGAGGTTAGAATTTATATAATGACTTTTGATTCAAGAAGTCTTCGCCGAAATTTATTTAGAATTAATTTAATGAGTACATTGTTTCAAGTTTAAAGAATGTAATGCACACACACACACACACACACACACACACACACACACACACACACACACACACACACACACACACACACACACAAACATATATATGAGAATATTGTAATATGATTAGACACATGTATAGTAATTTAATTTCGTTAATTTATAATATTTAAATGACAATAAAAAAGTAAATACTATTTGCATGTCAGCGACAGCGGGTATGACAGACGACGAATTAATTACTTATTCGCATGTCAAGAATACGTGTGACGTCACCGGAAGCGGCAGTGAATTTACAAAGCTTCCAAAGATTTTCTACCCTTTGGCCAACTCTGTCTTAACATTAATAACATCATTATATTATTTCTTATTATTAAATTAAATAATGTATCATTTTCTTATCTTTTATGCCCATTATTTGAAACGCGTTCCCGGTGTATGAGAGTATTATTTGAGGGGAGATTAAGTCATATTTCTTCTTTATATAAATACGAAGATGTGGAATTTCGAACCAGATAAATTATGTTTTAATTACAATTGATTCAAAATACATTCTTTAAGAGCATGTCAGTTATTTATATTTATGTGGGAACAGAATTAAATATTGATCATGTCCAAGGAAAACTATTTTGTATTTTTAACCTTATGAATTTCGGCGTAGAGAATTTTTTTTAACCCCTCAGGATAGCTCTAAAATAGTTATATTGTCTAAAATAAAGAAACATAGATATAAAATAAAACATTATTAAAATAAAAATATATGAGTGAAGATTTATCAATGATTTTTATCCATTTTTAATAAAAAAAGGATGAATATTTTCTCTTCAAAGAAACGTGAAAATTATAAATGATTATCATAAGTTTTGGGATCGGCTAAATTGGAACGCTAAAAATGTCGGAACATTTGTTTCTAATGCTATTTTTAGCTACTTTTAAATTTTGAATAATGAGTTTTAAAAAGGTCCCAGAACTTGTGACATCGATAAAATATTGGATCGAAGCTGTTGATTCCAAATCTGCGGTTAATTTGGTTTTTTGATTAATCATGTAACTGTGATGCCGCAACATACATACATACATACATACATACATACATACATACATACAACTTTGCTTCATATATATTTCCACATCTATCAATAACACTATCACAATGTTTTCATATCTATTTATGTCAATATCTATCTATCTATCTATCTATCTATCTATCTATCTATCTATTAACATAGTAAATTTGTTTTTTTTTCCGAACACGATATCACTTGACTCATGACTTTTACCACACTTCAATCCCGACAACGCAGAGTTAAAACCATTAGACGTGAAGTCATCTATCTTTTTTGACACTTGAGAAATACGATAAAATCGTTTTCGCCGTTCAAACACGTCGACCGCTCTTGCGTGTTAGAATATATGAAACGAAAAGAAGCAAAAATGGTGTCACTCTAAAGAGCGAGTTTTTTCTTTTTGTTTTTACATTTCCTACAGCAAATTAAAGGAGATTATATGAATATATGCGTGTCTACGTGTGTGCGTGCTTGCATACACATCTTACGTACACTCTGAAAAACAGTCCGGACTGACTGAGCACAAGCGAACGAATGGTCGAACAAACATACGGCGGCGATTAGATGATATTTGTGAGAGAACCACCGAAGAGTTGCACATTAAAAGACTTTTGAAGAAAAATAAGCATGGTTTGAATTTTTTTCTTACCCTCTAATGGCTCTGTACACTGGAACCGGTTGAGATTTCCTTTAATCTTGCTGTCATATTTACCTAAAATCAAAGAAAGTAAAAGGATAACACATTTAGCATACAGATATACAAATAGACACGAGTTAAGTATTGATCAATACATTTATTACATACTAGCTGTTGCGACCCGGCGTTGCTTGGAATTTGGTCGGGCCATTTTAGTTTATAATTGTTATTTGTTTGCCCCCTTTTAAAACTTATAGAAAAAAGGGAATCAAGTTTTAGGTGTGAGGGAGGTGACCCTTTATATATTCTTAAAATAAAAATATAGTTTATTCAACATTTTTAAAAAACTTATATAGAAAAACAATGAACTTTGTTTGCGCATTCTTAAAACTTATACAGAAACAGAAATAAAATTTTAGTTGTAAGAGAGATAACCCTTTTGATATACTTCGAATGAAAATATGAGTTATTTCCCGTTTTTTAAACTTATAAAGAAAAAAACATTTTCTCGTGCATGTTTTAAACTTATACAGAAAAAGGAATAACATTTTAGTTGTAAGGGTGATAACCCTTTTGATATTTTTTGAATTAAAATATGAATGATTCCCCATTTATAAAACTTATACAGAAAAAAGAAATACAATTTTAGTTATAAAGGAGACAATTCTTTCATTGTTTTCAAATAAAAATATAAGTTAACCCCCTCGCTTATTTTAAGTTTTCGATTATAATTGAAAAATGTTTCTATATTACCAGTTGTCCTGGCGGAAGTAAAGGATTCTTTAAAAATAAACTATGCGAAGTACGTCTTTATAGTGTCAATAATATGGTACAGTAATAACAATTGAAAATAGGCTAGTTAGAATCAAAGTTTGTATATGTTAGCTTAAATTCTATTTAGGTCAATTTTTTAAATCTCAAAATATAACTTTATATGTTAGACTAGCTAGAATAGCCTTTTCAGTTTCTAATACTGAGGAATCATTGGATACTTTAATTGGAGAAACAGAAGCATAACATCCACCAAATAAACATACTACATGCTACATGCTGTATGAAACTAGAGATTACACGACTGAAGTTATGGGTTAGAAAAAATGTTCATATTTTGTGAATTAACATAATGTTGTATCTTTTAAACAATTATTACCATCTCATTAAAATCAGCAGACAAACATTTTCAGTAGGAAAAGTTTTCTGCTCCCCGATAGACCCCTTAAATACATAGACGATACTGCCAAGTCTGCTGCAAAAGAGATTGGCTCCCTCTACCGGTCCAGTAAAGTTCTCACACCTGCCAGTATATTATCCTTATAAAGTTAATATTCCCCTAATGCATCGAGTAGTGTTGCCACATCTGGATTGGGGCACCAACCACTAGTCTCTCCATCTTGAACAGGGTACAAAAAAGAGTCTCTAATCTAATAGGTCCCGCACTGTCTATCAAGCTCTAACGCCTGTCCCATCACCACAATGTTGCATCCCTGTGATCATTTTACAAGTATTTCCACGGAATGTGCTCCGATGAATTTACTGTACTTGTAACCCCTCAACGTAAATAGCCCCGAAAAACCCGACAAGCAGCAAAATCCCACCCATTCATTGCAGAAATCCCGAGACGCCGGTTGTCTTTCTACTCTGCTAGCTTCTTTGCTCAGACCTTTGGCCTTTATAATTCCCTCCCTTCTTCCTGTTTCCACGATGTACCGACATGCAGAAATTTAAATGTAATGTGAACAAACATCTTGCTGCTAAACACCCCACTTAGGTTGTCCCCTATAAATCTGGCCTCTACGCGTAGTAACCCTTACGTTTCAGTAGCAATATGTTGTGTTTGGGATAGATTAAAGTAAACAAAATCAACTTCTTATATATTATAGCCCCAATGTTTTAAGTCGACACACAAAAACATGCTAACAAAACATAAGACTCTCATCTTCTGTCTGCTGGCATTGCCCTATTTTACGCACAATATGGAGGGATCGCGAGACGTGATCGGTCATTCTGTATTTTAAAAGATCTTTTGTTTTTTGTAAACATCATCAAAATAATATATATATATATATATACCTGTACCAAAATAAATATATATATATATATATATATATATATATATATATATATATATATATATATTTATACCTGTACCAAAATAAATATATATATATATATATATATATATATATATATATATATATATTATAATATTATATATATTTGAATTCTAATAAAATTTGATTGACACCTTATTTTATTACTTCATTTTATATTATAATATTAATGCTCTATCCAGTATATTGAGCTTCAGTTTTTTATCCGGATGTTTCACTAATTATAAGATATTAGTTGACGCTTATATCTTTTGTTGGATTGCTTCATATATATATATATATATATATATATATATATATATATATATATATATATATATATATATATATATACCTGTACCAAAATAAATATATATATATATATATATATATATATATATATATATATATATATATATATATATTAATTGAATGACATAATAACATGATAAATTAATCAGATTCAAAGACAAGGAGTGATATTGCGTCCTTACCTCATAAGTTTTCAAAGAAAACTTTAATAAAATCTGATTAATTTCTCATTTTATTATGTCATTCAATTTATGTTATTGCTCTATACACTATATTGAGCTTTGTTTTTATCCTGATAGTCTACTGGTTAAAGATATTATTTATATCTTTAAAGTATTATCTTACTCTCTCTCTCTTTCTCTCTCTTTCTATCTCTCTCTCTCTCTATATATATATATATACATATATATATATAATTTAATAAACGTCCCGAATTTGTTTAAAATAACATTTAAATTCATACACTTGTTTCTGCACATTTTCTAAACATAACTTTTCTCTTGATAATAAACTGATGATGTTTCCAAACGACTTATTTAGTGAATCTTTCCATAAAATTAAGCCAAAAAGAACCCGAACCGTTAAAATCAAAATTGTTCTCTTCATTTTGCTTATGTTTCCAAATATTTGAAATATTTTTAATTACACACTTTAGTTAAATAATATATATATATATATATATATATATATATATATATATATATATATATATATATATTGTTACACCGGCCGTTCTTACACAGGGGAAACAACACCGGTTGTCACTATAAATAGTGCGAGTCACCAGAGACACAGAGAAGACAAAGCACAGTTTTGTAACTGTCTAGCCAAGTGCTAGTCACTTTCTTACTTTGTTAATACACTTGTTAAACCAACCCTCGACTTGATTTCTTTTATTTATTATTGACTGTTGGACAACTTCACAACGATTTCACTGCAAAAAAATCACCCAAAGTGATTCGCAAGATCTTCACGGAAAAAAACCCATCTTCGTCAGATATTTGGATTCGCAAGGATTAACAGCAAATTAACTACTGAGTAGTTAAGCGAAAAAAAAACACAAACTTAAAACTTGCTACCAAAAATCGAAAACTAGAAAACGCGAAAGACATTTTCAATTATTGAAATAATTGAATACACTGATACCATTATTTTTTCTCTTCAAGTTTCACTGACTCGTTAAGATAAATGTTATCCGCGTCAATTATTACAGATATTGTGTAAGTTTGTCGTTATTATTAGGACAACATCTGATATTTGAGCATGATCCGGATTGACTATTTATTAAAACGGTCTACCACAGAATTGTCGAGAGCAAAGGACGGACAGTAAAAAAATATATTCGCGTAAGTCATTTGTGCTTCTAACAAAGAACTGTTAAATAAGCAAGTCGCATTTTTGCAAAATGAAAAGTGGTTAAAAAAATTTCCCATAAAACTAATCTTATTAGGCTTATAGCGACGAACTTGGTTTTGTAAAACTACGTACACATATAAAAAAAAAATTTTTTTTCTTAGTTTTGTTTTTCAAACAAAAGAACTGGGATTGAATTTTTTTTTTTTTTACTAAGGAATAATATATTTCTTGCTTTGTGTATTAGTTGAGCAAATTAATTGTATTAAGCACGTTGTGGGGAAAACTGATTTATTTTTACAAGTGTAAATTGTGTGGTGCATAAATTGAATTCGTGAATGATGGACACTGAATTCAAAGATTCTCTTTTTCAATTACTTAAATTCCAAACGGAACAAAATGTTGCGTTACAAAGACAGCAAGTTGAACAACAAATGGAACTTCAAAGAAAACAAGTTGAAATTGAGGAGAAATTTAAAAGAGAGTTGTTGGAACAGCAAAAAGCCCAAAGAAAAATGCATGCTGAACAAAAAGCGCTGGCGACAACACGAGAAGAAATATTCCAAGAAATACTGCTACAACAGCAGAAACATTTCGAAGAAGTCTTGATAAAAACACAGGAGGAACAGAGAAAATTTCTGGAGGCAACACAGTTAACGAAAGCAAACGAGAATCATAATGCATTCTCCCAGACGGCTGTGTGAAGCACTATCGAAATTTTCAATTATAATCCAGAAGACGATGTCACTTTTGCTCACTTCTATAGAAGATATGAGGATATTTTTGTATCGGACTGCAGTACATGGACAGACTCTAAAAAAGTTAGATTTTTGCTAAGAAAATTAGGAGCTGCCGAGCATACAAAGTTCGTGAATTTTATCCTTCCAAAAAAGACCAGTGAGTTGAACTTCCAGGAGGCAGTTACTTTACTAACAGAACTGTTTTCTACAAAAACTTCTCTTTTCCACAGGAGATATAAGTGCATGAATATCACTAGAAAAGAGGAAGACGACTACATTACGTATGCAAGTATAGTAAATAAACTTTGCGACGATTTTAAATTAGAGGAATTATCATCGGATAATTTTAAATGTCTAATATTCTTGCAAGGTCTGGTCTTAAATAAAGACTCTGAAATCAGACGTCGTGTTTTAAATAAACTCGAAAATGAGCCATGTCTAACAATACAAAACTTATCGGAAGACTGTGAACGTTTTGTTGCGTTGAAACGGGACAGTCGTGACATAGAGGAAAACGGAGTGTCGCACATTAAAAAAATCCATCAGAAGAAAAAATTGCCTTCAATGAATAACCAGAGAAAAAAACATGGAAAAGATCCACCTGGACTGTGTTGGAGGTGTGGAGATAACCATTGGTACAATGAGTGTCCCTACATATTCAAACAATGTGACAACTGCCACCAGAAAGGACATAAGGCATCACGTTGTAGGAAAAAATCTGGTAGAAAGACAGCCATTAAACTGACAAAAATTGAACCTGAAGAACAAAATATCGGGAAATATGTACAGGTCAAAATGCTTAAAAAAAAGTAAGACTACAGCTTGATAGTGGGTCTGATATTTCCATCATTAATGTACAGACATGGAAGAAGCTTGGGAGACCCACTATGATCAAATCACAAAAAACGGCGAGAAGCGTCAGTGGTGAAAAAAATAACCTTCGAAGGGGAATTATTGACGAATATTTCTTTCCAGAATAAGACCGTAAAAGCCAACATTTTTGTTATGCGAAAATCGAATAACCTTTTTGGAACTGATCTGATTGAAAAGTTTAGCCTATGGGATCTGCCTTTAAGCTCCTTTTGCCAAAAGGTTGAGGATTCGAATATGGAGGCAGAAAAACTCAAGAGGGAATTAAAAGAAAATTTTCTAGACGTATTTTCAGGCGGTCTTGGAAGGTGTACAAAAGCGGTAGCAAAGTTTGAAGTCAAAACAAATGAACTACCTGTGTTCAGAAAGAAAAGAAATGTTCCATACGCCGCTATAGAGCAAATAGACGGTGAATTAGAAAGACTCGAACATGGCTGTGATTTCAAAAATTGGTCACAGTGAGTGGGCTTCACCTACAGTTTATGTTAAGAAAAAGAACAAGGAGATTCGGGTTTGTGCCGACTTTTCCACAGGCTTGAACAAGGCATTAAAAGATCACCATTACCCTCTTTCAAGCCCTGAAGAAATGTTTGCGAAACTGAGTGGAGGAAAATATTTTTCTAAAATCGACCTCAGCGACGCTTATCTTCAAATCCCTGTCGATGAAGAGTGTTCAAAACTCCTATGTATCAATACCCATAAGGGATTATACAAAGTTAACCGACTTTCTTTTGGTGTCAAGGTCGCCCCTGCGATTTTTCAACAAATTATGGACATGATGCTAAGTGGGATGGATTTCGCAGTAGGGTACCTGGACGATGTGTTAATAAACAGCGTTAGCAAAGAACTACACAAGACTCATGTAAACCAAGTATTCAAAAAAATCCAGGATTATGGGTTTAAAATCAAAGATGAGAAATGTACTTTTTTCATGGAAAAAATAAAATACTTAGGGCAAATCATCGATGAGCAAGGAAGAAGGCCAGACCCAGATAGGGCAATGGCGATAAGGAACATGCCTGCTCCAGAAAATACTGCATCCCTACAAAGCTTCTTAGGGTTGGCGAATTACTACAATGTGTTCGTACCAAACATGCATAAACTAAGATCACCCTTAAATGAACTGTTAAAGAAGGACCAAAAATGGGTGCGAAGAAGCGTTTCAGAAAATTAAAGATATCTTAACGTCTGACTTGTTTCTGGCACATTATAATCCCAAGCGTGATATTGTAGTTGCAAGCGATGCCAGGAACTATGGTATAGGAACATGCATATTGCACAAAATGGATGATGGAAAATTAAAACCCATAGCCCATGCATCCCGAACACTTCTACCAGCCGAAAAAAAATACTCTCAAATTGAGAAAGAGGCTCTAATCATTATATTCGCGGTAAAGAAATTTCATCGTTTCCTGCACGGTAGACAATTTCTGTTACAAACAGACCACAAACCCTTATTAACGATTTTCGGATCGAAAAAGGGACTACGACAACACACTGCGAATAGACTCCAAAGATGGGGTACCATTCTTCTTTACTACAATTTTCAAATGGAGTATATACCATCTAAGAAATTTGGTCATGCAGACGGGTTATCAAGGTTGATACCTAAGCAGACAGAACCATTGGAGGATATGGTGATAGCAGCCATTCAAGCGGAAGCTGAAGTAAAAAATACGTTATGTGACACAATAAGAGAACTTCCAGTAACGCTTGATGAGATTAAGAGTAAGGCAGAGGTGGATGAATTTATCATAAGCACGAAAGAAAAAATCAACAATAGCCAACTAGATGATGGAATTTATTCAATTTGCGACAACGTCCTGTTATATAGCGACAGGGTTGTAATTTCTATGACATTGCAGAAAAGAATGCTCAAGGAATTCCATGTAGGACATCCAGGCATATCGAGAATGAAAAGCCTTATGCGCTCTTTCGTTTACTGGCCAAACATGGATAAGCATATCGAAGAAAAAGTCAGGGAGTGTAGAGGATGCGCCTTAGCTACGAAAGCTCCTCCAACTCAATTCGGATCGTGGACTAAACCGGACCGACCTTGGTCTAGAATTCACTTAGACTTTGCGGGACCACTGGATGGGGTCTACTATCTCATTGTTGTAGACAGCCTAGCTAAGTGGCCGGAACCCCACATCCGAGGTAGTTATCAACTTCCTATACGAACTATTCGCTAGGTTTGGAGTAGTAGACTGCATTGTCACCGACAATGGTACTCAATTCACGTCTACTGAATTTAAACACCTTTGCGAGGATCATCTCATCGAGCATATAACAATCCCTCCATACCATCCAAGAAGCAATGGACGGGCGGAGAGATTCGTTGACACATTCAAGAGAGCTCTGAAAAAAGCTAGTGGATCACCGACGGATAAGTCAATCCAACAGTTTCTGCAGGTTTACAGAGTCACTCCGAATACAAACATCGAAACGTCGAAGACACCTGCTGAGGTCATCATCGGACGCAAGGTTAGATCGATTTTCCACAAGTTGTTACCAAACCAGGATAGGGAAAATATAAAAAGAACGATAACAAAAAAACGGTATAAAGTTGGCGAAAAAGTTTTTTATAAGATCTACAGAAACAATAAGACTTTCTGGGAGTCCGGCACTGTGGATAAACAAATAGGCAACATGGTCTATATGATTAAGGGACCAGATTTCGCGCACAAACGTCATACTAACCGAATCCGGAAAAGATACTCGAACAGTGAGGTGACCAGATCGCCCGAGGAGGACATCATGGATGCAGTGTTTGATACTTTTCAGGTGCCCATACCAGAGACTGCTCCTGAGATTAGGAGATCAAAAAGAAAACGGAAATCGACTGAGTTGATGATGGTGATTCCCAAACAAAAACGTTATTAATCTCCAGAGGGGATATTTTCAAAGGGGGGGGGGGGTGTTACACCGGCCGTTCTTACACAGGAGAAACAACACCGGTTGTCACTATAAATAGTGCGAGTCACCAGAGACACAGAGAAGACAAAGCACAGTCTTGTAACTGTCTAGCCAAGTGCTAGTCACTTTCTTACTTTGTTAATACACTTGTTAAACCAACCCTCGACTTGACTTCTTTTATTTATTATTTACTGTTGGACAACTTCACAACATATATATATATATATATATATATATATATATATATATATATATGGACACACTTGCTATGTTGAGCCACACTGATCAATCGTAGACGAGGAAAGTGCTGTCTGTAAATTACTATATTTTATATATATATATTATTACACTTTCGTATATATATATACATATATTACAGAGTAATCATTTATTTCTATATTTACTTCAACAATGCTCAATACACGAGTAGAATTTAGTAGCAGTATAAACTATACTTATGGTCAATAAACTACACAGAAACGTTTATGTTACAATCCACTGAAAGAGATCTTGAGGTCAAGTTCCCGAAGTTAGCTTGAATATATCCTTTGATTGAATGAAACACAATAATTTATCTAACTTGCCATAAGTATATATATATATATATATATATATATATATATATATATATATATATATATATATATAATTTTATTTGAAAACTATACGTTACAGTTTTTCTTTGGCGAACCAGGATTTCATTATTACGAACAGACGGTTTCTGGGTAAGAAACGTCTTTTTTGCGCGTTCCAAATCTTCATCACCACAGCAAACGAAGATCACACTAGAAGAAATGAACAAACAGAAAAAAAAACTAAACCATTTTCATTTGCTGAGGTGTTGAGGATTTGTAACGGACAAAAAAGACGGATTATAACCCAGAAACGGGTTTTCCGTAAGAATGGAACCCAGGTTCGCCTAATAGAAACTGTAATATACAGTTTTTAAATAAAATAACTTGTATATTAACGCAGCACATACGATCGAGCACTTTATTGATTTCTTTTGAACAAATTCTGATACGCCATATATAAATACACACACACACACATATATATATATATATATATATATATATATATATATATATATATATATATATATATATATATATATGAGAGAGAGAGAGAGAGAGAAGGAGAGAGAAAAAGAAAGAAAGAAAGAGAGAGAGAGAGAGAGAGAAGGAGAGAGAAAAAGAAAGAAAGAAAGAGAGAGAGGGAAAGAGATAGAGGGGGAGAGAGAGGGAGAATGTATTTGTGTGTGCATGCATAGACTTGAACATACATTGATTTTGTGAAACTGAGTGTTTTATTATTATTTTCATTACAATTAAGACATGTTTTATATTTCTATAAAGTCAGGGTGACATAGAAACAAGACAGACAACTATATTTGGAAGCCAAACCCACTTGTCTATTCATGATACACAAAACAACTTGGATTGCAACTATAGTTTTATTCTGCCATTAAAAATGCGGCCTTCACTTCCTGGTGGTAACATTCGCCTATTCTGTTATAGTTATATTTTCATTTACTGATAGGTGTATAAACGTTCTACACTCGTGTTGTCGTCGAACCCATGTTGTCTGTGGATATGAAACCACTCGAACACCGATGTTGTCTTTTTTTATAAAAAAAGTATTTTTAAAGAGAGACAGTCACAGGAAACATCAGAGCGACAGTCTACTTGTGTACGCTTAGGAGAGAGAGAGAGAGAAAGAGAAATAGAAAGACATATAGATAGACGAATAGCTCGAATCGCTATACCCATCCACACTGTGTGCGCTGCCCCCCCCCCCATTGGAGACATCAGCCCGGGCATGTCTTTTCTCTTTGACATCTCCCCCCTCAAGAGAAAATCCACGACCGGAAGTCACGTGGAAAAGCCACCGAAAAAGCTAGAGCTATAAAAATTACCTGGGGCCTCTGTTTGAGAATGAGGGACCATACAATCAAGAGGCCAAGTGGATCTTAGATATAGCTTAAAGTAATGAAAGCAATCCAGAAATGCCAGAGCCAGAGATAACGCCTGGAATGATTAGATATATTTAAGAATCACAAAAAACGTTGCATAGACAGCATACTCAATTTTTGGCTGAATAAACTAACAACACTTACTAGCAATTATGGTAGTTGTTTACTAGACTGTTGAGGGGTGAGGAGGCCACACCAGCATAGGTAGTAAAAGGTGATACAACCCTCATACCCAAAACGAGTGAGACACCACACTATACTAAATACAGACCGATCTGCTGTCTCACTACAACCTACAAACTCTTCACTGGCCTGGTTGCAGACAGAATCTAGGAAAATCTCTCTTCTGGCACGTACCTGGAAAAAGAACAAGCAGGGTGTAGGAGGAAGTGTTTAGGCACTAAGGACCAATTGTTGATCAATAAGACCATACTTGATGATTGCAGGAAGAGGCAGAGAAACCTAAGCATGGCTTGGATCGATTACCAAAAGGCATATGATAGTGTGCCTCACACATGACTTCTGCGGTGCCTTGAATTATATAAGATTTATCCAGTTATTAAGAAAACCATGGCTGTACATATAAGTATGTGGTAAACAACAATGGCATTAAGCCACACTAATGGAACAATAACAATCCCTGACGTTAAGATCTGAAGAGGATCTCCCAAGGAGATAGCTTATCTCCTCTACTCTTTTGCCTGGTAACAGATCCGCTAAGTAAATTGCTGAACAAAAGTCGGAGTGCCTACAAACTTAGCCAAGGCCACCAAAAAAAACCCAAAGAAAAGAGTCAACGACCTGACCTTCATGGATGATCTCAAACTGTATGCCAGTTCAGACGCTGACTTAAGCCGACTCTTGCAGGTTGTCCATACCTTCTCCAAAGACATTGGAATAAAGTTTGGTTTAGAAAAATGTACCAAGTGCTCCTTCAAGGCTGGGAAGAAGATTCAAACGGAAAACATACAGCTTGATAAAGATACTGACATAAAAAACCTTGAAGGGCAGGAACAATACAAATACTTTGGCATAGAAGAAAACGATTCAATTCAACATGCCAAGATAAGAGAAAAAATTGGCGGAGAATATGTACGCCGTGTTAGAAAAATTTGCGAAACAGCTCACAAAAATCCCCAAAGTAACTGCCATTAACCAACTAGCTATGCCAGTGATAATGTACAGGTTTGGCATTATTGAGCTGACACAAAAAGACATTAACGGACTAGACACTAAAACGAGAAAATGTACACAGACTCATGTACAGAACCTAGTGTCTACCAAGGTTGTATCTGCCAAGAGGAGTAGGAGGTATGTGTCTCTCAGAAATTGACCATAAACATCGAGCGACTATTGTGAGTACCGGCCAATATGTGATGAGCTCCCATAACCCAAACCTATGATGGTACGCCAACACCAAATACCCAGAGCAAGTAGAACAACCTAGCAAAGCATGTTGGACAGGAATATCTTATAAAGTAGGCAGAAACAGAAACCAAGTCTGTCACGGAAATAGCCCGAAAGACCCACCAAAAATACACTAAGATCTTCCATTGCAGAAAACTGGAAGAATAGGGTAACCAAAAACGTGCTAAATATTTTCTGGATGAACTATATATATAGATAAGGAAGGCTCTGTAGACTGGCTGAAAAGAGGATCGCTCCACTATGACCAGGAGAGAATGATAATGGCAGTCCAAGATCAAGGCTTGATCACCAATGTCTTTAAAAAGATGAGTGATCTCAGCAACGACAACAAATGCAGGTTCTGCTACACAGAAGTGGAGAGTGTGATCCACCTGGCATCCAGTTGTAAGGTTCTGCTACTATACAATGCGACACAACGGAGTGTGCAAATATCTTCACTGGACGATCTGTAAAGAAATCAATATCCAGTGTAGCAACAAGTCCTGGGAACATATACTAGAAAGAACAGTTGGAAATAAGTCATACACCGCCCACTATGACTATGTAATCCCTACAGCTTCTTCTTCAGGTATCAGGTCTATTCGCAGACATCGATGATCATGGCTCTCCATTCTTCTCTGTATTCGGTCTTTCTGATGAGATCTAGAGTCGTGATTCCAGTGACCCTGTTGAGGCCATCTGTGAACTTGGTACGCTGTCTTCCTCTACTCTTTTTGTCCTCGATTTCTCCTGACATCAAGCTTTTCTCCAACCCGTCCGCTCGCATTATATGGTCTACAGCTACATATCTAGAAAACAGAGTTGTTAAAGCTGACATAGTGATATGGGTCAAAAGGAAGAAAATAGCAACCCTAGTTGAAGTCAGTGCCCCTAATGATGCTGGCTTAAACAGAGCTGAAAGGGAAAAGATAACAAAATACCAATGTATTATGTACGACATCTAAAGAAACTGGAATCTCAGGAAGATCTCCATAATTCCAGTAATTATAGGAGCAACCGGACTAATGAAAAAAAAAAACTTTAAAAATTATCTGGCGAATATGCCCGGTGAACCAAGTGCAAGGGATACCTAAACAATTGCACTTAAAAAAATCCCATGATTTTAAAAAAATCTCTCGGCTGGAGTGTCTGAAATAGCGAGTGAATGTTTAGCATCCGGTAGGATGCCTCATCCTCAACAAAAAACAAAAAGATAAGAAAATTGGTTCCAGCAACTACACACAATTGATGCTAAATTGATATGTAAATTATTGATGCTGGTAAGTCTTACGCAACCACTAATTTGTTAAATGGTAAAATAGAAGATGTCATGGCCATACAATAGAAGATGTCATTGATAGGATCTGACGTCAGAAATTGCAAACTGGTGTTAATCAAAACAAAACTCCTCCATAGAAGATATCCATTTGATAAACGATATGTACACTTTGGAAGGCAAGTTTCTATGTCATGGAAACGTTTTATAGATAAACGTCTGCGTCTCTCTGTATCTTAATACGGAATATTTGTACCGCTTCGCATAGATCTTCCTTTTGTTTGCTTATACGTTACTCCCGAGCAACGGCGGGGACCGTAATGATGGGGGGGGTGTCTCCACTTGACACGATCACAGAGACCGCTTTGTATAGATATGGGCATATTATCAACAGAGGAACTTCGATCGGGAGCATCATCAAAAAAGCTTGAAACCCCTAAACTAAAACTGGTCGTTCAAATTCTACACTGACTAAATCGTAACATCTATGTAGTACATCAACCTAAAATAATTCACTGTTTTAATCAACATGGAGGATCAACATGGAGGATCAACATGGAGGATCAACATGGAGGTGGATACTCTGCTCAAAATGTGGTTCATACTCATTAAACATCAATTAAGCAAGATTCCCTGAATTTCAATTTCTTCATAAGACTCCTTAAGCTGAAGAATCAAATTTTAGAAATTTTCTAAAGTCAAAATCATGTCATGGCTTTTGATCAAAACTGTTCTGTCTGAAGAATTAATTTTAACCGTCTTGGGACGTGTATTTTGAAGTGAATCACGTCTTTACATACACTTGTATAACAAATGCATGCACCCCCGCAGATCTGTCGGCATATAACACCAAATACATGGTTCGCGTAGACGTGTGCGAAAACAAAACTTGAAAATATCGTCTTTGGAAGACACGAATATAAAAAGAAGTTTAAGATTCTATTTCAAACAAAAGCGTGATTGATCGACGAAAATGATATTACTAATTTAAACGTTACAGACTGACGAAAATGATATTTAAACTTAAAAATCTAACAAACCGACAAAAATGCTATTTTAGACGAAAGTATGACAGACCGACGAAAATGCTATTTTAGATTAAAGCGTGACAAATCAACGGAAGTGCTGTTATAAACTGAAACGTGACAGACCGACAACAATTCTATTTATAATTTAAGCGTGACAAACCGTCGAAAATACTATTTCAAACCGAATCGTGACAGACGACAGAAAAGCTATTTGAAACTGAAACGTGACAGACCGACGAAAATACTATTTCAAACTGAATCGTGACAGATGACAGAAAAGCTATTTGACACTGAAACGTGACAGACCGACGAAAATACTATTTCAAACTGAATCGTGACAGATGACAGAAAAGCTATTTGAAACTGAAACGTGACAGACAGACGAAAATACTATTTCAAACTGAATCGTGACAGATGAGAGAAAAGCTATTTGAAACTGAAACGTGACAGACCGACGAAAATACTATTTCAAACTGAATCGTGACAGATGAGAGAAAAGCTATTTGAAACTGAAACGTGACAGACCGACGAAAATACTATTTAAAACTGAATCGTGACAGACGACAGAAAAGCTATTTGAAACTGAAACGTGACAGACCGACGAAAATACTATTTCAAACTGAATCGTGACAGACGACAGAAAAGCTATTTGAAACTGAAAGTGACAGACCGACGAAAATACTATTTCAAACTGAATCGTGACAGATGACAGAATAGCTATTTGAAACTGAAGCGTGACAGACCGACGAAAATACTATTTAAAACCGAATCGTGACAGATGACAGAAAAGCTATTTGAAACTGAAACGTGACAGACCGACGAAAATACTATTTCAAACTGAATCGTGACAGATGACAGAAAAGCTATTTGAAACTGAAACGTGACACACCGACGAAAATACTATTTCAAACTAGATTCTTGACAGATGAGAGAAAATCTATTTGAAACTGAAACGTGACAGACCGACGAAAATACTATTTCAAACTGAATCGTGACAGATGAGAGAAAAGCTATTTGAAACTGAAACGTGACAGACTGACGAAAATACTATTTCAAACTGAATCGTGACAGATGAGAGAAAAGCTATTTGAAACTGAAACGTGACAGACCGACGAAAATACTATTTCAAACTAGATTCTTGACAGATGACAGAAAAGCTATTTGAAACTGAAACGTGACAGAAAGACGAAAATACTATTTCGAACCGAATCGTGACAGATGACAGAAAAGCTATTTGAAACTGAAACGTGACAGACCGACGAAAATACTATTTCAAACTGAATCGTGACAGATGACAGAAGAGCTATTTGAAACTGAAACGTGACAGACCGACGAAAATACTATTTCAAACTGAATCGTGACAGATGACAGAAAAGCTATTTGAAACTGAAACGTGACAGACCGACGAAAATACTATTTCAAACTGAATCGTGACAGATGAGAGAAAAGCTATTTGAAACTGAAACGTGACAGACCGACGAAAATACTATTTCAAACTGAATCGTGACAGATGACAGAAAAGCTATTTGAAACTGAAACGTGACAGACAGACGAAAATACTATTTCAAACTGAATCGTGACAGATGACAGAAAAGCTATTTGAAACTGAAACGTGACACACAGACGAAAATACTATTTCAAATCGATCTGTGACAGACGACAGAAAAGCTATTTGAAACTGAAACGTGACAGACCGACGAAAATACTATTTCAAACTGAATCGTGACAGATGAGAGAAAAGCTATTTGAAACTGAAACGTGACAGACTAACGAAAATACTATTTCAAACTGAATCGTGACAGATGACAGAAAAGCTATTTGAAACTGAAACGTGACAGACCGACGAAAATACTATTTCAAACCGAATCGTGACAGATGAGAGAAAAGCTATTTGAAACTGAAACGTGACAGACCGACGAAAATACTATTTCAAACTGAATCGTGACAGATAGGAGAATAGCTATTTGAAACTGAAACGTGACAGACCGACGAAAATACTATTTCAAACTGAATCGTGACAGATAACAGAAAAGCTATTTGAAACTGAAACGTGACACACCGACGAAAATACTATTTCAAACTGAATCATGACAGATGAGAGAAAAGCTATTTGAAACTGAAACGTGACAGACCGACGAAATACTATTTAAAACTGAATCGTGACAGATGGCAGAAGAGCTATTTGAAACTGAAACGTGACAGACCGACGAAAATACTATTTCAAACTGAATCGTGACAGATGACAGAAAAGCTATTTGAAACTGAAACGTGACACACTGACGAAAATACTATTTAAAACTGAATCGTGACAGATGACAGAAAAGCTATTTGAAACTGAAACGTGACAGACCGACGAAAATACTATTTCAAACTTAATCGTGACAGATGAGAGAAAAGCTATTTGAAACTGAAACGTGACACACCGACGAAAATACTATTTCAAACTGAATCGTGACAGATGACAGAAAAGCTATTTGAAACTGAAACGTGACAGACCGACGAAAATACTATTTCAAACCGAATCGTGACAGACGACAGAAAAGCTATTTGAAACTGAAACGTGACAGACCGACGAAAATACTATTTCAAACCGAATCGTGACAGACGACAGAAAAGCTATTTGAAACTGAAACGTGACAGACCGACGAAAATACTATTTCAAACGGAATCGTGACAGATGACAGAATAGCTATTTGAAACTGAAACGTGACAGACCGACGAAAATACTATTTAAAACCGAATCGTGACAGATGAGAGAAAAGCTATTTGAAACTGAAACGTGACAGACCGACGAAAATACTATTTCAAACTGAATCGTGACAGATGACAGAAAAGCTATTTGAAACTGAAACGTGACAGACCGACGAAAATACTATTTCAAACTGAATCGTGACAGATGAGAGAAAAGCTATTTGAAACTGAAACGTGACAGACCGACGAAAATACTATTTCAAACTGAATCGTGACAGATGACAGAAGAGCTATTTGAAACTGAAACGTGACAGACCGACGAAAATACTATTTCAAACTGAATCGTGACAGATGAGAGAAAAGCTATTTGAAACTGAAACGTGACAGACCGACGAAAATACTATTTCAAACTAGATTCTTGACAGATGACAGAAAAGCTATTTGAAACTGAAACGTGACAGAAAGACGAAAATACTATTTCAAACTGAATCGTGACAGATGACAGAAGAGCTATTTGAAACTGAAACGTCACAGACCGACGAAAATACTATTTCAAACTGAATCGTGACAGATGACAGAAAAGCTATTTGAAACTGAAACGTGACACACCGACGAAAATACTATTTCAAACTGAATCGGGACAGATGAGAGAAAAGCTATTTGAAACTGAAACGTGACAGACCGACGAAAATACTATTTCAAACTGAATCGTGACAGATGAGAGAAAAGCTATTTGAAACTGAAACGTGACAGACAGACGAAAATACTATTTCAAACTGAATCGTGACAGATGACAGAAAAGCTATTTGAAACTGAAACGTGACACACCGACGAAAATACTATTTCAAATCGAATCGTGACAGACGACAGAAAAGCTATTTGAAACTGAAACGTGACAGACCGACGAAAATACTATTTCAAACTGAATCGTGACAGATGAGAGAAAAACTATTTGAAACTGAAACGTGACAGACCGACGAAAATACTATTTCAAACTGAATCGTGACAGATGACAGAAAAGCTATTTGAAACTGAAACGTGACAGACCGACGAAAATACTATTTCAAACCGAATCGTGACAGATGACAGAAAAGCTATTTGAAACTGAAACGTGACAGACCGACGAAAATACTATTTCAAACTGAATCGTGACAGATGAGAGAACAGCTATTTGAAACTGAAACGTGACAGACCGACGAAAATACTATTTCAAACTGAATCGTGACAGATAACAGAAAAGCTATTTGAAACTGAAACGTGACACACCGACGAAAATACTATTTCAAACTGAATCGTGACAGATGAGAGAAAAGCTATTTGAAACTGAAACGTGACAGACCGACGAAATACTATTTAAAACTGAATCGTGACAGATGACAGAAAAGCTATTTGAAACTAAAACGTGACAGACCGACGAAAATACTATTTCAAACTGAATCGTGACAGATGACAGAAAAGCTATTTGAAACTGAAACGTGACACACCGACGAAAATACTATTTCAAACTGAATCGTGACAGATGACAGAAAAGCTATTTGAAACTGAAACGTGACAGACCGACGAAAATACTATTTCAAACTGAATCGTGACAGATGAGAGAAAAGCTATTTGAAACTGAAACGTGACACACCGACGAAAATACTATTTCAAACTGAATCGTGACAGATGACAGAAAAGCTATTTGAAACTGAAACGTGACAGACCGACGAAAATACTATTTCAAACCGAATCGTAACAGACGACAGAAAAGCTATTTGAAACTGAAACGTGACAGACCGACGAAAATACTATTTCAAACCGAATCGTGACAGACGACAGAAAAGCTATTTGAAACTGAAAAGTGACAGACCGACGAAAATACTATTTCAAACTGAATCGTGACAGATGACAGAAAAGCTATTTGAAACTGAAACGTGACAGACCGACGAAAATACTATTTCAAACTGAATCGTGACAGATGAGAGAAAAGCTATTTGAAACTGAAACGTGACAGACCGACGAAAATACAACTTCAAACCGAATCGTGACAGATGACAGAAAAGCTATTTGAAACTGAAACGTAACAGACCGACGAAAATACTATTTCAAACTGAATCGTGACAGATGAGAGAAAAGCTATTTGAAACTGAAACGTGACAGACCGACGAAAATACTATTTCAAACTGAATCGTGACAGATGACAGAAAAGCTATTTGACACTGAAACGTGACAGACCGACGAAAATACTATTTAAAACTGAATCGTGACAGATGACAGAAAAGCTATTTGAAACTGAAACGTGACAGACCGACGAAAATACTATTTCAAACCGAATCGTAACAGACGACAGAAAAGCTATTTGAAACTGAAACGTGACAGACCGACGAAAATACTATTTCAAACCGAATCGTGACAGACGACAGAAAAGCTATTTGAAACTGAAACGTGACAGACCGACGAAAATACTATTTCAAACTGAATCGTGACAGATGACAGAAAAGCTATTTGAAACTGAAACGTGACAGACCGACGAAAATACTATTTCACACTGAATCGTGACAGATGAGAGAAAAGCTATTTGAAACTGAAACGTGACAGACCGACGAAAATACTATTTCAAACCGAATCGGGACAGACGACAGAAAAGCTATTTGAAACTGAAACGTGACAAACCGACGAAAATACTATTTCAAACTGAATCGTGACAGATGACAGAAAAGCTATTTCAAACTGAAACGTGACAGCCCGACGAAAATACTATTTCAAACTGAATCGTGAGAGACGACAGAAAATACTATTTCGAACTGAAGTGTGACAGACCGATTAAACGACTGACGGATCCTCTTATAGAAATGTTTGGACGCATCTCAAATAAAGATGCGTCCATTCAATCTGCCGTTTAGCTATGAACATTTTAATCGTGACAGAAGACTCGACCGACCGACGGACAGAGAATCTTATAGAGATGCGTGGACGTATCTACAAAGAAAAATAGACCAGCTGCTGTTTTTCAACAAACGGTAATTAATGTCATGTATTTAATGCATTCGACTTGATAAGTTCGTTCTTGATTCTTTAAGGAATTGAATCAGTCCTTTTTTATTCTCATTTTATTATTTGTTTTGTCCTTTCAACTATTCATTACTTTCATAGACCTGAGGGATTATGGGAGGCTGATGATAACATCTTCATAATTGCTGCGCAACACGCACAAGTGGATGCTTAGCTTGTTGTTTGTTGAAAATAATTGAGGAGTTTATCTTTTGACGGAAGTATACCCTTCGTCAAAAATGACGAATAAATAATTATGCTTCGTCAGTGTTCGCACACACACACACACACACACACACACACACACACACACACACACACACACACACACACACACACATACATATATATATATATATATATGTAAAAAATAAAAATGGAATAATAGATAAGCAAATCAACAACTAGCAAAAATAAACTCAAAAACACATATTGAATAGTTCTACTAAAATGTTTCAATTCTTAAAATACAATCATCATCAGTTGGTAGCAGAACTTTAATTAAAAACAGAAAAGTTTTCAAATTTATACAAAGGACGCAATTTGGAAAAGAAAATATAGTCACGTGTAATAAACAGTAGAAAGGGAGAAAGAATGAAAGAAAGAAATGTTAAAAAAGAAAAAAAAAAAGAAAGAAAAAAATCAACCGTTAGCATGTAAAAGCCGATCGGAAACGCTGTAAGTTAATAAAGTTGTGAAGGATATATATATATATATATATATATATATATATATATATATATATATATATATATATATATAAATAACACGAGATGATAGGATAGCTGCTCTTTCTGGGTAACGATTTCTACGCCTCTCCTTGAATTGAGATGTAATCAATGTGAATTGTTTGTTTTTTGGATTTTTGTTTACTGCATCGCTATGTATTCTTTTTTTTTATTAAATAGAACTTTTTGGGATTCTGATGAGTACTTAGAAGAACGATCTGGGATTAACACACATATTACAGATGTTCTTCTGTGAACGAAACGGTCCGTAAATGTACCGAAGTTTTTGTTTTGAAAAGCTGATCAGTAAGATGAATAAAATCTTGGTCACTAAAATGTCGCATCATATTGTCTCTCTCTTTCTATATACTATTTAAGTAAATATTACATTATTTTACTTACATACGCCGGCGTTTCAAGCTTTTACTATCATCAGTGTAGGAGATGCTAATTTCAGACGGTCACAAGATTCGAACCCAGTTACAGAATCCCTCTAGACTCCGCAAGCAAGCGTTCTAATCACACACATATATTCGTCCCTTCACACAAAGTTAGCGAGTAAAAATTGCCGGAGGAATCCATTTCAAACATTAAAGGGAGTTGAGAAAGCAAATAGCAAGTCAGACATCCTCGTCTTAAATCTATTTCTACGATGAAACATTTTATTTTGCCTTTTCTTTCTGATTTCTATACAGATTTATACGTTTTTATTTCCTTTTTCTTTTTTTCACTTTCCAGTTTGACACGTTTTCTTTCTCTCTTTCTTATTTGTATTTTTAACTTCACCGACTGAGATGGTTTTTTATATGAATATGAATAATAGTACGAACACTAGCGGAGCATATTTTGTTCTCGTCCTTTTTGACGGAGGGTGTACACTCAGAACGTATAATCTTGTACGTATTTCTAGCTCTCCTGGAAAGTAGACCTATCCAATAATATTAAACACAAAACCAACGGTGTCAATGACATACGTATACTCTCAGTGTCGTGTCCTAGTCTCTTTCACGCGTTCATTTTCGCTCTACTTCCACTGGTTTCTCTTTCACGCTCACTGTTTCTAGCACAGTTATACATAGCTCGCTTACTCTAAAATATTTACTTCTATATTGTATATGCTCCACCTATAACTCCAATTTTCACGGATTTTTTTGTAGCACACCGCCAAATAAGTCCCGGGCCTAACTAATAAGACAACTTTTAGGCAGAATTCTATTTTATTCATCAACATAGTCTCCTTCTATGGTGGTACACTGATTCAAACGTTTCTCTAACAATTCGATTCCTTTATTTTGTAGAACGATTTATCTTCGGCCTCAAAATACGCGTCAGTTTCCGACCAATCATTGGCGACAAATCTCTTTCCCTGGAGCATTCTTTTGAGATCTGCAAACATCCATACATATTTTTTTCTTAGTGATGCCATTTATATGTAAGGCCCGGGACTTATTGGGTGATGTGTTAATATCAGACATGGCTTGTGTTAAATCTGGGTTAGTGTTCATGTGGATAAAAACATATGTTAGCTGTTAATATAAAAGTCTGATTTTCATAAATCAACGCTTGTGGTAGTGGTCCTTATTTGATTGAATTCATTTTCAGAAGACATTTTTAAACATAAACAAATAAACATGAACTGATGTATATTTAGTAAATGTTTATTTTGGTTACTATATTTACATTTATTCTTTTCCGTGCTCCCTGGCTTTTCTTCTGTTTCTAACGCATTTATAGATACAGTAAAACTCCTACGCTATAATCTTTTGATCTGTTTATAGCTTAGGATTGGCCATAGCGTAGGGCAAATTAGATGACCGTGAAACATTTATCTTCATAAAAAGATATAGAAAATGAGTATAGGTTATGCCAACTATAGTAATATTTTATGAGGATAATTAAAGGAACTATATGTAAACAAAATGAATTTATTAGGAAAAAGACTATTGATAGACAAGACATTAAATGCCTAAATATTAAAAAGAATTAAGAGATATTGCATGTATATCACTGCACTCAAATTATTGAATATCCTCATTGTTTTCAAAATCATTCCCTTTTAAAAATTTCATTGAGTCTTTTATGTTTTTTTTCGAAATTTGGATACTTTGTTCAGTTCCATTTTCTTAATGGACATTTTCTTTGTATCGCACGAACCATCTCTATATCGTAGTTATTAAAGCAACTCTTTTCTTCCAAAGAATGTTAGAAGTGATTCTGTATTTTTTTTTCTGCAGTTTCCCATGATATTTTATCTGTATTCTTGCTTGTTTCTGATTCTAATATAATTATAGTTATTTTAGTTATTTTTATACGAATCTTCAAATAATTTTTTTTTTTAACCTAGCCCAACAAATAGAAACTTTAAAAGACAAAATGTATGTAGAGCTATATTTACATGATTTTTTAGCGACTTTAAAAAGGGTGCACGTTCGTTAGTATATCGACAAAAATATATTTAAATATATTAATTTATAGAAATATATCAATTAATTTAATAACTTTCTTTTTTAATTACTAAGCTTAGTTCATAGCGTAGGAAGTTCATATTTAATTTTGTTTATAGCGTATGGAGTTCATAGCGTAGGAGTTTTACAGTACCGCTAACCCCTAATTATTTATTCGCCCAAATTATTTCTAGAATCAGATACTTACAGAAGAGATAACGTTGAAAATGACTGTATTCAGAAGAGACATCAATATATTAATAACATTATCCCTACGTAATAGAAATATTGGTCATGGACAGAGAGAGAGAGAGAGAGAGAGAGAGAGAGAGAGAGAGAGAGAGAGAGAGAGAGAGAAAGAAAGAGAGAACAAATCTCTTTTTCATAGCTTATTGTCAGCCGTATTTTCAAAGTCAAACCCAAAGCAATCTGTCTGACATAAAAAGTAATATGGGGGACGGGATATAAAAACAAATGACTAATTTCAGAGTGTGTGTATTTGTGTATATGTCTGTTAGAAATCGACCACGCAATCTAGTGTGGGATGATCTCTCCTGTTCTCTGCAACCCCTTTATCACAGAATAAACGTTGCTAGTCTCTCTCTACTCTATCGTTATTTTCATGGTAAGTATTCGCCTGCCCCCAACCTCTGATTCTGTCCTCCTGGTGAGACATTCACAGCAAGAACATGTCTTCTACCACAACTGTTAATAACTTTTATTTTCGTTTTCCATGTGCCTAACATTAAACGGAACTAATTACCACGGGACTGGTAGTTAATTACAATTCACGGCTAATTAGAAAAATTAAAATCTTTTTAAAAAAAAATAACTCAATCCCAGAACTAAGGTATATTTTAGCATGTATTTTGTTTCATTAAAGTATATAGGAAAAAGGCCATAAACTGTAATTAACTCAACCAGTCACCCATCTCCCACTTAACTATATTTGCATTTCTCACGACCTCTCTTACCATGTGTTGATTCAACCAATCTCTAGTAGCTTTTATATCCATGTAAGGATTTAGAAAAAGAGTGACACTCTCATAGCGTTCGTAGACACCGTAAACACATATGTAAATAAGATAGTAAAATAATACGACTCTTTATTTCTAAAACCGTTGATCAACTCAGCTTTAGTATAATCTTCTACATATATAAAACTCAATGTCTGTGTGTATTTTGTATGTGTGATGTTTCTGTGTTCCCTATAGAAAGGTTAAAGAATTTATGTAAAATCTATGTAAACTCTAAAAGTGTATTCTTATATTAAATTTACCACGGAAGACAATGGAAGTGTTTCCGAAGCTCTAAGTGCACTCCTAAGGGTCTATGAGAACAGAACTCCCTTAAAACCTAAAATATACCCTATTTTGATGAAATTTATATCATATGTATTAAATTCTCCGGGGGAAAATGGAAGTGGTCCCGGATCTCTAAATGTCCTTCTAACCAAAGGTAGCTACGGGGTCTGAACCTCCTTTAAAACTTCAAATATATCCTATTTTGATGAACTCTATATCATATGTATAAAATTCTCCAGGGAAGACAATGGAAGTGCTCCCGAATCTCTACGTTACCCTCTATGTGCCGGATATCCATGGGTCCCAACCTCTAATTGATTTATAGGGACAAAACCCATTAATAACTTCATAAACGTATATCCGATTTTAATGAAATTTAAACCATATATATATAAGACACTAATTATTTCATGAAACAAATTACAAATAGATTTACAATATGAATAAACATTTGAAGATATTAAGAAGCTGAAGTACAGAAACGTTTATGGAATTCACCTTTCAACAGCAGTCGACAGGCGTTTTTCAACACCCCGCAGAAAACGCCAAAATAGGGATCATATGTTTCCGGTCACTGCCCCTACTGATTAGGGCATATATAAACGTCGTTTGCGACGGATCCGGTCTCTTGCCTCCAGAATTTCTTCAGACACAGCAGGGAGAATTGTTTCGCTCCATCGGCCAGTCGCAAGACGATGTGACGACTACCTGTCGCGTCAAATCATTCCTTCTCCTCTTTTCTGACTGCTGGACACACATAGTAAGCTTGGCACTTTCTTTCTCTCTTTTTCAATTACACACGCACACACGTACACACGCACACACGTGCGTCTTTCTTCTTACAAAACTTATTTAAAGAGACATGTCTTTAAATAACAAAAAGACACTATTTATTTCAAGCCGTCAAAGAGGCATTTATCCAAAAGACACTAAAAGACTTTCATCAAATATGGAATATAATTTTTATGTGTAAAAATGCAAAATAAATTGTTGTTGTTAATATAAATGTTTGAGTATTGGATATTTTATTTGCCCTTCATTTGTGTTGAATGTTGACGTTTTCTTGCTCGTTTTTCTTCAATATTTAAGAGGAATAGAATGCGTTAGCATCCCCCACACGTTTAGCAAAATTACTGGATTCGGCATTAAATAACCGCAAAGTGATCGATATGCCGTAAAAAAACAAAACAATCACTATTTTGCTTAAAAACCGGTCGAATAATCATGTAAATATAACCCTCTTGTTATTTGAAAAATGAAGAAACAAAAGTATTCCATGAAAAAGATTCATCACGTCGAAAATCTCAGAGAAAAATTCAAATAAATGATTTTATTTAATAAAACAATATATAATGTTTTAAGTGGTGTTCAAAATTCTTCAAATAACTTTACGAAAATAATGTTTTCTATGACGTGCCAACTCCCTCTATAACCCTTCTGGGGAAACATTTTAAAACTGTATTTTTGTTTTATAATGTGAACATTTTGTGCTTACTCGATAATCACCTTTCACTCTAGGTGAAAGAACAATGTGTATTTATTTGTAAATATATATCCGCCCCGTCGCACGCATGTTAACTAGTACAAACTGACCGACGAATCAGGGAAGGGAGAACGCAAATCTATTTCCATGACGTTTTCTTTCTTTTTTTCTTGTCTGATTTCTATACTGATTTCTAGGGTTACTTTTCTTTTCTTTCCTTTTTCGTTGTTGAAATTTTCAATTCGGGACGTTTTCTTTTCTTTCTTTATGTGAGCGACGATTATTTTCTTTCATTTGAACATCCGGCGTTTTTTTAATATCTAGCTGCGCCTCCCTCTTATCCGGCGTCAGTTTTAAAAAAAACCCTACCCCCAAATAATCAAAGGCGGAAAATTAAAGGAATTAAAAATTACAAAGTCAAGGTTGGTGTTTTTTAAAATTCATTTTTCCTTTATGAGAAATGACTCACGTTTTTTTTTTTCAACTCGCGATTGTTCAGTTCTATCATATTGAAATAAAAACAGCATAAGAGAGACTTAAACTGGTAAGCAAATAGCAAGTCAAACAACCTCCGTTGTCTAAAATGAATTCTGAAAAAAAAAGCCTCAATCTAAATAAAAAGTCAACGGTAGGTGTATTTTTTTTAGGTCGTCAAAAATGAGAATAATAATTTATGAATGAAAATTAAATTACTAACGTAATTCTGTGATTTGATATTAATATTAGTGCGAATACTGGCGAAGCATAAATTTTCCGTCATTTTTGACGAAGGGTGTACACTAATTCGTAAATTTCTAAAAAAATCATTGAATAACGAAGACTTTAAGAGTGAGGAGTGCGTGGGAACGGGTCGTATACGTTCGTCTTTTTATTGCCGACTTTTTTTTTAGACCTATCGTTTGCAAAAACACGAAAATGATGTTTGCTGGACGCCAAAGGTCGTTGATGTAAAAAAAAAAACAAAAACAAAAAACAAGACAGGAAAGTGTCCCGTCTGCAATTTGTCTTAAGACATGATAGCGACGCCGGAATGAATAAACAGCGATCTTTCAAATCTCACACCTGTCAAGGCAGCGCCGCCAGACTTTGCACCCGTCCCTCCCCTCTCCGCATAAGAATAACAGGATTGTACATCCTCGTCCGACTGGTTGTTGACATTCTTTTTCTGTTAGGAAACACAACTCAATTATTCATTTTAACTTACGATACTATACACTAACAGGGTTAAATTTCAACGTTATATAATGCGGTCGCCAGTTTACGACGTAAAAAGCTAAAATGGCCGCCGGAAAGCTCCTAATTTCAAATTCTGTCAAAAGTCAGTTAGTATCATTTTGATTATTCGAACTACTGTTCTCATATTGGATGTTATTCTCACAACGTTTCAGCCGATCTAACCTTCGACCCTCTTCAGATGCATCTCGTCGAATTCGGGAATCTGTATATCGAACTCGGGCATTTATACGGAATTTCGAACGGCAACCTTTATTGGTGCTTATACAGATGAGGGCACATATGAAAAACGCATTACCAAACAAAAACTATTGTTTACACTTATGTATCAGGCAAAAATGAGGAAACATTATCGAGTAGAATTTTATTTAAAAATAAAATCAGTTTTATCGTATTTTACCCACCGCCATTCATTTATTGCATGCTATATGGACGACTGAGTTATGTCCCCCTACTTCCGCTCGTATCAATGGCGATCGGCAGAATACGGTAAAACTGGCTTTTATTTTTAATTAAAATTCTACTCGGTAAGTTTTGCTAATTTTTGGTGTACATACCTATTTTTGCCTGATACATAAGTATATTAAATGTTTTCTATTTTCCGTTTAATTTATTTGGAACTGCGATTTTCACTTGTGTAACTGCGTTTTTCATATGTGCCCTCATCTGTATAAGCACCTCTTTATTTAATCCACGGGGGTAGCTGGCTCTCGTTTCGTCAGTCATGACCTGTGACGTAACGGATATAAGTGCTAATTAATAGTCAGTTCTAAATGACATTCTTGTGGAGGTTGAAGCTTAAATCCTCAGTACGGACGGCACTAAGAATACAATTATGAATTATTTAAGACTTCAAACCGGTCATGGCTGACAGCTTCTTTCTTCCGACCGTTTGTCTTTTTTTGGGAATTCGCTCCCCTCTGTTCTCCTGTTTCCCCGATTGTACTGATATGAAGACATTTAAATGTAATGTGAACAAATATCTTGCGACACAACTCCCCACTTAGGGGGCTTTCTATAATTCTGACCCCTAATCACAGTAGCTCGTTACGTCTCAGTGAAAATATGCCTTGTTTAGGGCGAAGATAAGTAAAAAAAATCCCTTACAAATTCTTGAGTCAATCCAACCCAAAACGTAGTAACATATTTAAGGCTCTTGACTCAATTGATACACCAAACCTCATAATGTAAACATTGTAGTTTTTAACATATTAAGATTTATTGACAAAAAATACAACAACTTAAGCCTGACAGACTAAAATTAAACGTGACAGACCGACGACGGACAGAGGAAAAAGACTCACATTAAAAGATATACGAAGACGCATAAAAAAGAAAAAAAAAGAAAACATTATTGGCAAATCGTTTTCTATAGATCAACTAAAACCTTGGACTGGAGCCCAGAATTGCTCGAACCCGGAGGCAATCCCTTAATCTTTCGCTACAGAATCTATATTATACTTATTTCAATTAGTGTTCGTCTCTTATAAAATAACCTTGGCTTAACAAGCAAACTCAGAAATTAGAAAACGCCACTCTTCCTTCTCAAAAAGAAACTTCGGCAAAAGAGGAACAATTCTAATGTGTTTGAGGACATCATCATTCAAACTCAGCACCAGATTTTTGCTTCTGGGCGTATTTTGACATTAGGTTATAATTCTTGCTTTTCTGTCTCACTTCGAAATTTGTTGGGCCAGTAATCAAATAAAGCGAAACACATTACGTCCGCTCAGACGAAAAGTTCTCTCACACTTTTCAGAGGGCAACGATGGTTAGAAATCGTCTGAGTCGAAATGGCCTTCCTTCTGACAGAGAAATAGACAAGAGTTTTATACCAATCTTAGAACTTTTAGAAAAGCTTATATTGCAGATTTTTATATATATATATATATATATATATATATATATATATATATAATATATATATATATATATATATATATATATATATATATATAAGTAAATTTCGCGTACAATAAAATCGTAGGATACATTTCAGAGGAACCATTTTTTTAATCAATGAAACGGACGGGTGGAAAAAAAAGAAAATTGGTAAAATTTTCCTTAAGGCCTTATTGTCTGACCCTCTAAGAGGAAACGTCAGAATGATAAATTAAAAACTAAGAACATCGAATAAGATATGAGGTGGAAATTGTTATAGTTGGAGAAAACGATTGAGAGAAAAAAAACGCAAATCTCTCAACGTTATGGTGGATTTGAATCATTAAATATGTCCAACTGATGCCTCAAAATCTTTTGTCTACACAATTTTCCCCACTTCTTTATTTGGCCTCGTTTTCAACTGAAAGCTTTCGCTCTTCTTAGACTTGATTTAATTCCCCACTGCCTGCGTTTAATTTATACAGTTCAACTTCAACTCCTGAAAGACTACTCTCATTCTCGGTCCACGGAAGTATTTTAAAATGGCCCGAATTCTCAAAATTACTTCCGGATACGTGCGTTCCACTTACGATTGAACTAAACATCTTTCTATTGGATTTACTTAATTCTTGAACTTTTTCTATGCTGCCTTCACGAAAACCCTTCTTTTCCATCTTTAAATCTCCTTTCACTGGACACCTGATCAACGGACATGTACCAACTGGACAGACCCCATATCTTTTTACACGCTCATTCTCACTCTCCATTACTTAATATTTTTTCAGATTTTGAATTTTGGCTTTTCAACTGCCAACTTATCTATCAATGTAAATCCTCTGATGATAAGGTTTTAATCTTTGAAAAGCCTTGGCTTAAGGAAATAATAATAAACATGTTTTTACCGAGTGCACCTTGCATTGAACAATCTAAGTTAAAATAAATTTGTCATTCGTACATGCTTTTCCATCTATCTTTATAATTGCTCTATCTCATTTCACTTTAGGTTCTATCTACTAAAAGTATACGTTTAGTTTCATATTTTATTTTATATATATATATATATATATATATATATATATATATATACAGTATGAAAGTATATATATGGCACGTAGGCTACACAGAGGCGTCCATGTTTGATTCCTGCAGAAAATCATCATGATCAATTTAGCTTGATGATTTCCTGTAGGAATGAAACATGAAATCCTCTGAGTACCTTACTTGCCATAAATATTTTTTCATACTACTACTTAGCTCTACCCACGTATTGAGCATTGTTAAAGTAAATACTGTAAATACACAATATATTATATCATCTTATACTATTATAGGCATATACACATGAAATAGTAATATCTATCTATCTATCTATCTATCTATCTATCTATCTATCTATCTATCTATATATGCTTTTTCTGTTGCATAAGTAATGACCATTATATATGTTGTCTGTCTATCCTGGTCAGAGTTGGCCATGTTCTCTTGCACACCTCCTCAACTAGTACATTTAAGTAGAATTGCGTATGTTTTTTTGTTGTTTTTTTTAAACATAGTGCACCTCAAACAAGGCAAGCCGCCACTGTAGACGTAAGGGGCTACTGAGAAAAAAAGAGTGATGTTTTTTTTGGAGGGGGGGGGGAGGTCAATCTAATTTGGGAACTGCGCAGCGAGATGTCTGTTTACATTAGTTTTAAATTTCTACATGTCAGTAATGTCAGGAAAGCAGGGAACAGGGAGGGAGTTCTAGAGTCCAGCAGCACGAGGAAAGAAGCTTTTGGAGTTGAACGCTCTTCGGCATCTGGGGACCTCCACAGTGTATGGATGGGATTTGGTAGATTGTCGGGTTCGTCTAGTGAATTTACGTCGTGGGGGCACCAGAGCAACAAGCTCATCAGAGCACAATCCATTGAAGTACTAGTAAAAGAGACACAAGGAAGCATATTTGATTTACTTAGTGGATATCTATTTTCTGTAACTAGGAATTGCTTCCGACTAGACCTTCTCCATATGATGTTGCTTTATATGTTTCTACAGTAAAACTCAGACTGCAACTTCTATCCGACTACAAATCATTCCCTTTGCCATCTGATCAAGCTAACATAATTCCTATGTATGGTGAAAGTAAATCACACTTAATAACCCATTAGCATCCGAAACAAATCATATATATATACATCTAAATTGAAAAGAATATTACTGTCAATTTATATTTAAGATGTCTTCTCAACGCAATTTACAACATGTAACATTCGGATCAGCTTGGTCCAGCACAAGACCATTCAATATTTTACAGTACGAAAAATGGTTGCTTGGATCAACCATCGGTATAATCATGAGACCTGTTTCTTCCATGACGAAAGTAGGTGAATATATTTCCGTGCTTTGCAAAGGCCAACAACAATGGAACTCTTAAGATATGTGGATTGCTCCATAAGCCTTAGACGTTTGCGTTTCGCACGCAGAAAATTCAAGCCGATTAGAATCGGATGAGGCAGACGATTTGAAAGCAAAACACAGCAGATTTCGTTGGTCAGATTTATGGAAGGAATTATGGGAAGGTTTACAAAGCAGATCCGGTTGGACAGAAAAGGCCATCATCGATTATTGCCCGTATGACCTTACGTTTCTTTATTTTCACCAAATGAATCCTTCTCTAACTTCCTCTCTCTGCTTTGAAATTTTAAAATATACACAATTAATATATATATATATATATATATATATATATATATATATATATAAGTCTAGGGTCAGTTGTATACGTAACCACCATGATGAGTCTTAGAGAGACGAAACAAGCGGTTGTCTTTGAATATAAATATTTAGTAATTAAATTATAACTATTAGCCCTTCATAAAATAAAGAGTCTTGTGTTTGGGAAAAATTAATTGTTTCTGTTTGAAACTGTAATGCATAGGTTCTCTCCCCTATCACAAGCTAAGGTTAAATCCTTTTAAAAGAAAATTTATCATTCTGATAATATTGGGTATTTACGATTCTCATGTGCACAACTGAATAGTTGGGTGCATAAATATAGATATTCGGTTAAGAAACCTAAGGTCTAAGGTTCGAACTGTGCGACTGGCGGGTCAGTTATATACGTAGCCACGTTGATGAGTCTTTATTAGGCGAAACGAGTTTTTGTCTGTTGATATAAATATTTACACATTTGCACGCGCGCGCGCACACACACACACACACACACACATATATATATAAAGATAGATGGACGAAGAGTGATAAACATGCACGAATATCCAAATTTATTTAAAACTTCGATTGTTCAATGCAAGGTATATTCTGTAATAAAATTATGTTTATTATTCTTTCCTTAAGCCAAGGCTTTTCAAAGATCGAGATCTTATCATCAGAGGAATTATACAGATAGATAAGTTGGCAATAGAAAAGCCAAAATTCAACATTTGAAAACATATTAAGAAAATGATGGGTGAAAAAAGTTCGTGTAAAAAGATATTGGGTTTGTCTAGGTGGTAATTGTCCGCCGATAAGGTGTCCAATGGAAGGAAGTTTTCGATGGAGAAGAAAAAGTTTCGTGGAGGCATCACAAAAAGGCGTTCAAAATGATGTAAATCCAATGGTGAAAATTGAGTTCGAGCTGTAGATGGAGCGCACTTAAACGGAATTAAAATGAAGAAATCTGGCCATTTAAGAACAATGCTTCCTCGGCCAAGAAATGAGTCGTAAGCGAATGACATTAGCAATGGAAAATTGAAGTAGTTCTGAGAAAAGAGGCCCTAAGTTAAAATCAAGGTCAAATTAGGAGGTGGGAAGGAAAGAGGAAGGTGGGGCAAATGGTAGGAGGGTTAGATGTTGAATTTTGGCTTTTTAACTATTTTTTAATCTATTTTTCTTATCTATTTATTTGATATTTATTTATTCTTATTGATTTTTATTCATCAATTATTATTATTTTAATTATTTTATTGCCCAATTTTCTTTTCTTATATATCGGATCTAAACTTTATTATTTTAAATTTCATTTTATTTTATTCTAACATTTTTGTTATTAGAACATTTATCTTATTGTTCTTAATATTTAGTGCTAGCAATGTTTATATTTCTATTTTTTGTCGTTGATGTATATTGTCTCTTATTTAATTTCCCCTTCTCGATTCAACCTGTATTTTGAATGCTCTGAATATGTTAAATGTTTTGATTACTCAATTCGCTGGAATTTTTCTGCTTCAGAACTGTTTTTACTGGGGTTGGCTTTCGGTACTGAAATCTGATGTTTTTCTCAAGAGACTTCTGTATGTGATGTTGTAAAAGGCGCTAAATAAGACACGTTTTGGAATCATAAAAGATAATGTTCAATAAAATATCTCCAAAAGTCTTGGAAACGATCGCACGCCGAATGCTTGGAACAATGTTGAAATTATATTGATTTCAACTAACTCTCTCTCTCTCTCTCTCTCTCTCTCTCTCTCTATATATATATATATATATATATATATATATATA
>OY744518.1:160856986-160869486 GCA_963556195.1 Sepiola atlantica | reverse complement strand
TCGATTCTTCCTTGAATAATCTTCAAGTGACAAAAAAACAAACAAATGAACAAAAAACTGGAGAAAAGAAGAAAATATTTAAAACAGCCGAGAACGCCATATGTGAAGTTGTTAGCAAACAGGTGCCGTTCCAGAAGAAAGTGTACAATTTTAATTCCGGGACGCCATCTAATTTATAAATAAGTGAACAAATAAATTAAAAAAAAAATAATTTAACAAATAAGAATAAGATTTTTAGCAGGTTGAGAAAAATAAGTAATATAATATAATAGGACCAACACAAGGGGTGTACTGCGAGATTAATAACTGTCAGTGAAGTCTGACGACCACGAGAGCGTGTGAAACCATGGTGACCGTATATTAAAAAAACATAATTTTTTAAGTACTATATATATATAAATTCGGGGTTTCGAATCCCATGATCGGTAGTGAATAGTCATATCTCTATGCTGATGAGTCCCGATTAAAAAAGGACGAAACGTATACGTATATAGATAATAAACGATAACAAATATATATATATATATATATATATATATATATATATATATATATATATATATATAGAGAGAGAGAGAGAGAGAGAGAGAGAGAGATTTCTTCAATCTTATAAAATAAAATAAACTATTTTCAATATGTATTGTTTCAAAAATGATTGATTTACCATGATAAAAACCAACGAAACCAAAACAAAGTATTTTCCTCCTGCTCTGCTGTACTCTTCCTTCATCCCCCGTTTTCCTCTTTTTCGCCTCCTCCACCCATCTCTTTTCTCTTTTATTCGCTTTTCTTCTCTATTCTATCCGCTCTATCCAATTCACTGCCACTCTCCTTTCTCCGAAATATATACTCCCTTCTCTCTTTTCCCCTCCTCTTGTATGCTCCTTCCTCCTCCTCCCCCTTCTCCTCCTCCCCCCCCTCCTTCAACTCTGCTTAGTATTTGGCGTCTGGTCGTACCCAGTTGAACCGAGTAAAAATCGAAATTCATGTTAGGTATTATTGATCGACCATTTGACTTTTTGTGTGACTGACAAAATCATAGGAAATTAAAATAAATGCCATTAAGTCACGTGATTAACGTCAATTTAAAGCCATTCATCTTAACGTAATGTTTATGCAAATCAGTTTTTTTTCTTGTTTTGTTTCTTAAGTGGATTTATTGAATGGATATTTCTTAATAAAATCGATATAAAATTTAAAAGCCAACCAATAAAGATGGCAAATCTTAATCTATAATAATATGAGAGACGCATATCAGTCTTTATTATTTACATTTTTCGGACTGTTTTCCCCATCTTTGTTTCCGCCATTTTAACAACGTTTCAGCCGTTGAACTTTCCGGACTTATTTAATCAGGATCGGTAACCTTCTGGCCAGTATAAATTTATTGAGACGTATTTCTGGCTCACAGCCGTCATCAGCAAACTTAGACAAGGATCGAACCTTCGATATTGATGTCTACACTAAATGTACAAAAGCAAGGAAATTCCCAAATTTTTACACTTTTATTGTCATTAAGGGTATGCGAGCACAACATGGCTATATATTTTACTGGTAGGAATTTTTCTTCAGAGCACCTCACACACTTCATCCACTCATGCATAGAGATTTATACTGTAGTGATGTGATGAAATGGTTTGGTTGATATGTAGTCATACCCTTAATTAATGACAATAAAAGTGTAAAAATTTGGGAATTTCCTTGCTTTTGTACATTTAGTGTATATGAATGTTCATCTTAACCCTATTAAGGGCATATGATTTCAGTATACTGGCATTTATCATTGAATATATATATAGACATACACACCATTAGCCCACTTTGTATACTGGCATTTATCATTGAATATATATATAGACATACACACCATTAGCCCACTTTGTATACTGGCATTTATCATTGAATATATATATAGACATACACACCATTAGCCACTTTGTCTGCTTATTCGCTGAACATTTTCCTACCAAAACACGAGTTTGCATAAACTTTCCCAAATGAATATTTCTTCACTAAAAATAACTTTTATCTTCATGTAAACTTATAGTTATATAAATGTTTTAATAAATCATATTTCACTTGAGTTTTCATTTAAACACCTCTGTTCATGTTAAGTTAGCACTTGCTGGCTTGTAACCCTAATATTCCTCAATATTTCATTTCTTTCCATTTATCTTTAATATTCATACATGCCCGTATATATCTGCATTTCTTTCCTTCGCCATTTACATTTACAACCCCCATTTTATAATTTGTATTAATTGTCGACGTGCTTCTTGGTAAACTCGCAAAGACGCCAAGGCTAAAGTCCGAGACCACAAAGTAACTGGCCAGGAAGGAAAACTAAATCCGACAACAGGAATCATGAATGTTGTAGTGAACAAATTATCAATACTAACGAATGTACGTGAAGTATTGCATAAATACAATTGTGTGATATTTCCGAAAAGTGAAAGTGATACAAGTAAAAGCTATCGAGGTTTAAAAAAAAAATTTTTTTTTTACTAATAGGCCATTCGAAGAAAAAGGATTAACGCGAGGACTGGAAACAACCGTGGAATGGACGGAATATTTATTTAGAGGAATTCATTATCAAAGAGGATGGCTTAACACGTATTTGCTTACATTAAACTTGAAGATGATCATGTTGCAGTCAGCTGGAAAGCAGTTTCGTGGTATTTTGTTCTTAGAGACGGGACGCTCTAGGAAAGCCATTTTGTTCCTGGAAGTTCCGCTTAGTCTTTTGTACGGAGAGAGAGAGAGAGAGAGAGAGAGAGAGAGAGAGGGGGGAGGGAGGAAAGTTCTCTGTTCTGGTCGTAGCCAGTCGGATTCTTGCTTTTACTGTTTTATAAACATATCGATACAATAGAGAGGGGCAACCAACATCTCTTCTATATGAAAGAGGCTGCAGAGTAGAGAATAGATCATCCCCCACTAGACTGCAAAGTCGGTTTTGTACTCTATCAAAGTCAGAAAGAGTGCTCCAAGCGAAACCTCACCAGATATGACAACAGTACTCCATCTTAGGGCGGATCTGTCTCGTATGTAGATAGTTTAAAAAATTGACACGGAAAGTCATGTACCTGTCTTCGTTAAGACGCGACAACTTTCCGGTCCTAAAAACGAATTGCACAAGCATCGTAAGTTATGAAGCTTGTGAACCATCAATGGACATCTCCATTACACTTGGTAAAATAAATCAGACACTTAATATCGTGTTTGTGGTGATTTCTGCTCTCTGAATATACTCACTAAAACAGACCGTTATCCGATACCCAATATAGATTCTTTAAACATGAGATTAGCTAATAAATGCTATTCATCTAAAATTGATTAAACTTATGTATACCATCAGATAAAAGTACACCCAAAGATCCTGTCAAAAACAGCTGTCGCTACCCAACGACTCATTGGCATTTTGGATAGGAGCAAAGTGCAATATCTGTTCTGATACTACACTTAATCTTTTTTTGCCCACGGTCAGTGAATGCTAATCTTTCTAGAATGAGGCAATTAAAATTTTGTCTCAATCCAGAGTGCCCTTTTCTGGGAGCTGGATTTTCTCCAGATTAAAAGCTGACCTTGTGTCTAACTCTATCCTCGTGGGAGCGAAAGTAAATAGGAACAGCTGTGCTGACTCCTTTTGGTTTATTTTAATTTCATTATATGCCATTTGGTTGGCGTAAAAATGCGGCTGCTACACTTTAACGGTATATGGATGAAATACTTTTCAACTTAGATTGCGTTTTCATTGACCTAGCTGTCGTCTTAATATTTACTGTTAATAAAAATCAATGAGGAGGATTTGAGTAAACGATTTCAGGTCCTTAGTGACGATCATCTAAACATTTCATCCGACAAAGGTATTTTTAACAGAACAGAAATTAATTTTCTGTTTTCACGTATGCAAAAGAGGGTTTCTTTTTGGTACTGATATCGATCCTGAACCAGTTTTCGTGAGGTTCGACTCGGAAGCGTTCGGCTGTCCTACGCAAACGCCCGTGTGTTGACGAGCCGAATGGTACCAGAAGACAATTTTGATACGGTGCTGCGTCCTGTGATTGTAAGTTATATTTTCAAGAAATTTTCTAAAAGAAACAACACCAACAAAAAAAAACAAGCAAAACATAGCGAAGTTACTGTTATCAAATAAATATTTTTTTATTTTGATACGTTGCTGCAAGAATTTTTTTAAACAACAAAACAAATAAAACAAGCAAAACAGCGAAATTACTGTTATCAAATAAATATTTTTAACCCTAACCCTAAACCCTAACCCTAAATGCTAACCCTAACCCTAACCCTTACCGTAACCCTAAACCCTAAACCCTAACCCTAAACCCTAACCCTAACCCTAAACCCTAACCCTAACAACAACAACAACAACAACAAACAACAAAAAGAAAACAAGCAACACATTATTATCATAGGACGCAGCACCGTATCAAAATTGTCGTCTGGTACAAATCGGCTAGTCAACTCTCGGGCGTTTGCGTGAGATAGCCGAACGCTTTCGAGTCGAACTTCACGAAAACTGGTTCAGGATCGATATCAGTACCTTCTTTTTTATCAACAGCAGAGAAAACTCAAGAACTGGAAGCGTTTTCAGTTCCCAACGATTCAAAGAGTTTACGCAGAATTTTTTGGGACAGCAGGTTTCTACCGTAAGTTGGTTCCTAATTAGGCATCAAACGTCGTACCACTGTTCGAACGGATGAGGCTGTGAAAACACGCATAATGCTGCATGTTTTTTGAGGTTACATAAATGCATTTTACAAACGGAAGGCGTTTAATAGGAAAAATATTTAGCTAAGACATTGAAAAAATTAGTGCCTTCTTGAAAACGGGGGTTCATTATGAGAAATAAAACTAATTGTAATTCTACAGAATTAATGTCAAATTCAAATAACCATGGCTCACATTTCATTTCCTGTTATTCGCAACTAACCATTTTATATACTGGTCTGTTTACTCGCCCAATATCTAACAAAATCATATACATTCTGTATTTGTCGGTCGGTCAAATCCAAATAATAGATTCCCTGGTCAGTCAATTTTTATGTCAATAGAATAAACGGCCGATAGTGTTCAAGTGAGCTCGCTATGTGGCCTATTCGAAATGACAGCAATGGCTATATGCATCTTAATCAAAACAGAAGAAGAGAATTTGGCATTCGAGTCAGCTGGTGAGAAGGCCATAGACCCTGCTCGTCCGGAGGGGGCATTGTTTTGGTCGGGCTCTCGATAAGGTCAGGAATTTAAGCGGACCGGCTCGTTGTTTTGTCTTCGGTTGGAAGTGATTGTCGTTCTGAGTGCAAGTCTGTCGTTCGGTAGAAAAACCAAATATCATTGTAACTTCACAAACTTAAATATCGTAACTTGTTTTAAAATTTTATTTGGAAGCAGAACTCCTTTGTTACAGCACTGACCGAGACCACAGGATTGACACTAATCAAGTACCGAATTCGGGCGAAGACAACGAACGGACGATCACGACCTGTGCAATGAACGCAGGCACAGAATAAATTCACAGTTGGAGCCTAAATCAAAGTTCGAATGGAACAAAAAAGCTGATGCCTACAAATAAGTGATAAATAAATTATCAGATATTACGACATATTTACGGATAGTAGTCAATCGCATTATAGCAAATAATAGATTCTAAATCTGTTCCTATAGAATCCTTTACAAAATTCGTTTCCGAAGCCCAACACTATATTCAACGTTGGATAGAACATAGCGTGTAACCGCAAACCATTATATGAGGCGTTTTATAGCTACATACCGACGAAATCAGATTGACAACAACAACGCCTGTCAGTCCTTGCTGAATACATTATCGACGCGATACATTTATTAAGGGTAAAAAACATAGTAGCTGACTCGATGACCAGACACTACGCTGTAACGAAAAAATAAAATCATAGACTGATTTAAAGGGTGCTTTGTGTCAGACGAAATAGGCTAAGTCCTACGTAGAAATTCGACTAAGTACTCACGATCATTTATTGCAAAGGGTCTCCGTAACCTATTTTCGAGAGCCAACACTGCCTAGCCCATCCCGGAATGGAACGTCAATACAGTCCAGATATTTTGGGCCCAAATTATTAAGCAACCACTTCTGTACAGATAGTGTTCTACGTTAACAAGCTAAAGTTCACATACAAACTAACCCTGCTCTCCAGAACTTTGAATTGCCGTCTGTACGAACATGAGGAGAGGGGAAAGGACTGCTTTCGCTTTGTTATAAGCCATGACTATGGTCATCTTGTCTTCAGAGCTAATCCAACGGCCAAATTTAAATACCTAACTGGAAATTAGCGAAGTGAGTGCCAGTAAACCGTTCATACTAACGACGAAGACAAGCCACTCTAAAACACACATTTTTGAGAACTTCCCACAATGCACCTTTATAGAATTTCGCACCCACATTTTATAGGAATTTTCACAACATATTTCTACAGACTCCAAGCACGTACTCGTCATCATCATCAGTGTCATGACAATGAGACAAAAGTAATATAAAAAACATCGAATAAATCGTAAAATGTATAATTTCTATACTTGTGTGTTATTCGGCTTATTTCAAATCCTATAAATATTATGGCTCAATAACCTCAAATGTCCTAATATTACTTAAATACAGTAGTAGTACGTGACAGACAAAAGGGGATTCAAAACAGAAAGAAACACTTACTTGATAACACGCGGGAACTCTGAGATTATATCACTTCCATCAAGAAGAGCTGACGAAGAAAGATGTAGTTTTTATTTGGGTAACGATCACGTTAAATTCTGGCGACCAATCACTTGATCAACGCGCCCTCTAGACTCTAAAACCAATTATCTCCAAAAAAGCAAATTGTGTCCCTACATCATTGTTAAAAGACAACATCATTCAGATTTTCAAAATTTTAGTAAATATCAATCATTGCAAGACCACTAATGCAAATTTAAATTTCAAAAGTAAATCCTTTTGTATACTCATGACTTCAGTCGTGTGAACTGTACAGTAACATAATTTTCACAAGTATAGAATGTATATTATTTTGTTAGATATTGGGCGAGTAAACCGACTAGTATATAAAATGGTAATTTGAGAATAACAGGAAATGAAAGGTCAGCCAAGGTTAACTTGCTGAACTCGAGGTAAGGATTACAATGCTGTGGGAATAAATAGAAACGAATATGACTTCACAAGGCTCATAGAGAAAGTGGGAAAGAGAAAACGACAGTCGGTCGTGAAACGCGTTGACAAGAAAACTGAAATGGGTTGAGAAAATATGATTAAACAGTGATTATTATCTTTCTGCCTCCCGCTGGTCAATAATTAGGAACAAAGATCAAGTTAAATAAACCTCTTCTGTCCCCATGTGGCTTTGTCTCGACTTAATCCTTTTGAAAGTAAATATAAAGAGCTTTGATTTCAAGACGACAGGAGCTCGGTCATGAAGCTCTCTGAGTCACCGTTTCTGTTTTAGATCGCAGCATTATCTTTAGACATGACGGTTCAGACGCCTTTGGAACAACCGAGTGCTACCCCTGCGCCAATAGGCAGGCACACGACTTCATATCTTCCAAAAGCGATCAGTGTGTAGGAAAACAGCTATATAGACCCAGTCTGTCAGACCTATACGCGTCGTTACATCGTCACTGGACTCTAAAGCCAATGGCAACAATACATGTTTAGAGTATCAAAATTGTCCGTACATAACTATAGTCGCATCCAGCTTGCACACCACTGCAACGATTTTCACCAACAAGATTAAGAAACTCATATTCACACAAAGATTTATGACTCTTAAGCTATCGTGTTAATTATTTAAACAGATTTGAAAATTCTCGACTGAGGTCCAATCTGTGGTTCTTCCTTGTAAGACATTGCTACCACAACTGCAAATAACTTTCTTTACTTTATTCATGTATTTAATACCAAACGGAATTTCCATGAACAGAGTTTATTTATCAAATCTTCCCATGTGTGGAACACATTGCCACGGGGCTGTTTCCATGCAGACTACAAGATAACTGTTTTCAAATTCAATGTTAAAATATATTTGTCAAACCGTAATAGTAAGTAATTAAACGTTGTTAATTCCATTCCTCATTTTCAATTCTGCTCATGATATTCGTCATCATTCAATTGACAATCTGTTCATCTTATCTACCCTTAATCTAAAGTGGCATTTAGCTTTAATAAGTAGTGACTCGTTAGTAAAAGAACAAGTCGGGAATGTAACTTATAAAAATGATTGTTATAACCTTTTATTCACACAGGTTTCGTACACGGTATAGCTCGAAACGGTTTTATAAAACCAGTTAAAACCGATTTTCATATAATGATCACTAAAACCGAAACCGATTTGCCCAAACCGATTTTCATATAATGACCGCGAAAACCGAAACCGATTTGCCCAAACCGATTTTCGTATAATGATAACGATAACCGAAACCGATTTGCCAAAACTTATTTTCATGTAATGATCACGAACACCGAAACCGATTTGCCAAAACTTATTTTCATATAATGATCACGAACACCGAAACCGATTTGCCAAAACTTATTTTCATGTAATGATCACTAAAATCGAAAGCGATTTGCCAAAACTTATTTTCATATAATGATCACTAAAACCGAAACCGATTTGTTCAAACCGATTTTCATATAATGATCACTAAAACCGTAATCGATTTGCCAAAACCGATTTTAATGTTTGTGGTGTTCACTTTGCGTGAAACAATTATCTATTGTTTTTCTTTTGAAAACATATCGTTGTAATTGCAGCCAGTCAGTGGTCAGCTGGTTGAGTACTGTCCGAGTGCTAGCTGAGTGCTGTCTGTTTTATTAAAGCAGATCGCAACACATCGATTTTCTATCTTTGTTGCGTTGTCATCACGAACGCATTTTTCTGTTATGGTGACTGGCGTTTCGTATATAAGCATTTCATCTACATTCGTACAACTACAATAAGTCAAAAGTCACAGCTTACAACAGTATACACATTTAAATATCACAGACCCGATTGTTCTTTGTTAAAAACAGCGCACAAACGAAAAGCATGCCCCAATTTAATAATTTCAACAATAACAAATTACTTTTTTTTTTATTACTCGTGATTTTTCGTTCATTGCACTTTTGAATGTGCAAAGATGGGAATATTTACAATCCTAGTTATATTTTAAAGTTTTACACTTTTGGGCACTCTGTGTTAGAAACAGTACGCAAATGAAATACATTTTTAAACTACTTATTTGTAAAGATTAAGACCGGTTTTATTAGGAGATCGTTTTAACTATAAGCTTGAATGACGCAATTCCTCTCGGAAATCAATTAATCAATATCAATTCATTAAAAAAAAAATAAATAAAAAAGTAGGGGGCACTGCTCTAAGTCCGCCCAAACCGGTTTTTAACCGGTTTTAAAAATGACTAATACTTCGAAAATACGTCCTTGACAATCAGTTCGGCAGTAGCTTTGTTGCTGTCGGGCTGAGGTATTGTTCGGTTCGGTCCTAGAAGGCCCACCGGCATAGGCTTTAATTGTAAAATACATTTTTATATACATCAATGATGGTCTACAGTGATGCACTGTCTTCAATGCCAATTTCGGGTTCAGCATCATATTGGCTCAGACAGCAACCCCGACCTGACTTCAGACGCATCAGTTCGCCTCCTTAAAAGTGTTTAGCTATGCACATCGACATTGTAAACATTTTCATGTTTTTGAAGTGACAATCTTTGACCTTACTAATAGAGACACTTCAACAGGCACCAGCCAATGAGGATAGTTCCTACTCCTCCCGCTCCAATATAATGCCTTCCTTCACTTTTCGCTGTTTAGACTTTGTCTCTCCCTGGGTTCGCGTTTGGGTAAATTGGATTTTACTCTTTTTGGTTTCTGAACTACTTAATCAATCTAATTGTTACCATAGAAGCCATACCAATCGAACAACAGTTGTTTTTTGCTAATCGCTTGAGGCGCCCCTACTGGAGAATGCCGACATGGCTGCCCAAGCACGCTTTATAGGCCATAGTAGACATCAGCTAGTGCGCTGGCATTTCGAAACCTCACCAGACCTTGTGTCTAACCTCCTACAGAGGAGGTGGTAAATATAATTGACCATCCCCATAACTTAACCAAACAAAACAACAGTACACACTTACACTCTGTTTTTGAGAATTATCATTGTTTTTTGCGAGTACTCAGCAAGTGTTCTAATATTTCCGTGTTATGTGATAAACTTCTCTATTCAATATTCAAGATAGTTCAAGTAAACAAGATATTCAGAAGACAAGAACGGATCGAATTTTCACATTTTTCTTTCGAACTCGACGATTCCCAAATGCTTTGACAACCGGGTTAATTGTTATTTATTAGACATAAGTATCCCTAACAAGCTGAATTGAAATCAAACACAACGAATAGTTTTCGCAGACACAAAGAAAGTTTCATATGTCCCAGTCTATGAATAAATTATATCCAGCTTTGTATTTTAATTCTAGAACATACTCTCGGTCGTGGGATAATATATCTATCTATCTATTAGTTAAAAAGGAGATTTTTTCGGAGCATTATCTTATTTATTTATTTATTTTATTCAACAATTTCTTTTCAAATTTCCTTTTTACTTATTTTGCCAAATGTTCATCCCGATTATCTTCTCTCTCTCTCTCTCCCCAAATATATATATATATATATATATATATATATATATATATATATATATATATATAAAATATGAGACTTAAAGTATACTTTTAGAGAATTGAACCTATAGTGAAATGATTTAAGCTCAATATACGAGATAGAGCAATTATAAAGATAAATGAAGGAAGATGGATAAAGATGTGCGGATAAAAAATCTATTTCATCTTCGATTGTTCAATGCAGGGTGTACTCGATAAAAACATGTTTATTTTTCTTTTCAAAGATTAAAATCTTGTCATCAGAGGAATTACATAGATGGATAAGTTGACACGGGAGCAGCCAAAATTCAAAATTTGAAAATTAAGAAACAGTAATGGAAAGTAAGAATGTGTGTATAAAAAGGTTGTCAAAATATACAGTCTGTCCAGTTGGTAAATGTCCGTTGACAAAGTGTTCGGTTACGAAAGATTTAAAGATGGAAAATAGATTTCGTGGAGACTGTTAGAGATGGTCAAAATATAGTAAATCCAACAGAATGATGTTTAGTGCGACCGTAGATAAAAAAGCACTTATTAGGATGTAAGTTAGAGAATTGGGACCATTTAAAAATACTTCCGTGGACCGCGAGTGATAATAGTTTTAGAGGAATTGAGTTAAAATATTGTATATATTTCAAGTAGGCCGAATTACTGGTGAGAGGTGTTAGTTACTCCGATCATACCTAGGGTCTGCTTAAGGAAAGAAAAAATAAACATGTTTTTATCGAGTACACTTTGCATTGAACAATCAAAGATGAAATCATTTTGTCATTCGCACATCTTTATAACTCTTCCTTCATATATATATATATATATATATATATATATATATATATATATATATATATATATATATGTTACATAAGATAAGTTGTCTTTTTATACCATTACTCAGGTTATCAGCATGAATTCGACCTAAACCTTGGAGATTAGACCGTCTAAGGATCGCGTTCGCGTGAAACCAGGGTAGCGGCAAAATTTATCTTTTTACGTTATATTAGCTCTGTCTGGGAAGGTATCGTTCACTGTATACAAGTGCAAATAAAACTCTGAATCTGTAAAAAACAACGATGTTCGCAGCTATCAGTACACCCACACACGCGCGCATACACAAACACACATGCATATAAATATACATCACCGTTATTAGATTAATATCTTTTTTTGTTATTATATTGCTCCTTTTTTCAACGCGTTTATTCAACCACATATTGTGTTTTCTTTTATAAGCATAGCTAAGTTATCTGCACAGCTATTACTTAGTTTTAATGTGTTTCTATTGAATATGTTATAGAGATGATTACAAGGCCTTGGATGTAACTTAATTAAGTTCAAGAATTTACTACATAACGAAATAATCTTTCCTATTTAATCTACAATTTAATTCACTCAAATTCGAACAATTATTACCGAACCTACAATCAAAAGTAAAAAAAATATGCTTAGTAACAGATCGATGTCGTCCCTCAAAATGGTAAATTAAAAAAAAAAATAATGTGCCTACGTTACCCATCCTGTTTCCTACAATACATATTCAATAATTCATAATGATAAGTTCAATATTTTAGGATTTTACCAAGCACATACATTTTATTGACGCTCACGCGCACCTATTCTTTTAAAAATGTATTACTCAATATAACTCGCAATCTGATTTCGTACAATTCTTTCAACTATTAAATTTTTTGTATATAACTTATTTTAAACGTTTTTTAGGGGGCGAGTTTGGCTAAATTGTAAAGTTAAAAAAATATACTAATGTGCCCATGTTACTCAACGGGTTGCTGAGAATATATGTTACAAAATTCATAATA